>OZ024805.1:21972669-22576348 GCA_964017045.1 Omphiscola glabra
TAATTTTGCGGGTGTTTTAAATCTTTTCTTACAGAATTTACAACGTTCAAAATTCAGACGCAGGAACTTATGTCTGTTCTGTCACTAATGAAGTTGGGGAGGCCAGGGATTTCAGCATCCTCAGAGTCTCGGGTAAGTACACATTATTTTAGAACATGAGCTAAATACACTTTATTCTGGGACAAGGGTTCTTAGCCATTTTTGCAGCGCTGCATCTTCCTTTCTTTTCAAACTTACTTCCTGCACACCCATATCTATTTCAAAATATTTCACACTCCCCGCCCCATCTTAACAGTAAAAACTAATGGTAATAAAAAATAAAATAAACCACATGTTCTGGTTATTACCAGATCCCCTGACATTCTTGTTTAGAACCCCTGTTTTTGGACATGAAAATAAACAACAACAGATTATTCTATTGAAGTAAGTAGGGGAGTTATTGAAATTAGCCTAATTATAGTTGAACTCCGTCATGGCCTGTCACAACACATAGTAACGGAGGATGGCTGCTCATGTCAGAGCAAATGAAAATGTTATCACAATTGGCAGCAGGAGTGAAGCTGACCAGGTAACTGGATTCATGAAGGATGGAGATGAAAGCCACAAGGATGTCTCCATCCCAGGAGACAACTCACTAAGAAACAACAGAAAGAAGGGGTGTTTTTTGGCCGTTGGCTTGAGAACTTAATTAATATCTTTCAGATCGAGAATGTCGAGACTCTAAAAGGACTTGAAAGTATCACAGGTTGATTATTTTAATGCAACTTCTCAAATTCTTTTTAACTGATATCACAGAAAGGCAAATCATAAAATAAAGTCTAACAGAGTTGGGGAGATTACGTCAAGGAGCTGCTCAATCCTACCCAGAGATATGTGCTAAACAGATTAAATCTAAAAGTATCTAGAGCTCATGGAACCCAATGCCCTCGATGAAGTCCCTGATGTGATCAAGACAAGTGCAAAGAAAAAGACTAGGTTTAGATGGAGTTATCACAGAAGCCATCACTGCATGTGGAGAGATTGGTATCAAAGAAAAAGACTAGGTTTAGATGGAGTTACCACAGAAGCCATCACTGCATGTGGAGAGATTGGTATCAAGTGGCTCACAATCATTTAAAAAAAAACTATGAGAAGAAAAAAGCATCTCAAAAGACTGGGACAGAGATCTAGTAGTCCCCATATTGCAGAAGAAAGGGAATAAAAAAGACTGGTACATAGATAGGCATCTCTCTCTCCTAAGCAACACTAGTAAAATTTTTGCTAAAATCCTGGAGAGGCGGACACGAGCTATAGTTGAACCACTGATTAGCAGCGGCCAGTATGGCTATATGCGTGGAAGAGGTTGCACAAATGCAATCTTGACCCTACGGCAAAGGTGTGAAACAACTTGTGAATATCAGGGCAGCTTCATCTGGTTTTTTGGAAGCTGCTCAAGACAGAAATAAGATCTAGGAGATGCTGGAGACACACAGTGAAAGGAAAGCTGCTTGATAAAATCAGGGCACTCGTTAAAAGTAGTGATTAGCGTAGCCCAAATGGACTGTCTGAGTGGTTTTAAGCCAAATCTGGAGTCAGATGCCAATCGAAATACTGAGACACTCAATGGATTGTTATTTACAGTAGATCCAATGCATCCCTATGGATAAAAAGGAACAGTTGCAGAATAATTGCAAACTTTATGAAATGAAAATCAGCAAAGATAAGACTGAGATCATGTCAGTAGCTCGTGTCAGTTGGTCATGTCAGTAGCTCGTGTCAGTTGGTCATATCACTAGACTAGACCATACCCCATTTAAGCTGAACATAACTATCAGTGGTGAACTGCTACGACAATGCCAGGAGTTGAAATATCTGGGATGCATTTTCACAAAGGACTGAAAAATAGACAGAGAGATAGAGAAAAAGAGTACATAGGCCTAATGAGTCAGCGACCAAATAGCTCTACTACTAAGGCACCCCAGAAGGGAAATGGAGACTACTAAGGCACCACAGAAAGGAAATGGAGACTACTAAGGCACCCCAGAAGGGAAATGGATACCAATTAACACTGTCTTTATTCCGACCCTTACTTATGAGTGTCAGACTTGGGCTGTGAATAAGTCTTGAGAGAATAATCTTCACTTCTAAATGAGATGCTTAAGACAAGTTGCTGGTAGAATGAGAAGGGACCACATTCTGAACCAGGAAATAAAATAAATAGTTGGTACCATACTAAACAACCAGTATATGGTGAGGAGCAAATTAATTGGTTTGGCCACCTGGCCAGATTGCCTTTCAACCAACCTGCATTGCAAGCTCACTACAATAGCAGACACTCTGGTTTCAGGGCCACCGCCATTGCTTAACTGGTTGTCTCTAGTTCCACCATTACAATGTAAGCCCAACTCTTGGTTTAATCATAGTTTTTAACTTGAAAGCTCTTGACTGGTAGTCAATTTGAATTCGTTAATCATCTTAATAAAGCGGTATTAATTTTGTTGTCTTTTCTCTTAGACTCAGCAGAACGTGAGATGGGCAGTTTGGAAGTCAGTGAGGGAGAGCAGCTTGAACTGGACTGTGTATGTGAGTATCCGAAGTATCCAATGGCCAGTCTTTGGTCTTTCAGTGGCCGAACGAGTGCAGCCTGCCACCACCGGGCCTCACTCCGGAGAAAAAAAACGATATGTTTGTATGAAAATATAATTCCATAGACAGTCAAGCAAAGTAACTTGACAAGTTCATACACAATGTCATTTCAGTGTTTCAATTGTTGCCACGACAGAATGGTTTATGTTTTCAAATGTGCTCAGCATTGAGTCAGTCTGTGACTGGGTTCCAGACAAGCGGCTGCTCATTATAAATCTGAAATTTGGCATCATTCAGTAAACTGAAAACTCAAGAAGCCATGATTCATTGCCTTCCTAACTCCTTTTCATTTCATCTTCTAGATGTTCTCATTCAATTTCTTTCTTCCTTCCAAACTATTTGTACATTTAAAATCTAATTCTAGTTCTGGAATAATTTATAAGTTCAGGTGTAACATTGGGAAAAGAAATAAAAGGAAAAATATTTCAAGTGGCCTGGTTTGTTACACTGAAACATGATTATATACATTTCAAGCAAAGAAACCATATCCATGTTTTTTGAGCTCATTCTTTATCTTTCAATTTTTTAAAAATCTATATTGAGCTTAGTCATAGTTTGTCAACTTGGATGAGAAATTTGTCATTTTTTTCCCAGCGCCAAACAATGAGACTCAACAAAGTATTAAAAGCTGGTTTAAAAAAGAGGGTCAAATCAGCCCATATGCCAGGTTTGCTGATGGCTTGCTGATAATCGATTCTGTCACTCTTAGTGATGCTGGCGAATACATTTGTGAAATAGTTTATTTGGGCACCAGAGCAGTGAGCAGGATCAACATCACAGTGAAACGTGAGTACAAAGCTCTGTTGTACAAGTGGTCAGTAAAAGTTCTTAGAGCTGCTGGACGGCCAATTGGGCACTCCTTGTGTCAGTTTTTTTGTAGTTATTATTATTATTATCATTGCAGTGGTCTTGTATACCGCTGTACAACAGCCTAGGGTGAGGCTCACCACGCTTCACATAAAAATTTGCAAAAATAAACATGACATTAAAACAGTTACATAAAACAGCTTTGAAAAATATTGACCTCGCCCACCCAAGTACTACCCCTGTCTGGCCATGGACGGCACTGTGGAGCATTGAGCGTTGTTTATTGGTCATAGTGGGGTGAGAATGAGTCAGAATAATAGAGTTTAAAGAGATGTGTCTTGAGTGCATATTTGAAGGCCTGGATGGTCGGTACATTGTGGATGTGTAATGGGAGAGAATTACATTGTTTGGGGGTGCAGAAAGAGAAAGATCGTTCACCGTATGTTTTTGTGCATGTCTTGGTAACAGAAAAAAATAGGCGTGTCTTCAGAGGAATAAAGCTGTCGAAGGGGTGAATAGACAGAGAGAAGTTTGGTTGGATAAGAAGGGCAGGAGCCAGAGAAAAAGTTGTGACAGAGAACAGACGGTTTGTAATCAATGTGTGCTTGTAAAGGGAGCCAATGAAGTAAGTGGTGTAGTGGAGGGACAGTGATCACAATTTTTTTTGCCTTTAAAACTAACCTAGCAGCTGAGTTTTGAAAGTTTTGCAGTTTTTCTATGAAGTGTTTTGGTCAGCTATTGGCTAATCCCGATAAAAGATTTGAACAGTTATGCTGGTAGTCATGTAAAAAAGGGGGGGTGGGCTTAAAATGTGTTTAGAAGATTCTTTTCTGTTACCTGTTTGATGTATTTTCTGTTGAAACATTCACTTTGTTTTGATCAGGGCAAACAGCTCCCAGGCTGGCAGTCCAGGAGGAGTATGCGACAGCAGCTCTTGGCACCCCTGTACAACTGAGATGTGACAGCTCTCAGCCCAGGACCTGGGTCAAGGAAGGTGGGGACCTTCCTGAGTAAGTAACTCAACAAGACGTATGTTCCTTCACTTGTCTTTCACAAGTTTAATTGATGAAACTCGTTTATGTAAGATTTACTTAAGCCTATCTCTTTCAAATCCCAACATATGTTCCTTATGTTAATTTCTTATGTCTAAATTTGTATCATACAAAGTGATGATAATTCATTTCTTTGTTGTTGACAGCTGTTTAACAAGCAGCTTAATCATGTTTTGGTTAATGATAAGAGCGTTGGACTGCATAAAAGGCTTTCTAGCTCAATGAGACAACATGTGTTGAGCTCTGATTATGGTTACTGTTATGGCCTTCTTTCATTTGTCTAATACCTCCGATGGCGACTGTTTGATGTCTAACCTTATGTCAGACCTGTTTGGTTAATTCTTGTCTCTCTCTTGGTCAAGTAACTCAAACACTGAATAGTTCACTGTAAATTATGTATTTATTTCCAAGTACTAGAACATTCACTTCTTACACAATGCAGTTGCTACATAATTCATCCAGCAGGAATAGTATTATATTCAGTCAACAAGCCCTACAGCAAATCTAAGCTTCTCTCAACTAACGCCAATTAACACACTGTCAAACTGCCATTTTATATCCCAACAAAACACCCAGCATGCACTAAAGCTCAACACCACGAACCAACTTCACGCTCTGACCTGACGACTTACAACTCACAAAAACACTCTCACGATCAACAACTCCCCTACCAAACATTCACAACAATCTAGCTCACAACAGTTACATAGAACACAAAGTCAAACATTTCGGCCGAAGCATTTGAATTTATGTTCTGTGTGACCATAATGAAAACTTAACATATACTGTTTATTAACACAAATTGTTTGTGTATCATTAAATCTGTTTTTGTTATGTGCTCTGTGCATCTCCTCCAATATCTGTTCACTCTTCAAGCTTTCATTTATTTATTTTTGTACAGTTTTCTGTATTGATGAACATGCAATGATTTACTTTGTCTTAACCACATTAGAAATTTGAACCGATTTCTGATAATAGAATGAACATGCAATGATTTAACTTTAACCACATTATAAATTTGAACCAATTTGTGATAATAGAATGAACATGCAATGATTTACCTAGTCTTAACCACATTAAAAATTTGAACCGACTTGTGATCACTGGCGATTGAATGTTTTTTGTCCACATTGCACTCTACCAGAGAACATAAGCTGACATCAGAGGGTGACCTGTACATCTCCCGAGTGAGAGATGGAGATGAGGGAAGATACAACTGCATGAGTCAAGATGGACGACAACTGTACCCAGTGGTGCTGATTGTCAGTGGTGAGTAACTGATGAAGTAAACAGCTGATGTCAAATGATGTGCCAAGTGTTAAGTAGTATATTATAATCCTGAGGCTGGTGCTGATCCCTTGTTAACTTTCTATGTTTTCTCCGTTTCCCATGTATAGCACTATTTACTACATTTCACATATCAAAGAAGAGTTATTGATTCCATGTTCTTTATAAATATAACTTTACAAACATGATCATGAAATTCTTTTTAAAATTTAAAAAAAAAAAAAATCTGTTTCTTTATTTCATCATCTTAATATTGTCATTTTATTGTCTTTATATTGTCATTATATTGTCATTATATTGTCTTTATATTGTCTTTGCAATGAAACTGACTTTTTGTTTCTCTATTTCATCATCTTTATATTGTCTTTATATTGTCTTTATATTGTCATTATATTGTCTTTGCAATGAAACTGACTTTTTGTTTCTCTATTTCATCATCTTTATATTGTCTTTATATTGTCATTATATTGTCTTTGCAATGAAACTGACTTTTTGTTTCTCTATTTCATCATCTTTATATTGTCTTTATATTGTCATTTTATTGTCTTTGCAATGAAACTAACTTGCTTTTATTTCCACAGCTTTGGTGCCCTACTTCAAACACAGTGATGGGAGGGTATCCTATCTGGCCTTTCAACCTTTGAGTGATGGCTACAATGAGTTTGACATCAAGCTATCCTTCCGTCCTGAAACCACTGATGGGATGGTTTTGTACAATGGACATTTTGTGGACATGCCTGGAGATTTCTTGTGCTTTGGTTTGAGTGGTCAATACCCAGAGTTTAGGCAAGTTGATATTTAGTTGACGGTTAATAATAGAATTTTCAGCAAATCATGACTTGTAAATCAACTTGGTGCCAACTGGTTGTTAAATGACACAAAAAGAAAGCAGTTTATGGTTTGTATAATCTTTTCCCCTTTTCTTTTATGTTCAGATTCGATGCAGGTTCTGGCCCGGCCATTATCCGAGGTAAACAACCGCTGGCACTCAACCAGTGGCATACCGTACAGCTGAAACGTGAAAAGAAAAATGGTAAATGGAAGAGAAAAATAGTTTATTCCTTAAGTAAAAGTCTGAAATAAATAAATGTTTCAGTGGTTCAGTTTTTTAATGTACCAGTGGAAGTTATATTAACATCATTAAAGTTATAATTAAAATTATAAGAACATGAGAGTTTTTCCTCAAGGACCGCTGGAGCAACAGTGTGCTATCTTAATGAAAATGTACAACTAAGCCTATGGCAGATGTTAAAAAACAAAATAAATTGAGACAGAAGTTCACACAATTAGCCTAAAAATTTAAGCCACAAATAATCTTTTCTGTTAATAGCAAAAATTATTTGAAAAACATTAAAAATGAACCCAAAAAAATAAACCATGTTAACCTAGGAATTTAATTATGTAAAAATTGACAATCACTTAGTCGTGTTGGTATTCAGTAGAACTTCAATTAAAAATTGTTTGATTTTTCCAGTGTTGAGCTTCTGTCCTCAACTTTTTAGTTTTCCCATGTTTGTAGGCTAGTATTTCCTATGCCCTCCTCTTTTATTAAACACTGAGAAATTTTTAAATGAAGCTTAGTGTTTAAAGTGATTCCACATGAACAAACCATGCTATTGAAGATAACTTCAGTAACAGAAAAACTTTTTGGAAGATCAACTGAAATAGGACAGGACAATTCATTTCATCAACACCTCTCAATCTGAAATAGGACAGGACAATTCATTTCATCAACACCTCTCAATCTGAAATAGGACAGGACAATTCATTTCATCAACACCTCTCAATCTGAAATAGGACAGGACTATTCATTTCATCAACACCTCTCAATCTGAAATAGGACAGGACAATTCATTTCATCAACACCTCTCAATCTGCAATAGGACAGGACAATTCATTTCATCAACACCTCTTAATCTGAAATAGGACAGGACAATTCATTTCATCAACACCTCTCAATCTGAAATACTTTTGCTACTGTAGTCACGATGATCTGATTTGTCCCGTTGCCACCTTCCATCAGGTACCATGTTCGTCAATGATGAGCCCGCTTACAGGGGAGAGGCGCCTGGTCAGTTTGAAGGCCTTGACCTTGGAAGTCCCATGTATGTTGGCGGTGTGCCGGCGGCTACGGTTCTGTCCCCTAGTGTTGGTTTCAGGTCTGGATTTGTTGGTATGTCTCATTTCATTTGTCTAAGTCTCATTTAATTTGTCTATGTCTCATTTCATTTGTCTATGTCTCATTTCATTTGTCTAGTCTGTAAAACACTTGGTGTCAATCAAGTTCATGCAACTTTTGGTTCAGTTTAGCTGGTCAAAGATTACTGAATTAAGTTATTGGTGTCACTCAAGTTCATGCAACTTTTGGTTCAGTTTAGCTGGTCAAAGGCAAAGGTTACTGAATTAAGTGAATGGTAAGAGAATTATTTTGTACAAAATATTTACAGCATGTCATTAATAAAATAACAAGATGTGTATTCAATAAATGTAAGGAAGTATATTAAAAAATTTGCAAGAAATCTATTGAATAAATTGCAAATATTATTTAGACATCTTTAATTAGCCATTAAATAGGCCTACCAAATGTTGATGACAAGGTAGGCAGAGACTTTAATATGTGATAAGTCATAACCCAGGTGGCCTAAAGTATCCTAGTTTGTTTTTGCTAGGGTGTCGTAGGAAGGTTGCTCAATGGTCATAAAGGGCTGTAGGTCATCGATGGCCATTTCTTATATTATGTAAGTCTTAACGGCCATCTTGAACCCGGCAAGTCCAATTATTTGAAAATCTGTCTCAACTATTCCTAATATCACCCAGGTGGTATGTCTCGACTATTTACAATATTTCCTAGGTGGTCTTTCTCAACTATTTCTAATATCGCCCAGGTGATTTATCAACTACTTCCAATATCTCCCAGGTGGTCTCAGTGAAATTGTGGTGAACGGAGTCAACTATAACTTGGGTGCTAACGCCATTGCCATTGAAAATGTCGAGCAGTATCCTGTGTGTCAGGACAGCCCGTGTCAGTATGGCCAGTGCCGTCCATACAACAACCGCTACGGCTTCAGGTGTGAATGTAATGCAGGCTTTGCCGGAGACAGGTGTGAGATTCAAGTCAGGAGATGTTCTCAGGGTAAGATTTTAGAATCATTACAGAATGGGAACAGATAGGTACTCTGGTCTTTCATGTTGAATGAATGCTGTTAAGGGCTATTGCCATTGTTCTGTATGAGACATTTGTCTATGTGATCTTAATCACATATTGGTTAATATTTTGTCGTAGGCTTTTAGGTGCAATATTATGTGCAATTTTTTTTTTGTCACATTCAAATTTTTTTATGAGATACGTTTGATTAGTGATAACTATAGAAACAAAGCTCTACGGGATAATTTCACATGATGACTTGCATAACATATGAAAGATCTACAGAGTAAGTCAGAATTTCACATGATGACTTATATTACATATGAAACATCTGCAGAGTAAGTCAGAATTTCACATGATGATTTGACAAATAAAAGTGACGTTAGACTTGTAAAGTCAGTAGAGCAGAAAGTGTCACCAAAAAGGAAATTTAGTGGCAGAAAATTTTGTATAAATTTAGGCTTAGGCTATTTAAACCATTTCTGTTGCTCTAAGTGGCAGTAATTATCTATGGCTCTCTATTAAAGTGTATCAGAAATGTATCTCTAGGATGGTACCATTATTGCTGCTTATTGTTTACAAAAATAATCTCAAAATATTCTTTCTAAACTGGTTTTCACAGAAACTTGTGGCTCAGAATATAGATGCATTGACTTACCACTAGGCCCAGGCTGTGTCTGTCCTTTTGGATTCTATGGAGACCAGTGCAGTCGTAGTGAGTACATGCATTTATTATGTTAGCTTCACCATTAAGATGGAAATGAGTAAAACAAAGTTTGGGAAAACCTAAAATAAAAGGAACGCGACAAAACAATGAAAGTGTCTGCAGGAAGCCTTCGTCTACTAACAAACAACAGAAAAAAAACAGAAATAAATAAAAATAGCACTTATCTGAAAAGTAGTATCCGAGAGGTCAGCAAAAGAATTGTTATAAGGATGGGTGGATTGATTTGGTCTGGGGTTATGACTGGTTAGGAAGACTAATGTTAAAGCACATTATTCAAAGAAAAAACTATAACTCGTGGGTTATTCATGATAAAGAATAGTGTTTCTTAACCTTCTCGAAGTCAGTAAAAAAATTAATTTGCAGAACATTAGTAACGTAAAAAAAAACAAAACATTAACATTGTTTTGAAAATGGGATATGTGTTTTTCAGGGTACTTAATGGAGAACCACTGGTGTAGACATGACCAGGGGATCTCATAGTCTATACACAAGTATCTGTTTTATTGTACCGGTACAACTTTTTAAATATCTGTTTTACTGTACCGGTACAACTTTCATGGACTTACAATGAGTGATTATTTGTACATTTTCTGTTTTCGCAGACGTCAGAATTGCAGACCCATCTTTCAACAAGACATCTTTCATCACTTATCCCAAAATCCAAGATGGCCTGATCACAGTTAAAATCAGCCTCGAGTTTCTGCCCAGATCTCTGGATGACGGAATTATTCTGTACAATGCCCAGAGAAAAGATGGAAAGCAGGACTATATTGCTATCATCATCAAGAACAGGCATTTGGAGTTTAGGTTTGACACTGGATCAGGTAAGAACATCTACCCATGTGGACTGTTACCATAGGTTTGACACTGGTTCAGGTAGGAACTAGTGATGGGACGATTAATCGGAATCGTATCGGAATAATCGAATTATCGGGATTTTTCCAAAGCATGGGGAATCGGTATCGGAGCTGAATAATTCAGACCCGATTCCGATACCAAAATGATTATGAACTGAGAAACCGTTTAGAACCAACAACTGGAGAGATGCTTATGTTTTTGCACTATAATTTGTGAGTGCTTCAATTTGGCTATGATTAAATGCATATTCTTGCTATCAATTGATTGAACTGAATGAAGTTTTTCTCATTAAAATGGAATTATTTATATTATTTTGAACTCAATACTACATCTTTGTATTATTGAGATGGAATTATTGATAGATTTGTTTATATAAAACCTTTCCAATACATTGTTATCTAGCATATTGTAAAGCTTCAATAGCAGGTTAATAAACTTTTCTAATCAATTCTCAACTTTTATATTAATTGAATATGTTAATATCTGGGCACAGTAATACATATATGTAATAATGGCCAGGAATCGGAATCGTATTGTGAATCGGGATAATTGGGTAGAATCAGAATCATATCGGAATCGTTAAAAATTTTGGTATCGTCCCATCACTAGAGTAGGAACATATGACCATGTCCACTGTTACCATAGGTTTGACACTGGTTCAGGTAGGAACATCTGACCATGTCCACTGTTACCATAGGTTTGACACTGGTTCAGCTAGGAACATATGACCATGTCCACTGTTACCATAGGTTTGACACTGGTTCAGGTAGGAACATATGACCATGTCCACTGTTACCATAGGTTTGACACTGGTTCAGGTAGGAACATATGACCATGTTGACTGTTACCATAGGTTTGACACTGGTTCAGGTAGGAACATCTGACCATGTCCACTGTTACCATAGGTTTGACACTGGTTCAGGTAGGAACATATGACAATGTTGACTGTTACCATAGGTTTGACACTGGTTCAGGTAGGAACATATGACCATGTCGACTGTTACCTATAAGCTAAATATGAGAAAACCATTATAAACATTTAATCTCAAATCATTTCCCCCACAATTTTATTCAGGACCTGCTGTTCTAAGGAGTCGTCAGCCCCTTATACTAAATGAATGGACTAAGGTTATTGCTGAACGAAAGGGTCGAGAAGGAACGTTGACAATCAACAATGAAGAACCTGTTAATGGTATGTTTTAGTTCTAAGAACTCCAGCATTGTGAAGTATTACAAAGAAGATTAGAATAATATTAATGATTGTTATGTATGGTTTATATTCTGTTGAATTTTGTATTTGGTATATTTGATGCTGAGAGTAATATTTGGTATATTTGATGGTGACTGTAATATTTACCTTACAAATGGAAATGAATGTGTTTATAAAATTATAGATTTTCGTTTAATTTAGAACATTATTTAAATTTGATGCAGTTTCTGACTAGTAATATTTTGAAACTTAATTGCATTTTGATCCCCTATAAGTAATCTACATTTTAAAATAAGGCCAATTCGGTTAAACAAGAATTTAATAAATGTAAGAAATTCCTTCATATTTGGGGTTCTCTTAAAGAGGGGTGGGGTTCTCTTAAATAAGGGTGGGGTTCTCTTAAAGAGGGGTATCATGTTATGAGAAATTAATACCAAGAGGTTCTTAATATTATTCATGAAACATAGAAATAATTACTGGTATAAATATTCAATATATATCTATATATGATACAAAATTATTTAACAGAAAATTATGTTTATGGACCATTAATCACTAGAGAAGCCAGATATTAAAATAATCCCCGTTACAAAAGCTGAGGCCAAGTTGTAGAGTAGTTTAAATGTGTAAATAGGACTTTGCTCTGTACAAAAGATGGGGCAAAGTTGTTGAGTAGTATGTATTTTTACATATGAATTCAATTCTTATTGTTTACAATTGTTGGAGTGATATAATGAAGAGGTTTGACTATTGTAATCAGTCTCAAATAATTTAGAGAAATGGTCTACGTTTGTAGAGATAGTTTTGTCAGTTTTACCAAGTGATGGTTTTATCACTTCTACTAGCAATGGCCTTAACTGATGAGTTTAACATTAAAACTCAAAACAGAGGCTTCTTCTAAATTGATATGCTCAAAATATGGGTCACATAGAGTGTCTTATAATACCCAAATAAAATAATCACTAATACATCATTATTATGTCTTACTGTTGTTCTCACTGTGTTGTTATCATGGAACACTGGAATATTGATACATATCCAAAGAAAAAGTATTGTACTAGGTAGAAACATTATATGAAAATTGAATTATTTGGCATGGTTTTGCTTGAGAAAGTCCTTAAAATTATCCAAAGTGACAACTTAGTTTCATTCAGTCTTTTATTGCATACATTTTTAAAAAAAATTGAAACTGTAAAATGTTACTGTGTAATGGGACTTTTTTTCTGGATATGAGGTGGGCCCACTGTATTACTTACACTACATACAACGTAAAAATTACATATATCTTTTTGCATGTCTTTGATATGATACAATAAGTAATGGCTGTATGTAAACAAAACCATTCTACTCAAGTCCAAAATAAATAACTCTACAAGATTTCAACGAAATTGAAGACAAACAATTTGTGTCAGTAAAAAGTCTTTGTAACAAACGCTTTACTTTACATTTTACTTGCACAAATTGTCTCCTTAGATATATTACATTCCAACCCTCTTATTGTTCATGGAGTTCAACAAAACAACTCTACTATAGATCTTATCATAGATAGCAAAGAATATTTGCCATAATGGTGTACAACTCTACTATAGATCTTATCATGGATATCAAAGAATATTTGCCGTAATGGTGTACAACTCTACTATAGATCTTATCATGGATATCAAAGAATATATGTCATTTTGGTGTTTAACTCTACTATAAGTCAGCTGATTGTCATATCATCTTTTCTCAATGAAACTTTCAACATTTGATTCTCTGTTTGCCACACGCGAATCATTAGCAAATTTATATAAGAGATGAAATGAGGGAAAAAAACACTTTTTTAAACTTTAAAAATGGATCATTAGATTAACTCGTAGGAAAACTTTATTTAAAAAAGAAAATATATTGAAAATTATTGTGTTTATTTTCAAACACCTCGTTCCCCCAATACAAATGCAAACAATAAGTTGCTTGATGTCATTTGAAATTTAATGGTTTTCACAATAGTTAACTCAAGGCCTACCTGGTAAAAAAAATTATTAAAAATGCAGATATGTTACGTTAAATTAAAAATGAAACTATTGTTTTAAAATAGATAGTTTCTTTTTTTCTATGTTGTACTTTGGTGGAAAAGAAGAAGCTGAAGAACTACCTTAAATAGAACAGTCTATTTTATTCTAGTTTTAAACTTTTCTTTTATAATTGTATAATTTTCTACACGACAGCAAGGTTTTTTCTTTTTCAAATAGTCTCCCCCAACTGTGTTGCTTCTAAGGTGTGTCTTAAAACTTTATTGGAAAAACAGGAATTAGCAAGATACACCTAATCTAAGACTTGTCATAACAAGTTTTAAGTTATCATAAATCTGTCCTCAGCATGATCTCAACAGCTAGAATCATTTGGACTTCATTTTCCTGTCAACTGTTGACCTTGACCTGTTAAAATGTTTTTTTCTTCTTTTAAATGAACAGATTATATTGATGCTTACTTAAAAGAATAACAATTGTAAATAATAACAGCCAGATTTAATGAATAATTTTTAAAACCAATTTTCACTCATTTTATCATCACTTATTCCCACGCCTTACTTTTCTCTCACTTTTTTCTATTGTGTTGGAGGGGGTCGATTAGATATATAATGGAGCTTGTGAATGAAACATCTTTTTCCCCTTCTCTGATGTTCCATAATAATAATGTGTAAGGTGTGATAGTAGATAATAGCTGATAGTGTTATATTTGATTGGTTGATTGGAATCTTTCAAGGAAACATGGTCTGACCTATGAATGAACAAGAGCTGCTTTTAATGTCAACCAGTGAAATTGTATGTTTCTTATGGTCACTTTTATGGTCATTTTGTTTAATCTATGAATTATTTGTGTGAATCTTCCATTAACATGCAATTTCTTCTGTTTCTCCAACAAATGTTAGAACAAGTAAGAGCTAGTGATAGGCAACTGTTCCCTTACTTGGAGAGAGGGGACGTCACCAGAGGTATATAGGCCATGAAAGACATGCTAAAGCCAGTCTTGTCTTAACGTTCTCCTTTCATCATTTTCTGTGTTGCTGGTATTTTCTTGTTCTACCACCTCCTTTGTACATTAACAAAGTACCCGACGGGCCTTGTTATAGTCTCAGTGCTCGCCAAAGGCATGGAAATTATTGTAAAATAACAATGGATCAGTTTTTAAAGGAGAATTTGTTTTTATAGGCGTTAGGACAAGGCCATAAATGACTGGTTTTAATGTACAGATGAGGTGTCATATTGATCTCTTGTTCTCTATTACCTTACTAAAAAAAATTTTTTTGCAAACTTTGCTTCAGTATTTGGCTAATGTCTTAAAATACTTGCGACAGCTTGTGCATAGTCACTAAAGAATGATTTCTTTTTTGTTCAGCACTTAACTTCCTTCCACCGAAGGTAATAACAAAGTCAGGTGTTTTTAATGTTTTTTATTATTTCCCCTTTTCTGTGCATGTCTAGGATAATTACAATTTTCTTAAAAGCTGAACAAGTGTTACCTTCCCTTGTTTTGGTTCTAAGTCAGTCAACAAATGATGTTTGATATATAACATAAAATAACATGACCAAGAGTTTACCAACAGAATCGCCGTCTGCATTTTTGACTGTACAAAAACTCTAACATTTGATCTCTTTGATAAAAAAATTTCTTTTTGATCAAGTACACTCACCAGGTTAAGTACACATTAAAATCTTTGTTAAAAATTACTTAAGATTGACTAGTTATTATTCTGTGTGTATTTTGGCATGTTTTCAATGTTTGGCTTCTCACATTTTTAATTGACTATGCTTTACTTACTTGGCAATATAAATCATTTTAATACACTTACTCAATGGGCTTTTTTGCTTCTTTAATTCAATTCTTACCCAAGCAGATTAACTCTACTCTTTCCCAAGCTGATTAACTCTACTCTTACCCAAGCAGATTAACTCTACTCTTTCCCAAGCAGATTAACTCTACTCTTTCCCAAGCAGATTAACTCTACTCTTTCCCAAGCAGATTAACTCTACTCTTTCCCAAGCTGATTAACTCTACTATTTCCCAAGCTGATTAACTCTACTCTTTCCCAAGCTGATTAACTCTACTCTTTCCCAAGCAGATTAACTCTACTCTTTCCCAAGCTGATTAACTCTACTCTTTCCCAAGCTGATTAACTCTACTATTTCCCAAGCAGATTAACTCTGCTATTTCCCAACAGATTAACTTTACTATGCCCTTGCAGACTGCTTCTTTGAATTGAAAGAGTTAATCTCAAGCCTTCTCTGTATCTGCATGGAAATAAGTAACTTTAAATTCTAAATCGTTTAATGCTATCTTTTTTGATAAATAAATTATGCCAACATTTTAAGTTTAAGTAAGTTAGACGCAGATACTTTAATAGATATCCATCAGTTATTTGATCCTAACAATGTCTCCAATCAGCCAATTTTCTTATTGACTGCATTGAATATTCTCTAAGACTACTAATTTGTCTTATTTACATAAAATGACCAAGTCCAAACATTAAAACTAGTGATATTATTTCTACACAAACTTTTTATTTGAGTGAATATATAAAGCTAACCTCATAATATATTATATTTATTATAATGATATATTTAAAACAACATTTTATCCATCAGACACCTTCAGTGAATTATCTTACATAAATTGAAAATCATTCTTAAGATTTAACATTCCTGCCCTTCCAACTGACCCTTCCAGTCCTTTCTAACAGAGCCTTTCAGAACCCATCCAACTGACCCTTTCAGTACCCATCCAACTGACCCTTTCAGTACCTATCCAACTGACCCTTTCAGTACCCATCCAACTGACCCTTTCAGTACCCATCCAACTGAACCTTTCAGTACCTATCCAACTGACCCTTTCAGACCCATCTAGCAGAGCCTTGGAGTACTGATTCAACTTACCCTTCCAGTCCCATCCAAATGACCCTTCCAGTCCCATCTAACACACACCCTTCCAGTCCCATCTAACACACACCCTTCCAGTCCCATCTAACACACAACCTTCCAGTCCCATCTAACACACACCCTTCCAGTCCCATCCAAATGACCCTTCCAGTCCCATCCAAATGACCCTTCCAGTCCCATCTAATATACACCCTTCCAGTCCCATCTAACACACACCCTTCCAGTCCCATCCAAATGACCCTTCCAGTCCCATCTAACACACCCCCCCTTCTCCCAACAGACCTCATCCAAGCACATTTTTAAAAATATTTCAAGCTGCTCTAAAGCCTCTCCAGATTTAGTTGAACATTTTTAGTCAGGATAAACTTAAAACAAAAATTATTTTTTGGTCTCAGGCTCAACATTTGGAAGTAGGACCGTTGGTCTTAACCTAGAAAGACCATTGTATTTAGGTGGTGTTGACCCAGCTGAGACTGTCAACAGAGGAGTCGGAACTCTGACTGGTTTTGTTGGATGTGTTGGAGAGGTAAGATATTGTATACATCGGCTTTACTCGGTGTGTAAGGGAGGTAAGCTGTTGTATACATCAGCTGTACTAGGTGTGTAATGGAGGTAGACTATACTTTGGGAGGTATGCAAGACATGGGGATGTAAGCTGTTGTATACATCAGCGTTACTGGGTGTGTAATGGGGGTAAGCTAGACATAGGCTTTACAGTATGTGTAAGGGAGGTAAGCTATACCGGTACATAAGCTTTACAGGATGTGTAAGCAGCTATGCTCTGACAGGTGGTTCATCTTATTTTGATATTTTAAAATCTCTACAGATTTGAGAGATTATTGTTTTGATATCTTGGCGGAGTTCATATTTAGCTTGTGTCCATCCACCTGGCACTATTCAAGTCATTGGTATCACAGTCTTTTTGAGACTTTGAACTTAGCCCTAACAGTTGACTTGACCAGAGATTGAATGCACTGATGACTATTATGGAAAGAAGTGAGTTTGTCCTATCCTTACACACTATTATATTTTCTCTATTTGAACACAGCTGATTATTGGCGACACCAAGGTCCGCCTCAAAGAGGATGCTATTGAAACACTGAATGTGAGAGACTGTGGTGTTAGGTACATGTGTTCCAAGCTACCTTGCCGCAACAATGGTCGATGCACAGACATCTCTTTTACAGAATACAGATGTACCTGCAGTTCTCAGTTCACAGGTAAGTGGCACTTGGTCTAAAATGCTCACCCTCTCAGTCTCATCCCACCCTCTCAGTCTCATCCCACCCTCTCAGTCTCATCCCACCCTCTCAGTCTCATCCCACCCTCTCAGTCTCATCCCACCCTCTCAGTCTCATCCCACCCTCTCAGTCTCATCCCACCCTCTCAGTCTCATCCCACCCTCTCAGTCTCATCCCACCCTCTCAGTCTCATCCCACCCTCTCAGTCTCATCCCACCCTCTCAGTCTCATCCCACCCTCTCAGTCTCATCCCACCCTCTCAGTCTCATCCCACCCTCTCAGTCTCATCCCACCCTCTCAGTCTCATCCCACCCTCTCAGTCTCATCCCACCCTCTCAGTCTCATCCCACCCTCTCAGTCTCATCCCACCCTCTCAGTCTCATCCCACCCTATCAGTCTCATCCCACCCTCTCAGTCTCATCCCACCCTCTCAGTCTCATCCCACCCTCCCAGTCTCATCCCACCCTCCCAGTCTCATCCCACCCTCCCAGTCTCATCCCACCCTCCCAGTCTCATCCCACCCTCTCAGTCTCATCCCACCCTCTCAGTCTCATCCCACCCTCTCAGTCTCATCCCACCCTCTCAGTCTCATCCCACCCTCTCAGTCTCATCCCACCCTCTCAGTCTCATCCCACCCTCTCAGTCTCATCCCACCCTCTCAGTCTCATCCCACCCTCTCAGTCTCATCCCACCCTCTCAGTCTCATCCCACCCTCTCAGTCTCATCCCACCCTCTCAGTCTCATCCCACCCTCTCAGTCTCATCCCACCCTCTCAGTCTCATCCCACCCTCTCAGTCTCATCCCACCCTCTCAGTCTCATCCCACCCTCTCAGTCGCATCCCACCCTCTCAGTCTCATCCCACCCTCCCATCTCATCCCACCCTCTCAGTCTCATCCCACCCTCTCAGTCTCATCCCACCCTCTCAGTCTCATCCCACCCTCTCAGTCTCATCCCACCCTCTCAGTCTCATCCCACCCTCCCAGTCTCATCCCACCCTCCCAGTCTCATCCCACCCTCTCAGTCTCATCCCACCCTCTCAGTCTCATCCCACCCTCTCAGTCTCATCCCACCCTCTCAGTCTCATCCCACCCTCTCAGTCTCATCCCACCCTCTCAGTCTCATCCCACCCTCTCAGTCTCATCCCACCCTCTCAGTCTCATCCCACCCTCTCAGTCTCATCCCACCCTCTCAGTCTCATCCCACCCTCTCAGTCTCATCCCACCCTCTCAGTCTCATCCCACCCTCTCAGTCTCATCCCACCCTCTCAGTCGCATCCCACCCTCTCAGTCTCATCCCACCCTCTCAGTCTCATCCCACCCTCTCAGTCTCATCCCACCCTCTCAGTCTCATCCCACCCTCTCAGTCTCATCCCACCCTCTCAGTCTCATCCCACCCTCCCAGTCTCATCCCACCCTCCCAGTCTCATCCCACCCTCCCAGTCTCATCCCACCCTCTCAGTCTCATCCCACCCTCTCAGTCTCATCCCACCCTCTCAGTCTCATCCCACCCTCTCAGTCTCATCCCACCCTCTCAGTCTCATCCCACCCTCTCAGTCTCATCCCACCCTCTCAGTCTCATCCCACCCTCTCAGTCTCATCCCACCCTCTCAGTCTCATCCCACCCTCTCAGTCTCATCCCACCGAATAAAATGTCATTCTTTACAACCTTGTTGGTTGTACATTTATTTTTATTTTTTTTTCTAATTAAAGATTGCAGTTACATCAAATAACACTTCAGATTTATCATTATGTTTATATCCAGATATTACTTTATTACTTCTTAGTTATAGTTTGTTATATAACAGTGAGATAAAGATGTACTGGTGGGCAGAGATGAAGATGTACTGGTGTGCAGAGATGAAGATGTACTGGTGTGCAGAGATGAAGATGTACTGGTGTGCAGAGATGAAGATGTACTGGTGTGCAGAGATGAAGATGTACTGGTGTGCAGAGATGCATTATTTTGTATGAAGTAAATTGATCTGGTTGTTATTTCTCTTTGTTATCTCCAGGTCAGAACTGTGAGACAGAAATCACTGCCTGCAGCACACTGAGTCCATGTGAAAATGGAGGAACTTGTGTGGCCACAGCACAAGGCTTCAAGTGCAACTGTCCACTGGGCTATATGGGAGAAACATGCAGTGCAGGTAAGTTGTCACTGGCCTATAAGGGAGATATACGCAGTGCAGGTAAGTTGTCAATGGACTGACTGTAAAGTGGGGACACATACCATGCAAATATAAGGCTGGTTTATCGGGGCCAACTTGTCTTTGGCCGTTATGAGATAACACAATGGGGAATATATGAATGTGGATAAGCTGTTACTTGTCTATATTTGAGACACATGCGGTACTGGTCAGTATATTTGAGAAACATGCGTTACTGGTCAGTATATTTGAGACACATGCGGTACTGGTCAGTATATTTGAGACACATGCGGTACTTGTCAGTATATTTGAGACACATGCAGTACTGGTCAGTATACTTGAGACACATGGGGTACTGGTCAGTTGTTACTTGGCTTTATTTGAGACACATGCGGTACTGGTCAGTTGTTACTTGGCTATATTTGAGACACATGCGGTACTGGTCAGTATATTTGAGACACATGCGGTACTGGTCAGTATATTTGAGACACATGCGGTACTGGTCAGTATATTTGAGTCACATGCGGTACTGGTCAGTATATTTAAGTCACGTGCTGTACTGGTTAATATATTTGAGACACATGTGGTACTGGTCAGTATATTTGAGACACATGCGGTACTGGTCAGTATATTTGAGACACATGTGGTACTGGTCAGTATATTTGAGTCACATGCGGTACTGGTCAGTTTTCACTGGGCTTAAACTTAAGTTAAAAAATTGCAAGTTTCTGCCCAACTTGTTAAATCAAAATGATTATTTTGAAACCAGTGCATTGAATTGTCTGTATTTAATATGTCAAGGCATTCAATTATAAATGAGTTCTTATTTTCTCCCACTACTAAAAAGCCATATGTTACATTGCAGGTTGTCTTCTAATGCTAATCCTGTCATTCATTGACTCTTTCAGCAATTGAGCTGGGCACAAGCGTTGAGCTTGTCGGTGATGGTTACGTTGAGTTGGACAAGTCTAAGTTTGTCCACCTGAAGGGGGAGGCCAGCGAGACCTTCTCACTGGTCATTAGAACAACAGAAAAGAACGGTTTGCTGTTCTGGCAGGGACAGAGACCAGGGGAGCAGCAGAACCGAGACTACCTTGCACTGTTTCTCAAGGATGGTTTTGTTCAATTCAAGTGAGACAATTGCAAATTCATCAAAAGATTTAGAAAAAAACAACACTTTCATAACGTCTATATATTGAATTAGTTTAAAGTCTGACTGGACAGAATGAGGATGACTGGACAGAGTGAAGATGACTGGACAGTGAGGATGACTTGGCAGAGGATGACTGGGCAGAGAGAGGATGACTGGAGAAAGTGAGGATGACTGGACAAAATGAGGATGACTGGACAGAATGAGGATGACTGCACAGAGTGAAGATGACTGGACAGTGATGATGACTTGGCAGAGGATGACTGGACAGAGAGAGGATGACTAAAGAAAGTGAGGATGACTGGACAAAATGAGGATGACTGGACAGAATGAGGATGACTGCACAGAGTGAGGATGACTGGACAGGTTGAGGATGACTGGACAGGTTGAGGATGACTGGACAGATTGAGGATGACTGGACAGAGTGAGGATGACTGGACAGAGAGAGGATGACTGGACAGAGTGAGGATGACTGGACAGAGAGAGGATGACTGGACAGAGAGAGGATGACTGGACAGAGTGAGGATGACTGGAGAGAGTGAGGATGACTTGACATAGTGAGGAGGACTTGGCAGAGTGAGGATGTCTGGAGAGAGTGAGGATGACTTGACATAGTGAGGATGACTGGACAGAGTGAGGATGACTGGACAGAGTGAGGATGACTGGTGGACAGTATAAGGATGACTGGATATAGTGAGGATGACTGGACAGAGTGAGGATAACTGGTGGACAGTATAAGGATGACTGGATATAGTGAGGATGACTGGACAGAGTGAGGATGACTGGTGGACAGTATACGGATGACTGGACAGAGTGAGGATGACTGGACAGAGTGAGGATGACTGGTGGACAGTATAAGGATGACTGGATATAGTGAGGATGACTGGACAGAGTGAGGATGACTGGACAGAGTGAGGATGACTGGTGGACAGTATAAGGATGACTGGATATAGTGAGGACAGTAATTATTCTTTAGACTCAAGCTGTAATGCCATGTTTAAAGAACTTGTGATAGTTTCTCTGTAAGTAAAAACTGCAAATAGTTCATCAAAGTATGTAAATTAAGTGAATATTTTGACATTGTAAACTAGGCTCAGGTGTAATTGGAGCTCTTAACATATCTCATGAACAGCCAGTGCCATCTCTTAACTCGGGCACAACATATCCCATCTCTTAAACTAGAATGAGCAACATATCCCACCTCTTAAACTCATATGAGCAACATAACCCACCTCTTAATGCATGAGTTGCAAAACTCATTTGCAACTCATAATATTTCTCTCCTCTGGGCGACCCCATTGCATTTCTCACCTGGGGTCTACCCCATTACATTTCTCACCTTGTGTCTACCCATTACATTTCTCACCTGGTGTCTACCCATTACATTTCTCACCTGGTGTCTATCCATTACATTTCTCACCTGATGTCTACCCATTACCTTTCTCACCTGGGGTCTACTCATTACATTTCTCACCTGGGGTCTACTCATTACATTTCTCACCTGGGGTCTACTCATTACATTTCTCACCTGGGGTCTACTCATTACATTTCTCACCTGGGATCTACTCATTACATTTCTCACCTGGGGTCTACTCATTACATTTCTCACCTGGGGTCTACCCCATTACATTTCTCACCTGGGGTCTACTCATTACATTTCTCACCTGGGGTCTACTCATTACATTTCTCACCTGGGGTCTACTCATTACATTTCTCACCTGGGGTCTACTCATTACATTTCTCACCTGGGGTCTACCCCATTACATTTCTCACCTGGGGTCTACTCATTACATTTCTCACCTGGGGTCTACCCCATTACATTTCTCACCTGGGGTCTACCCGTTACATTTCTCACATGGGGTCTACTCATTACATTTCTCACCTGGGGTCTACTCATTACATTTCTCACCTGGGGTCTACCCATTACATTTCTCACCTGGGGTCTACCCCATTACATTTCTCACCTGGGGTCTACTCATTACATTTCTCACCTGGGGTCTACCCATTGCATTTCTCACCTTGGGTCTACCCATTGCATTTCTCAACCGTTTGTTAATACCATTACATTTCTCTACAGATTTGAACTTGGCAGTGGACCTGGTCATCTCATTTCCAAACAACCAGTCGATGATGGGTTCAACCATAATGTAACCATTCAAAGGTCAGTGAATTGTACTACAAGTTTTATAATTGCATGATTTTAATATGAATTTTATCATCTAAAAGCTAACTATGTATTTTCTTTTTATGGTACTTGATTCGTGTTTCCACGGCCCACATACCTGAGTAACAAAACAAATGTATATCATCAGTAGAAAAACTGTGCAATTAATACAGATGTAGGACACCTGCATTGAAAATTGTGACTTAGCACTTAACTCTTTCGCTGTGGAATTTCATTATTTAAAAAAATTTACATTTTTTTCAAGAGCAAAAAAAAACGTGAGAGGTTGGGTTTATTAAAAAATATTAAAAACATTATTGTTTGGTTTATAAGACTAATCTTGGTGTTAAATTAAAGATAATTGAATTGAATATATGTTTGTAAACTTATTTCTTTAGTTTACATAAATTAAGTTTCAGAAAGGAACCATAAAATGTGAAAACATTATATGCTAAACCATTTTTTCCCCAAACCCTATGATGTATCCATACCTCATCTTCACTTCTATAAC
This sequence comes from Omphiscola glabra, assembly GCA_964017045.1. Lineage (NCBI taxonomy): Eukaryota > Metazoa > Mollusca > Gastropoda > Lymnaeidae > Omphiscola > Omphiscola glabra. The sequence continues at coordinate 21,996,510 of OZ024805.1, forward strand.
TCATATCCTCTAAAACTACTCCTATTGGAATCATGCAATGGATCTAAATATTAATCATCTTCACTATTAAAAGAATAGTATAAATTATAAAACTATTCCAAAGCTTTTTCAGCTGTTAATCGTCTAGGAAACTTACTCACCTACTAGGGCAGGGGTGGGCAAACTACGGCCCGCGGGCCGCATGCGGCCCGGCAACTGATATTATGTAGCCCTCGAAGGCATTTAGAAATTTTTAAAAATTACTATGTTTTTAAGTTATTTTGTTGAATTTTACAGAATTTCATGCACCGTTATGATTTTTAAAACATTTTTGATCAAATTTCTTTCTAATTTTCTATTTTTTTAAACAGTCCTTGACCTTTGTCATGCAATGCTAAAATGCAAAACTATCGATTTTAATATAGGGAAATGTTTATCGATATTTAAAAATTGGACATAATATACATGCTGCCCCCCAATAGCTTTACCTTTGTCAATGTGGCCCTCCGCACAAAAAGTTTGCCCACCCCTGTACTAGTAGAAAAAAAAGATTTTAAACAATGAAGTACCACTCTTCTATGTAAAAGTCTTATTAAAAAATAGCTCTTAAAAAGTTTAACCCGAGAAATAGCAAAGAAACAAACATAATATTGAAACAACGCTGAGCGCATTGGTCCGTGGTTTTTAGAATGGCGGAGGAACGCACTGTGCAACATGTCCACTATAAATCAGACATGTCCATGTCGACTATAAATCAGACATGTCCATATCCACTATAAGATTGTGTAAGTAAACTTTGTTTGATGTTTGACAATTGTTGATGTGCTTGTACTTAAGAAATACCATCTAATGAAACTATTTTCATTACACAGAAATGGCAAGAATGCCAAATTGTTGGTCAGCAACCAGCCTGTAGTAGAAGGAAGGTCTGTTGGAGCTCTTAGAGTGCTCAATGTTCTAGGAAATGTCTTTTTGGGTAAGTGGCACTCTAGTGTAGACATAGTCACCTGGGATGTCATTTGGGCAGGGCAGGGAGGGGCATTTGTCCCCCCTAAATTTGCAGGTTTTATTAAAATTGCAATGTACTGTGGCGCCACCAGTAATAAACAACTTAACAAGCCGACCAAGTTTTGGTTTTATGTGCTATCCCCTGAGAAAACCTGAAATGACGCCCATGATATTCACTTCATTGCCTCCACCATCAATATTCACTGTAATTGAACTGATAATCATTGGTGTTAAGTCTAAACTACCCATTGTTATTATTACCATTGGTGTTAAATCTAAACTGCCCATTGTTATCATGACCATTTGGGTTAAGTCTAAACTACCCATTGTTATCATGACCATTTGGGCTAAATATAAACTACCCATTGTTATCATGACCATTTGGGTTAAGTCTAAACTACCCATTGTTATCATGACCATTGGGGCTAAATCTAAACTACCCATTGTTATCATGACCATTTGTGTTAAGTCTAAACTACCCATTGTTATCATTACCTTTTGGGTTAAGTCTAAACTACCAATTGTTATTATTATTATCATTGGTGTCAAGTCTAAACTACCAATAATTATAATTATTATAATTGGTGTTAAGTCTAAACTACCCATTGTTATCATTACCATTTGGGTTACGTCTAAACTACCAATTTTTATTATTATTATCATTGGTGTTCTAAATGTCCTGATTATTATTGCTGGTGTTAGTCCTAGGTCCACTGATTATTACTGCTGGTGCTAACTCTAAGTGACCCAATTATTTCCAGGCGGAGTTCCCGATTTTGCCAGCCATACGTCATCTCAGTTTAAGGATAACTTTGCTGGATGTCTGTCCGATGTCAGCATAAAGCAAGGGCCAATAATCAACTTTAGCACAGACACTGTGGGCGGCGCCAACGTCACGCCATGCCTGCCAGCAAAATAAGCTAGAGGAAACTGAAGCTCAGTAATTGATTCGTTGAACAATTTTGTCTTTATAATTCTATAGTGCCTTTATCATCTTCATCTTCATTGAATATTTCCATTTGTTGCCAAGGCAACGGGTCAGTTTATGTACATACATTGGTGTCAGAGAATGTTTTTGTGACAACATTTATTGTGAACTTAACATGGATGAAAGGTTAGAGGGCATTGCACTCAACAAGACAGAGAAATCTCAATACAGTTGTTATGTTGAATTTGAAGCGTTGAATCCATCCAGATGACCAAATGACCTTTGATGAAGTAAGAAAGATAATAAGATGATACACAAGGCTTAGCTCTGTGTCATAAAATTACTTGAATTTGGAATAGTATTGACCTTTGGTGTTATGAAAACTGCTAGCATAACAAATGGAATTTAACTTTTTATTTTTCTTCAAATTATAATCTTTGACCATAAGATATATTTATTGAAACTAGTTGGACTGATATGGCAGAGAAATGGAAAGTTTGGGGCAATTTTCCATAGGAATGGCATCTTTAAATATATTTAACTATCCACCAATTCAGTATTGTCACCCATCATAACCTCTGACTAAAATTGTCTACTTCAATGTGTAAGAATCAAAGTGTTGAGATCCCCTTTAAATGAGCAGAATGTCTTGTCCAATACTCAGTACCCCCCCCCCTGACCTACCCCAATCCAACCCCTGGTGCTATTAGAGTTAATCATGTTTCTACAGGTTGTCTGCTCTATCCTCAAATTGTGTAACTGACGTATGCCATGTAGCAACACCCCTCTGAAATGTGCAATGACTTTGTCACATGTTCATAGTTTGTCTTAGACATTTATTTTAAAAAATTTTGTGTTTACATTATAATGACTAAAGTCCAAGTTAACAATGAAGAACAGTTTCTGATTTTCTGGTAAGTGTGCTCAAAGTGTCATGTCCTAGAAGATTTCAGTGTAAATGTACATGGTACCTGAGTGGGATGCCTAGGAGACCTAGATACTGGATGTTATACTCGATGTACTTATGGTCCTCTTGTACCTCTCATAAAACCAGTGTAACTGTTTGAATAGTAAATGTACTTTTTTTTATATATTAACATAAGCTTTATACTTGTGTATGCATAGGTGCCTTAAAAATTTATATATAAACATGCACTCCTCATATTTTTTATATATATACATCATATAACAAGGCCGGAGTTTGGTTACTTTCTGCATAGTAAAAAAAACACAAAATTGTTCCATTGTTTGATTAGATTTAACATGCAAGCAGCGTTCAACATTTTTAAAAGCACTCAGATTCATTGCATAAATCTTTGAAATAAATTAAATATTTAATTTATGCAATATGCCAGATTCTGTCAACAGCAATAAAGTGTTTTTTTTTTTAATGCTTGAATTTTAGCAGCATAATTATTTGTAAAAGTTATTTGTTCCGTTTATTAATTTTTTACTTTCTCAAGCATTTTAATCTAGGCTGTTGTCATGAAAAACCTATTACACTGTGATTTTCTTTCTCTGAATAAATACAACTTTTATACATAGGGTTGTGTGGGGTGTCAAGTTCATAGTTGAAACATCTGTCTTCTAATCTCAGTGAGTCTTTGCTGAAAAAACATGACTGTGTGCAGGGGACATGACTGTGTGCAGGGGACGTGATTCACAAGGATCTTTTTAAAAAATTATAAATCATATCTTTGTAGTTACAAATGATGTTCTTGTAGCAGTGATGTCCTTGTTGGAAGAAATGATGTTTTTAAAGTTACTTATGATGTCCTTGTTGGAAGAAATGATGTCTTTAAAGTTACTTATGATGTCCTTGTTGGAAGAAATGATGTCTTTAAAGTTACTTATGATGTCCTTGTTGGAAGAAATGATGTCTTTAAAGTTACTTATGATGTCCTTGTTGGAAGAAATGATGTCTTTAAAGTTACTTATGATGTCCTTGTTGGAAGAAATGATGTCTTTAAAGTTACTTATGATGTCCTTGTTGGAAGAAATGATGTCTTTAAAGTTACTTATTATGTCCTTGTTGGAAGAAATGATGTCTTTAAAGTTACTTATGATGTCCTTGTTGGAAGAAATGATGTCTTTAAAGTTACTTATGATGTCCTTGTTGGAAGAAATGATGTCTTTAAAGTTACTTATGATGTCCTTGTTGGAAGAAATGATGTCTTTAAAGTTACTTATGATGTCCTTGTGACAAATGATGTCCTTTTTTTTAAAAAAAATGAGAATGATGATTCTGATGAAATACTTATTTAAATGAAACTGAATATGCTCAGCAGACTCCGTAGTCTAGCACAGTGGTTCTCAACCAGAGGCTTTTGTCAGGGGTTCCATATTAGAATTAGAGGCTTGGCAGTCACTCCAAAAAACTAAAAACACTAGTAACCTGTAAGACATAAGGGGCTACTCCATAGGAAAAAATTTTAAGTCAAAAAGGTTCGGAGCCACTGATCTACCAAATTAAGTGTAATTTTTAAAAATATAGGACTTAACCTTAACTTTTTACTTTTCAAACATAAACTTATTAGATAAATGTGCACCTTATCACACCAGTCCATCATGATTTTCTAAACCGAATACCGGTACAAAGAGTCACTGCCAAAATACCGGTACAAAGAGTCACTGCCAAAGGCCACAGTTAACAGGGCCCTCAAGCTGAGATTAAATAAAATGCCAGAGTTAAATCACAACAGTATTGACAGAAGTAAAGTCAACCTAGCAAGAAAGGGCAGCAGATAACAAGGATTAGCAAAGGAACCAGGTACGCCAACTTTCAGTGAAATAAGGACCTGCTTAGCATCAACTCCACAACCAGTACTACAGTCTTTATGTTTACGACATTCTTGAGTGCTCTGCTTCAGAGATCACAATGTTAGATGACCACTGTTATGCAAGAACGAAAGCTCAAAGTTTTCCAGATATGTTCTTGCCAAAGCCATCTCTTAAAAATAAATCAGCCTACATACCTTTCATTTCATTATCTCTATCCGAAATCTAAAATAAAAAGCGTTAGGGAAACTGAGCAGTTTTAAAAAAAGTTATTGTAGCCTACTAGTATACACCACCCAACATTTTTTTTTTCATATTTATTAAAATTGGGTCTACAATAAACATTCACACTTGGAGATGAACTGATGTCTAATTGACATGTTTTTAGATGACTAGCACTAGAATTAGAATTACAGATCTTGTCTGAAAAATATAATATGATTTCACTCTTCTGATAGACGATGATCCACACAACTGAACTAAAGATACATTCAGTGGTGTAGCCGTGCCATGGCGTACCAGAGTGCTGTTTAGTGCTTCTTATTTAACCGTACAGAATGACATAAAAAATTAAATTGTCATGTTTTAAATATAAAAAAATCATGGTTACTGTAACTGTAAAACCATACGGAGCAGTCGTGTAATGGCGGAGTAGTGTTATGGCGTAGTAGGCATGTTATGGCGTAGTGTTATGACGGAGTAGTCGTGTCATGACGGAGCAGTTGTGTCATGAAGGAGCAGTCGTGTCATGACGGAGCAGTCGTGTCATGACGGAGCAGTCGTGTTATGACGGAGTCGTGTTATGAAGGAGTAGTCGTGTTATGACGGAGCAGTCGTGTCATGACGGAGCAGTCGTGTTATGACGGAGCAGTCCTGTCATGAAGGAGTAGTCGTGACGGAGTAGTCGTGTTGTGACGGAGTAGTCGTGCTGTGACGGAGTAGTCGTGTCATGACGGAGTAGTCGTGCTATGACGGAGTAGTCGTGTCATGGCGGAGTAGTCGTGTCATGACGGAGTAGTCGTGCTATGACGGAGTAGACGTGCTATGACGGAGTAGTCGTGTCGTGACGGAGTAGTCGTGTCGTGACGGAGTAGTCGTGTCGTGACGGAGTAGTCTTGTCGTGACGGAGTAGTCGTGTTGTGACGGAGTAGTCGTGTTGTGACGGAGTAGTCGTGTTGTGACGGAGTAGTCGTGTTGTGGTGGAGTATTCGTGTTGTGGCGGATTAGTCGTGTTGTGACGGAGCAGTCGTGTTGTGACGGAGCAGTCGTGACGGAGCAGTCGTGTCGTGACGGAGTAGTCGTGACGGAGTAGTCGTGTCGTGACGGAGTAGTCGTGTCGTGATGGAGCAGTCGTGTCATGACGTAGTAGTCTTGTCATGACGGAGTAGTCGTGTTATGACGGAGTAGTCGTGTCGTGACGCTACGGGGCATCATGTCAAGAAAATAAATATGTTATCTTAAAAAATCGTCTTAACCCTGGTTGTTGAACGGAGTTTTGAACAGTAGCTCTGGGCAGTAACTCTGAGCAGTAGCTCTGAACAGTAGCTCTGAACAGTAGTTCTGGGCAGTAGCTCTGAGCAGTAGCTCTGAACAGTAGCTCTGGGCAGTAGCTCTGAACAGTAGCTCTGGGCAGTAGCTCTGAACAGTAGGAGCTCTGAACAGTAGCTCTGGGCAGTAGCTCTGAACAGTAGCTCTGGGCAGTAGCTCTGAACAGTAGCTCTGGGCAGTAGCTCTGAACAGTAGCCCTGGGCAGTAGCTCTGAACAGTAGCTCTGAACAGTAGCTCTAAACAGTAGCTCTGGCTGGAGCAAGGTCTTTTTGCTCGGAGCTGGTATAAATTCTCTGAGCTCCAAAAATTTTCATGAATCTCAAAAGACGATGAGTTAAAAAAGTAAAAATTGAACATGAAAATAATATTTATTTGAGAATTAAAATTTGAAAAACGATTACAATTTTAATTGGAAATCTATGGAGTGAAAGTGTAATCGACTACAATGGAACAAGTTATTTGATTTATTCCTCTTTAAAATCCTAATGGAGAAAGTATTGTATGCTGAGAAATATACACGCATCTTTGGTAAATTTGAATTATCTTCGCCATTTTCTGTTACATTATTACCAAGGCCGTGCCAATGAAAAACTGCTACCGGGGCGAAGCTTGAGAATTGCGCCTGCACCCCCCCCCCCTTGTAATCAATAATTTTCCCTGTGAAATAGGCATAAATTTCATTATTTCAGGGTGCAAGGCGAGCCGGTTTGGTTGTGCCCCCCCTCCTACCCGGCAGAAATCGAGGGAGCCAAAGTCTCACGAGCCAAAGTGTTTTGAAAAAAAAAAAGGTGTGGGGAAGCTTTTTACCCCCAATAATGTTTAAATGCCGGGATACTTGAATTTAGTGTTTCATCGCTCCTCACTTAATCGGAGGGCAACACAAGTTTGCTAGTGGATATTTAAGTGTCTCTTGTCCTGATTATGCTTAAACTAGAGTAAAACGTATGAGAAGAGTGAACCTTGAATAAATAGCGCAGTCCCTGGTTAATGCGCTAACTCAATCATGCCCGAGACGGATCGCTTTCTTATAAATGAACACCCCCCCCCCCCCCCAAATTGAAATAGAACAAATCCTGTCAATCCCAAATGCGTAATGGTTTCTGTTGGACAAATCGTGGTTTTCCTTGCAAATAACTCATACCGAGTGACGCAGAAAATTTGCTTCGCCAAACAGTCTGGTACCACGCTGTGTGTACCTAGAATCATGATGAAACAAGTGTGTTGTTTATAGAACACCATTATTTTTTCAATGGAAGAGGGGCAGAAGAAATTCCATCCCCCCCCCCCCCCCCAAACCCCGGGGCAATAACCCAAGCTAAGATAATGACTGCATGAAGAATGTTAAGCACAATAAAATCTCGCTTAGTTTCATAATGAATTGTTATTATTATTATACATTACTAACACAGGTCCGCATTAAACATTAAGCAAAATACGCACGTGCCTAGGGCACCAGGGGGAAGGGGGTAGCGCAAAAATAATAGGCACTTTTTAACCTACGAGATTTCATCTGGGCCGATGATCGATTGCTGCTTATGTAACTGTGTAGCGGATGACATAGACGGACTGGCTGGAAGCGAAGAAGAGCTAGCCAACCTAGTAAAGCGTCTCGACAAGATTTCATCGTCCTTTGGCGTGCAAATCAGTGCAGAAAATACAAAAATGATGTCGAATAGCACCACTGGCATCGCCACTGAAATTAAGATCGGGGTGGAAATACTAGAGACAGTTGGCGGCTTCACATACCTAGGAACAATAGTTTCGGAAGAAGGCTACAAGCCCGAATTTATGGCCAGGATTGCGCAGATTACAACAGAACTAAAGAGGCTCAAGAAAATATGGAACGACAAAAATATAGCCCCCAGCACCAAAATCAGGCTGAGGCTGATGCGCTCACTAGTCCTCTCCATTTTCTTATATGCCTGTGAGTCCTGGACATTAACAGCAGAACTTGAAAAGAAAATAAAGGCGATGGAGATGAGATATTTCAGAAACATTCTTGGCATCTGCTATAGAGACCATATCACCAATAAACAAGCGAAAGAAAGGATTCGTAAAGCAATTGGGCAGTACGATGACCTCCTGGTGTCGGTAAAAAAAGCGCAACCTTGAATGGTTTGGCCACGTGACAAGAAAACAAGGGCTGGCCAAAGAAATCATGCAGGGCACAACTAGAGGAGGGAGAAGAAGAGGGAGAAGAAGAGGGAGACCGAGAAAAGGATGGGAAGGTAACATCAAAGAGTGAACGGGATTAAAACTAGTCGATGATATCCGTAGTGCAGAAGACAGAGAGGAATGGAGAAGAATAGTTTTCATGTCATCTGTGACGCCCCAACAGTCCAAGGACTAAGGGACATGATGATGATGATGATGAGCTATCTCATACAAATGGATAATTCACAATTATCAAAATTAACATAATAATGCGAACCACAAATTGTACTTTTTTAAGGGGGGTAACTCTCGCGAAAACTTCTTTTACTTTCCTCATATTCATTTAAAATTTAAAAACAAGGAGGCCCCTTACCATTTTTCGGTTCTGTGCCCCCTGAAATCACTATAGTAAATAGTGTTGTGAAAGCAAACGGTGGTACGGTAGTTTAAATAATTATTTTTCCACATCACAATGTTGCCATCATTGTTGGGCCCCTTATTATCATTCACAGAGCCAAGGCGATCCAAAAATTGAAAATAATTTTGAAATTAACAGTTTCAATATTTTATTTTAGTTTAAGATACTCATTAGTCATTAAACTATTAACTATGAAGAAAAACTTTCCACATTTTTAAATTTCATCTGCTTTAACTAAGTTAAACGCCATAGCTTTAACGTAAGCCAGTCCAGTTGCTAAAGACTAAGACTAGTCTAGAAATTTCTTTAACAATTTTTTTTCAGCAGAAATGTAGTGATGAAATTTCATTATAAAGAAGCAGTCAATATTAATATACAAGGCTTTAATCAACATTAAAATTTTATAAATATGCACACATATTCCATATCATTTGTCAGACTGGATGATTCACTGGATGCTTATTATATTTATATTAATAATATTATTAAATACGAGGAAATTTTGATAAAGTAAGACTAATTTTTAATGGTGCATCCAATAGTCAATAATAATATTTAGGCCTAATTAAAAAAAAATTATATTGGTCCAAACTAAATACGCCACACTAAAAAGGTCCATTCGCCACTTGTGTTGGTTTATAATAGGGTTGCCCGCCCAGGGCTTTCAACATTTCACATAAGAAGGCAGTAGAAAAAGCTTTGCGAACAAGAATTTTACAATTTAATCAACATAAAAACATGAAGGCAGGATAAATTAATTGAACCCAGATGACTGTATAAGTAACTTTTTTGTGTAACTTAATTGCTCTGACATTAAAAAAAGTAGGCCTAACAGTTTTCAAGTTAAACTTCTCAAAAATCTGAAGTGATTATGTCTTTAAAGTAATCTTTTTGCTCCATAAATTAATAAAAACATAAAAGCAATAAAATAAATGAATAAAAATCCTAATTATGGCTGCCATAATTAGGATTTTTATTCATTTATTTTATTTTATTGCTTTTATGTTTTAATTTTTATATTTAATTTTTATAATTAGGCCTATAATGTACTCCTTATTAGGCCTAAAATTTTGAATTTTTATAGTCTATGTCTATGATTTTATCCCATTGAAAACATGGTAATATTTCCATTAAGAAACATATTTTGGGGCAATAGCTAAAAAATATCCCCTCCCTTGGTTTACAAAAACACAGCAGAGGTCCCAGGACTCCTACCTGTTCGATATAGATCAGATAAACTGATTTGTATAATTTACCCATTATTTTTAAGGCTTCCATTATTCAAATACTGGCTCTATCTTCTATTACAAACATTAAACAAATTGTACTAGAACTAAAAAAAATATTAACTTTCAGACCTTTTGTATTTATGCCCACATTAGTGGTTAATAATTAGAGTAATGCATTGAGCTATTCCTTCATTTTAGGAACTGGTGGCTGACAGGTGTTTCTCTTTTTTCTTAACACTTAAACATCCAGACGACAGCAAGTAATCACTAACTCATTAATTTATTTCAAATTCTTTAATGAATAATTGGATGGAGGGAAAAAATATTTATGAAGGCCCATGTTTTCTATTTTACTATTTAAAAAAATAATAATTGAAGGACTGCATTCAAGCATGTGGAAGCTTGAATCAAAAGATAGGACAATAAGATGTGAAAGTTTTCTATTATTACAGTTTCATATTTATTCATTTATTGAAATTAATAAAAAATCTGTACACACAATTAGACTAGTAAAAAAAACTATTTGACTAATAAAAACTATTTACAATTTGACTAGTTTAAAAACTGTACGTACAATTGGACTAATATAAAAATTGTAGGTAAACTACAGTTCTATGTTAACTTTATAAAATGGATGCTTCTCCTGGGTCCTAACTTGTGGAAGTTGTATTTCTCTTTTTTTTTGTTTTTCAACTCATCAAACATTTTAACTGAATTTTTTGTTTATAGCAAACTTTTTGTTATTGCAATATATATTATTCCAGCTGTCACATTAAGCTTGTCATCGCATGTCATCAAAAGAAAATATCTATAAAATTCCGCCTTTTTTGATTGATGGCTTTTTTTTCTACTTTGCTCCTTTTTGTTGCACCCAACATTTCTATTTAACTGGGTGTGGAATAAAAGACTAAACTTAAATACACTGAATTTTTACCTCCACCATCTCATAATCATGAGTTGTAATTGATGTTCAAATAAAATGATGCCTTGCGCCTAAAATTCCTTAAAGAATATTGAGGCACATCTAAGATGACATTCTGAGATGGAATGGATCACCAAGCAAGAAATATTTATTACAAAATATATTGATAAATTATTTTTGTTAAGTTTTCCTAGGACTAAAAATTCTCCATCACGCCTGACAACTTTTTTTTTATTACATATGCATAATGCATTTTAATTTAATATTGATAATATAATTTATATCATAATCATATATACAGACCTGTTTAACCCTGGGTTAGTTTCAGAGTAGTTTTCAGGTCTCTAAAACGTAGTAGTTTGGTCAATTAGCGGGGATGCGGCCGAGGGGGGGGGGGTAGAGAGCTGGTTTGCAATCAAAATACAAATTGTGTCAGGTAATCCACTCAAATGCTTATGTAAGTTAAAACAAATACATATACAGGATATGGTCCTCCGATTTTTTTCTAAAGGATGAGATAAGGTCTTTGGAAAGCCCAAAAGGCACTGACTGCACAGACTTGGTTGATTGATAGGCACTGACTGCACAGACTTGGTTGATTGATAGGCACTGACTGCACAGACTTGGTTGACTGATAGGCATATCTGAGCTACAATTCATAACACATGAGATTCATTTAACACTAGAAAAATGTTTTTAATTTAGGTTAGTAATATGAAAAGGAAAACAAGTATGAATTTGTAAAATTAAAAACAATATTGAAGCAGAAAACGCAAGAACAAAATTAACCAATACAGGTGTGTAAACGAATATATTTATTACATTTCCAAGCAATAGTGCACATTTTTCATCAGTTTACTTAAAAAGATTTTTCAATTTTTGCATTGATTTTCAAAGTCCTGAAAAATTTTAGCAATGTGGGATTCTAGCAAATGTGTTTAGCTACTACAAGTAGAAAACATCACATCTAAAAGAAAATATTCTGTTTTTTTTACTAAGATCGAGACCACATAGGCCAATCCCTGTTATTCTTATTTGATTGCTTATGGAATTTAAATAAAAAAATTCTGTATTTCACTAAAAACTTCCCAATTATGTATGTTTTTATTAAAAATAAACCAAACAAAAGAAAAAACTTCCAAAACAACAGTTTTTTTAAGGCTCGTCGTAGTGCTGTAGTCTTAGGCTTAAAAATGTAGCTATTATGTCAAAAGCGTATGGGTAAACAGGTCAGTATATAAGTTTTATATAAAATAATTCACAATCAATGAGTAAAATCTTGTTCAAGAAATGTTTTCTGAGCCCATCATCAGCATAGATCTTAAAATAGCCAGTTTTATTTCAACATGTTTGTTGTGTGTCAGACTGTTGATATCTCTGACAAAAACTGTTTATGACTTTATCACTTGTATTAAGATTTCACTAAATACTTAATGATGTCAGTCTACAGCCGTATCCATTGTTGGTTTATCTTGCAGGAGACTAAACTCTCACTGGAGAGATTAAAGATGGAGACGGTGGCGAGCTGCTCCCTTGTGTTGGAGAATGAACAGCAACAACAGCAGTATGAGAAATGTCTTGGAAGCTAGCCAATCAGGTGGTCCAGGTCTTGTTGGCTCAAAAGGTAGCTATCTTAAAAATGGTGATTTCTTTCATAATGTAGCTCTACATGTAGGTTTAATACATTTAATAAAATTTATGATCTCTTTATTGCTTATAATATCAAACTATTATTTTTCATTAAATATTATTCAATTTTAATTTCAATGTTTCGTTTAACAAATATAAAACTTAATAAATACTGTACTTTTTCTATTCCAGATATTATTGAGATTTCATGACCACAGATAAAAGGAAATTGAATTAACCCATTCTTGCCTAATTTGCCCTCCTGCATAAGCAATGGCACATAACTCAATTTTAATATGTAAAAGTGTTATTTAAAATTTTATTAAATATAAAAGTGAATGAATTGTTATAATCAAGATTATAAAATAAGGTTACTAGGAGAATAATCATTTAATCATAATATCAGAAGTTGACTATCGCATATTGGACACAAATTTGCAAGCTTACAGTTTATTAATCTCTGGTGCACTTTTAGGTAAAAAAAAATTAAAAGCTATTGAATGAGCGCTACACATCTACTTAAGCTCCTTCTTTGCATGGATGGAGAGGTTGTACACATCTACTTAAGCTCCTTCTTTGCATGGATGGAGAGATTGTACACATCTACTTAAGCTCCTTCTTTGCATGGATGGAGAGGTTGTACACATCTACTTAAGCTCCTTCTTTGCATGGATGGAGAGGTTGTACACATCTACTTAAGCTCCTTCTTTGCATGGATGGAGAGGTTGTACACATCTACTTAAGCTCCTTCTTTGCATAGATGGAGAGATTGTACACATCTACTTAAGCTCCTTCTTTGCATAGATGGAGAGGTTGTACACATCTACTTAAGCTCCTTCTTTGCATGGATGGAGAGGTTGTACACATCTACTTAAGCTCCTTCTTTGCATGGATGGAGAGGTTGTACACATCTACTTAAGCTCCTTCTTTGCATAGATGGAGAGGTTGTACACATCTACTTAAGCTCCTTCTTTGCATAGATGGAGAGGTTGTACACATCTACTTAAGCTCCTTCTTTGCATAGATGGAGAGGTTGTACACATCTACTTAAGCTCCTTCTTTGCATAGATGGAGAGGTTGTACACATCTACTTAAGCTTCTTCTTTGCATAGATGGAGAGGTTGTACACATCTACTTAAGCTCCTTCTTTGCATAGATGGAGAGGTTGTACACATCTACTTAAGCTCATTCTTTGCATGGATGGAGAGGTTGTACACATCTACTTAAGCTCCTTCTTTGCATAGATGGAGAGGTTGTACACATCTACTTAAGCTCCTTCTTTGCATGGATGGAGAGGTTGTACACATCTACTTAAGCTCCTTCTTTGCATGGATGGAGAGGTTGTACACATCTACTTAAGCTCCTTCTTTGCATGGATGGAGAGGTTGTACACATCTACTTAAGCTCCTTCTTTGCATAGATGGAGAGGTTGTACACATCTACTTAAGCTCCTTCTTTGCATGGATGGAGAGGTTGTACACATCTACTTAAGCTCCTTCTTTGCATAGAGGGAGAGGTTGTACACATCTACTTAAGCTCCTTATTTGCATAGATGGAGAGGTTGTACACATCTACTTAAGCTCCTTCTTTGCATGGATGGAGAGGTTGTACACATCTACTTAAGCTCCTTCTTTGCATGGATGGAGAGGTTGTACACATCTACTTAAGCTCCTTCTTTGCATGGATGGAGAGGTTGTACACATCTACTTAAGCTCCTTCTTTGCATAGATGGAGAGGTTGTACACATCTACTTAAGCTCCTTCTTTGCATAGATGGAGAGGTTGTACACATCTACTTAAGCTTCTTCTTTGCATAGATGGAGAGGTTGTACACATCTACTTAAGCTCCTTCTTTGCATAGATGGAGAGGTTGTACACATCTACTTAAGCTCATTCTTTGCATGGATGGAGAGGTTGTACACATCTACTTAAGCTCCTTCTTTGCATGGATGGAGAGGTTGTACACATCTACTTAAGCTCCTTCTTTGCATAGATGGAGAGGTTGTACACATCTACTTAAGCTCATTCTTTGCATGGATGGAGAGGTTGTACACATCTACTTAAGCTCCTTCTTTGCATAGATGGAGAGGTTGTACACATCTACTTAAGCTCCTTCTTTGCATGGATGGAGAGGTTGTACACATCTACTTAAGCTCCTTCTTTGCATGGATGGAGAGGTTGTACACATCTACTTAAGCTCCTTCTTTGCATAGATGGAGAGGTTGTACACATCTACTTAAGCTCCTTCTTTGCATGGATGGAGAGGTTGTACACATCTACTTAAGCTCCTTCTTTGCATGGATGGAGAGGTTGTACACATCTACTTAAGCTCCTTCTTTGCATAGATGGAGAGGTTGTACACATCTACTTAAGCTCCTTCTTTGCATGGATGGAGAGGTTGTACACATCTACTTAAGCTCCTTCTTTGCATGGATGGAGAGGTTGTACACATCTACTTAAGCTCCTTCTTTGCATGGATGGAGAGGTTGTACACATCTACTTAAGCTCCTTCTTTGCATAGATGGAGAGGTTGTACACATCTACTTAAGCTCCTTCTTTGCATAGATGGAGAGGTTGTACACATCTACTTAAGCTCCTTCTTTGCATGGATGGAGAGGTTGTACACATCTACTTAAGCTCCTTCTTTGCATGGATGGAGAGGTTGTACACATCTACTTAAGCTCCTTCTTTGCATAGATGGAGAGGTTGTACACATCTACTTAAGCTCCTTCTTTGCATGGATGGAGAGGTTGTACACATCTACTTAAGCTCCTTCTTTGCATAGAGGGAGAGGTTGTACACATCTACTTAAGCTCCTTATTTGCATAGATGGAGAGGTTGTACACATCTACTTAAGCTCCTTCTTTGCATGGATGGAGAGGTTGTACACATCTACTTAAGCTCCTTCTTTGCATGGATGGAGAGGTTGTACACATCTACTTAAGCTCCTTCTTTGCATGGATGGAGAGGTTGTACACATCTACTTAAGCTCCTTCTTTGCATGGATGGAGAGGTTGTACACATCTACTTAAGCTCCTTCTTTGCATAGATGGAGAGGTTATATTTGCCAATTTTTTTTTTTTATCTTTCTTGATTTAATTTGACACATTTAAAAAGTTTGGGAAAATTAGTTGGTAATTTTTGGGGGCATTTTAAAACATATTTGAACTTATTATTTGTTGGTTATGTATGAAGATTTCTTTCACCTGACATATTAAATTTCTGATCATTTAATTCGAAAGGTTCGTTTCATGATTATTTTTAGTAACTAAAAAAAGAGAGTATGAAGTCAATGACCTCTTTTTGCAAAATCATTAACTAAACTTTATGGGTGAAACTCCTATCTCTATGGTCCCATCATTAACTTAGCTTTAATTTGGAGGAAGCACACCGCCTATGAGCACAACCAAATATTTTAACAGTTGTTCAAATATAAAAATTCTTGTCAAAAACATGTTTCTGTAAGTATAATCTTTTTATTTTCTTCTAATAGTTAATACAAGAAGAAGCTATGCTTACAAGTCAAGCCTAAATGTATAGATCTGCTTTTAAGTTGACTCTCTTCTGAAGTTGAATCTTGTCTGAAGTAGACTCGAAACTTGATCATGGACAAGAATGTACCATATCAGTTCATCTTAAATTATTAACAAATTTAAATAGAAAATTTTATATATATTTTATGCTGTTTAAAAAAACTTTAATTGGTATCCTGAAATTTTAATTGCTTTTAAATTGTTTTCTAGATTCAACTATAGAATAAACTTAAACACTACCCAACTGGATGACCCAGCACCAGCTGCAGTGAGCTACAACAACAGATGAACCAGCACCAAACATTGTTATCAAGAGATAAAACAACGCACCAGCTGCTGTAAGCTCCAGTGTTTAAAGTGAATATAAAATATGAAAAGTTTAACATTAATGCTCTATCCAAAAAATTTTCATGTGGTCATGTATGCTTCATTTTAAAATTGTTTACCCTATAACTTTTGTTGTGCTGCTTATAGATATCCATAATACTAAAATAAATAATCAAAATTAAGCTATAAACAGAGTAAAAAAATGTTACTGTATTGCATACTATGATCTAAAATGTTAATTTTTTTTTTTTAAACCTGCAGAATGCATAATCAGAAAGAGCAAGTACATGATCATGAGAGGGACTCATTGGATTCTGAGGGATCTAGTACATCTTGGAGTCAAGATTAGGAGCTCACTGAAACCAAATAATTGCATTAATTACATTTGACAGTGATATTTATATTTAAGTATGTTTATTACACAAATTCAGTGGTTCTGTACATGCGGGTCATGACACCCTAGGGCAGTGGTTCTCAACCTTTCTAATGCTGCGACCCTTTAATACAGTTCATCATGTTGTGATGACCCCCAACCATAAATTATTTTCATTGCTACTTTATAAATATTTGTTTTCAGATGGTCT
Source organism: Omphiscola glabra (assembly GCA_964017045.1). Lineage (NCBI taxonomy): Eukaryota > Metazoa > Mollusca > Gastropoda > Lymnaeidae > Omphiscola > Omphiscola glabra. The sequence continues at coordinate 22,013,546 of OZ024805.1, forward strand.
TAGGCGACCCCTGTGTAAGAGTCGTTTGACCCCCCAAAGGGGTTGCCACCCTCAGGTTGAAAACCGCTGCCCTAGAGGAACACAAAAAAAAATACCAGAATTTAAGTATTTTTTAAAAAATCTTTATCTTGTATGTAACACCTTTCATTTTAAAAAAATGAATGTGAGCTTCCACAACATTGCAAATGCTATAAAGGGGTCAGTGTGATAAAAAGGTTGAGAACCGTCAGCACTAATTATTAATGTAAAAATTAATTGTCTGGAATGGTTAAAAAAAATTTAATCCTCTCATGACTTTTCATAGTTGCCAAATAAGTATACATTCTATAAAATCTATCCCCTCTGCCAGTATGATAAGATGACACTTAATGACATGAATGACAATCATCTACTGGTCAAGGAATGCTACTTTTGTCCACTGACTACCTCTTAGAAAGGGATTTCTTCTTCATTGCATTCTTTTCTATTGTACCAGTTCATTTTGTTTTGTGTTCCATGTTCTGTCCATCTTAGCGCTGGCCTGGGAAGTAAGCTTGTTGGTATTCTACAAATATATGCAAGCTGTCTCTTGTAATTATCTGCTTTTAATTCGTGTGCTTTTTTATCACAGTGGTTCTTGATTGGCATTTTTGTTCTTCATTGCATCGTCGTTACTCAGAATATTTTATGGGAGCTTCGTAGGCATTTGATTTCTAGCTTTTAATGTGATAGTGGTCCTCCAGCATAGAGTATAAATGAGACTTTGTCACTGTCACAATAGCAACCTCTTGTGACCTCACTTCCTAGACACTTACCGTCTTTGAGGGGCTTTTGTTCAGTGATTGTGTTCTACAATTGTGTTTTTTTATCATAACCTGTTTTTTGATCTTAGGCCCTGTATGACCATAAAAACATATCCTATAATTATAAACTGTGTTTTAAATATTAAATGAAATCACAGCATACAAAACAAACATTTCAAAAGTCAGATTTAAAATAAATTGAAATTTTTCATGAATTGCCAACAGTGGATTACGGAGTGTGTGAGTGGACACTTGCATTGTGTTGTTCACAACAAACCTCTTGTTGACATTTTCATTCACAGGAATCTGTTCACATTTTTTTACTTTCTGTTAACATTCCTGGTTGTGAATTTAACTTGATACTTGTTTAGGTTACAAGAAAAAGAAAGGGTTGAATGTTTTTATTCATACAAATACTATTGAAAATGCTGTAAAAAATATTTTCCATAGTTTTCTGTTATTTGTTAAAGATATATCACCCTATATTCATACTGGCAAGAGTGAAGAAAATTTATTGCAAAATCAAATTTAATTTTCTGATGTTTTATGTGCAGAAAAGATAGTTTATAAAATAATATGTTTATATGTGCAGAAAAAAATAGTTTATATTAAGTAATGTGTTGATATTTGTAAAAAAATATTTTGAAATTTGTTTTTAAAAGAACACTTTTATTAGATAAATTGTTATCTTAGATACATATGGCAATAAAAATTGCATGTGTATTTACTAAGTTACTATTTAACATGTTATGTGTTTTATTCCATTTAACATGTTATGTGATTTATTCCATTTAACATGTTATATGATTTATTCCATTTAACATGTTATATGATTTATTCCATTTAACATGTTATATGATTTATTCCATTTAACATGTTATATGATTTATTCCATTTATCATGCAGGTCTGTAACTTAGCAAAGTTTAACTGCACACATATTTTTGTTTTGTTTCTTTGTATTGATTGTGGCCTGGGATGGAAAAGCAAACTGCAATAGCAAGTCCATATATTCTAATGGGCCACCATCAATGCATCACTAGTGCATGCTCATTCTGACTTGAACATATTCTGTGTTTATTTGATTCCCTGTTTGGTCACACTCCATTTTCTTTGTGTTGTGTTCACTTTCTCATCTTATTGTATTGGATTGTATTTTAAATGTTCCTTAATTTAGTATTTAGTAAAGTTGAAATATGTGTTTTTGGTTTGACAGCTTCTTTCTTCAGCTTGAAGCAGCCATTGACTAAGACAACCATGGTTTTCCAGCGGGCATTGCATTGGACTTGGGGGTTTGTGTATATATATGATTGATTTGAGACAAGTGCAGGGTGAGCTTGTCTCATGGTAATGCAGGGGAATGATTGTGGGGGAGGGGGGTTAACTGTTTTACAATTTAATGATTTGCTTGATTGTAAAATTGAAAATAATAAAGTTTATTTTAAGGGATGTGCGTGCCAGATGTAAATACCCTAAATGTAAAGGGTTTGCACAAACAATGTGTGAGAAATGTGGTGTAAATCTATGCTGCAATAAGAAAAACAATTGTTTCAAAAAGTATCATGTTTCTGAATAAAATGAGTCTTTGACGCATGATGTTGCAGATACGCAACATATGTTTTTTTTTCAAATAAAAGATAACTTTAAAAAATATTTTTTATAATATTTTTTCATGAATAAACAAATAATAATGCATACATATGATTTTTTTCAATGTTTTTTGGAGATTCATGCATTTGGGGGTTGGGATGTGCTTTGTTCTTGGGGTGTGTGTGTTGTATATTTGGGTGATTGGTTGCTTCCCTTTGTTCGGCGGGGTTGTCTCCCCTTTTTTTTTTTGGTAGTGGCGTGGGATTCTTCTTTTTTTCTCTTTCTATGGTGGGGGGGGGGGGTTCCATCTTTCCCCCTGTCGCAGGATGTTTTTGTTTGGGTGTGTTGGTATTCGGGCCAGCTTATTTTTGAGTTTTTTTTTTCCCACCTCAGACTGGCCTCCCCGACCTACCAACCCCCAGGATCATTTGGGTTATGTTTAAAAGATAGACAATTGTAACAGGTGTTTGTAAATTTAAAACATACCAACTTGATTTGCTAATATCAAATATACAAAAGCATATTTATGTGGTATTATATATAGCAGTCATATAAAACATGTCTTTGGTCATCATAATATAGTTAGAATATGTTAATTGCATATGTCTCTCTAAATAATATAGCATGTAAACTTAATTAAATATACCATTGTGTTATCTTTCTTTTTCTTTGCCTTTTTTTTTTATTTCCCCTGCTTTTCAACGTCACAAAGTTGCAATGACAATAAAGTCACTCATTTAGAACGAAAACGTTTCATGACATGAACTTGGTATCGTTCATCACAACTGATACAACTTTTAAGCATAACAGGTTGAAACGAACATTTACCATTAAAGTTAAAGTACATTTAGCAAATGAGTAATAAAATTTAGTGGTCAGAAAGATCAATCATTTCAATTAAAACGTTACGAAAATGACATCAGGAAATCACCTTTTTCAATTCTACGGTAAAGGGGAAATTGTCGTGTATTTTAAAAAAAAATAATCTTACGTTAAGATCGCATTCTCACGGTCTAGGACAGGCTATCGTGTATTTCTTTTAATAATCTTAAGATTGGAACAGTTACCCCCCATTTAATTTTGAGTCATCTGTGTTAAGAGTTTATTTTTCCTTTTAAAATGTTAACTGAGAATTTGTTTCAACTACCCTAAAATGAGAGGAGTATTTTATCCAAATCACTTATGTTGAAATACAGAACTTTCATGAAAATACGACAATGGTAAAGATTGAATGTGTAAGTGTAAGTATATTTACACCAAAAACAATGTATTATATGATATTATTTTGTATCTCTTTATGTCTTAAAATTAACTGTAACAATATCTTGCATTTTCTTTGTACACATTCTCTATTTGAACATACTTTTAAAAAATAATCATAAACGTTAATTTACAGATTTTATAAAAAAACAATTTAAATCAATTGCATAGGGCGCAAATTTACAACTTTAATTTAATTAAGCCCTTTTAAAAATTGTATTTACAATCAGGCAAATTTATGGCAATTATATTTTAGTTTTTATTCTACTACTTCATAAATTAATAGTTTAAACTTTAATTATAAGTAAAAATTGGAATAAAAACCTTTTTTTAAAAAAAATCTTCTCCTTATATAATAAACTTAATTTTAATAATTTATTAAAACTTTATGGCCACAATATGTTATTTTCGCAGCTTAACTTAGCAGCAGGAATGAGCTTCACACACATCTTAGTGTATGAAAACCTTACATTTTACATGAATGAATAAATGCACAAGGTCACCAAAAAACAATTTTATTTTGTCTTACAATAAAATGTATTACCCTTGACTTTAAACTTACTTTAAACTTCATAAGAAATTTTTAGGAGAGCCACTGCCCAGTGAGATCTTAGCATGTATCTATATATAATTAAGTTTATATATTTATAAAACAAAAAAGTAGCTTAAAAGCTTGTGAATAATTAACCATTCAAATGTTACTTTCTACTTGTTTTTCCTTAATTTAGTCTTAACAACACTAATCTGATTGATTAATGAATGCAGAGTTTCAAGTTATTGAATACACACAACCCCTAATGTAAAAAATAAAATAATTTAAATTTGTATTAAAAAAAACAGTTAATAAAATGAATGAAAACGTCCAAGCCTTATTTTTCCATAAGACCAATACATTTTTGATTGTTAAAACATCCAACATACCATAACAATTGAGAACAAAGTAAATAAAAACAAACCAAAACAAATTGATTAGTAAAATAAATATTTTATTATATCAACCATTCATCAAGAGAAACATTTGAAAACTGTTTCATTTGTGAATGCCAATAACAACTGATAAAATAAATGTAAAACCTCTATACATCAAAACCAGAATTGGCTCCATACACACATTTGTTAAATTTAGGTAAATGATAAATAACTGTTTTACATTAAATTTTAAAATGTTAACTGAGAATTTGTTTCAACTACCCTAACATGAGAGGGGTATTTTATCCAAATCACTTATGTTGAGATACAGACATTTCATGAAAATACGACAATGGTAAAGATTGAATGTGTAAGTGTAAGTACATTTATTATTTTGTATCTCTTTATGTCTTAAAATTAACTGTAACAATATCAAGCAATTTATTTTTACACATTCATTACAACAAATAGAATTGATTTTTCACAAATGCTTTTACTAACAAAAATGACAGCCAAATCAGGAGTTACTGAACCAGTTAAGTAAAATACGAAATTTGGGTTATTGAATAAATTTTATAATATATTATTAGGCTGTTTACTTGAGATTTGTGCTCATAAAATAACAAGAAGAAAGATGAGAAAATATTCCACACCGCACAGCAACATCTAAAGTTAAACTGACATCATGTTGGAGTTTTTCAGATGTTCTCAAATCTAGAAAAATAGGGATAAAACCAAAAATTAAGATACAGCTATGACATGGTTTACAATAAATATATGCTAAAATAGTTAAGTTTTTATAATTTTTAGCGTTTCAATAATGATTTTTTAGTTTTTAACAGTAAATTAAATATAAAAATTAAATGTACATATTTCTTAAAAACGGTAGATGGTGAAGAGTCAGTTATCCAATGGATCTAGCAGATGGGTCATCCATTGGATATAAAACAGTGGCTGTTGATGGATCACCCAATGGATCTAAAACAGTGATTATTAATGGGTCATCCACTGGATAGAGCAGTGGTTGTGGATGGGTCATCCATTATTGTAGCTGCCCGTGGTTGTTAATTGTGTCATCTATAGTTGAAGCTAGAAATAGTAAATAATTTGAAACAATTACACTTGAAGATATAAATAAAATTTTATAAAAAAAAGATACAATACATATATATATATATATATATATATTGTTTCTATTTAAATATATTTTTAAAATTAAAATCAATTTTTTTTAAAAATTCGGTATTATAAAAACTAACCTAACATTACCCATTCTTGTTCATTTGAAAGCCAATAACCCACTTCAGATATAGATGTCGCTGACCAAGCCAAGAGCTCACTTTAGACACAGATATCTGCTAACATGAAGCATTCCATTTCCTTCTAGGAATAACAGTTAGAAGAAAAAAAGAAATTATTTGTTTTTAAAATGTGTTTATTGAAAACAATTTCTGTTGTGCAGTTTTTTTTAATTTTTGGTCAAGCTATTGGCAGTTAATGTTGTGTTCTTACTACCAAAAAATAATAAGAAATTATGTTTTAATTTTGTGCCTATAATTTGTGAAAGACAATTGTTCCCATAAAGTTGAGTTACTGATTTAGACAAATGGATACAGATAATTAATATTTATTTTATTTTTTTTTTTACAAAAAATATTCAATGAAAAAAATATATTCTCGAATCATATGATCAGGAATATAAAAAATTTTAATGAATGAAAATAATAGTTTAGAAACAATTTTAATACATTTTGATATCCCAAGAGTCATATGGATAATTTTCTTAAACTTTTTAATTGTCGCATTAAAATATAAATAGTTGATAGTCCTTATATTAAGTTATATTGGCTAAATGTAAGCACCCAACAAGATACCAAATAATAGCACACTCAAACAATCAAAACATGGCATGGTTCAATGGTTAGAAAAAAGAAAATAATCCATACCACTTATCATGATGGTGAACTTGGCATGATGGTTAACTTGACATGATGGTTAACTTAACATGATGGTTAACTTGACATGATGGTTAACTTGACATGATGGTTAACTTGACATGATGGTTAACTTGACATGATGGTTAACTTGACATGATGGTTAACTTGACATGATGGTTAACTTGACATGATGGTTAACTTGACATGATGGTTAACTTGACATGATGGTTAACTTGACATGATGGTTAACTTGACATGATGGTTAACTTGACATGATGGTTAACTTGACATGATGGTTAACTTGACATGATGGTTAACTTAACATGATGGTTAACTTGACATGATGGTTAACTTAACATGATGGTTAACTTAACATGATGGTTAACTTAACATGATGGTTAACTTAACATGATGGTTAACTTCTAGTTAAGACTCCACTTCAAGACTCATATTCTGTGTTCATATTTTAACATCAATTTAAAATGCCTTCAGGAAGAAACTGTATCCTGTAAAGACCACCCAAAAATAATACATATATTTACAAAAATAAAGTTGAAAGAAGATAAAGACTTTTACAGTGCCCAGTGTTTTAAAATACTTTTTGATTATTTTTTAAAACCATATAATTTATTTTCTAAATTGCTTTTATTGTGCTACAATATGTTTTGTTGTTGACTAAACACACCAGAGCGATATTTTTTGTGCAATGAAGAAAAGAAAAAAACATTTACTGATTGTCTTAGTCATAGGATACTTGGTAAATAGGTTGGCCATCCATTAATTTGCACTGGATGGCTTGACATTTACAAGTTATAAGGGTTAATTTATTTATTAAAGTGTAGTTTAACTATATGGTCATAGATTCCAGGGGTGAAACTAAGCTGGGGCCAAAAGTAGACACCATAATGGATAATTTTATTTGTAATTATATACATTCAATTTTAAATATAAAAAAGAAAACTTACCTTTTTATAAATATAATTATTGATTTAAAATTGAACACTAGCTTAATAAAATTGGTTTAAATTCAATAAACATTTATTTTTTTTGTTTTTTCCTTCATAAATAATTTTTCCAATTGTTCTATTCACCTTTTTCTTAACATACCCGCAAATAAAATGATCCAAAATGTGAAGTCTTGATGTAATGTTAATGTTTGTTGTTCATTGTGTTCTATATTGCATTGAAAATGTCTCTTAAAAATTTGATAGCACTATCTTTTAAAATAAAAAAAGTTGTGGGCAAAATAAGTCAGAAATTTGGAAAGTCGGTCACAAGTTTTCACAGTTAAATATAAAGATTAATAAGGGGTATAAAAAATTCACACAAAAAATCATAACTTTGTTTCTATAAGAGCTGGAAAGGTGAAATTAGTGTTTCTGCAAAGCTTATAGCTAGCCCTTTAAAATATAAAATTTATGGCAATATGAATATGAAAATTTTTTTTTTTTTTGTCAAAGTACCTGCCATAAGTTATAAGACTAATCAATTTAAAAGGTAATGGGAATGTTCTGCTTGTCATTTTCTACTTAGACTGCTCTTCAAACTACTAGGTCTTGTTGATGAAACCCAAAATCTCTCCTTCATAAACTTTCTCAAGTGTCTAAAGTCTTAAGTCAAGGGACAATTCAATAAGTGGCTGATGTGTAGTTGTTTATCCGTGACGTCATTTGCGTGGATTCACTCCCCTTATTTTTTAAATATTTTTTTTAAATAGAGTTACATTTTCATTAATATGACGGTGGCAAATTTTTATTGGTTGATTAATTATAATTTTTAAAATTTCATTGGTTGGCCTATTAAATATGTTAATAAGCTCCGCCATTTTTAAAGATAATCTTAGAGGGTGACCACGCTGTGTTTCATTAATTTTTGGATATTCTTTTTGTTGGAACCTGAAATAAAGTGTGTAAAAGTGTATTCCATGAAAATGTAAGTTGGGTTTTCATTACTTTTTTCTTTTATAATTAATTTTGGCCACTTTTCTTTGTTTTTTTAAAATTTTCCTACTTTTCAGGGTCAAAACCCAGCGCCACGTTAGGCTAAGGAGAGTGTCAAAACACTGGTTCCGATAGGGTCAAAACCCTGTTAGGGAGAGGGTCAAAACCCTGTTAGGGAGAGGGTCAAAACCCTGTTAGGGAGAGGGTCAAAACCCTGTTAGGGAGAGGGTCAAAACCGGGTTAAGGAGGAATTTAGGGTTCAGGTTAGGGTGAGGGATAGATTTAGATCATTTTTTCATTTTTAAAAACTTTTTATTCGTCATTATATCAAAAACATGAGTTATTTTATTTTTCTTTATTTTTCCTCGGCCGCCATCTTGGTTGTCCCGACCCGTGAACACGTAAAAGTTCGCGGGTGGGGGCAACCAAGATGGTGGCCATGGTAAAAGACGCGGACACATCTCTATAAATTTACCCAATAAGTTATTATTATTTTAATTTTAAGTGATTGAAAACTCAAATTTAAAAATAAAGTACTCATAACAATAAAACATTAAGTATAGCGTAAAAAGTTATTGTTTACATTACATTATTAATAAGATTGTCTCGAGGCATCATCATGGGCTTCTGAAATGCTTGTGTTTAGTCTTAGTTAAAATAAATTGCAACGAACAAAAAAAGCAATTCGATCACAAAAATCAGTATCATAATAACACAGAAGTAAATAAATAATTGAAGTAGCTTCCCCTGTGAATTGAAATATAATAAATTCGCATTTTTAATTAGGGGTAGGGGGGAGTCACAGTAAAGATAGTTACAGAAAAAACATACAGAAAAAAGCACATAATTTTTTCTCCGTAATTTTATGTTAAGTAACTATAATTATTAAATGTTTCTTATAGTATAGACTAAATCTAAATATCAGTATGAGAGTAAGATCTAGATCTCACTAGATCTCAAAAGTCGGAGTGTGCTGGCAGCCCATTCACTAGATCTCACAAGTAGGAGTGTGGTGGTAGCCCATTCACTAGATCTCACAAGTAGGAGTGTGCTGGTAGCGCATTCACTAGATCTCACAAGTCGGAGTGTGGTGGTAGCCCATTCACTAGATCTCACAAGTCGGAGTGTGGTGGTAGCCCATTCACTAGATCTCACAAGTCGGAGTGTGGTGGTAGCCCATTCACTAGATCTCATAAGTAGGAGTGTGCTGGTAGCCCATTCACTAGATCTCACAAGTAGGAGTGTGGTGGTAGCCCATTCACTAGATCTCATAAGTAGGAGTGTGCTGGTAGCCCATTCACTAGATCTCACAAGTCGGAGTGTGCTTGTAGCACATTCAATATATAGATATCACAAGTCGGAGTGTGCTGGTAGCCCATTCACTAGATCTCACAAGTCGGAGTGTGCTGGCAGCCCATTCACTAGATCTCACAAGTCGGAGTGTGCTGGCAGCCATTCACTAGATCTCACAAGTCGGAATGTGCTGGCAGCCCATTCACTAGATCTCACGAGTCGGAGTGTGCTGGCAGCCCATTCACAAGGTAGTTGACCCAGAGGACATACACGAGGTAGTCCACCCAGAGGACATACACGAGGTAGTCCCATAGAAAAAGTGCTGTCATCCATTTTTGGGAGTGGTTTTGAAAAGACAATAACCATTGCAATTGCAACCATTTGATGACAACCGCACGATTTTGTGTCCACTAGTTTAGTTTAACCTTGCTATTGTTGTTTCCCCCCCCCCCCCTTTTTTTTTCTTCATTTCTTTGAACTGGTTCTGAACAAAAATGGATGTCAAGAATTTAGCCAATGTTTTTAGATTACTCTGGTCGAAAAATAGGGATCTCCTGCTTCAAAGGGAATCAAGTTGCCCATATTGTTAATGAATATTGAAAGTGAGATTTTTTGGGGCCATTTACTTGACTGTGTATTTTACACTGCACCACTGGATAAAGTGACTTCATTTACACTGCACCACTGGATAAAGTGACTTCATTTACACTGCACCACTGGATAAAGTGACTTCATTTACACTGCACCACTGGATAAAGTGACTTCATTTACACTGCACCACTGGATAAAGTGACTTCATTTATTTTGTTAAGTTTTTAGATTTTCTTTTGCATTCTTTTAAAATTAGGACTAATTTTTTAAATACTTTCTGTGCAATGCAGATGTATTTGTTTGTCACCCCCCGTGTTGCCGAGTTTCTTCATTCTTATTTAGGGCTTCTCTCCCGGGAACCCGCATGATTTCCTGGGACCTTTCAAGTTCAACTAACCCTAACCCTGTTTTGTATTCATTAATAGAACATAAATATTAAACAACGACAATCGAGTCTTTTTTTGCTTCATTCAATTTATAATAGATTTTAAATAAAATTATTTTGATCCCAGGATGGGAAAAAACACTTATCCCGTTTTCCCGGTATAGGCAAATACCCTGGAAATGAGAAACTCAAATGATATAGCTGGCTCTTTACGCTCCATTACCTGTCATTCCCCAACATAGGTCCATGACATAGGATTGGTTGGTTTCCTGGCTCGTCAACATAGGACTAGGACATAGGATTGGCTGGTTTCCTGGCTCATCAACATAGGACTACAACATAGGATTGGCTGGTTTACTGGGTCGTCAACATAAGACTACAACATAGGATTGGCTGGTTTCCTGGCTCGTCAACATAGGACTACAACATAGGATTGGCTGGTTTACTGGGTCGTCAACATAGGACTACAACATAGGATTGGCTGGTTTACTGGCTCGTCAACATAGGACTACAACATAGGATTGGCTGGTTTCCTGGCTCGTCAATAATACAAAATTGACTGGTAAATATCAGACTTGGAAAAATAGTTTACACATACACGTTTTTAAAAAAATCTTGTTTCTAAGCTAAACCTCTTGCCCCCAGCATTTTTACAATCACACCCCCCCCCCCGGTCAGTTACACCACCATAAAATTTTGCTTGGCTAACTAGCAAGTGAATGGTTCTGAATGTCTAAAATACACATTATGTCACATTTCTATGAGCAGTACACTGACTAACTTCACAAACTTTGGGCGAAGCAAACATTTATCAACTCCGTGATTCTAGCGAACCAGGTTTGAAAAAGTGTCTGAAATGGCGCTTAAAGAGTAACACGGATGACATTGGATTGGTGACGTGTGTGCACAAGAAAATCCTAGGAGGAAAACCCCCCGAACTCGCCTTGAATTCAGGTCAACTCAACTGTGTGTTTTTTACCTAGTTAATCACTTTAATCAGTGACCTGGATCGGTAGCACACATTCATCTATTGGCGTGTGACTGCTACATATGGTAGATTCATAGACTGTAAGGGGTAAGTGTTTAAACGGCTCGTCTAAGTTCAGCTGCTGTATTATGTAATTGACAAATACATCGTGTTTTTGACTTCAGTTTGAAATAGGAAGAATTTATTCATTCTGTTTAAGTTGTCGTCTTTCCACCTATGACGTCACGCAGGGGGAGTGTGTAGGAGGATAGACCTACTCTACTGAACTAGGTTTAATTTATGGTTGACCTACTTTGCACATCTAGTTTTAATATTTTCCGTTAAATAATCACATCACATAGGCTATTAATTTAGCAAAACATGTCCTACTACAATTTCCATGCAAGCACCATGACCAGTGGCGTAAGAGGGGTGTGTGTGGAGAGGGTGGTACTTTTTAATTATTGTATGGAGGGGGCTAAGTTTTTGGTCAACTGCAGAGTTTTTTTTTTCTGTGGAAGAGAACGGGCAAAATCTAGACCCTCCCTGGGCGGCGCAAAACCTGTCTACACCCCTGACCATGCTCCCTATTTTCCTCAGATTTTCGACCACCCGTCCACCCATTCTCTTTTATATATTGACATTTGTACGATTCAACAAATCATTTACTTATATATCAGCCTTAAAATTGGAATTTTTTTCTAACTTATCATGGCCAAAAAATTACCGTACTATCAGTTCACATTAGTGTCATTAGTGAATTAGTGTCATTAGTGTCAATATCATTAGATCTTTAAAAAATATATATTTTCTTTTTCAACTTTTCATTTAGTAGCAATTTTATGCATTGCCATCTCAACATTGAAGTTACAAAAAATTATATAAAGTGCTGTAATTTGATGGTTAAGCCTATAAAAACATGAACATATCATTGACATACTTCAAGATTATTTTAGTACTGTACTGTAGTTGTTGCCATGTGTCATAGTGTTGTAATGTATCATATTGTTTTAATGTGTGGTATGGTGTCATCATTTCTTATATTTTTGTAATGTTTCAGGGTGTTGTAGTGTCTCGGGTTGGTGTAGTGTCTCAGGGTGGCGTAGTGTCTCTGGGTGGCGTAGTGTCTCAGGGTGGTGTAGTGTCTTGGGGTGGTGTAGTGTCTCAGGGTGGTGTAGTGTCTTGGGGTGGTGTAGTGTCTCAGGGTGGTGTAGTGTCTCAGGGTGGTGTAGTGTCTTGGGGTGGTGTAGTGTCTCAGGGTGGTGTAGTGTCTTGGGGTGGTGTAGTGTCTTGGGGTGGTGTAGTGTCTCAGGGTGGCGTAGTGTCTCAGGGTGGCGTAGTGTCTCTGGGTGGCGTAGTGTCTCAGGGTGGTGTAGTGTCTTGGGGTGGTGTAGTGTCTCAGGGTGGTGTAGTGTCTTGGGGTGGTGTAGTGTCTCAGGGTGGTGTAGTGTCTCAGGGTGGTGTAGTGTCTTGGGGTGGTGTAGTGTCTCAGGGTGGCGTAGTGTCTCAGGGTGGCGTAGTGTCTCTGGGTGGCGTAGTGTCTCAGGGTGGTGTAGTGTCTTGGGGTGGTGTAGTGTCTCAGGGTGGTGTAGTGTCTTGGGGTGGTGTAGTGTCTCAGGGTGGTGTAGTGTCTCAGGGTGGTGTAGTGTCTTGGGGTGGTGTAGTGTCTCAGGGTGGTGTAGTGTCTTGGGGTGGTGTAGTGTCTTGGGGTGGTGTAGTGTCTCAGGGTGGCGTAGTGTCTCAGGGTGGCGTAGTGTCTCTGGGTGGCGTAGTGTCTCAGGGTGGTGTAGTGTCTTGGGGTGGTGTAGTGTCTCAGGGTGGTGTAGTGTCTTGGGGTGGTGTAGTGTCTCAGGGTGGTGTAGTGTCTCAGGGTGGTGTAGTGTCTTGGGGTGGTGTAGTGTCTCAGGGTGGCGTAGTGTCTCAGGGTGGCGTAGTGTCTCTGGGTGGCGTAGTGTCTCAGGGTGGTGTAGTGTCTTGGGGTGGTGTAGTGTCTCAGGGTGGTGTAGTGTCTTGGGGTGGTGTAGTGTCTCAGGGTGGCGTAGTGTCTCAGGGTGGCGTAGTGTCTCAGGGTGGTGTAGTGTCTCAGGGTGGTGTAGTGTCTTGGGGTGGTGTAGTGTCTCAGGGTGGCGTAGTGTCTCAGGGTGGCGTAGTGTCTCAGGGTGGTGTAGTGTCTCAGGGCTTGGGTGTTTTTGTATCTTTCATATCCTGGTAGAAAGAGGATCAGATACACGTTAGTATCCACGTCATCGGAAACCCCCCCCCCCCCCCAATCCCTTCTTTCCTCAGCACAGTAAAGTACATCATATATTCAGCTGTATTTCTCCAGTGCAGCTGTTGTTTGTGTTTCACCACACACATAATTTTAAAAATGAAAACAAACAACAGTGGCGTAGCGAGCTTAACTCGCGCCCGGGGCACAATACCTTTTTAGCGCCCCCCCTATTCGAAAACCATACAATATTATATGTAACATATAGCATTTGGCGCCCCTTTGTGAATAGCGCCCGGGGCATGATGCCCCCCCCCCCTTGCCCCCCCCTCGCTACGCCACTGACAAACAAACACACACACACACCCTCCTTTTTTTCCCCCACAAAAGCACGCCAAGTCCCAGTTTGGGGCCCGCACAGGTAATGTAAAGACCCACTAGTGGGAACACGCAAGGTCGTCTATTTTGAGCCCGATATTTGAGATGCTTCATTTGTCTGATTGACAAGATAAAAAAAATGTGTAGAGATTTTTTAAATATTTTTGTTTGTAAAAAGGCTCGTTTCCCACAACTGTTAAAAGCGAACACAATGAGCAACTGTCGGTGGAATGCTAATGAAATGTAAACAACTTGTATTGTTCCCTTTGCACAACGTCACGGCTGCACATACTTTTAACATAACAATAAATAAATAAGTTCAGCGTATAAAATACATAATAATGTAATTGATTTTTTTAAAGATCGCCCGCCATTGTGGGCTTTTTTTTTACTTGATATTTTAGCACCTAAATTTGCAGACTTCTATCAAACTTCGTTGTTAGTCTGGTTGTATTATTGTGGGTTCGAACCATTATTCTGATTTTTCCCCCTTCTTTATTTTGTTATCTCAACTAATAGTAAAAACTGTATACAGTCTTATTATCGTACCACTAGAGCAGTGGTTCTCAACCTTCCTAATGCCGCGACCCTCAGTTCCTCATGTTGTGGCGACCCCCAAACTATTTTCGTTACTACTTCATAACTGTATAATGTATAATGTGTTTTCCGATGGTCTTATGTGACCCCTGGGAAATGGAGCGTTCGACCCCCAAAGGGGTCGCGACTTACAGGTTGAGAACCGCTGCACTAGAGAGATAATATTCAACATATGAAAACCGGAACGGACCACTAGAGAGATACTATTCAACATATGAAAACCGGAACGGACCACTAGAGAGATAATATTCAACATATGAAAACCGGAACGGACCACTAGAGAAATAATATTCAACATATGAAAACCGGAACGTACCATAAAAGAAAACGAGAGCGTTGTCCAAGCGCGGTCTACTTTTGGTTTACTGAGGTGTGGATGTTCCGTACACTTAACGAGACTTGCGGGGTGGGAGGAAGATTTTTAGCTCAGTTAATCTAATGATAAAATAAATTTGAATTTCAAAGGGATATTTTCAAACAAAATATTAAGAAGGTTATCTGATAAGTTCAGTGAACACCTCAGAGAAATTGAACGAAACAAGCCAACACCGGTCTCTTCGCATTTCTACGGAGGTGAACACGGGGGCACATCAGATGGATACACCACGGCTCTAATTTTTTTTTTTGCACTGATACACCAGCGAGAGTGAAGAATGAAAAAAATTGAATTCAGATTCATAAGAAGAATATCACCATTTACTAGTGATCCTCAATGTACCTACATTCTATTCTCATTTTTAAAAGCTATCAATTAAAATACCACACAAAACAAGGTCAAACCAATAAAAACGTTTTTTGTTGTTGTTGTTTGTTGTTGTTACAAGATGACCCTTATGCTGGCAACCACGAGTTATGTTTCTTTGGCAACACGGGGGATGCCAGATAACAGGCTTAACAGATGGACAAACAAATGCTAATAAAACTGATTTTCCCGACCCCACGACATCGCCTTCCGCACCCCCAAGGGCGCCCCTGGTTAAGAACCCATGCCTTACGAGACGAAACCTTTTATCAAGTGGTTAAGTTTTATTCGATCTATAGGCTAGAAACTAATGGCTTGGTGCCTAGGAGCTAGAAACTAATGGCTTGGTGTCTAGGAGCTAGAAACTAATGGCTTGGTGTCTAGGAGCTAGAAACTAATGGCTTGGTGTCTAGGAGCTAGAAACTAATTGCTTGGTGTTTTTAAAAAGTTAAAAGACACTTTAAAAAAATACTTTAAAAAAAAAATCAGTGCTAGCATTAAATGGTAATATTTAATTGAGGCCCGTGGAATTTGCTGATGACGGAGTAAAAACTATTTGATGACATATGAGAGCAGTAATGAATAAATCTGGCGCCGGTCCCTGGTGCAATGGGGAACCGGTCCCTGGTGCAATGGGGAACCTGTTTGCCGGTCCCTGGTGCAATGGGGAACCTGTCTGCCGGTGCCTGGTGCAATTGGGGAACCTGTCTGCCGGTCCCTGGTGCAATGGGGAACCTGTTTGCTGGTCCCTGGTGCAATGGGGAACCTGTCTGCCGGTGCCTGGTGCAATTGGGGAACCTGTCTGCCGGTCCCTGGTGCAATGGGGAACCTGTATGCCGGCCCCTGGTGCAATGGGGAACCTGTCTGCCGGTCCCTGGTGCAATGGGGAACCTGTCTGCCGGTCCCTGGTGCAATGGGGAACCTGTCTGCCGGTGCCTGGTCAATTGGGGAACCTGTCTGCCGGTCCCTGGTGCAATGGGGAACCTGTCTGCCGGTCCCTGGTGCAATGGGGAACCTGTCCGCCGGTCCCTGGTGCAATTTGGAACCTGTCCACCGGTCCCTTGTGCAATGGGGAACCTGTCTGCCGGTCCCTGGTGCAATGGGGAACCTGTCTGTCGGTCCCTGGTGCAATGGGGAACCTGTCCACCGGTCCCTGGTGCAATGGGGAACCTGTCTGCCGGTCCCTGGTGCAATTTGGAACCTGTCCACCGGTCCCTGGTGCAATGGGGAGCCTGTCCGCCGGTCCGTCAAACTTAAAAGTTTGGGAAACGCTGGTCTAGCTTTATACCATACCAAAGATTGTAGTTTAAGTTTTGTAAGTTATTTTGAGCAAGACTTACACACAAACCAAAACAAAACATGTTTCTCTTCACCTAACTCATCCATCACATTAACAACAGTTACAACTAACACTAACAGAGGGACCCAAATAAAAAAAAAAAGATGGGGGCTGTTAAATAAAACAAAAAAACTACATGGTTGTAGAAGCTCGGTGTAGTGATTTAGTGGGTCTTCAGCCAGGGACTTAGAACGTTATGGGTTAGTTCGATCCTCAATATAACGCATTTAGAAGGAAAAAAAGAACTTTTTGTTTCCCCAAAATTCTTTCTACCATAATTTTATTAAAGTCCCCTGATCGCTAAAAAGAAATAATTATTAGACATGGGCCCTGTGCCCACGTGCAGTCATTTTTCAACTGGCCCCTTTACTTTTTGGACCAGTCCGAGTAGAAAGGGCAAAAGCCCCTGGTGGTGAGCGGAATGGAAGTATATGTTTATGTGATGTAATGGATGTATAGGTTCATGTGAAGTAATGGATCTATAGGTTCATGTGACGTAATGGATGTATAGGTTCATGTGACGTAATGGATGTATAGGTTTATGTGACGTAATGGATGTATAGGTTCATGTGACGTAATGCATGTATAGGTTCATGTGAGGGTAATGTCACTGAGTTTTGGGTTTTTGGAGAAAAAAACCGTTGACAGGTTGATAAGGCAATCTAAGATTCGAGGATCCATCACCCCTACGCAAATATTTGAGAACTTAACTTGAGAACCCCTTAACATTTAAGCACCTCACAACCCTCACCCTTTAATAATCGAGCACTCCACCCACCACCCCAAATGGTTTTAAAAGTAGCACACTACAATCTACTCTAAACTTAACAGGCAGTAGGCTTACAGTGACTAAAAAGGACATATGTAAGGACTATATGTTTAGTAGGCCTAAGTGTAAATGACTGTATGTCAAGTATGTGTATATGACTGTGTATATAATTATACGCCAAATTAATGGCAGGCCGGGAATTTTGCCGCTCCCTTGCACAAAACACTCTGCTGTTGGTGGAAAATTCTGCACCTCCATACGTTTATTAAAAAGTGCCCCCCCCCCCCCACTTTCCCATGGTTTTATCATGTCAATGTTTTCTGTTGTTTTATCATGTCGATGTTGTCTGTGGTTTTATCATGGCGATGTTTTCTGTTGTTTTATCATGGCGATGTCGCCTGTGGTTTTATCATGGCGAATCTTTCTCTGGACCTTTAAACCCTAACACTAACAGGTCAGGTAAAATGTTGAAATAATTTCCCGACTAGCGACGACTGTCTTATCAGCTCGTGGTGTTGGTTAACTCTGTCAACAGTTGTAAATAACTTTATGTGTGTTTTACATTCAGGTTAGCGGATGTAGGAAGTGATCGCGTTTTTTAAAAAAAACCTTGTCCAAGTGGGAAAGTTATTTTATTCTCGTTGTGCGACCCAACGGAATATTTCATTTGTGTATTCAATGAAGTACGTCACCGTCAACAAAACCTGGGGTTAAAACCATGACGACTGGCAACATAAGAGGAGACAATTGGAACTAGAGTTCAACTATCAAATTAATACGACAGAGTTCTCCCTATCTAAAATAGCCGTTGTTTTCTTCGATTAAGGACTTTTGGGACATTTGACGCAGAAAAACGGGCCACATTGCTAATGCTATATGTTACAATTAATAACTCTGTCGGGTCTAGGGATACTGAGTCTGGGTGACGAATGCTAAGCTGTCCAATAGCACCTCCCACCCCCCCCCCCCCGGCCCAAACCTACAAGAGATATTTGAACCTTTCAGTTACAAGCTCATTAACTTTTTATTTCTATTCACAGAGTGCACACGACGTTTCCTCTTGTCCTAACAAGTGAAGTAACATCTTGTCACAGCTATGGCGTCTGACATTGTTGCTCTGGTGGTAGCATCCGTTGTTGTATTTCTTCTCGTTGTCTACTGTATGAAAAGGAGAAAGAGAGCTGGGTCTGGATATAAAGGTTATTTAAAACGTTTTTATTAAGGAAAACATATTTTATACAAATTAAACTTACATGTAGGCGACAATGTTAGCTGTCAATCACAATTCGGCTTGTTCATCGTCAGGAAATTCTAGCCACAACGTGGGCGTCATGGATAGGTCTCTTGTTTCTCCAAAAACTGCCAACTCTATTCAAGATCAAATAGTTTCAAAAGTAACTCAAAAAGATCAATTCAACCTGTTTGGTGCAAGTCCTACTGAATGAGAATGACAAGATGGTGTCAGCTGAGAAGAGTGAATGTTATGTTTGGTGCAAGTAACTGAATGAGAATGACAAGATGGTGTCAGCTGAGAAGAGTGAATGTTATGTTTGGTGCAAGTAACTGAATGAGAATGACAAGATGGTGTCAGCTGAGAAGAGTGAATGTTATGTTTGGTGCAAGTCCTACTGAATGAGAATGACAAGATGGTGTCAGCTGAGAAGAGTGAATGTTATGTTTGGTGCAAGTCCTACTGAATGAGAATGACCAGATGATGTCAGCTGAGAAGAGTGAATGTTATGTTTGGTGCAAGTAACTGAATGAGAATGACAAGATGGTGTCAGCTGAGAAGAGTGAATGTTATGTTTGGTGCAAGTCCTACTGAATGAGAATGACCAGATGATGTCAGCTGAGAAGAGTGAATGTTATGTTTGGTGCAAGTAACTGAATGAGAATGACAAGATGGTGTCAGCTGAGAAGAGTGAATGTTATGTTTGGTGCAAGTAACTGAATGAGAATGACAAGATGGTGTCAGCTGAGAAGAGTGAATGTTATGTTTGGTGCAAGTAACTGAATGAGAATGACAAGATGATGTCAGCTGAGAAGAGTGAATGTTATGTTTGGTGCAAGTCCTACTGAATGAGAATGACAAGATGGTGTCAGCTGAGAAGAGTGAATGTTATGTTTGGTGCAAGTAACTGAATGAGAATGACCAGATGATGTCAGCTGAGAAAAGTGAATGTTATGTTTGGTGCAAGTAACTGAATGAGAATGACAAGATGGTGTCAGCTGAGAAGAGTGAATGTTATGTTTGGTGCAAGTCCTACTGAATGAGAATGACAAGATGGTGTCAGCTGAGAAGAGTGAATGTTATGTTTCGTGCAAGTCCTACTGAATGAGAATGACCAGATGATGTCAGCTGAGAAGAGTGAATGTTATGTTTGGTGCAAGTAACTGAATGAGAATGACAAGATGGTGTCAGCTGAGAAGAGTGAATGTTATGTTTGGTGCAAGTCCTACTGAATGAGAATGACCAGATGATGTCAGCTGAGAAGAGTGAATGTTATGTTTGGTGCAAGTCCTACTGAATGAGAATGACAAGATGGTGTCAGCTGAGAAGAGTGAATGTTATGTTTGGTGCAAGTAACTGAATGAGAATGACAAGATGGTGTCAGCTGAGAAGAGTGAATGTTATGTTTGGTGCAAGTAACTGAATGAGAATGACAAGATGGTGTCAGCTGAGAAGAGTGAATGTTATGTTTGGTGCAAGTAACTGAATGAGAATGACAAGATGGTGTCAGCTGAGAAGAGTGAATGTTATGTTTGGTGCAAGTAACTGAATGAGAATGACAAGATGGTGTCAGCTGAGAAGAGTGAATGTTATGTTTGGTGCAAGTAACTGAATGAGAATGACAAGATGGTGTCAGCTGAGAAGAGTGAATGTTATGTTTGGTGCAAGTAACTGAATGAGAATGACAAGATGGTGTCAGCTGAGAAGAGTGAATGTTATGTTTGGTGCAAGTAACTGAATGAGAATGACAAGATGGTGTCAGCTGAGAAGAGTGAATGTTATGTTTGGTGCTAGTAACTGAATGAGAATGACCAGATGATGTCAGCTGAGAAGAGTGAATGTTATGTTTGGTGCAAGTAACTGAATGAGAATGACAAGATGGTGTCAGCTGAGAAGAGTGAATGTTATGTTTGGTGCAAGTCCTACTGAATGAGAATGACAAGATGGTGTCAGCTGAGAAGAGTGAATGTTATGTTTGGTGCAAGTAACTGAATGAGAATGACAAGATGATGTCAGCTGAGAAGAGTGAATGTTATGTTTGGTGCAAGTAACTGAATGAGAATGACAAGATGGTGTCAGCTGAGAAGAGTAAATGTTATGTTTGGTGCAAGTAACTGAATGAGAATGACAAGATGGTGTCAGCTGAGAAGAGTGAATGTTATGTTTGGTGCAAGTAACTGAATGAGAATGACAAGTTGGTGTCAGCTGAGAAGAGTGAATGTTATGTTTGGTGCAAGTCCTACTGAATGAGAATGACAAGATGGTGTCAGCTGAGAAGAGTGAATGTTATGTTTGGTGCAAGTAACTGAATGAGAATGACAAGATGGTGTCAGCTGAGAAGAGTGAATGTTATGTTTGGTGCAAGTAACTGAATGAGAATGACAAGATGGTGTCAGCTGAGAAGAGTGAATGTTATGTTTGGTGCAAGTAACTGAATGAGAATGACAAGATGGTGTCAGCTGAGAAGAGTGAATGTTATGTTTGGTGCAAGTCCTACTGAATGAGAATGACAAGATGGTGTCAGCTGAGAAGAGTGAATGTTATGTTTGGTGCAAGTAACTGAATGAGAATGACAAGATGGTGTCAGCTGAGAAGAGTGAATGTTATGTTTGGTGCAAGTCCTACTGAATGAGAATGACCAGATGGTGTCAGCTGAGAAGAGTGAATGTTATGTTTGGTGCAAGTCCTACTGAATGAGAATGACAAGATGGTGTCAGCTGAGAAGAGTGAATGTTATGTTTGGTGCAAGTAACTGAATGAGAATGACAAGATGATGTCAGCTGAGAAGAGTGAATGTTATGTTTGGTGCAAGTCCTACTGAATGAGAATGACCAGATGATGTCAGCTGAGAAGAGTGAATGTTATGTTTGGTGCAAGT
This sequence comes from Omphiscola glabra, assembly GCA_964017045.1. NCBI lineage: Eukaryota > Metazoa > Mollusca > Gastropoda > Lymnaeidae > Omphiscola > Omphiscola glabra. The sequence continues at coordinate 22,035,342 of OZ024805.1, forward strand.
AACTGAATGAGAATGACAAGATGGTGTCAGCTGAGAAGAGTGAATGTTATGTTTGGTGCAAGTAACTGAATGAGAATGACAAGATGGTGTCAGCTGAGAAGAGTGAATGTTATGTTTGGTGCAAGTAACTGAATGAGAATGACCAGATGATGTCAGCTGAGAAGAGTGAATGTTATGTTTGGTGCAAGTAACTGAATGAGAATGACAAGATGGTGTCAGCTGAGAAGAGTGAATGTTATGTTTGGTGCAAGTAACTTAATGAGAATGACCAGATGGTGTCAGCTGAGAAGAGTGAATGTTATGTTTGGTGCAAGTAACTGAATGAGAATGACCAGATGATGTCAGCTGAGAAGAGTGAATGTTATGTTTGGTGCAAGTACCTGAATGAGAATGACAAGATGGTGTCAGCTGAGAAGAGTGAATGTTATGTTTGGTGCAAGTAACTGAATGAGAATGACCAGATGGTGTCAGCTGAGAAGAGTGAATGTTATGTTTGGTGCAAGTAACTGAATGAGAATGACAAGATGGTGTCAGCTGAGAAGAGTGAATGTTATGTTTGGTGCAAGTAACTGAATGAGAATGACCAGATGATGTCAGCTGAGAAGAGTGAATGTTATGTTTGGTGCAAGTCCTACTGAATGAGAATGACAAGATGGTGTCAGCTGAGAAGAGTGAATGTTATGTTTGGTGCAAGTCCTACTGAATGAGAATGACAAGATGGTGTCAGCTGAGAAGAGTGAATGTTATGTTTGGTGCAAGTAACTGAATGAGAATGACAAGATGGTGTCAGCTGAGAAGAGTGAATGTTATGTTTGGTGCAAGTCCTACTGAATGAGAATGACAAGATGGTGTCAGCTGAGAAGAGTGAATGTTATGTTTGGTGCAAGTAACTGAATGAGAATGACAAGATGGTGTCAGCTGAGAAGAGTGAATGTTATGTTTGGTGCAAGTAACTGAATGAGAATGACAAGATGGTGTCAGCTGAGAAGAGTGAATGTTATGTTTGGTGCAAGTCCTACTGAATGAGAATGACCACATGGTGTCAGCTGAGAAGAGTGAATGTTATGTTTGGTGCAAGTCCTACTGAATGAGAATGACAAGATGGTGTCAGCTGAGAAGAGTGAATGTTATGTTTGGTGCAAGTAACTGAATGAGAATGACAAGATGGTGTCAGCTGAGAAGAGTGAATGTTATGTTTGGTGCAAGTCCTACTGAATGAGAATGACCAGATGGTGTCAGCTGAGAAGAGTGAATGTTATGTTTGGTGCAAGTCCTACTGAATGAGAATGACAAGATGGTGTCAGCTGAGAAGAGTGAATGTTATGTTTGGTGCAAGTAACTGAATGAGAATGACAAGATGATGTCAGCTGAGAAGAGTGAATGTTATGTTTGGTGCAAGTCCTACTGAATGAGAATGACAAGATGGTGTCAGCTGAGAAGAGTGAATGTTATGTTTGGTGCAAGTAACTGAATGAGAATGACAAGATGGTGTCAGCTGAGAAGAGTGAATGTTATGTTTGGTGCAAGTAACTGAATGAGAATGACCAGATGATGTCAGCTGAGAAGAGTGAATGTTATGTTTGGTGCAAGTAACTGAATGAGAATGACAAGATGGTGTCAGCTGAGAAGAGTGAATGTTATGTTTGGTGCAAGTAACTGAATGAGAATGACAAGATGGTGTCAGCTGAGAAGAGTGAATGTTATGTTTGGTGCAAGTCCTACTGAATGAGAATGACAAGATGGTGTCAGCTGAGAAGAGTGAATGTTAAGGGTATGAGAATCACTGTTAATGTGAAAAAGAGTTGTGAGCGTTAGGGGTACTAGTGTGGCTGATTAAGATTGAATGTCAGGCAGTGGCGTAGCGTAGTGCCCCGGGCGCTACTCACAAAGGGGCGCCAAATGGTATATTTTATTATAATATTGTATGGTTTTCGAATAGGGGGGGGCGCTAAAAAGGTATTGTGCCCCGGGCGCGAGTTAAGCTCGCTACGCCAATGATGACAGGAACCTATAGTTGAACCTAGACAACGTGAATCTTTGTGCAGAGTGCTGCTGTGTTATAGTTGAACCTAGACAACGTTGCCAGAAATACTTGGAGTCTCAACCCGAGAACCCATTATTATGACAGGGACTAAAACTTAATCAAGGACAAGTCAATGGACATCTGCTAGAACAAAAATCAGATTTTAAAATAACACCTAAATAAAACCAACTAAGACTTAGTACTTAGTCAGACATTTTTACAAAGTCTTGTCAATAGTCAGGCATGTAACAAATTCTTGTCAATAGTCAGACACGTAACAAAGTCTTGTATGTAACTATTCAACACTCTCAACACCACCCATGGTTCTTCCTTTTCAGGTAAGCTAGTAGAAACTGAAGAAAGGAGGCTGATAGCAGACAGCAAGGAAGAGACATTGACAGCAAGGAAACAGAAAATGATGTTTGCCCAGACAAAGAGAGCAGAATCTTTGTATGAACTTTTCAAGGCTGAATCTGTCAGCACAGTAAGTAGACAGTAGAGCAAACTTTATGCTAGGCATGCTGAACAAAAAATACTTACTGAATAAGACATTCCTACTGAACAAGACATGAATAAGACTTGCCTACTGAATAAGAACTGCCTACTTAATGAGAAATGCCTACTGAACAAGACATGAATATTGAGCAAGACTTGCCTACTGAACAAGACTTGCCTACTGAACAAGATCAGCAATCCCCCAGCCCCTCCTGATGACTGTCTCATAAACGATGTGCTGTTTCCATCACCTCAGGTTGCCAGTGAGATCAAGTCTCTAGATGAAGTCAGTGCTGTCATGGCCAGAGCTGGTCTGGACACATGCAATTTGATTTTTGGTGAGTTTTTTTAATGGCAGTAACAATAGTTAAAATATGGAACACAATTACCATCATAAAACACCCAATAAGAGTATTCCATGCCAAATAAAAAAACACAAAACAATTATCATCCACAAATTAAATATGATTAATAAAAAAACATTTAAACAAATTGCATCTGATTATTGCTGTGATCTTGACCAACTGTGTTTTTGCTTGCATCTAGGGATTGACTACACTGGTTCTAACTACATGCAGGGCAAGAAAACTTTTGGTGGGAAATGTTTGCATGATATTAATGACAAGATCCTCAATCCATATCAGAGTGTAGGTACAATGTGTCAGCACAGTGTGCAGGTATATGGATTAATGATTGTGTAGGTCTGCTGATTGTGCAGGTACAGTTTGGAGGTACAAAGTATCAGTTTACTACAATGTGTGGAATGAATGTGCAATCATTGAATTGAACAGTGGTTCCCCAACTTGTTAACAAGGTGGAGCCCCTTACCTGGAAAATAAGTAAATGAGGCGCCCAAAACATTTCCCCTTTGTATGACAATTAAATTGAAAGAATTGTTTGAATAGTCACAGAAAACCCCCACACAATTTGCATGCATTTATTTCATGCACTTATTTCATGCACATATTTCTTGCACTTACTTCATGCACTTATTTCTTGCAAAATGAACAACTGCAATGAAAATAACATAGATTAAATAATGATGGATGATTTATTATTTGGGGATTGGTTTAGTCAACTGTGAATCAAGAACACATTCTATGTTGAATCTGTTTCTAAATTTTTTTACTCTCACAATTATATTTTTTTAATGTTTTGTCTAAATTTTAGTTTAATACAAAACATGATAGTGTATCATGATAGTGTATCATGATAGTGTAACATGATAGTGCATCATGATGGTGTATCATGTATCTTAGGGATACTTAAATCCAAAATGTAGAGTGTTCATTAACTAGACATTACATAAAATTGAAACCATTGAATCCAGGAAGTGATTTCCAAACCTAGTGAATTCTCTAAACTAGGAGAAAATTACTTCCCATTGCTTGTACATGAATACAATCAATGTTATGCTTTCACTTTAAAGTGAGATTTGAAGTACTTAACCCTTTGAGTCCAACTATGGCTTAAAAAAATATTATATTTTCTGAAACCATTAAGTAGAGGTTTCAAACACTTGGCTCATGAAGTGTTTTCTGTGGGGTTGCCCCTACAACTGTAAACTAAAAAAAATATTATTGTTTGTAACTAATATCTTGAAGTTTGAATAATTTCATAGCACATCACATTAAAGGCTTATTATAGCTTCATTTCATACTGAACAATTCATTAATTATTTATTATCTGTTACCCAATTATTCTATCAGAGTATCTTTGCCTATTTTATAAATGGGTCGTAGGTCAGTTTTCTTCTATGAAATGGGCTCACAACTCACACAAGCTTGAATTAAAGTATGCAAATTTTTGCAGACACATACATTTCAGAACATCATTAATGATGAGAGAGATATATATCTTGTTGTAGATCATTAACTAAGCAAGTACATTTTGCATACAAGAATACAACACTTCTTCTCTGGACTGGTGATGTCTGAATAAAGATATTGAACACAAACACTTCTTGAATGACAGAAAAAGCTAGTTTGTGCTTAAGTATTTTGAAAGCTATGATTTGATTTTGTTTAAAGCCAATCTTAATTGCAGCTTCCATTTTACATCACGCACATTCAGAAGACTGGGTTGCATTTTGAAAAACGCTGATGTAAAAAAAATTAATTATAATGTAAATTATAATTTACAATATATAAATGTTAATTTGGCTTCAACAAAGAGTAAAAAAAGGGTGAACTAAAATTTCACACAGTTCAAGATAGACAACCCCACACTTGACAGTCATTTAGTCCATTAGCTAATAGATGCAGTAGCTAAACCATCCTTCACTGTTGACTTCACTGTTGACTGCACTTTTGACTGCACTGTTGACTTCACCGTTGACTTCACTGCTGACTGCACTGTTGACTTCACTGTTGACTGCACTGTTGACTGCACTGTTGACTGCACTGTTGACTTCACTGCTGACTGCACTGTTGACTTCACTTTTGACTGCACTGTTGAAAAGATATATTAATTAAATGATCATTTGCTAGTGAAGAGATGTCCCAGCTAACCTATAATGCATTTGTGACAGCTATTAGCTGAGTTGTATTTTGACTTCATTGCCCAGGTAATCTGTGCCCTTGGTGAGACACTGGAGCCATTTGATAGTGATGGGGCCATACCAGCATTTGGATTTGGGGACGCCTACACTAAGGATCATTCAGTGTTTCCTCTCAAGACAGAAGTGAGTCACCAAAAACTGTCTTCATTTTACTATAAGTTTTAAGACAAAAATGAAATATTCCTATCAGATTAATTATTGTTTCCTACTATATATCAAGCTCCCCTATTAATGATATATTCCACATAATCACTCTGAGCCACATCTTTCCTCAACAGTTTCTATAAGATGGTTTATATTTCAGGGCATTCCATCAGGGTTTAAAGAAGTGTTGGAAATCTACAACCAGCTAACTCCCAAAGTAAGACTCGGAGGCCCCACTAATTTTGCTCCACTCATCAAACAAGCCATAGACATCGTCAAGGCAACGGGTTGTGTAAGTAACAGTTTTTAAATTAAGTCTCAGAATTAAGAGGAAAGGGGCGGGAGCAGGGTGTATCGAGGTAATATGGCACCAAAACAAACACTACCTGAGCCCTAGTATCTACTTATCATTTTTAAAAGATTCAATTCCTGTTTTCTTTCCTCAGTTAAATACAATAAATAATAAATGGTAACATATTTAACAAATATGTCAATCATAAAATGTAACATAATACTTTATCTTTGAAAATTTAATATGTGCAGTAATAAATAAATCAGAGATTGATGTCTTTATAATAAAATAGGTATGTGCAAATATTTAGTGGGACGCTGTCAGTTCTGTTGTTAAACACTACTCTTGATTACCACACTAAAAAGTTAATGCAGTGAGGCTCTTAAATACAATTGGATGTAGAAGTTTCTTTGTCCTTTACTTTTAATTAGTAGTAACAGGGCTAGTAAATTTTTTGTTAATAAATCATTAAATTTCTCAACTTAAATTTTTAATAAAAATTGAATCAGACTTTCTCTCCACAGTATCATATTTTGGTGATTGTTGCTGATGGACAAGTGACCAATGAAAGGGCCACGACACAAGCCATTGTTGAAGCATCTAATTATCCCTTGTCCATTATTACTGTAGGAGTCGGCGATGGTCCCTGGGACACAATGAAGGTCATTTTCCTTTATTCTATAATAGTTGGTAAAAAAAAATGGTATTTAACGGCCATTTTATGGAAAATAACTTTAAAAAATGTATCAGGATAAAACTTTTATTGGACATAATTTTCAAATATACAAAGTAGGACTATTACTAAGTTGTAAGTTAGATTTAAGGTATTGTAAATATGTTCAAGCTCATAGATGTAAGTAGAGTGAATAATATTGGATATAGACCCAAATTTAATAAATAGAATAAAATTATTGGCTTTAACTTGAAGAGTAAATGATGTAAGGCAGCATCAAACTATTTTACCACATTAAATTACCAAATAACCTGCAACATATTTACATCCCTTCTCCCCACAAAATATTGAGCAAATTTTACAATATATTTAAATCAAAGTGTTGATATTTGAACTCTCCTATAAAAGACATTGATATTTGAACTCTCCTATACAAGACATTGATATTTGAACTCTTTATACAAGACATTGATATTTGAACTCTCCTATACAAGACATTGATATTTGAACTCTCCTATACAAAAGACATTGATATTTGAACTCTCCTGTACAAGACATTGATATTTGAACTCTCCTGTACAAGACATTGATATTTGAACTCTCCTATACAAGACATTGATATTTGAACTCTCCCATACAAGACATTGACAAGTACAACTTACTTTATACTTACAGGAATTTGATGAGAAACTGCCCATAAGGAACTTTGACAACTTCCACTTTGTCGATTATGCTGGTGTTACCAATGGAGTTAGCAATCCTAATGCTTCATTTGCCCTGCATGCACTCAAGGAGATCCCGGATCAGTACAGGGCCATTAAAAAACTTCAACTCTTGTAAATATTCCATAGCAGAGTTTCTCAAACATTTTGTCCATCATGCACTTCATAATGTGGACAACAATGAGGGAGATTTCACAATTGAACAAAAGGGCAACTGAATTTCTGCTTGTTGTGAATAATTAACATTGTTTAAGAAAGTTAAATTGATGACACATTGAATCCTTTTTTTTCTCCTGTCTGATGATTTATGGATGAACTAAATAAATTCTATTTTTAAGTACAACTAAATTAATTTCTTAAATTTGCTGCCTTTTCAACTGGCCAGATGTATTTTTAATAATGGAAAATTTTGGGTTTGTCTCACAACACAGTTTGAGAAACACTGCTATGATCAGATTTTAAACTGATTCCTCTCATGGGTCAGGGCATCTAAAAAATGGCAGCTAGGGGCACTGTGTTCAAGGTATGTGTTTTGTACAAGTTCCTTCTACTGTGTGGTTTAGTAGAATTTAAAACAACATGCAAACACGGTTGCTATGGTGACAATTCTTGAGAATTCCACACAAGATTAAAGGTGCAACTTATAAGTTACCATTATAAAAGTGAAGTAGCTAGTTACTATGATGATTTAAGGTTGGGAAGTTACTTTTTGAGTGAATTGAACATATCCCCTTTGAGATCACTGCATGTTTTAGTTTGGGAAGCCCTGACAGTCATATGCAGTCAGATCATACTTGCAATTTAATATTCTAAGTCACAATATTATAGGATCTCTAGGATAAGCTAGGTGACAATATTGTAGGAACTGTAGAATAATCTAAAATTAGTTTTTGACTCGAAAATAGTTCTATGCTTTTATCAGAGCAATAATTTCTCACATTTTTAGGCAGAGCTGGGTCAAATGAGTTGTACAGTAATGAGTATTAGATATTATTTGTTTTCAGAATGTATTATTTAAAATAAATGAAAGGTAAAAACATTTTTTCTTTCAAAACTTGGAATTGTTTTTTTAAAAAAGAAAAGATTTTACAGTATGCAATAAACTAAGGAGTTGGAGGACTGAAAAGGGGTGGGGAATAATTTATTGACAAAAAAAATCAGTGCTCTGTTTGCTACATTACATAAAATAAAGTTGCCCAGCCTGCATTTATATATAATATTCAAAAACATTTGCTCACAAGTAAACATTATCAAATGTATTGATCAAATATAAAAATATTCAAACACTTGATAATTCTAAAGTTTATTCCACCTTCAACATTCCATGTGAACTTGTATTCCACTTGTCCCAAATAAGCTAACTATTCCCTGTGAAATTTTCAATACATCAATTATTTCAATAATTTTTTATTTTCAGTTTGGACAGGCCTGTAAGACCAATTTAAAATCAAGTGTTTCTTTAATTTGTTGTGTATTGAAAAAGTATAAATTGGTGGTGATAGTAGTAATGAATTGGTTGAACTCTACCAAGGAATACATTTGAAATAATATGTTGGATCATTTATGTCTTTTACTTTTTAAGATTCTATTTTAAAGAATTCTGGTTTTCACTTAAAAAGCAATTAGAGAAAATAACTATCAGTGGCACTACAGCCCACATAGGGCCCTGTCCTGCTCCACCAATGAGAGAAACCCCCCCCCCCCCCCCACAAAATTTTACCTTTTCCAAATAACTAACTAGACTAGAAGCTTTTTAAAATAGTTTCCCAAATCTCATTGTGATTACCTCAACAGTTATGTTTGATTGTATATCAACTTTTAAAAATTCTTTTGTATTCATGTATACCCTTAACCAAATGATATCTCCAAACTGCTTCTTTCTTCTATTGGCATTTAACAAATAATTTTCTAAGAATAAAATAAAATTCTATATTTAATCACTTGTGTTAAGTCATCATATACTTAAACAGTACCAAGATTAACATATTCCATTAATGAATTCATCATTTGCCTGGTAGCGTGAACTCTCTCACTGGGTTTGCGGATGACACATTTTAAAACTGACACCCAGCCATGATGAGCTAACATTTATTACATCTGACAAACAATCGGCAGAAGCATCACTGAGCACGAAGCTCTTTTTTTTATTAAATCAGACGTTGCTGGAATAAATTTATGGTAAACAAAATATAAACTGCTGATAAACCAACTTTATTGAATACTTGAATTAATACGACTGGCACGATGACCAGGGACGGGAAGTCAAACAATAATTTATTGAAAGAAAACATTTGGACGGTAAATCAATAAATTTGTCAAAAACTAATGTAAAACATCAAATGCAAATGAAAGATGTCAGAAAAGTAATAAAAAAACCCCAACAAAACAACCCAGAAATACCACACAGCAATTCAAAGTATTTGGTTTTATAACTAAAAATCAACCAAGAGACTACTATAACTGAGACGTTTATCTCATGACGACTAATAACACAAAAATTGTATTTTTAGCACAGTCAATCTTTAGTGTCTTCATCTGGAATGTTTGGCTTACCATAAAATAAGGGCAAGGCAGGTAGTTGATTTACTGATATGTGCTTTTTGGTATGCAAAGGTGCAAAAAGGTCCGGGTTGGGGGGGGGGCCTAGCAGCTCAGACCATGCAAAAATAAAAATGATAAGCTATTGGAATATCACAAGTTCAATATGGTTAATATAGGATTGAGTTACAACATATCCATATCACAGTCCACTTATCAACATCATTTCAACATGTCATTACAAAATCCCAGTGTCCCATAATCTGGTGCTGAATTCAATCAAGCTATTTTCTGTTTGGAAAAAAGAAGAGATTAAGTTAGAACATTTATTCAATTTAAACAAGAATTTTCTAGATCAGTGTAACACACACACACACTAAGTCCATGACACACACAAGTCATATGGCACACACAAGACATATGGTTTTCTATTTTGCACTTGGTTTTGAGTTTTCCCATTTGTAAGACACCACACGATTTTGTACCATTTATTTTCAGCTGGTTGTTGAGCTGTTTGGTTGGTTTATCTTTTGGTTTATTCAAAATGAACGTTGGCCATTCCACGAGTGGTTCAATGAATTGGTTATAGTTTAAAATTGAGCTATTGCTGCAATATTTTCTGCAATAGTGAGAGCTAAGTATCAGAAGTAACTTTGAGACTATCATAACATGAACAAGAAGAAATACAATGTCTACCAGTTATCTTTTAAGCTCTATTAAATGTGTCTATACAGCGATATCTCAACATTATCTATCCTCTCAAAATATGTGATATCACATTATCTATCCTCTCAAAATATGTGATATCACAACATTATCTATCAACTGAAACTGTGATATCACAACATTATCTATCATCTGAAACTATGTGATATCACAATAATATCTAGCATCTCAAACTATGTTTTTAAATTCTCTGCTGTGAAAAATAAATAGCTGCCCCTGGCTCACAGCAAAGTTCTAAGCTAAATCTGATTGAACCAGACTTAATGACAACAAAGTCACAAGTATTTTACAGTGTGACGTTAAGATGACGAAGACAATCCAGGCACAATACAAAAATTACTCGTAATGAAAAAAAAAAATTGAAAACACTAATTAAATAATATTTTGTTAATTATGTTGGCTTTTCATAAGTAAAACATGTTTATATATAGTTCTGGGGAGTTTACTAGTCATTGAGTCGAGGAGGTCGGTAAGTACGGTAATGTCAAAGGCAGGGGATCAGTATGGTAATGTCAAAGGCAGGGGATCAGTATGGTAATGTCAAAGGCAGGGGATCAGTATGGTAATGTCAAAGGCAGGGGATCAGTGTGGTAATGTCAAAGGCAGGGGATCAGTACGGTAATGTCAAAGGCAGGGGATCATTAGGACTGAATGCTTTTAGCAATAGCATTCACAAACTGTAACCCAGAAACATTCTAATAAAACAGTGGCAACTTGTCAGAACATGACCTAAAACTGAACATTCCAAATCCAATGGTGTAAATCAATGTAACAGGGAATACAAACTGAAATATTACTTTCAATAGTTTGTGCAACATTCTTTTTATACTTCTGTTTTAATGCATTTTTTTTAAAGTTTAAATATCACAATTATCTTCATTGAGAGAATACAACTTAAAAAAAAAGGTAACATTGGCTGTGCCCTATAGAACATTGGATGTGCCCTATAGAACATTGGATGTGCCCTATAGAACATTGGATGTGCCCCAGATTGATGAAATAGTGGTAAATAAAACATTTCAAGGCCCTGTGAACAACAGCAGTATAAATAGACACACGTATATGAATATGTGTATTTAAATATATATATCTATCAAAAATGGTTGTAAATTATAAAGTATACTTTCATTGCCTGTACCCGCAGGCAGGATGTCAGGTAATAAAGACTTGAAGGAGGTGTTGGAGACAGCATCGATCCCACGACCAGGAAGGGTCATGAAAGCTATTCCTACTGATTAAGGGAATGTGTGGTGAGCTTGAATGGAAGACACCGTTCCTCTGACCACGGCCAATCTCCAACACTGAATACACACAGAAGAGCTCCAGTGGAACAGCAAGCCCAATAAATCCGAGCTGTAAAGACTGGCTGCCCACAGAACATAGAACTCTGCAACAGTTGTGTTCAGAGTAGAGGTTGGGCCAATTTGATGGTCAAAGATTTGGTGCAACAGCGGAACCTTCACATCAAACAAACGGCTGTAACTTGCGGAAAAAACTGAATTACTTAAAATTGATTCAATTTTTATTCTTTAAAAAAAATTGCTCTAAGATTTCCCCCACACAACAAGATGAAACCAAATGTGCTAAAATGTAAGTGCGCCATACTACAATGTAGGATTAGCTTAGAAAGATTTTTCTCAAATTCTCTTCAGATAGTCAATTTGTAAGTTCAAATGATGGTTCCCCTCCAAATGTTACTATTTCTTCCCTTTAATGGTTCTTGTACAGCAAAGAAGACCAAAGCCGACAAGTGCCACTTTCTGTACAAAATTCAAACACTTTATCCTGGAATGTGGCCAACACTAATCATCAATTAATCAGCCATCTGACATGATCTTCTGTTAGAGAGCACAACTGATGTATTGACTGTAATGCTTGTGTAGGCTACAGATCACTTTTGCTGTTGATAGTCAGACATTAAGAGAAATGCAAGATAACTGGACCAACAGCATGTAGATAGCTGTACCAACTCCATATATGGGGCTAACAAATGACTAGGATGCAAGACTTCATCCCAGTTATTCAATGCTGCTCATTGACTTCAAAACATCTAAACAAATTCAAATGAATGAAAATAAGACTTTCAGGTGTAGCACTAAATGAAAATAAGACTTTCAGGTGTAGCACTAAATGAAAATAAGACTTTCAGATGTAGCACTAAATGAAAATAAGACTTTCAGATGTAGCACTAAATGAAAATGAGACTTTCAGTTGTAGCATTAAATTTGAAAAAAACAGAAGAAAATAAACAATTATAAAAAAGATAAATTTAAAGTGAAAAAAATATTTAAGATAATATGGATAATAAATCATTAAAAAAATAAATTATCATAAATATTATTATATTAAAAAATCCTAAAACATGGATCAAATTATCCTAAAATATTGATAAATCAAGTATCCTTAAATTAATAAAAGGTCAAGTAATCTTAAACCTTTGAACCTAAAAATACTGTTATTAATAGATTATTTCCATTTACAAAAATACAGACAAATAAAATCTCAGGGTAAAGAAAAGGTTGCATTGGTTGCCTAGCAACATGACCGCTGAAACACTGTCTGCAGTAAACTTCATTGATGAATGCAAGTCCCTGCCAGCCTCTCAATGTAGCATTACTTTTGACACAACTATTTCTAAATCATCCTGCATCTTTGACATTTTGTTGTCCCCAGTTCAATAAAGTGAAGTTCAGAGAAGATGTACAACAAGCACCCCAAGAGATGGCATCCAGGGATACACTCCAATACCACAAACATTTCTTTAACCGTTGATGGAAATAGAACACAGTTCAGATATATGAAAATGATCCAATGCAGAGCCACCTAACCAACACAGCTGTCGATGTCTAACAGATAGCCATGCCAATGGTTCAAATTTCAGTTTAAAATATCCGGGTCAGGAAGACATCTATAAACCTAGACGTGTCAATTTCTTGAGTTACAAAATCCTTGACATTTCCAATCCTTCTTTTATAAAAACAAAGACATTTCCATTCCTTCTGCTATATAAACCCAGACTTGTCAATTGCTTGTTCTAAAAACCTAGACATGTCTATTCCCACAGTTAAAAAGCTAGACAAGTCAATGCCCTCTGTTCTCCTTTGATCTCCTGCTACTTGAGTCTGCTTGAGTCATGCGTAGTTTGTGGTCCTCTCCTGAAGCGCTTCCTGACATAGAAACTCTTGAAATCTGCTGCTGTGGCTCATACGTCGGCTGTTTCTTCGAATAACTGTAACCACCAGTAGGACCAGGCCTGGTCATATTAACATTAGCTCCTATGTTGATTGTTGGCAAGACACTACTAGGCTTTTTATCCAATTTTGAACTTGATACTAAAAATGTAAAAAAAAAATAAAAACTAATTTTTATTTTCAAAAGTTTCATTTTTGACATAAAACTGAAGATGTTGCATTACACAAGTTTGTTTGTTTTAAAGTTACGTGTTACGCAAGTTAAACAATTTTCTATAATATTAGGCATTACCAGTAGGCAAAGAAAATAATGTTATAAATTAATCAAAGTAAGACATATTTTAATTTCTTATACATTTAATATGAATCGTTGGCCTTCTGAACAGACTTTCTTTGTGCATTTTAAGAAATTTTAAATTATTTTCCACTTTTTAGTGCATATAAATTAATTTTTGAAAGTCTTTTTTAAAGAGGTTTAAAATATTTTAAAATTATTAATTATATCCGCTAAAAGAATATTTTTGTGTGCCAAATGTCATAGAAGTATATATATGTGCCAAATGTCATAGGAGTATATATATGCCTTCAAAGAGCAGCATGCAGATCTAGATGAGCAGGTTGCCGACCATTGCACCAGCTATTATCTGTAGTATAGATCTAATTAATACGGCAAATGGCTGAAGTCAAAGGATGTAAGAAATGCTCATCTACCTGGTGGTGATACTAGCCCTTGGCTGGACTGGCTGCTGCCGCTGATGTTGGTCTTTGATATAACACGAGGAGGAGAATGACGCCTTTGATTCTGTGGTGGTGATGGTCCTAAAAGATTGTGGCCAAAGAGAAATCAATATTTTAAAGGGAAACAGCACAATGTCATTTTATTAAGTTTTTACGTCTCTAAATATTGATATCAAAAATAAAATCTTAAATCCAATTCATCATTTTAATTTATACAAATACAAAGTGTGCACCAGGGCTCTCAAACTGGTAGCCAAACTGTGGCCCAGTAACATTTTTCCTGTGAAATGTAAATTTAAATTTCATTAATGTTAATAAATTGACATTAATTCATTGAAATTGTCCTAATGAGCCCCATTTTGAGAACCCTGGTCTATCAGGTAATAGATCTTATTCTCTCAAACTTTCATTTTAAATCCTATATAACCTCAATTACATTCAGTGAAAAAACAATACGGAATGGGTAATAATAATTGCTATCATTGAATTGAACTGCTCCATTTTGTTCTAAAACTGACATGGCAGGGTTACACATATTGGACAATTCTTGATATAAAACAATGATCTAACATAAGTCAAATGGAATTTGCTGTTTTCAACCAAGCAACATAAGTGACCATAAAACCTATTCATTTATTTTGAAAATATTCCAGTAGTTAGGACTAAAAAAAGTAATGTCATGTTTTTAAGCCTTTTTCCTTAAAGTCTGATTAGAATAAAAAGAGCAATTTGTAGATTGTTATACATTAAAAAAATTAAAAACACACTTCATAAATTTGAATAAATTTGCCATTAGCAATCTAAAATTCATAGTGTATTCTGAGCTTATAATTGTAATGACCTAACCTTGCAATAAGTGACTATGCATAGTGAGGGAAAACTGTTTTTATAATTTTTTGTATTGACCTAGAAAAAAATGCACTTCTAAATGTATCAATTTATTACCCTCACCAACACTATCCCTGTTACCCTCACCCACATAGTCTCTATTACCCTCATCCACAATGTCCCATAAGATTTCAAAGATAATAAATTGTGTACAATTAAAATTTATATCCTAGTATGTGCTTTATAGTACGTAGATCAAATATTTGAATTGGGGCAGTCAGCAACCCCTGCATAACCAAACAATGATTTGAACCGTTACAAACAGGTCATGGGCAGTGGCGTACCTTGACTAAATGCTGCCAGGGGTCAACTCTCAAAAGTGTACATCCCTAACACTCACACACATACACCATATATATGTTACATGCAAACCCCAAAAGTGCTACCCAGGGCGGGCTCACAGCCCCCTTGGTACGCAGCCCCCTTGTTATGCAGCCCCCTTGGTACACCACTGGTCATGGGGAAAATATCAATGAAACAAGCTGACCATTTGCATGGAACACTGGTCAAAACAAGGCAATGCTTGATGCAACAACTAACAATGTCAAGAGAATCTTTCAATCAATGTAAAAAAAAACACGTTAGAATCTTATAAAATATTTCAAGGATGCAAATTAAAATGGTTTTAAAGGGGAAAAATAATCAAGAAAAATGTATTAAAATATAATGAGTGTGTTGGGGTGAGGGATGGTAGATAATAATCCTTATTTATTATGACATCAATATGTTCTAGTTAACATTAACATTGAGCAAAAATTGAAAGAGGTTATCAGAAACTAACTGGACACACCCACACACTCATCATTTAGTTCAAATACTCTTTTCAAGTGGTGATAACTAAAAATAAATTTTAAAATAACAAAACAGGAGTAAAAAACCCTGCAAGTTAGACAACCTTTTTGTGGAATAAAATTGGACATTTTTATTGATCAATTCTTTTCTTTATGTTAATCACACACATCAATAATTCCATTTGTCTAATTCAAAATCAAGAGGAAAAAACCCAAACTACTCTCCTATAATTTCAGTAGATCCAACTACTTTATGTGTCATTCTGTCCTCAGCTCTATTCACTCTAGCATGTTCTTGGTTCTTAAACTGCTCATAATTTTGATGTGTTTTCTTGGTATTCTAAAAAAAATGATTAATTTTGGTTTTCTAAAAATCCCCAGGGATCAATATTGTCCTAAAGTGAGGACAAAATGACAAAAAAATATCCATCTAGCATACAAGTAAAATGATGCATTCTGGGATAGAATTTGGCTAATATCCGAAATGTTGTTTAGCTGATGTCCCTACTGAGGGCAACTTGTTCACCTTCTAATCTAAAACATTTGTTTGACAGAACACATCATTTTACCAGATCCAAACGTGGGAGGCTTCTTTTTATTGCACAAATCAAATGTTATCTCCTTAACTTGCAGGGTGTAGGAACATTTTCATCAAATTTAAATTGAATGATTCAGATACTCAAAACTACAAAAGCCAAACAAAAATCTAAAATATGCAGGAGTTAAAACTGTTAAAATGGTAAAGTGTAAGGGGCTAGAAATGACAGTTTTATAGTCTTGTAGAAATGGACACCATACTTAAAAAAACTTATCAAGGGACGTCAGGAGAAAAATTGTTTCGGATATTAGCTTTGTTTCTATCAAAATACATTGACAAATAAGTTGTAAATGGACATGCACCCTTTTTAAAGTAAACCCAATAAATGAGGTATCTACATGCACTAGAAAAATATGGTGAAATCTCAGCTGTAAAGAAATCCATTGTTTGCTTACAAACAAAAGTTACAATTAGAAGTACATTTATTGAAGATTAAAAAAGCCTTGTCATTATTTCCAATCTAGAAGACATCAAATACAAATACAATTGGAATCAATCAGTTGTGGTAGATAATCCCACATAAGACAAACACAGATATTCCATATATCTTGAATGCCCTTACTTTTCCCTCCACTGAATGTCATTAACTTACCCACAACTGAATTACATTTCTATGCCCGCCACTGAATGCCCTTACTTTGGCCACCACTGAATGTCCTTACTTTTCCCGCCACTGAATGCCCTTACTTTGGCCACCACTGAATGCCCTTACTTTGCCCATCAGTGAATACAATTAGTTTTCCCCACCACTGGATCCTAGTATTTAGCCATTGAATGCCATATGTTAAATGCCTTTAATAAGAAAGAAAGCTGCAGACACACGGACAGCAGCAGACACACGGACAGCTGCAGACACACGGACAGCTCAAACTCAAATCTTTCTCACTGACGTCAATAACTCATATTACTTTTCACGCCCTTCACAAACATTTCAACTTCACAAACACTCCGTTACGTTGAAGTGATGCCATACAAGTTTTATTATGACAGTGTGATATCAAAGAAGTCTTAGTATTCATTCAAAATATACAATTATTTGTATTTTAAGTCCACTAGTGGATTGGTGGTGTGATGTTGTTGATTTTCTGTCTTGAAACATCCTTATAATAAATATTTTTGTTTTTTTGGTGTGGTATGTTTGATGGTGGACAAGCTAAGATACATTTAGAACGGGTCATCTGACAACACACACATGGACTGGAGCATTCCGGGGAGCATGAGACGTCCTGGAGAGACCCACCTGAAATCTACTACGCTATAGACGGCAGCTGTATGAGTTACCACACTGAGTCGAGGACAGGGCATGGATCTTTACCTCTATCTTTGGGGCATGTAATGTCTAGGCAGGTGATACTGACCCACAATCCTGGTGGTGTTTCTTGTACATGTCTTTGTGTCGTCCTACAATAAAACCATGAGCACAAAACTATCAGAACTCATGGGGGGGGGGGGGGGGGGGGTTAAATGCTAGGATTTTTAAATGCCAGGTTTTAAATGCCAGATGTTGTGTGTTAAAATATGATTATGTCAGCAAAATATGACATGGCTTGTAGGAGGTCTAGCAATTCTTCCATTCTGGTCCAAGTTTTGTCCAATACATGTCAACATTTCACCATATCATCCCCTCTAAATTAATCCTATTATTTGTTCCTGCCTGACTAGAACTAGTTGGCTTACAATGAGACTCTAGCATGCAAGGAATACTAGTACTAATTTAATTTAAAAGCTGCCAAGACCAGGTAACATGCAAATGGTACAACAATCATAGCCCAGGTACATGTGATTAAAATTTTGATATGAATTCGATGGGTATCTTG
This sequence comes from Omphiscola glabra, assembly GCA_964017045.1. Classification (NCBI taxonomy): domain Eukaryota; kingdom Metazoa; phylum Mollusca; class Gastropoda; family Lymnaeidae; genus Omphiscola; species Omphiscola glabra. The sequence goes on from OZ024805.1 coordinate 22,053,538, forward strand.
AGTGAACTTAAGCATTTGTGCTGCACCTGTGGGCCGACTCATATCCACAGAATCCTTAAACGGCGAGACACTGCGAATTTGGCGCTGACCGTTGGCAACATTTGAACCACAATAAAGAACGTTGTAGCCTCCGAGTGAATGGAGGGGAAGGAGCGCTTGACCTTTACGACTTTTGTCAAAACATTCAATGGCCAAATCTGAAATAAAGTGAATAAGAAAAGAACAACACTGTATATGAGTTACCCAGTAGTAAGTAAAGGGATTTAAAGACAGATATAAACAGTGGACCGGTTACCCAGTAGTAAGTAAAGGGATTTAAAGACAGATATAAACAGTGGACCGGTTACCCAGTAGTAAGTAAAGGGATTTAAAGACAAATATAAACAGTGAGCCAGTTACCCAGTAGTAAGTAAAGGGATTTAAAGACAAATATAAACAGTGAGCCAGTTACCCAGTAGTAAGTAAAGGGATTTAAAGACAGATATAAACAGTGAGCCAGTTACCCAGTAGTAAGTAAAGGGATTTAAAGACAGATATAAACAGTGAGCCAGTTACCCAGTAGTAAGTAAAGGGATTTAAAGACAGATATAAACAGTGGGCCAGTTACCCAGTAGTAAGTAAAGGGATTTAAAGACAAATATAAACAGTGGGCAAGTTACCCAGTAGTAAGTAAAGGGATTTAAAGAAATATAAACAGTGGGCCAGTTGTTACTTGATAGCTAACTGAGGAGTTTGTACATAAACACAGTGTACAGGTTACCTTATAGTAGATAGAGGGGTTTGTACATAAACACAGTGTACAGGTTACCTTAGAGTAAATAGAGGGGTTTGTTTTATTTCATCTTCTTTCAGGTTTTCCCCCACCCTGTGAGTTATTTGATTACTGCTTGAACCTGAACGCAGTGCTCTGCCTATTACACTCTAATATTAGAGCCTTGCAACAAATTCCTCATACTGAACATGGTATTTTGTTGAGACGTTAAGACACATAAGGACATTGTGATTAAGACACGTAAGGACATTGTGATTAAGACACGTAAGGACATTGTGATTAAGACACGTAAGGACATTGTGACTAAGACACGTAAGGACATTGAAGGACATTGTGACATAACATGAAAATTTTGACCTACACAATGCGTCTCTTACGACACGAGGAATGGCTTCTTTCAATGCTTGGCAGTTGGTCCATAGGGCTGGATTGGCATTTATTTCAATAAGCCACACCTGAGGGAAATAAATTAAATGTAAGTGAGATTGTGAGGGAATTGAGATGCTGGACATGATAATACTTATAAGAATGAAGTTAGACATGGTACTATTGTATAAGAATGAAGCTAGACATGGTACTACTGTATAAGATGTAGAATTGTTATTTTACTACTAATAAAAGCATGGCCCTAGTGAAGTAGCTGCACTGAATTAAGCTCATAACATTTGGTGTGTGTTGGTTAACTATTGGCTTTAACAGACTTCCAGATTTTCATTGTGGTATCACTACATTAAATGACTATATTTCACTTTGACATGGAAAATGAGATTGTGCTACACCAAATCTACCGACAATCATGCTCAATTGAAATGTATAGTTCCTGCAATGAGATATGAGCCATAAAAAAAACCATTTTGAAAACTGGAAAAATAAATAAAAGAAAAGCACAAGTTTTTGTATTGGAATGCCTTGCCTAAAACAAAGCCAGAACTACTGCCTGACCTTGAGATCTGAGTCCACCATAAAGTCCATGCCATAAAGGTCAAAGTATCCAATCTTACACTGCAGCTTGTGCTTGACACTGTTGAAACAGTGTAAGGTGATCCGTTGCATTTGTTTCTGTCAAGTAAACAGACATCACATGGGTGAATAAATCTATAAATAATTATTTCACTGATAATTAGGTCACTCTGGTTGAGCGAATACTGAGTAGGATAATTAGGTAACTCGGGTTGAGCGAATACTGAGTAGGATAATTAGGTGACTTGGGTTGAGCGAATACTGAGTAGGATAATTAGGTCACTCGGGTTGAGCGAATACTGAGTAGGATAATTAGGTGACTCGGGTTGAGCGAATACTGAGTAGGATAATTAGGTCATTTGGGTTGAGCTAGTACTGGGTAAGCTTTGTACTTTGTAAAGGAAATATTTGATAATGTCTGGCCCATAACCACAGTTGACAGTGGAAAGACAGCACTTGCAGAAATTCACATTAATCTGTCTCATTGCACTCACTCATGTGGACTCTTCTCTAATATTCCGTTCCAAGTCTCTTTAGAGTTTTCCACGAATTTGTTTTCCCTAAGCTGTCCATTTTTAATGCTGTTCGGGGAAGTGAGCTTACTGGCAGTCAACAGAGTCATCTGACATCTTCCAGCAGGCTGAAAGCTTGTTCACAGCATCCCACTGTCAGGATGTCTTTCTTCTGTAACCACTTCTTGCTGGTGGCCGTTGTCTTCCTGATCAGATTCGCTTTTTACCTATAATCCATTTTGCTTATGGTACTCCTAAACGAGGTTCAAGCTGTAGCAGTTGTAGTGGTTCATTTGTAGCGCTAACCGGTCTGATGAAGTTTACCAAGTAGTAAAACAATGCATCATCCAAATGATCTAGCATTTTACTTTACTAGAGTTTCAAGAAGTGCTTTAGGGGATAATTTTTTTAATATATTTATAGATTTTGGTGGTGTGGGTGTGTGTGTGGGGGGGGGGGTCTCCTTAGCCAAATGCCCAAGCTCTCCTCCTTTAAGTCCACATCATCATCGCCTGTCGTCCCATCTGGGGCATAGGCCACAAACAAAGGCTCTCCAGGCATTCCGGTCTTGGGCAAGTCTCTCCAGCTGTACCCAGTTGTGCACACTCTTTTTGGTGTCTGCCTCCAGCTCCCTTCTCCAAGTCTTTTTCTCTTGCCCTGGGGGTTCACATGGGACTACCAAATAAGAGGACACAATCTTGAGTTTAATTACAGCAACAAAAGTTGGTATGACTGACCTTCACCTTGCAAGAACTCTCAGAATGTAGCCCATTGTAATCAGCTCTTTTGGGGAAAAGTTAAGAGCTCAACTAAAAGAGACAGGTGACTAATCCATGTATTCAAAGGAGTAATCCATTTATTAGTGTGACTAAATCATTTATTGGAGTGACTAATTCCTTTCTTGTAGTGACTCATCCATGTATGACTAATCCCTAAATGGTGACAATGACATATCAGGCCAAGGGAAGTGACTGACCGTTAGCCCTCCAAACACCCAGTCCTTGTCCATATTCTTCTCCTTGCCAATGGTTTGGTTGATGTATTCATTCAGCTTCTCCATGGTCCAGGCTGTGTCTTCCTTGTTGTCCTTGTAAGCTGGGTCTTTTTTCTGCACAAACTGGAAACACAAGAACAAACACTTACTTTAGGCAGGCAGGGGGGGGGGGGGGAGGAGGTTTACAACACACAACAAACATTTACTTTAGTTCTGGGGGTGAAAAAGGGGGGGGGGGTTAACAACACACAACAACGTTTACTTGGTGGGTAAGTGGTAATAAGGGTGATGTGTTTGATTGATGAATGGATACATGGGTGATGTTAACCTGGTTGGTGAAGGGACAGACGAGGTGATGTTTACCTGGTTGGTAAGATGGGTAGTTAAGTTTGTGTCATCCTGACTGTACTTCTGACAGGAGAGTCTGACATAGCCGTTGTGGAACAGCACCAAAAATGGCACAGTGCTCGCTATAAACATATAGGCTCGAATGTCAAACTTACGCCCCTCTATGAGCAGAGGATTGTGGATATATCTGTGGATATGGTCATGTGACAATGAAGACAGTTTAAAGTTACTTGACTAATGCCTAAAGCTGGTTAGACAGGTCCTGGAAAGGTCATGTCAAATCTACAAATATGTCATGTGATGCAGTTCATATCAACTGTTCCAATAGGTCATGTCAACTGCCCATTCAGTTCACATCAGCTGCTCAATAGGTCATGTCATACAATTCATGTCAACTGTTTCAATAGGTCATGTCATCTGTTCCAATAGGTCATATCAACTGTTTCAATAGGTCATGTCAACTGTTTCAATAGGTCATATCAACTGTTTCAATAGGTCATGTCAACTGTTCCAATAGGTCATGTCAACTGTTCCAATAGGTCATGTCAACTGATCATATAATCACACACTCAATGCATCTTATTTGCTTTACAATATATAATCCTCTTTGTAAATGACACTTTCCTAAAGTCAACTCACCTCTGCACTATTCTCATCTGTACCTGCCTAGTCCACGAAGATTTTGCCTCCCTCTCTGTCAACAACTGATTAATCTCTTCCCGAGATCGGAGTAAGAATATGCCCTTTCCCTGATTCAGACTTGTCGGTTTACAGATCCAGGTCTCTCCATCTGTTGGGAAAAGTAGTGGACACCAGTATGTGAGATGTAATAAATGGAGCCACACAATAAGCCCACCTTTATATTTACTCAGGTAATGGACCCACACAATAAGCCCACCTTTATATTTACTCACGTAATGGACCCACACAATAAGCCCACCTTTATATTCACTCAGGAATCTATCCCTATCAATCCTCTCATCCAGCTTGTAAGTTTCTGGAACAAAATCGGCCATCTTCAATCTGGGTAGTCTGCCTTTGGTTAGCAGAGTTACTCTTTCATATTCTTGAAGACTACACAGTAGGCCTAGTTTATTCGTAAGAAGCTTGCAATTAGGTATGTGATTTACTAATTGTTCACCTGAAACAATCAACAACAGATTTAATCAGTATCTAGGCAAAGCAAAATCTTCAAAACTATAAAATAAAGGTGTCAGATGAATTGTTTTCTCTGCGAACACAAGAAAAATAAAACAAAAAGAGAATCTTTTGTCCAGGAACTTGACAACAAGTTGTTTATAATCCTAGACTCTAACATTTGTTTGAATAATTCTTTCACTCTTCATGAATGTAGTCTCTACTATATTATCTATCTCAAAAGTTGGCATCCATACAAATATTTTTTTAAAAAAATTGTTTCATCCTTTCAATAAAGTACATGATTTCTCATGACAAACCATATCCTAGATCTCAGGATGCTCACCCACAGACTTAAGTAGCCGAATGCCCCGGGAGAAACTAGCTTAAAAAGATGGAACAATATTTTCATTCTGAAATTCACCCTTTTATTATAAACTTTGCGATACACTACGTTCTGTTGATGTGCTTAGGATTGGTGACCAGGTCTAGGAGAAATAAACGGACAGAGATCTATTATGCCAAAGAAACAGTTTTTGTAACAAGGCACCGACACGTTGGCAAATAATGTTGTTAACCTATCAATTGGCTGATTCTACACACTTGAATCTATCAATGTGTTACCTTCTCTGAATGCTATGTAGTTGATTCTACACACATGAATCTATCAACGTGTTACCTTCTCTGAATGCTATGTAGTTGATTCTACACCTGTTTTCAACCCACTTCAGCCTGTATCTCTCATCATGCCTGTCCGTAGTTTTCTTCCATCCAAGCTCCAGTAGGGGCCCTTCCACTCTGTGACAAACAACAAGTACAAATTTATCAGTGAAATCAAATCAACGTTGTCAGCTTCTGGGTTATCAAGGCTTTTGAATACCTTTTAATATAATCCGCAGAGATATTTACATTAGGGATATGTTCTTAGTTTACAGATGGATAACTTGCATGGATTGATTTGATTTTTTTTCAGTTTCACAACACCAGACAGTTTAGTTCAATCCACTGGATTGAATGAAATGACATGGATACATTCCTATGCTAATTTGGGTTGTACAAGCTGATTATTCAAATTGAAAAAATAATTAAGTGAATAAGCAGACTATGTCACTAAAATAAGCAGACTATGGCACTAAAATAAGCAGACTATGGCACTAAAATAAGCAGACTATGGCACTAAAATAAGCAGACTATGGCACTAAAATAAGCAGACTATGTCACTAAAATAAGCAGACTATGGCACTAAAATAAGCAGACTATGGCACTAAAATAAGCAGACTATGGCACTAAAATAAGCAGACTATGTCACTAAAATAAGCAGACTATGGCACTAAAATAAGCAGACTATGGCACTAAAATAAGCAGACTGTCGCACTAAAATAAGCAGACTATGGCACTAAAATAAGCAGACTGTCGCACTAAAATAAGCAGACTATGGCACTAAAATAAGCAGACTCTGGCACTAAAATAAGCAGACAATCAACTATGCAGACTTTGACATTAAGAAGTAAGACAGTAATTAGATGGTTAGTTCACTTAATCACTTAAGTAGAATACTACTGCAGCAGAAGGCAGATTAAATTTGATAAGACAAAACAACACTCATTGTGTTTTAATGTATATGACATTACTGCTTCATTATTTCAAGTCGACAAAACACTAAATGCATAATAATATATTAGTAGAAACAAAAATTTATTCAAAAATGTAATGAACAACTTGAACAGCACAAAATAACCAAACAAATTTTTGGGCTAAAAATTAATTGAATTTAACAGAAACATGTCAGAGTCAGGTTGAAAAAACGTATTTGCATTGACCCATGCACAGATAAAATGAAATAATCAGCTAAGCTGGATGATTTGGTCGGGAAATCTCGGAACAAAACGAATCCTGATCTATTTAACACTGAACGGATCAATCTCTTGGTTTCACAATCAAATTAACAACAACGGCCAATATTGAAAGCTGTATTTCTGTAGCTCTGGCAGAGCCGAATGTTATCTAACATTGCGAAAGGAGACCTTTGTTTGTAACTTTGGCTCAACTTTGCAACTTTGGCTCAACTTTGTAACTTTGGCTCAACTTTGTACTCACAGTGCACTATTATTTCCTCGACATAAATAAAACGTAGGCCTCCGGTCTGGGCAGGCGTACGAGGACATACGAGGAAACATGGCACTCATTTTTTCCTTTTTGCTGCCTTCAGAAAATTTCCCCGCAACTTTGTGTCGCACAACAGACTGGATCACTTGAAGTTTCCTGCGTTTCTTCCGTCTCTTAGTTTGGTAGGATGAGTGTTTTATGTGTTCGTTCGGATCATGTTGAGATTTTCTAGCAATGGTAGATGGGAAGGTTTCATTTGAGGCTAATATTTGATGTCTTTGTAATCATTAATGCAGTTATTCATTACTTTCTGTCCGTCTGTACTGATTATGGTTCATGCATTTGTAATAAGTCCTTGGTGCATGTTTGTACCATTTTATCTATTTTTGTTCTAATAAGTGTATACCAGAGCTTTACAAATAGTTGAAAAGTTAAAAAGTTGTCTTTTTATATTTATAATTCCCGGAAGTATTTCTTATATAAAGTAATCAATGATTAATTCTTTCGTACTAAGCCATATAAAAAAAAAATTGTGATGTCTGTCTTGCTGTGAAGTTTATTAAGTATAATTGACAGTCACATGCATCCTATTATGGAATGTTATAAATTGTGATGTCTTTACTACTATTAATTTTGATGTTATAAATTGCGGTGTCTGTCCTACTATTAATTTCAATGCATTAAATTGTGGTGTCTGTTCTACTATTAATTTTATTATAATAAATTGTGGCGTCCATCCTAATAAAAATGGAAGGTAATTAATCATTATTATTCTGTACTACTGTAAAATATAAGGTAATTTTCTCCTACTATACAATGTAATAAACTGCAATGTCTGTCTTGCTATACACTGCAATGCTATAAATTGTAGTGTGTCCTGCTATCTCATTGTGTTTCAATGCACCATAAGGTTGTGCTTGCGTTGTGGCATTTGAAGATGATAAGGCCTACATACATGAGGTCATCGTTGGCCTATATACAATAGTTCCCAGAGGTTCTTGGTATAAAATGATGATGGTTGGTGACAAATCCAACATTCACTGACAAGGTGAGTGTTGTAGAAATCCAACATTCACTGACAAGGTGAGTGTTGTAGAAATCCAACATTCACTGACAAGGTGAGTGTTGTAGAAATCCAACATGATCACCTCATGATATTGATGACCATAGAAGAGACAGCTGGTGGACAACAATTTGATTCAATGTTTAAAGAGTAGATTCCCTCGGGTGGTTGTCCCCACTATATCAGCACCACATAAGACGTGGTCCATGCTTACACTTAACACTTAGTGCCACACTATCTGACATGTTTCTATGGCAACAGGCATGTTGATGATATATGATGATGACAGAATGGAGACAAAAGGTTCTCAGAGCTTATAATGAGCATCCCCCGAAAGATGGACTCACTACTTGTACCGGACAAACTGCCGATTCACAACCGGCCTGTATGTCATGACGTTGGCCGATACCCTTGAAATGGTACAGGAAGAGTTGCTTTAACACTGGCGCCAGTAATTGCCAGGCTGGTCGGGTATCTGTAGCATTGATGAACAACTCCCTGGCAGGTCAGCAAATCGAAATATTAACCAATGTGAACACATGTGATGCTGGTACTGAAATGTTTAGTTGAAACGCCGTTGTCTCTTCTGCCTATTGGCCATCACTACCATCATCATCACCATATACCATCATCATTTTAACAGCAATACCAATAAGCAACACATTTGAAACACAACCTAAACATTCAATGAAAATAAACCTAGATATTTTGTATCAAAAGTCTGAATGATCAGTTTAACAACAAGAGATTCTTTTAGTTGGGATAGATGGGGAAAAAATCATCAATTTGAAAACAATATATGGTCTACCTTATCACAATACATGACTATCTCTACGTTATCACAATATACGACTATCTCTACCTTATCACAATATATGACCATCTCTACCTTATCACAATACATGACTGTCTCTACCTTATCACAATACATGACTATCTCTACCTTATCACAATACATGACTATCTCTACCTTATCACAATACATGACTATCTCTACCTTATCACAATACATGACTATCTCTACCTTATCACAATGACAAGATTATTTAAACAAAGAAGATTAAATAATATACCTGAAAAGTCAAAGCTCTATTCACATACCTCAGAATTTTAAAGTAAATTGCCTATCTATAAGCCCAAGAAATTTAAGGTAAAAATCTATCAAAGACACAAACAGTACAGACAAAATTGGATTAGTAACATTTAAACATTATAGAGCAGAACAGAATTGATGTCTATCAGGTCACCCTAGTCAATGTTGTCAAGTCAATGACTAGCTGTTGAACATCTCAGATGTGTTGGACATGGATGTCATTGCTATGGGAGATGTTGGACTTGGATGGCATTGCTATGGGAGATGTTGGACATTGATGGCATTGCTATGGGAGATGTTGGACATGGATGGCATTGCTATGGGAGATGTTGGACATGGATGGCATTGCTACGGGAGATGTTGAATATGGATGGCATTGCTATGGGGAGATGTTCCAATAAGAATGTGTTTGGGAAAGTGAGTGTTAATGGTTAGAAAAATGAGTCACATTGGAAAAGAATAAATATTTGATAATAATATAAAATTACAAGCAGATGACAGCCAAGTTTTACGTAGACATGGGAGCACTGTACAGCCAAGTTTTACGTAGACATGGGAGCACTGTACAGCCAAGTTTTACGTAGACATGGGAGCACTGTACAGCCAAGTTTTACGTAGACATGGGAGCACTGTACAGCCAAGTTTTACGTAGACATGGGAGCACTGTACAGCCAAGTTTTACGTAGACATGGGAGCACTGTACAGCCAAGTTTTACGTAGACATGGGAGCACTGTACAGCCAAGTTTTACGTAGACATGGGAGCACTGTACAGCCAAGTTTTACGTAGACATGGGAGCACTGTACAGCCAAGTTTTACGTAGACATGGGAGCACTGTACAGCCAAGTTTTACGTAGACATGGGAGCACTCTTCAGCCAAGTTTTACTTAGACATGGGAGCACTGTACAGCCAAGTTTTACGTAGACATGGGAGCACTCTTCAGCCAAGTTTTACTTAGACATGGGAGCACTGTACAGCCAAGTTTTACGTAGACATGGGAGCACTCTTCAGCCAAGTTTTACTTAGACATTCAAGCACTGTACAGCCAAGTTTTACTTAGACATGGGAGCACTGTACAGCCAAGTTTTACGTAGACATGGGAGCACTGTACAGCCAAGTTTTACGTAGACATGGGAGCACTGTACAGCCAAGTTTTACTTAGACATACAAGCACTGTACAGCCAAGTTTTACTTAGACATGGGAGCACTGTACAGCCAAGTTTTACGTAGACATGGGAGCACTGTACAGCCAAGTTTTACTTAGACATGGGAGCACTGTACAGCCAAGTTTTTAAGCATAACTCAAGTTAAAAAGCTCTATTAAAGCAATAAGCCATCAAATCTAAAGCAATGAAAATAAGCTACAAATAAGGAGCAGCACTGGACAAGGTGAAAGACACATTGCTTGACCATGAAAAGCCAAGTAGTGTAAAATGATGGGTCAAATATAGAACTGGGTTTGGTAGGCACATATTGTGTATACCTGTGTTTCCCAACAGGGAGGGCCCACGCCCCACAGGAGGGCAGTATGATTGTCGAGGGGGGCAATAAGAAAATGAGCTGTCAAAAATTTGAAAATCAACCGTCTCCTATGATTTAACATGTATTTTAAAAGGAGAATCTTTAGTCTAAATTTAAAATAAGCGTTCATAACTCTTTGCGGCCTGACTATAGAGGAGTAAAACCACAGGTCTTGTGGTTGGGCTACTTAGTTTTTTAAATTACAATTTTTATTTCTTTAAAAAAAGTACTTAGTTATAAATCAAATATTTGTTTCATTGTTTAAATTAATTTGAGCAAGATGGCTCTCAGAAGGGAACTGCTTGAAAATATGTATGGAATTTTTTGACACTCTTTGTGACTTTTTAAGTGACAAACCTGAAATGAAGTACCTGTTAACAGTTGATGGTAAAGCATTGGTGAGTTATTTAGCTGATATCTTTTAAAAACCAAATATATTAAATAACCAACTTCAAGCAGCAAATAAAACTCTTTTTGATGCCAAAGCAGAGATATTTGGTTTACATCATTAAAATTATTGAATTATGTCAGGATTATGCTTGTAACAAAAATTTTGAGAAGCTTTATTGGCTCAAAAAAGGTGAAGTGATTGATATCGCTATACTTGTTATTGTCGATCATCTAAAACTTGAGTCAGCTGATTTAGAAGAAATATTGTGAGATTTAAAACAATTTGATTTTCCAAACTGGATGATGCAGCCAGTGATAGTGGATTTGCCTGATATTTCAAATATGCAGTATCAAGAAGAACGCGCAGAAATGCAAAATGATGAGTCTGTTAAAGTTTATTTAATATAAAAAAGGAGCGATGGCGTAACTTTGTGAGGAAACAGAAATGAAATATCCAAATTCAACCAAAATATGCAGGACAGCTTTTGTTATTGTTTCCATCTTCATATTTCGTTGAATTTGGATTTAGAGCCATAAGTGATTTGCTGCTTGACACAGAAGCTATCTAGATTGGAGCCTAACATAAAATCTATGTGCAGCAAGCATAAAGCGCAAGTTTCTCACTAAATTAGTCGTTCTCACTAAATTAGTCGTTCTCACTAAATTAGTCGTTCTCACTAAATTAGTCGTTCTCACATTGTATTTGTGATCTCTCATTTTACTTTAAAATTATTAAATATTGAATAATAAATGAAATAATAAATGAAAATATTTTAGAAAAATCTATCATTTTGTACTTTAATTTCAGTTCTCCATTATATGTTTAGAAAATTTACTGTGTTTCCTTAACAATTTCTTCGTAAAACTATTCATTGCTAAAACCTTTTTCCTAAAACCTATCATTTATTTTTCATTCAGTGAACTATTCAATTTTTGAATATTAAAAATTATGTATATATTACATAGGGGGCATAAGAATTTGTGAAAGGCTTAGGTGGGGCATGGCACAAAAATGTTGGGAAACACTGATATCCCCCTTGCTATACTATCCCCATTCATATAAAATCCACCTTGATATAATATGCCCATCAGTATCATATTCACCCTTTTGTACTGACATAATTTCAAGGATAATTTAAATATATTTTGAATAATATTCATTCATCATTTTTTTCCTTTTGGCAAAGTCCAATAACCATTTAGTATTCCCAAATGAATATTTACACTATGCTGTTGGCCTATTTGACACTGGGTCATTGAGCAGTGAATATTGGTTGAGTTTAAATGTGGCTGTTGGTCATTGATGGTCAGTGTGTTATTCCTGAAGGATTTTTCTGCCACATTTATAAAAATTATAACCTAAAATCATTAACTAAAAAAGAATTCCTCTGTTTTTGGCACACACTTCAGCATTCAATCAAACAAGAGATAGTTGGATGGATAAGGGTACATAGGCTACGATTAATACACACCAGAGCTTTGCACTGGCGGAATGAGGAAACGTTGTGCGTATTGTACTAAGCGTTGACAAAATATTAGACAATTTTTTGTGTGCATGGAGCCACATCAGTTTACATGCACAGTGTCACTTACAGAATGCTGTTGTTCCCACCACTGACATAAAATGTTGGCTGCATGTTGGTGGGGAGGGTACACGGTGGTGGCTTGTTACCCTTCTTTCCCCCACCACTCCCACTGCTGTCGTCTTTGCCAGAACTCTCATCTCCTCCCCCACCGCCCTGTTCGCTGGATTTCTCCTTTTTGCCATCACTGCCTCCCTTGGCTCCTTCAGTGCACTCCCCCTTTCCCTTGCCAGAGCCATTGCTGCCGCCAGATCCCACAACTTTCCTTCCATTCTGGGTAGTCGTCCCACCTGAGAAAAACAAGGCAACATGTTCAAATCTATTAGGGGTGCTTGGAGATAATACAGTGATAGTTCTCATAAGTCTTCTGTCATATTCTTGTCAAGTATTAGGACATACAAGGTGTTGATATGGGATTGGCTTGATATTATGTGGATATTATGTGGACATTGGGTTCATGTTTTGTGTAAATTGAGTTGATTGTTTTTATCATCCTGGACACAGATGATTGATCAAATGAATGGGGCAAAGTCCTAGTGGTCAACACGATTAATTGATAACATGGGGACAGGACTCTCCATGCTCTGGTAAGCCACATGAGAAAAAAATATTGCCCCCCCCCCCCCCCCCCCCCCCGCAAAAACCCCTTTAAAAACGAAAGTCTAGTCCATAACATACTTAACTTATTCTTTTCCTATCAACACTAAAATTCGTAGATTACATCACAGTTCGACTCGTATATAATGACATAGAACAAACTTTTCAAATGTAGTTACAGAGACACATCAGATACTAGTTATTTGGAACTGACAAAGATTGAGTCAATAGATGAACATCATCAAAGGAGTTAAGAATTCATTTGCGCCTTACAAACAAACAAAAATAATTGTATGACTCTTTTGTGCTGGCCATCAATCAGTTAACCACTTTATGCTTCAATGTGATGACATTCTAGATCTCATTCTCTCTGTGTAATATTCCAGGATGTGATTCTTTCCACCCACTACTATAAGAATAATATTCCAGGATGTGATTCTTCCCTCCCAGTATAACTATAAGAATAATGTTCTAGGTTTATAATATCACCGTTTAAAGCATCTACTAACTCTATTCAAGTCTATCTTGCTTAGACAGTTGATTGACTTATTGGAGTCAAATTGATTTTTGCTAGAGCACATCGATTAAATGGCATGTTATAGATAGTGATGGACAAAAACGGAATACTGGTGCATGTTAACAAAGTCATAGGTTAAGAACATTCTATTCCATTTTCCTGAACACATGACATTAGCTTACATCTTATGCAATGACCCCCTTCATTAGCATATTCATCAATAAACTCAAACATATCTCAAGCTTCACGCATTCTTTCTTACAATCATTTCAAATACTGTTCACTGTGTCCACAGTTCTTACCATTTTGACTTGAACTGATTCATCAAAAACCCACTTTTGTCATTTATTGGGTAATTTAGCCCATTTCTGACCCACTTATACACCATTGACTGGTAAGTTAAATCCATCCTTAACCCACCGTGGTTAGTTAACCCATCCAGGACCCACCTGTGCTTAGTTAAACACACCCACAACCAGCTCTCATGACTTTCAGGTATATTAACCATGACGTATCACTCTTTGGGCCTCAACCAGCATTATATCCAACCCACCCAAAGCAAAAACAACCAAAAAATGTTCCTACATTGACTTCCTCAACTTTCTATTTAAGTCCACATCTACAGACCTGACACTCCCTCAGCTTCAACTCCGTCTTCAACCGTCATTTTGACCAGTTAGGTGTAGCTCTATGGCTTGCTGATAGCTTTGGCTTACAGCAATGGCTTGCTGACAGTTTGGCTTACAGATATGGCTTGCTGGTAGTTTGGCTTACAGAAATGGCTTGCTGACAGTTTGGCTTACAGATATGGCTTGCTGATAGCTTTGGCTTACAGCAATAACTTAACGACACGGTTTGGTAAAATAAAAACAAAACAACAATCGTGAGGCAGGTTAAATTCAGAAATCGAATGTCTATTTCTTAAAGTTGCCTATGTAGTCTATTATCTATGTAGTCTTTTATCTATGTAGTCTTTTATCTAAGTAGTTTATGATCTATGTAGCCTTTTATCTCTGTATTCGATTATCCGATGTTGTTGGTGTGTAGTGAGTTCACCAGTAAAAAACACGCCGAGCACGTTCAGGGGTTAACCAAATACTTGACAAGAAAGAAAGCAGAAAACCGGGCGTCTTATTTCAAACCGGGCGTCAATATTAGTACAGCACCGGCGGAACACTTCAAAAAGAACACGTTTGTAAAACGGCAAAAAATTATCAAAGGGGCTTCCATATGTTACCGCCTTCTTTGTCTGTCTGTCACGTCGGATTCGGTTGACTGCTCACACACACGCCTGTTTCCGTGAGGGTTTTAATTTTTTGGGGGCCCCTACTTCACGACGACAATAACGAGAGATGACGCCTCATTGTCTCACCCCTGACAGCAGTTGGCCGAGCATGGCTCACAGGCAGCTGCGTGTGTTGTTTCAAAGACCGGCCCTTGTGATCGGAGGGTGAGTTTTTGGAGTGGGTGTCCGTGACAGCGTCGGTCTGGGAGCACGGCACGGGGGGCGGTTGGGTTTGTCCCCAAATGTCCCCAGTTCATGTTTATTTATGAGGCATGGAATGGGCGACTGTAGGAGGCCCAATACGTTTAGTAGGTGCACCGGGCGGGCGGGGCGGGTATGACGCCTCAACACTGCAGGGTAGAAAACGGGATTGTCAGAGAAAGGTGGACTGGGAGAATGCTAGCCTGGCATCTGATTCACCTTCACTACAACATGAGATTTAGAGGAAATTTGAGACCGCAGTTTAAATATAAATGTCCATTTAGAATAATGGGGATACATACATACAATAACAAGAGATCAATACTCATAACAAATTCTATATCCTTGTAAACCAAAAAACCTACCAAGCACCGACAACTGTCATATCATCCAGGCAACTATAACACTGTCATATCATCCAGGCAACTATGAGACTGTCAAATCATCCAGGCAACTATACCACTGTCATATCATCCAGGCAACTATAACACTTTCATATCATCCAGGCAACTATAACACTGTCATATCATCCAGGCAACTATAAGACTGTCATATCATCCAGGCAACTATAACACTGTCATGTCATCCAGGCTACTATACCACTGTCATATCATCCAGGCAACTATAACACTGTCATAATAAAAATCCAGGCTACTATAACACTGTCATCATCCAGGCTACTATAACACTGTCATATCATCCAGGCTACTATAACACTGTCACATCATCCAGGCTACTATAACAATGTCCCATTTGTTCTACAACTGGACTAACATACACCCTTGACCCTAACTCTATGAATACAAAATAACTGAAAACTTTATTATATTATCTACACACAGGACCATCTACACACAGGACCATCTACACAGGACCATCTACACACAGGACCATCTACACAGGACTATTTACACATAGGACTATCTTCACGCATGACAATTTTGTTTCGCGATAACAGAAACATGGGTAGCCCATGACAACACCAGTTTTCACCCTGCTGAATGATCTCGACAATACATCTAGGCCTGCGACTACCACTAACAACACTAATGGTGCAAACGAACTCAACACGACCTTCCGTCTTCTGCAAGTGTACACATAAACTTGATAGATCATTTGATGAGACCAACAATCGTACAAATTAAGATAGCACCATCTAAACAATATATATATTTTTTAAGGGTACCACAAAATATCCTAATATGCCACAGAATTATCCATGATCAGAATCCCTCGATCACATGTCCAGTATACTATCCAGAATCAAATACCCTGATGTGTACACAAAATCGGATATCATGTGAATTATCCAGGACCCGATATCCTGATGTGTACACTAAACGACCGGCAAATATTATTGTAATCTAAACAGCCCACGTGACTTTCCAAGTCCTGATTAATCGAGTTCCATTTCTCCAACAGACGCGAGTTGACCCACAATATCTATCGATCTGGTCAAATGGCAAAGCCTGGAAGCCATTGGCGACAGGTTGTCAAAATAAAGGAACTGCTCTTACCGACTGTACAGATTTACAAGTGGTTATATGATCCAATCCACTTGCTTACACTAGGCGGGGCGTGTGGATAGACATACTTCACACAAGGCGAGGTGAGAGAATAGACATATTTCGGGCTTACACAAGGCGGGGTGTGAGAATAGACATATTTCGGACCTACACAAGACGAGGTGTGAGAATAGACATACTTCGGGCCTACACAAGACGAGGTGTGAGAATAGACATACTTCGAGCTTACACAAGACGAGGTGTGAGAATAGACATACTTCGAGCTTACACAAGTCCGGGTGTGCGAATAGACATACTTCGGGCTTACACAAGGCTGGGTGTGAGAATAGACATATTTCGTGCTTACACAAGGCTGGGTGTGAGAATAGACATATTTCGTGCTTACACAAGGCCGGGTGTGAGTATAGACATACTTTGTGCTTATACTAGGCTGGGTGTGAGTATAGACATACTTTGTGCTTATACTAGGCTTGGTGTGAGAATAGACATACTTCGTGCTTACATGATGCGGGGTGTGAGAATTGACATACTTTGTGCTAACTTGACGCTGCCATAACGCTAATCGATGTACAGACGTGTCTGAAATTGTCATGAAATTAAAAGCAACCAAAACACATTCGATGTTTAAATAAAATAATAATGAAAAATAGAGTTAACTTTGAGATGTGATGCACGTAGAGACGCCCCTGGCTGTGCTTTTGGTGCTTCTGTATAACATTACATAAATGAAGTTTGTGTGTGTTTAAGGGTGCTCACTTTTGGGAGTTCACTTCCGGGGCAATCCATGGAGGTAAACCACTGACTTCGATAACCCAAGCTTTAGCCAGCCGGTCTACCGGATTATCGATTGAAGCAAACTTAGTCCAAGGCAGCGCGTCCTTAGCAACAGGCAACGACGCCTTCAAATTAGGTCAAGTTCAGAACAAGAGCGTTGGTGGACGGTAAGATAGACCAGACTCATTGGAGCAGGACATTTATGTCATTTCGGAATATCAATCATGAAGACATGTCACGTCACCTGTAATCTCCTGCACCCCTGCACAATCCCAATCTCTAGCCTGTACAAAACTGCAACTCTGGTCAGTCCAGAGCTGTGTCTAACACACCAAGAGTTACTTCAACTCGGTCGTGTTCAAGAACTTATCTAATTTCACCATAAACTGTCAAGTCAAACAAATAAGAAGGAAGTTTTCTTAAAAGTCTTCCAATCAATTTTTAAAATCAATCAATCTGAAAACGATGATTGGGAAATGCTATAAACGATCAACAATCGAGGGCTTAACCGAGTGCAGTTTTGTTTACATCGGGTCCGGGTATTTTGAGAAAATATCTGATGGGTCCAAGTGTTACAAAAAAAGTATTGTTTAAAAGTCGGCATTTAACTCTTTTTTTAAACTTAACTCTTGGATCCATCGGATATTTCTACATACATTCCTTCACCCTACCTTCCGGCCTTTAAATAATAGGCCTACCGACGGTCCTAAGCTATACCCTTGGTCTCTTTATTGATAAATTTAATAGTCGCCGCCCACTATATTTAAAAAAAAAATATTTAGCCGAGTTCAACTGTCACGCATGACGTCACACATGAAGCTCGCTGTGTGACTAACTTTTTTTTCACTCAGTACTATTGATATAAAACATGCGGAGTTTGGGGGGGGGGGGGTGGTTTTGAAGAGGAAGCAGGACGCACAGGAAGCAATATATATATATATATATATATATATATATATATATATATATATATATATATATACAAGAGATTTGACCTGGACCAATTCTATCAATCAACATTTATAGTAAAACAAAATAGTTTCAAAATTAAACAGCCCTTGGAAGATTTGGGCACACTGACCACAGGGGCACCGAAAATTTGAATGCAACCTTATAAGACTTGGGTCTATGGGCCACCAGAAGCCTGAATGCAACCCTTATAAGACTTGGGTCCATAGGACCACCAAAAGTCTGAATGCTACCCTTATATGAATTGGGTCCAAAGGGCCACCAAAAGTCTGAATGCAGCCCTTATAAGACGTGGGTCCAGAGGGCCACCAAAAGTCTGAATGCAGCCCTTATAAGACGTGGGTCCAGAGGGCCACCAAAAGTCAGAATGCAGCCCTTATAAGACGTGGGTCCAGAGGGCCACCAAACGTCTGAATGCAGCCCTTATAAGACGTGGGTCCAGAGGGCCACCAAAAGTCTGAATGCTACCTTTAGAAGACGTGGGTCAAGAAGGACTACGAAAACTTAAAAAGCAACCTTTATATCGGTTAAATTTATTTTTTATCTTTGTATTCCTGAGTTGGACAAGACAGCTGGATTTGTACACATTTTTGCAAACAGTACTGATGCCAAACACAACCACAGAAGTAGAATGGTGTACGTTTCAGGCGCAGCTGATAGATGTACTCAAAGTATTAGTTTTCATCAACAGTACAGGGACATAAAATGGAAAGGATCAAATGGAACCGACAAAATCAATAGGTAAGGGAGACAAACAGGACATTATAGGACCGTAGTAAATCAACCCAATTACTGTTCTTTCTTTATACAGCACATAAACAACTTGATTTCTTAGAAGATCTTGACCAGTTGTCCTAAACTATCCATGATTGAATTGTGTATCCTATGGATGTCAGTTGAGTATATTGTGGATGTCAGTTGTATATATTATGGATGTCAATTGTGTATCTTGTGGATGTCAGTTGTATATACTGTGGGTGTCAGCTGTGTATCTTGTGGATGGCAGTTGTGTATAATGTGGATGTCAGTTGTGTATAATGTGGATGTCAGTTGTGTATACTGTGGATGTCAGTTGTGTATCTTGTGGATGACAGTTGTGTATACTGTGGATGTCAGTTGCGTATCTTGTGGATGTCAGTTGTGTATCTTGTGGATGTCAATTTTGTATCTTGTGGATGTCAGTTGTGTATACTGTGGATGTAAGTTGCGTATACTGTGGATGTCAGTAGTGTATACTGTGGATGTCAGTTGTGTATCTTATATATAACAGTTTTACTCATGGATGAAGGATGCTAAATTAATGATTTCAGTTGTTCAACTTATGGATATCATTTTTTTAAACTAAAGGGTGACAGTTGTGGATCTCATCCAGGCAG
Organism: Omphiscola glabra; assembly: GCA_964017045.1. Lineage (NCBI taxonomy): Eukaryota > Metazoa > Mollusca > Gastropoda > Lymnaeidae > Omphiscola > Omphiscola glabra. The sequence continues at coordinate 22,073,262 of OZ024805.1, forward strand.
CCATTTAGTAAGTTTTGGGAACTTGAACAGGTCTTGTATCGATTAAAAACTGTTAAAGACATTTTTAGGATCACTTTTAAGCTAAAAAAAAATCTCTAATAAATGTTGGATTTCGTCTTACAAGAACACGTTGAACTTCTCTCAAATAATTTATTAGTCTTTACATATACAGAAAATATTATTTATTAGGCCTTTCATATGTCTTATAAAGTCATAGCAATGAATTTTTTTTTAAAGTTTTAAATATCATTATACTGTTCTGATTAGATCTGCTTCCAACTGGGTATAATAAAGACACACCCACCCCCACCCCCCCCCCCCCCAAAAAAAAAAAAAGGGTTGATATAACCTTTTTTTATGACCTTTGTGCATTCAGATACAAATAGGACTTGACAATTTTTGTGTTCACAAGCTCCTAGCCTTTTTCAAACTTTACTGAAACTTCAGGCAATGAATAGCTTTAAATAGAGTCTACTACATCGTACCTGAGACCTTGTTCCTTTTAATCACAGGAGTGGACACGCTTGTACAGGTGGGCGATTTCTTCTTTTTGAGGCTTTCATTATTACTGCTCCCGCCGTCATCATCATCATCGTCAACGTAACCATCAAAGAACTCTTCCAGACCCACATAGGGTTCCGTGGACACAGTTGTTCGTAAAAACCATGGAACCATATTGGTGCTGCTGTCGAGTACGACATAATGATTGGAATCGACATCCTCATCTTCAGATTCTGTATCAGACTCCGACTCGCTGTCGTCATCCTCATCATCGTCGTCGTCATCTTCATCAACACCGGTAGATCTTTCCTCAACCTTCATCTGACTGTAGACGTATTCACTGATGTCTCCAATGACAACCTCACTTAAGCTGTCAATCATACATGGATTCCGCTGACCCGTTTCCTGGCTTTTAGCGCCTTTCTTGCCCGACCCCTTCTTGGAAGGCCTGGCACTGAACTTTCTCAGACCGTCTGCTGAGACTTCTGATGGACACCTCTCAGCCGGTTTATCTCTCCCTTGAGATTTTTTTGGGGGAGATCTCCCTGTGTTACTGCTGATGGACTCGGCATCAGACTTTGTCTGCGCACTGCTTTCTGAACTAACTGTGGAATCTGGCTTACCTGATTCATCCCCTTGCGATGACTTGGAACTCTGACTTCCAGATACAATGGCGTGGACGGACTCAGAGTCACCAGTGTTTAAAATGTCTTTGATCCCGGCAAACATAGGGAGCACCGGGAGATTCTCCAATCGAATTATTTTCTTCATGGCCAGCTTCTTTGTTACTTCAGCTTTCTTCCTGTAGAGCATGAGTGGGGGGAGCTTGTTTTGAAATTTGTCCGTTTTCCTTGTACCGAGACATTCCAAATCGCCCGTCTTAAGCCTGGTCTCCCCAACACTTATGTCTTCACTGGCGAAAAGGTCGAGGCCTTTGGTGCTGCTGTTGTTGTTCAGGTTGGTTAAAGTGCTGCAACGGATGTCACCATAGCTGCCATGCAGCCCTGTGCATAAATCAAACACATACTCATTATGCCCATTTCGAAAATCGTATGCACAGCTATTGGTCGTGTGTGTCAACTCCAGGTTCTGAGCCCAAGACTCTTGCACTTGCTCAAAACGTAAGACATCCTGAGAAAAATCCTGTCCCTCCGATGGGTCTTCACTTTTCCTGTAGGAGACAATGTGCCAGGCTCTCACGCCCATGTTCAACGTATCCATGGTCCAACTCTGATAACAGTGAATGAGAATAGAACTATTTCTCAGCCATATATATAAGGAAAGTGGTGTTTCTCCGTTGCCCCAGACATTCGTTCCACGGGAGCTAGACGACCAGGCATCTACAGTTGTAGACGGTTTTGTATGAGGTGCACAGCTCTCTTCAATGTGTGAATAGGCAGACATTTTCTCGTGTTTGTCTGCCTGGTCACCACACCCTGCCATTGTCACTTGGTGACCAACATTTGTTTCCAGACTGAAGAGCGGAGAGTCTGGTGGCTTATTTTCTGTGTCAATTCCATGATGCATCTTTTCTCTGGGCTTTGGGCACTCCGCGGTAGAGCTCTTGACAGGCAGCGGTTGATCATCAATGACATGAAAGTTGTCCAGATTTTCTCTTGGTGACTGAATGATGGTCAAATCTCTCTGGATCTTCTTCGCAAATGGAGACATCCAGCAGCTTGATGTTACGTCACCATGAGATAGAACTGTCACAGGACTATGAGGAGCTGTCGCATGACTATGAGCAGCTGTCATAGGACTATGGCGACCTGACAAAGATTTACACTCAATTTTAATGTGTTTCATCAACTTTGGAGGCAAATTTAATTGGACTTGTTTAAGTTGGTCTAATTTGTTGACAAACTTCCATCTATTTAGGGGACAAAAACCTAGTGGACGTGACGTTACTGCTTTGCATAAATTTGATTTCAGATTAAAGTTGATATTTTCACAAACATCCCTTTCTATCCTTTTTAAAGGCTGACTTTCCTTGGAATCTTCAGACTTTTTAATTGTTTTGTCATGTTTTAAATTGGACAGTCGAGACAGCTGTGTCTCATCAGCCACACTAGGCCAGTGCTCGGTGTCTTCAGGGCTGGCTTTCTGATCTTGTTCACCCTCAGAATTGAAGACAGACTTTGTTGAAGGGTTGTATCTAAACTTACGCCAAGGGTGCTCTGTACACACACTGTCAGAACAATGAAAACACGCAATAAGTAACAGCTCAATGGTGCACCAAAAGGGATGAGGTGAAATATAAGATAAACAATGGATTCTGAACTGATGACTTGATGGGACATAATGTGGCTGTATTTGTCAAAGTGATATCTACCTTGAACAAGCAACTATATTGGTCAAAGTAATATCTACCTTGAACAAGCAACTATATTGGTCAAAGTAATATCTACCTTGCACAGGCAACTATGTTGGTCAAAGTGATATCTACCTTGTAGAGGCAACTATATTGGTCAAAGTGATATCTACCTTGTAGAGGCAACTATATTGGTCAAAGTGATATCTACCTTGTAGAGGCAACTATAGTGGTCAAAGTAATATCTACCTTGTAGAGGCAACTATATTGGTCAAAGTGATATCTACCTTGTACACGCAGTTCGTTTGGCAAAGGAAATAATCACAATAACGAATGACATGCAGATAAATTTTATTTATAATTGATTCATTTTTAGGTAAACAAACCCCCCCCCCCCCCTTTTTTCTTTCAAGCCATACTTTGATCATATCTTGGAGTCCTTTCATTTTGTGGAAGATAAAATATGTGCTTCTTTGCCTTGTACTTCAAACTGACTTATTTAAAACTTCAAATATATCAACTAAATTCACCTGTTCACATCGCCAACATTAACTGCAAGGAAATCACTAAATCTGTGTTGGATTTTGGCTTTAAAGAAAAGATTGAATGAGCCAACCATTGTTGATTTGCAAAGAACTTTACTGAGCCAACCATTGTTTAGTGCACCATCGTTACATATTCCTATACAATTTCTTACACAAATTTTGGGTCTCCAGATGGAAAATATGATGTAAACCTATTTCAACTCTCTTGACGAGTTGTTGTTTCTGCAAGCTCCTGGTCTATGCAGCACAGTATGATCCACCCCTCTCTGCTTATCAAGGAAACTCAAACATTTTATCCACACGACCCCCTCAATCCTTTCCCAAATTGTTGACAAGGCTTTATTTAAAAATTCCTTGTGGCAGAGGCTGGTGTTGTCAGTAGAAAACTCACCTGTCAATAAGTCATGTGTCTACGATTGACACTTTCAAAAATAAGATCATTTTTAAAAACTATTCTTAAGTGTTTAAAGGTCTTCTTAATTAAAGGTTATTCAATAAAACATTTGATAAAACATTTAGATATAGCCTTCCTATAAATCAGGAATAATTCTATCTGATAAAAATGAAAATAGATCAATTATTCATAATTTTGAAAGGCTTTCAAGTGTGATCATATTGGTGCATTATGGTGCCATATTGGCTTAGGTTTTGTGTCACATACATTGTGAGGTTCGGTGAAATATCAGGTTTAGATTTGGTTTCATATTGGGTGAGATTTGGTCTCAACATGGATGTTTGGTTTGATAGTAAACTTGTGGTCCTATTGCTAAAGAGATCATGGTCATAATGGTAGAGAACTTGTGGTCCTATTGCTAAAGAGATCGTGGTCATAATGGTAGAGAACTTGTAGTCCGATTGCTAAATAGATCGTGGTCAAAATGGTAGAGAACTTGTGGTCCTATTGCTTAAGAGATAATGGTCATAATGGTAGAGAACTTGTGGTCCCATTGCTAAATAGAAAGTGGTCATAATGGTAGAGATTATGGACCTATTGTTCAAGTGAGATTGTGGTGCTACAGTTAAGGAAATTTTAATTCCATTGGTAGAGAGACTGTGATCCTATTTGTAATAAAATTATGTCCCTAGTGGTGGCGACATACCTCTGACATTTGCCCATCAGCCACGTGTCCACGGATTTAAAGATGTACTGCTCATCATGAAAACTTTTCGGTGAGAAAGTATAAGAGTCAAAGATGCCGACTTTGCCAGAGTTCCAACGAGAGCCAATTGTCTTCTCTCCTTCCCCCAGCCAAATCTCCACATGAACCATATCATGGAACTGTTTTTTAGCTAATGGTAATACAAACATCTGGATTAGATATGGTCAAGAGATTTATACAAACATCTGGGTTAGACATGGTCAAGAGATTTATACAAACATCTGGGTTAGAGAAAGGGTGGAGGTTAGAGGAGAGAGGTTGAGTGGACATTAGAGAAGAGAGGTCGGAGGTTAGAGATTGTCTGTTAGAGGAGTGGAGGTTAGAGGAGAGAGTTTTGATTGAGGGGAAGAGAGGGCTAATTGAAAAAAGTTTGGGGGAGGGTGTTTTTATTTGGGGGGGGGTTTGAAGGAGATTGTCGAGAGTGGTGTTTGAGGGGAAAACATTTAGGGAAGAGTAGTGGAGTAGGGAAACCATTATTTTGTCATTAGTAGAGAAGACATCAGAGGCACCCAATTATAAAGCTGTGAATTATTAAGTCAAGTTTTCTGTAAATGACATTATGAATTATTGATAAAACGTCACGCAAAGATGGTTTTGTTCCCACCCCCCCTTCCCTGCAAAGATGGTTTTGTTCCCAACTACCAACATGGCCTCCTTCAAACATCTTTTATTTATTGAAAACTAAATGAATAAATTTGGCTCGCAAACATGGACATGAATTGTCTGTAGATGAGATGGCGACAGTTCATGTCAATGACTTTTCAAATATGTATAGCATATGAATGAACCGGGAGCTAGCCATAGATACAATGGCAGTAACATACATAAAAAAAACTTGCTCTTACATCCTGTCATTAGTGATTAGTCAGATAATTTTAAAAATTTCCATTCTGGAGACCATACAACTTATTATTTGGTGACGATTGTTTTGATATGTCATTAAGTTAATTTTTTTTTTTAAAGGGGGGAGGGGGGGAAATACCTTTGTTTTAAATGGAGCATTGATCCCAAGTTTCCAAAATCAACCAGTTAAATTCATAGAGCTTATGTGTCCCAATAAACAAGTAAAAAATCATAGAGCCCATACGTCCCAATAAACCAGTTAAATTCATAGAGCTCATATGTCCCAATAAACAAGTAAAAAATCATAGAGCCCATACGTCCCAATAAACCAGTTAAATTCATAGAGTACATATGTCCCAATAAACAAGTAAAAATCATAGAGCTCAAATGTCCCCAATAAACCAGTTAAAATCATAGAGCTCAAATGTCCCCAATAAACCAGTTAAAATCATAGAGCTCATATGTCCCCAATAAACCAGTTAAAATCATAGAGCTCAAATGTCCCCAATAAACCAGTTAAAATCATAGAGCTCAAATGTCCACAATAAACCAGTTAAAATGATAGAGCTCATATGTTCCCAATAAACCAGTTAAAATCATAGAGCTCATATGTCCCCAATAAACCAGTTAAAATCATAGAGCTCATATGTCCCCAATAAACCAGTTAAAATCATAGAGCTCAAATGTCCCCAATAAACCAGTTAAAATCATAGAGCTCATATGTCCCCAATAAACCAGTTAAAATCATAGAGCTCATATGTCCCCAATAAACCAGTTAAAATCATAGAGCTCATATGTCCCCAATAAACCAGTTAAAATCATAGAGCTCATATGTCCCCAATAAACCAGTTAAAATCATAGAGCTCATATGTCCCCAATAAACCAGTTAAAATCATAGAGCTCATATGTCCACATAAACCAGTTTAAATCATAGAGCACATATGTCCCCAATAAACCAGTTTAAATCATAGAGCTCATATGTCCACATAAACCAGTTTAAATCATAGAGCACATATGTCCCCAATAAACCAGTTAAAATCATAGAGCTCATATGTCCCCAATAAACCAGTTAAAATCATAGAGCTCATATGTCCACATAAACCAGTTTAAATCATAGAGCACATATGTCCCCAATAAACCAGTTAAAATCATAGAGCTCATATGTCCACATAAACCAGTTTAAATCATAGAGCTCATATGTCCACATAAACCAGTTTAAATCATAGAGCTCATATGTCCCAATAAACCAGTAAAAATCCTAAGCCAGCGTGTCCCTAATCCACCAATGAATGTGACTTTACATTTGGGATTGTTGTAGTGTCCTTTCATGAAGACCAAGTCCCCTGGTTTCATCTCTTCCTTTGACACAGTTATCGGCAGCGTGTCGTACATGTAGGCTTGATTCCATGGCCCCAGGCGGAAGCCAAGGTCAGGTTCAAGGTCCCGGATCACTCGGCGAACCAGCCCACAACAATCCAGAAACAGAGTGGAGTTGCCCTCTGGTGCTAGGGATAGATGTTCAAATAGATAACAGTGCTATGGATATATTAGATGTTCAAATAGATAAGAGTGCTAGGGATAGATGTTCAAATAGATAACAGTGCTATGGATCGATTAGATGTTCAAATAGATAAGACTGCTAGGGATAGATGTTCAAATAGATAAGAGTGCTATGGATAGATGTTCAAATAGATAACAGTGCTAGGGATAGATGTTCACATAGATAACAGTGCCAGACATACGTTCAATCTAGCTAATTAGCGCATACAACGTTAGCAATCTAGCAAAATATATGTTATAAATAGTATTTAAAACACAACCATTTTTTTTTTTAGCATTGATTGATGTGTCCGTCAATAAACTAAAGTCAAAGTACACTCTGACCGTCAATAAACTGTAGTCAAAGTACACTCTGATCATTGGCAGGGCTTGGTGTTAACTGTTTTACAGTTCCATGAAACTCTGACATTCTCCCCCTGGAACTGCTCTGGTATGAAATGGCTTTGTGTGTGTGTGTGTGTGCTCACTGCCGCCAAGAATAATTCACTGCTCTCGTGTGGATGTGTATGCTGTGTTGTCCAAATGACGTGGGCTGACTTTCTACGTAGCAGTAGTTCCCCTTGGGCGAAAGCCGCCTCCTCCGTGAGAAACTTAGTTAATAACTAAAATCATTTTATACTCTTTACGTTATCTAGTGTGGCCCCTAGAGTCGGTTCACACGATCAAATTTTCCTTCAAGCATTTGATGCAATTCGTGTACGAAGCCTTGTCACAACTTTCAAATTACTATTTGATAAAATTCCCGAAAAAAGAAACCACGCACAAAATAGTGCGTTCATACAACAATTTGACGCGAAATTTGATCGTGTGAACTGACGCTAAGCCAACGGCACAAACAAGAAGTTGCAGGTGGAGTCTTAAGGTGCGGTCAGCGGCGCAGTCGAGCGTAAAGTGACCAGATCACTGTAATCCTCTTTCTTTTATTATTGTTTTAACGTGATCATTGCCGTCACGTAGTGGTCGCGTGAACTAAAACACATTTTGCCAATAAACACTCAGTGGGGTCGTGGTTTTATTTTAGGACAACCCAATCATTAACGACGGTATCTAGAGAGTAAGAAAAGTGGGGAAAGGGGAGGGGGGGGTCAAGGTCAAGCGTGGAAGCTGCTCTGTAATGATAGGTGAGCTCTAAAAGTACAGGTTTGCAGTCTTTCATCCATTGTCGTCTAAAAGAAACGTTATGCCAACTCCACATGCCAGCCATGAGTTGTTATACTGACTCCAACTATAGCATTTCCTACCGCTTCTACTGTGTGTTGTCACAGCAGGCATTTCATTAGTCCGCTACAATTAGAGGGACGAAGGACAGACGATTGTGTATACAAACGTTTATGATGCCAGTCTAACTACAATCACACAACTTGATGACAATCTAACTTACAAACACACACATTGATGCCAATCTAACTTACAATCACACACAATTGTTGACAATCTTACTTACAATCACACAAATTGTTGACAATCTAACTTATAATAACACAAATTGATGACAATCTTACTTACAATCACACAAATTGATGACAATCTAACTTACAAACACACAAATTGATGACAATCTAACTTACAAACACACAAATTGATGACAATCTAACTTACAAACACACAAATTGATGACAATCTAACTTACAAACACACAAATTGATGACAATCTAACTTACAAACACACAAATTGATGACAATCTAACTTACAAACACACAAATTGATGACAATCTAACTTACAAACACACAAATTGATGACAATCTAACTTACAAACACACAACTTGGTACTTGTCGGTTCATTCACCCAATACAACGTTACAACGAGAAAGCAAGGCCTGACTTTTGAAACATCAAGTTTGACTCACCCGAATATTTCAAACAATTAAACAAATTGCATGGAATCCCTTTTGAAAACGGGATACCAACGAGATCAGGATCCCAATGGGGTTGGGATCTCAGTGGGGTTGAGATTCCAATCGGGAACCCAATGGGGTAGGGATTCCAATGAGAATGGGATGCAATCGAGTTGTGGTATCCCATTGGAAAAGGGATCACATGGGGATCACAATTGAATTGGAATCCCAATAAGAACGGGATCTCAATAAGAAAGAGATCTAATCGGGATCCCAATTGGAAAATGGTATCCTACTTAAAAATGCGATGCCAATCTAACATACAATCACACACATTGATGAAAATCTAACTTACAATCGCACAATTTGAGGACAACCAATACCAAAGTTTGACCCTGCTTGTTACTTACAGTCAGGTGACCAATATTTCTTAGCATACGGCACGCCGATGTATTTCTTGGCTTGTTCAACGATCTTTGCTCTCAGCGCTTCCAAGCGATCATGGGTGGCACTAACGGTACCAGCGTCATTCTGTTTCCAACGCTCCTTTCTCATGGCATCCTATATTGAGTACAACAAGATGAGTGCATCTCTTTATTCAGTCAACATTTTCTAATGAAGAAAATATAAGGTGATGGGCTGTTCTCTACAATAGGAACAATAAATAAACGGAAAACTTGGGACAAACACCAAATGTATTCTGCATCTACGGTCTACACATATATCGATATAAGGAAACTTTCCATTATGCAATGCCGATATAACAGGACTTTCTAGTGACTAGAATAACCCGACACGGTTAGGCGGGTAGATCTTTACAACACAATCTCAATATAGGGAGACCTCCATTTCACAACCTCGATAAAGGGAGACCTTCCATTATACATTGCCGAATTAGAAGACCTTCCATTGCACAACCTCGATAAAGGGAGATCATCCATTATACATTGCCGAATTAGAAGACTTTCCATTACACAACCTCGATAAAGGGAGACCTTCCATTACACAACCTCGATAAATGGAGACCTTCCATTATACATTGCCAAATTAGAAGACCTTCCATTACACAACCTTGATAGATAGAGACTTTCCATCATTTAATGCGTATAACGTACAGCTGACAATCCCAAACTCTCTCCCCACCCAACCTACAAAAGAAACAATAAAAACAAAAACACGTTTGTCAATGTCATTTTATGAACAATTAAGACGTACATCGCAATTAAACGAAGTTACCGTAAACTGGATTAGGGGTCGTTCGCAAATTACGTCACCCCCAGGGTTCGAGAATTTGTGACACTTTGTGACAGACAGGGAGGGGGGTCAAAAATTTGTGACGTCACGTTTTTTGTGTTTGTTTTTTAAATCTAAAATTTTCTAATTTTGAAAAATCTTTATTTAATTAATTTTAAAAACATTAATTTGACGTCGAAATTGACTCAGGTATTATAGATACTATGAACTCAGTCGCAGACATCTTTTGTGCATATCGAAAAATGACGCAAAAACTGTTGTGGCCCTTTTACATTCGGCTCGGGGAGGACTTCGTTGTTTCGCGTCACAGTTTTCTAATAATACCACATCTTAAGCTATTATGGGGAAATGTTTCATAATAAAACAAAATCTTAGTTTATTTATGAAAATTTGATGTATGTTTTGCTTTTATTAGGTGTGGTGTGACACTTCGTGACCGGGGGGGGGGGGGGGTGTCTACAAAGGTAATTTTTTGCGTGACGTAATTTACGAACATCCCTCTTAGGGGTTATGTCAGGGGGGGGGGGCTTCTCCGCTATTTGGCCCCAGCCCGCTTTTACCCAACGTTCAGGCACCATCATTGTTTCAGTCGAAGAAATAATTACTTCATAGATTAGGTCACATGCACAGAAAAATGCACGACTGGTGGACTTTAAGTGGTCACAGTTCTATTTATTAGGCCTATAGATGTATCGCGATATCTAGAGAGCACATTAGCACAAAGCAGCAGTGTGGCGCAACAACGAACTATTATGATAGAATGTTTTGTTATCCGCAACGAGTCTAAGTGACAAGATTCAGCCGATAGGTTGACGGTAAGTGGGTCGATTAGCCTTCCAAAGACTTTGCCAGCCAGTCACGAAAAAAATCGAAGCTAATATAAAGGATTTAAAGTTGAACGCTGGCTAAACTAAAAAGAAAAGAAAAATCGACATTGCTATTAAAAAAAACAGGATATGGGAAAAGCCGTTATTATCATATCGAACACGGAAGGATAAGAAGTGATTTTCACCAGGATGGCGACGTCCATGGTATTTCTAGATCCGCAAGAAACTCTCCATATATAGAAACAGTAGCCATCACGAAGTCATCAAAGCTGAAGGCTTCAAAACACTAATAGCGCTAGAATAGAATCCAAATCCAGCATTTCTCAGCCTTTTTAGTGCCGCGGTCCCTTGATAACATATGCCGTGGCGACCTTCAACAAGAGGAACAGGTGTTGAGAAAGGGGGACAGGGTGGGGGAGAAGGCTAGTTTTTGTAGATAAAAGGTATTGTTACTGTAATTTTGATTTTTTTTTTTTGGGGGGGGGGGGGGGGAGTGAAGCAGAAACTAGGGTTAAGAAAAGGTGGTGGGATCTGTAGACGGAGCTCTGAAAGTCAATCCACAGAAAATTGTTGATAAAATCACACACCTGGTTATAGTTTTGGGTGGATGCTGACAACTTTAAGTTTAGCCCCCCCCCCCCTCCCCCCAATAAAAATAAAAAATGAAAGAAAGAAAAAAAATCATATATAATGTAATCAAAAATCAAATTTAAAAAAAACGTACGAAATATTGCTACTAAATTAGCTGCTGATATCTAGCCGAGTGATCCATTTTCTTCAATTTACGTAGCTTTAGTGTAGTCAGATTGTACTGCCATATAGAAAATAGTCCGCTCGTAGTTAATGTGTAGAGACCACAGAGACTGACGAAGCTACATTGTGATCTGGGAACACTTAGTCTTAGCTTTTCAAGTTCAAATAATATTTTTGTTTGTTATGATTTGTACGGTCTGCTGAAGAAGGCGTCTTTTAATTGTTCCGTCTCCTTTTCAAGCCTAAGCTAATCATATCTTGTTCCACTTTTTCTTTTTCAAGATGAAAATGTTATTTAAGTTTGATAAGCATGTTGTTTAGACCAACATTAATCAACTTGTATGACATACGATCCATCATAACAATTAGAGAATACAGACATGATGTGAATGATGCTTTACAGCAGAAGTCGGCAGACTACGGGCCGTGAGAACCCATGCCTGGCATGATCCATTGACCCCAATGCGATGACCCACCTTGAGCAAACGCATAAAGTGATTCAAAGACCACGATGCGAGAACCCTCGAACTGAAGACTTGAGCGCCGCTGACGCCAGGACCGAATCGCCAGACCTGCTGAGCCGGTTTCACACACGTCTCACTAAGTGGAACCGATGCAAATAACGTGTCCGAGATAAAACCCCGCTTCTCTTTGCCTGCACAAATGATTTAAGGTTCTATTAAAAGCCCTTAAAGTAGAGCACTTGTTTAGTCACCGGCCAAAATTTGAGCTTTCGATTGATGGAAGCGAAAACTCACACTTTAATGAGGGACTCGAAGAGAAAGCAAAATAGTATTGATAAAAATATGATTGGATATTTACAGTGATATAATGGAGAAATCAAAGGGAACAGACGATTGATCTTCTACCGAGGTGCATGCGGGGAGACTAATCAAACAGTTGAAGGAAAGAGAGAGAAAAACCAAACCGGGAATATAATTGGCTTATGGCAAAGATCACAAAACAAAACAAAGCTCCCAATGGCCGATCTATTGTCAGCCGTATTTCATCTCATTTATCTTTCGGTTACTTCTAGTGTCGTAGACGTCTTACAGGGGAAAGTTCAGAGTGATGACAGCATACAGTCTGGCGTCAACACCATACAGACTGATGTGATTAACATACAGGCTGATGTGAACGCCATACAGACCGATGTGAAAAACATACAGACTGATCTGAACGCCATACAGACTTATGTGAATAACATACAGACTGATGTGAACGCCATACAGACTGATGTGAATAACATACAGACTGATGTGAATAACATACAGACTGATGTGAACGCCATACAGACTGATGTGAATAACATACAGACTGATGTGAACGCCATACAGACTGATGTGAACAACATACAGACTGATGTGAATAACATACAGACTGATGTGAACGCCATACAGAATGATGTGAATAACATACAGACTGGTGTAAATAACATACAGACTGATGTGAATAACATACAGACTGATGTGAATAACATACAGACTGATGTGAACGCCATACAGACTGATGTGAATAACATACAGACTGATGTGAATAACATACAGACTGATGTGAACGCCATACAGACTGATGTGAACAACATACAGACTGATGTGAATAACATACAGACTGATCTGAACGCCATACAGACTGATGTGAACGCCATACAGACTGATGTGAATAACATACATACTGATCTGAACGCCATACAGACTGATGTGAACGCCATACAGAATGATGTGAATAACATACAGACTGGTGTGAATAGCATACATACTGGTGTGAACGCCATACAGACTGATCTGAACGCCATACAGACTGATGTAAATAACATACAGACCGATGTGAATAACATACAGACTGATGTGAATAACATACAGACTGATGTGAATAACATACAGACTGATGTGAATAACATACAGACTGATGTGAATAACATACAGATTGGTTTGAATAACATACAAATTGGTGTAAATAACATACAGACTGATGTGAATAAAATACAGACTGATGTGAATAACATACAGACTGATGTGAAAAACATACAGATTGGTGTGAATAACATACAGACTGGTGTGAATAACATACAGACTGGTGTGAATAACATACAGACTGATGTGAACGCCATACAGACTGATGTCAAGTTGACCATGACAAAAGTGTCCACATCACAACGCGGGGCCCACACGCTGGCTTTGAGGTCAAGTGAAACCTATATTTTTAACTAGCATCTCTTCCGTTGCTCTCCGATTACGTGTAGAATGTAGCTACACTTAATTTAAATATTTGCTAATATGCATTCTTGAGATGTACCTCATCATTATTATGGCCAATTTTTGTCACTTCCCACCCGAAAGTCTGACATGCCCCCATCCCAAATTATCTTAAAGAAACACCGAATTCAAGTGTGCGCCAAAAAGCATTCTTCACATTTGAATTTAATCAAACGTTTTCTAAGGGTACCCCTGACCCGGCTTTCGTTTGAGAGTCTTTGGCACTTTGAATTTACACTCGGGTTTAATCTAAGCTTGTGCCTAATGATTACCCCGGATTGCGCAACAAACAGAGTGAATTCAGTTTATGTTTGACAATATGCGCCATAATACCTCCCCCGGAAAATTCAAAAATTCCTTCGCTAGATAAAATTATCTAATAGAAATAGAAACATTGAATTCATGTTTACTAAAATAATCAACCCAAGAGCCATCGGCACGCTCGATTTCTGCCGACAAAAATGACAGCATATATAGCTGGCCTTGATCGCTAATTTTGGTGACGATATATCACTGCCTAGTGGCGTAGCTAATGTTAGTGCCACCCTGGGCGGGCCAAAGATTTTTTCCGCGCTCCCTATCAATTCGATACAAATTCTGTGGTTGTCCGAAAATGCCACCCCTGCATATAAAGAAAAAGTGAGATTGGGGGGGGGGGCGACACCCCATCCGCACACCTTTCTAGGGCACTAACTAGCAGAGGCGTAGTAGAGTGTTTGGCAAGAGGGGAAATATTCATTTTACGCAAACTCCTTAAACTCTGAAACCTATTATTTTCCTCCTTAAATACCACCAAAGGCCATTTTAGCGCCCCCACTAGTCTGGCACCATGTGACATTATTGTTATTATTATTACAGTTGTCTTATATTTATATAGCGCGGTACCACAGCCTAGGGCTCACCGCGTTAGACATACAAATATTAGCAAACATAATCATGACATTAAAAAAAACCATAAATTTATTAATGAAAAAGCTTTTCCAAACCAAAACAAAAACACATTTATATGTGTTTTGAGTGCTGTTTTGAAGGCCTGGATGGCCTGTATATTGCGGATGTATAGTGGGAGAGAATTCCATTGTTTGGGGCTCAGAAAGAGAAAGATCGTTCACCGTATGTTTTAGTGCGTCTTGGAAACAAAAAGTATACGCGTGTCTGCGGAGGAACGAAGCTGTCAAGGGGTGAATAGACAGAAAGAAGTTTGGTTAGGAAAGAAGGGCAGGAATCCGAGAAAAAGTTGTGTTAGAGAATAGAGAGTTTGTAGTTAATATGTGCTTGCAAAGGGAGCCAATGCAGTGATTGGAGTAGTGGTGTGACGTGATCACAGTTTTTTTTGCCTTTAGAACCAGCCTATCAGTGAGTTTTTAACCTTTTGTATTTTTTCTATGAAGTGTTTTGGTGAACCTGACAGAAGAGAGTTGCAATAGTCAAGACGAGAGAAAACAAGAGCATAGACTAGAGATTTTTTTTGCGCAAACTGTGAGGTAGTGGCGGATGGAACTGATCTGACGGATAGCGGTGTATGCAGATCGACAAATGTGAGGGATATGGCATCTGCCACCCCCCCCCCTTTAGCTACGCACCTGGTCACTGCCTAAGTCTAAAAGAAACACTGAACAACTGAATCCATTTACGTGGATGTAGAATAACCAAAGGGCAATAATGCCACCAAGCAAGGTTCTATTGTGCCTACATTTACTCCATGCAGTTCACTTCCATCACTATACAAGTACAGTATTTGACATGTCACTTATGATTATCTTTACACTGACACCATTTGGATCGCCTTGCTTTAACTTTATGCCTTGGTGAAATGCACGCACGATTCAAGAGCTTCATTCACAGCCCCCAGTCTCTTAGGAAATCTTCAGACAACCCATTTTCGTCCTGATTGTTAAAAACAAAGAGCGCAGTAGCAGACGGATGAGTGAAACAAAAAGTCAGCGTCACCCCCTGTGTATGACGTAGTTTGGTACCAGCGCGTCAGGGCATGTGCTATTCGTAGGAAAAATAACTTAACTGAAACCCTTACAGTTCCAGATTCTGTATCTGAAAGGATTTGCAATATTTCCAGATAGTGTTTATTTCAGAAAAGCTCATCCAAGGGGGGGGGGGGGTGCATTTCAGGCACTAGATGGCATTTCAGGTGGGGGCACAATGGCGCCTAAGGTCAACTCCGGCAAATCCCGGGCTACATAGATTGAATTCATTCAGGTTGTGGCGGCCCTAGGGGTATGCTTTCAGTCCAAACTTAGTGGCGCCCCTCGATTCTATGAAGAAAATACATACCTGTGTTAATAAGGGTTAAGGGCAGGCCTGCACAACATGTGGCCCGCCAGGACACACTTTGCGGCCCGTGAAGTAAGGAAATATTAGTAATTATTATTATTTTCTTAACAGCTTTCCCCCCTGTCCTATTGTCTTTCGGCCCGCATAGGTTTTTCATAAAGTATTACGGCCCGCCTTACATTTTGAGTTGTGCAGGCCTGGTGTAGGGAAATCATTTACTAACATGGGGAATTTGTTTAATATGAAAATGTCCCTGTACTGCCACTTTCATCGGTGCAGGGAGCATACATCGAGGGCGCCGTAGGTTCTCGAGTGAAAGTTGGGAAGTGCTTTTTGGAAAAGGCTCGGTGAGCCCCTCCCGAATAAATATTTTTTGTTTTTTAAATGTATATTTTTGTTTAGTTTCATGTTTCAACATCTATGGCATTGACTACATTTTAACGTGTGATGACATTATACAATCAATTATTACTCTACTTTAAAACTTTATCTGATTTTCTCATCAAAAATAGAGATCTTAACCATATTGCATGTTGGACACTTGGCATAAACTATTAAAACATATAATTATGGGCATTTGTATCGATGGAAAAGGTCGTTTCAATGAGACATCAAATATTTAGAATCCAAAGGTGTCACTGGTAAGACTTTTTGTTATAGTGTATACATAGGTTTGTGTTAGTAAATGTCCTTGAGTGGGGATGGAAAAAAGTGTTGTTTTTTTTGGTTGGGGGGGGGGGGGGGGTTACAACACATTAAAAAGCGAGGAATTGGAGTTTTACACTCGTGTCAGGATTATACGGAGGGCACACGAGTGACAACCAAAAATAATATTTTGCCGTGTTTCCGTTGACCCAATTTCTACACATTCCACTAACATCATCTGGAAAGCTTAAAATACATCGATAGATCCAGTGATAAAATATTTATCGAGAATAGCGCCTTTAAAGGTGTTTCGTTATACAAGCATGAAACGTCTAGTGGGCGTGCGCACTGTGGGGATGGGGGACGTGGGGGTTGTAAAGCTTTGCTATCTCGCTATTCAACAACCACCCGACGAATGTAGCAAACCTCGGAGCGTCCATGAAGTCTTATCAACCCACCCGGCAACATCCCAGGAATGCCTGAAGTAAATCCAAATGTCGCCATCAATCTAATTGTGGAAACCTTGTATTGACATAAGGGCAGAGCGAGTCCACGCGATAATCTGTACAAATTTACTACACGTGTCACGGGACTATATGTGTAGCACACACTCAAAGAATCCAAGGGTGGCAGCAAATGAAAGTGTGCATAAAAGTGCTCAGAAAATGTACTTCAAATACCACGTCTAAAATTAAACAGAGATTCCTGAAATATTCCTTTAAAAAAAATTGCATTCATCTCTAAATGAGTGAAAGAGGTTTGGAAGAAGTAGCATCCTTGTTTATTCATCTCTAAATGTGTCATAGAGGGTTGGAAGTAGTAGCACCCTTGTGTATTCATCTCTAAATGTGTCATAGAGGGTTGGAAGTAGTAGCATCCTTGTGTATTCATCTCTAAATGTGTCATAGAGGGTTGGAAGTAGTAGCACCCTTGTGTATTCATCTCTAAATGTGTCATAGAGGGTTGGAAGTAGTAGCACCCTTGTGTATTCATCTCTAAATGTGTCATAGAGGGTTGGAAGTAGTAGCACCCTTGTGTATTCATCTCTAAATGTGTCATAGAGGGTTGGAAGTAGTAGCATCCACTGTGACCATACAATGAAAGATCCTTATTAAATGTCATTGTAACAACATAGACGGATGATTGGGGGTTCATAAATTGTACCGGTGATGAGATGACATCATTTTATGCAAATTAGGTTCCAAGATGGCCGCCGTGCTTTTCAAATAACCTCTTTAAAAATACAAAAAATACCGCATCAACCAAATAACATTTGGGCTTTATTGTTTTTGGCACAAGTCTTCATAATTGCACGTGGAGGACCTTAAGGAAAATATTTTGAATGTTTTTTGTTTTTATTTTTTTTTTTTAAATAATAAAAAAATTTTTTTTCCGAAAATGCAATAAATTGCCTTAATCTTGAAAGAATTTAAAAAAAAAAAAAAAAATCTTCAGTGCACTGCATTTCTTTTACTCTATGGCCTTCATAACAGGGTAAGCATTATACCAATCAAGTCATTGAACCAGTGTTGGCCTTCATAACAGGGTAAGCATTATACCAATCACGTCATTGAACCAGTGTGGGCCTTCATAACAGGGTAAGCATTATACCAATCACGTCAGTGAACCAGTGTGGGCCTTCATAACAGGGTAAGCATTATACCAATCAAGTCATTGAACCAGTGTTGGCCTTCATAATAGGGTTAGTATTATACCAATCAAGTCATTGAACCAGTGTTGGCCTTCATAACAGGGTAAGCATTATACCAATCACGTCATTGAACCAGTGTGGGCCTTCATAACAGGGTAAACATATACCAATCAAGTCATTGAACCAGTGTTGGCCTTCATAATAGGGTTAGTATTATACCAATCAAGTCATTGAACCAGTGTTGGCCTTCATAACAGGGTAAGCATTATACCAATCACGTCATTGAACCAGTGTGGGCCTTCATAACAGGGTAAACATATACCAATCAAGTCATTGAACCAGTGTTGGCCTTCATAATAGGGTTAGTATTATACCAATCAAGTCATTGAACCAGTGTTGGCCTTCATAACAGGGTAAGCATTATACCAATCACGTCATTGAACCAGTGTGGGCCTTCATAATAGGGTTAGTATTATACCAATCAAGTCATTGAACCAGTGTTGGCCTTCATAATAGGGTTAGTATTATACCAATCAAGTCATTGAACCAGTGTGGGCCTTCATAATAGGGTTAGTATTATACCAATCAAGTCATTAAACCAGGGTTGGCCTTCATAATAGGGTTAGTATTATACCAATCAAGTCATTGAACCAGTGCGGGCCTTCATAACAGGGTAAGCATTATACCATAAGCTTAATTGTGTACGACATTTAAAACATATTTACTAATTTTGTCATCTCGACTTACAAATACACAGTTCAGTGAATATCTGCCACAAAGAATTAAAAAAAAAATCACTTAAGAACATAATAAAGATTTGAACAATGGGCGGGGCCAGTTCAAACTTCAGAGCAGGAATATAAGATGACTGGCGAAATTGGACACGACATTCCTGTTTTTGTAAACCAAGGGAGCTCATCCTTTTTGTAATTTAAAAAAAAAAAAATGATTTGATTTTGATAATTGAATTTAGTCTGCAAGTTAGGTAATGGGAACATTTTACCAAAGGGCAACACACCTTCTATTGGTGACAAGAGAACATGATCCTATCTACTACTACTGCACTGGTACTAAACAAAAACTAGGGCTTAACCAGGTGCAGTTTGTTTACACCGGGTCCGGGTACTTTGAGAAAATACAAAAGAGTTAGCATCTTATTTTCCATTAATATGCCAGCTTTTAAACAATAGTCCTACAGACAGTTCTACACCCTACCCGTCAGTCTGTTTAAACTATAGTCCTACAGACAGTTCTACACCCTACCCGTCAGTCTTTGTAAACTATAGTCCTACAGACAGTTCTACACCCTATCCGTCAGCCTTTGTAAACTATAGTCATACAGACAGTTCTACACCATACCCGTCAGTCTGTTTAAATTATAGTCATACAGACAGTTCTACACCCTACCCGTCAGTCTGTTTAAACTATAGTCATACAGACAGTTCTACACCCTACCCGTCAGTCTTTGTAAACTATAGTCATACAGACAGATCTACACCTTACCCGTCAGTCTGTTTAAATTATAGTCATACAGACAGTTCTACACCCTACCCGTCAGTCTTTGTAAACTATAGTCATACAGACAGTTCTACACCTTACCCGTCAGTCTGTTTAAATTATAGTCATACAGACAGTTCTACACCCTACCCGTCAGTCTTTGTAAACTATAGTCATACAGACAGTTCTACACCTTACCCGTCAGTCTGTTTAAACTATAGTCATACAGACAGTTCTACACCCTACCCGTCAGTCTTTGTAAACTATAGTCCTACAGACAGTTCTACACCCTACCCGTCAGTCTGTTTAAACTATAGTCGTACAGTCAGCTCTACACCATATCAGTGGCTCTTAATTTCATGAATATAATAGTGGCCTCCCGTTAAAGAATTTTTTTATCAGTGTTCAACCGTCACGCATAACGCTAGCTTTTTTTTTTTTTTTTTACTCAGTACCATTTATATAGAACATGTGGAGTTGGGGCTTGGGCGGTTTTGAAGGGGAAGCAGGACACACAAGAAGCAAAATATATTTAAGAGAAGAGATAAATCATCAGTGGAGCGGTTCTCGAATAGATATTTCCATAATTCCAAACTGTTTTTCGTCCCATCATAGGAAATATCTATATTTTGTAACTCTTAAAGTTGCTCAACGCATTTCCCGATCACAGAAATCGTGGTGCATTTCAGAAAAATAAAGTAGGAGGGATCTTAAGTAGGAGAGTCTTATCTCTCCAAATTGTCTCTTTCAAGGAGCACACTGGAATCCGCGCCTGAGATAGGAGGTGGCGGGGAGTACATAGGCGGGTGTGACAGACCCGTGACAACCGTTGCCATCATTTCCCCGCGCCTTGTTTTGTTTCGATTTTTGCGTGTCTGCATAGTAACGAGCCCGGGGGCAGGTACATTTCTACCGCTCATTGATTTTCCGCTCGGCTGCTGTTTAGCGCACTGTAAGCTTGAGTCGCAACCATTGATTTCATCAGGCGGACTCAGAGTGTACGGTGCAGTGGAGCGAAACGGGGCGTGTTTCCTGTCGGGGTTGGCATAGGCGACGTTATGACACTGGATGAGAATAAGACTCAGAAGAAATAGTTTTGCAATTAAATTTTTTTTTTCTAACGATGCAATAAAATAATAATAGTAATTTTTTGGAGTTCAGTAAAAAAACAAAAAAAAACACATGCACAATATACATGCATCGCATGCACTCTCTAAGTGTTTTGTCTAATCATAAAATCAAATGTCAGTGCGCCCTGTCTAGTCATGACATGCACTGTCTACGCTGTCTTGTCTAGTCATCAACTCCATGTTCTGTGTCAAGCCTAATCATCACATCCACTCTCAAAAAAGTGTCTTGTCTAATCATGACATAAACTATCTGTGTGTCTTGTCTTATCATCCCATCCACTGTATGTGTGTTTTGTATAATTATAAAATTCACTGTGGTTTGTCTTGTCTAATCATCACATCTATTCTCTGTATGTCTTGTCAAATCATCACATCTATTCTCTGTATGTCTTGTCTAATCATCACATCTATTCTCTGTATGTCTTGTCTAATCATCACATCTTTCTCTGTATGTCTTGTCTAATCATCACATCTATTCTCTGTATGTCTTGTCTAATCATCACATCTATTCTCTGTACGTCTTGTCTAATCATCACATCTTTCTCTGTATGTCTTGTCTAATCATCACATCTATTCTCTGTATGTCTTGTCTAATCATCACATCTATTCTCTGTATGTCTTGTCTAATCATCACATCTTTCTCTGTATGTCTTGTCTAATCATCACATCTATTCTCTGTATGTCTTGTCTAATCATCACATCTATTCTCTGTATGTCTTGTCTAATCATCACATCTATTCTCTGTATGTCTTGTCTAATCATCACATCTATTCTCTGTACGTCTTGTCTAATCATCACATCTTTCTCTGTATGTCTTGTCTAATCATCACATCTATTCTCTGTATGTCTTGTCTAATCATCACATCTTTCTCTGTATGTCTTGTCTAATCATCACATCTATTCTCTGTATGTCTTGTCTAATCATCACATCTATTCTCTGTATGTCTTGTCTAATCATCACATCTATTCTCTGTATGTCTTGTCTAATCATCACATCTATTCTCTGTATGTCTTTTCTAATCATCACATCTTTCTCTGTATGTCTTGTCTAATCATCACATCTTTCTCTGTATGTCTTGTCTAATCATCACATCTTTCTCTGTATGTCTTGTCTAATCATCACATCTATTCTCTGTATGTCTTGTCTAAT
Source organism: Omphiscola glabra (assembly GCA_964017045.1). Lineage (NCBI taxonomy): Eukaryota > Metazoa > Mollusca > Gastropoda > Lymnaeidae > Omphiscola > Omphiscola glabra. Next base: position 22,095,470 of record OZ024805.1, read on the forward strand.
CATCACATCTATTCTCTGTATGTCTTGTCTAATCATCACATCTTTCTCTGTATGTCTTGTCTAATCATCACATCTATTCTCTGTATGTCTTGTCTAATCATCACATCTTTCTCTGTATGTCTTGTCTAATCATCACATCTATTCTCTGTATTTCCTTTCCAATGATACCATCAAAGCCATCCTTTCAGGATTTAGATTTAAATCCCACTATAGTTTAAGTCTTTTTAAGACTCAGTCCCACTTGGCCTAGGGCGGAAGGACAGTGAAGAATTCAGAGCTATAAGGGGATCTTTCTTCACTTTACACCCCCCCCCCCCCTTTCCTTTTTTTAAATTTTTAAAATCTCCAATCAGTCCAATGTGCAGTGTGTAGAATCACATCCAGTCATCCTTTCAGTCCAATCCACCACAACGCCAGTGTGTAGTGTGTAGAATCACCTCCAGTCATTCCATCAGTCCAATCCACCACAACACCAGTGTGTAGTGTAGATTCCCCTCCAGTCATACAGCACGGACGCCAGCCTCCGTGATCACCCAAGCGAGACATACAGTACTGAACAGAACAAGCTGTTCCCACCGTGTAGTATGAGGAAATCCACAGGCCATCTGGCCGTGGGGACTGTGGCTGTGGGGATACGGGTGGTTGGTTAAGCTGGAATGGGGTTGTCAACTGAACGGCCAATAAAATGTAGGTTGTAGACGATGAACGTTTAAGACACCCAGATGTGATGCTGGGGACATTATTGAAATTATGCACGCCAAGTATATACACTCATGCACACAGTTGCGTGTATCAAAATGTACCAATGAAGATGTGGGCATGTTGGGTGTAACCCCACAGCTCACGAAATGCGAGACAGTTCATAATTACTGTTCGCAGGTGTCTTCAAATTCTGGAAACTGTATTTGTGGAGCCCAGAAAAATTACACTAGAGTTATTTGATAATTATGACCAACAGTATAAAACCGATTCTTGTCGTTGTACGTTCGCTCCTCATATCATGTTTAAAGTTGTATGTCAATGGTGTGTCTTATATGCGACTTGCTTGAAAGTTACGGACATATGTACAGTTATGTATATTTTTGTTTACTAACAGTCCCTTTAAAGACACATTTTAATTTTTACTTTGTAGTTCAATATTTTAAACCACCCGGGCAGCTAGAATTAGAGTACAAATAAGCCTAATGAATTAGTGAGGCCTTGTTGGCTTTGATGTCTATAGAACTCATTACATGAGACAATGTCAACCCCTCGATGTTGCCAGCAGTAGTCCAAACGCTCGTCCTGATTTCTACCGAGTTTAATCAAATATTCGTGACGATAATCTAGTAAATTAAACCGGATTAAGGGTTTGAGCACTAGTATCTGATTGGATAACACCAGTTACAAGTCAGATAGCTCCCTTCACCTTCAACCCCCCCCCTTTTAATCTCTCTGACCAAAAAAAAAAAAAAGGAATTGATGGCCGGGGAAATGAACGGGGCGGGGGTGCGAGAGGAGGAGTGCCCCCCCCCCTCTGACACCACGATACATCATAGACGGGCTTAATTAATTATAGATGCTGAATTCATTGGTAACCCTTTGCCCACTGGAGGCGAAGAGATCACCAGATAACAAGACCAGATTGAAAACATCGATAGGTCAACTACGAATGTCATTAATCACACGAGCGTCAGCAGGAAGTGTGGGCTTTTTCTACAGCCTACTCTACTAAATGGACCTTACACAAAATGCCATAACTGAATTTTTTTGTTTTTTTTTACATTTTACATAGTAATTAGTAAACCGGTTTGAAAGGTAGCAATGTAACATATTTCAAGGCTGGTAACTGTTTGAAGGGTAGCAATGTAACATATTTCAAGGCTGATAACTGTTTGCAGGGTAGCAATGTAACATGTTTCAAGGCTGGTAACGGTTTGAAAGGTAGCAATGTAACATGTTTCAAAGCTGGTAACTGTTTGAAAGGTAGCAATGTAACATGTTTCAAGGCTGATAACTGTTTGAAAGGTAGCAATGTAACATGTTTCAAGGCTGGTAACCGTTTGAAAGGTAGCAATGTAACATGTTTCAAGGCTGGTAACTGTTTGAAAGGTACCAATGTAACATGTTTCAAAGCTGGTAACTGTTTGAAAGGTAGCAATGTAACATGTTTCAAGGCTGGTAACTGTTTGAAAGGTAGCAATGTAACATATTTCAAGGCTGATAACTGTTTGAAAGGTAGCAATGTAACATGTTTCAAGGCTGGTAAATGTTTGAAAGGTACCAATGTAACATGTTTCAAGGCTGGTAACTGTTTGAAAGGTAGCAATGTAACATGTTTCAGGGCTGGTAACTGTTTGAAAGGTAGCAATGTAACATGTTTCAAGGCTGGTAACTGTTTGAAAGGTAGCAATGTAACATGTTTCAAGGCTGGTAACTGTTTAAAAAGGTAGCAATGTAACATGTTTCAAGGCTGGTAACTGTTTGAAAGGTACCAATGTAACATGTTTCAAGGCTGGTAACTGTTTGAAAGGTAGCAATGTAACATGTCTCAAGGCTGGTAACTGTTTGAAAGGTAGCAATGTAACATGTCTCAAGGCTGGTAACTGTTTGAAAGGTACCAATGTAACATGTTTCAAGGCTGGTTATTGCCCTCAAAGATCATTAATGCCGATTTTGATGTCTTATTTATTGAGCGTGCATGCCAGAAACACTATTGACTGGTAGCACAATGATTTGATTTGTTAGACGCAAATCTAAACTATTCCATACCGTGTGTGCACATCTTCTCGATCTTGGTTGTAACAAGTTGCTTTGACCAATATGTTACTGTAATGCTCCCACCCCAAATATCCTTTTGAGGTAAGGTGCCGCCTTATCGGAAGAATAAAAAAAAAGGATACATTTTTTAATTGTAGTATTTTTTACCCCCCCCCCCCCCCTTCCAAATGATTTTTGGTCATACAAGTTGTCCCACTGTTCAAGAGATTGTTCTCAACATACAGATAATTCAGTCATTTTAGTCATACAAGTTGTCCCACTGTTCAAGAGATTGTTCTCAACATACAGATAATTCAGTCATTTTCGTCATACAAGTTGCCCCACTGTTCAAGAGATTGTTCTCAACATACAGATAATTCAGTCATTTTAGTCATACAAGTTGTCCCACTGTTCAAGAGATTGTTCTCAACATACAGATAATTCAGTCATTTTGGTCATACAAGTTGCCCCACTGTTCAAGAGATTGTTCTCAACATACAGATAATTCAGTCATTTTGGTCATACAAGTTGTCCCACTGTTCAAGAGATTGTTCTCAACATACAGATAATTCAGTCATTTTGGTCATACAAGTTGCCCCACTGTTCAAGAGATTGTTCTCAACATACAGATAATTCAGTCATTTTGGTCATACAAGTTGTCCCACTGTTCAAGAGATTGTTCTCAACATACAGATAATTCAGTCATTTTGGTCATACAAGTTGTCCCACTGTTCAAGAGATTTTTCTCAACATACAGATAATTCAGTCATTTTGGTCATACAAGTTGTCCCACTGTTCAAGAGATTGTTCTCAACATACAGATAATTCAGTCATTTTGGTCATACAAGTCGTCCCACTGTTCAAGAGATTGTTCTCAACATACAGATAATTCAGTCATTTTGGTCATACAAGTTGTCCCACTGTTCAAGAGATTGTTCTCAACATACAGATAATTCAGTCATTTTGGTCATACAAGTCGTCCCACTGTTCAAGAGATTGTTCTCAACATACAGATAATTCAGTCATTTTGGTCATACAAGTTGTCCCACTGTTCAAGAGATTGTTCTCAACATACAGATAATTCAGTCATTTTGGTAATACAAGTTGTCCCACTGTTCAAGAGATTGTTCTCAACATACAGATAATTCAGTCATTTTGGTCATACAAGTTGTCCCACTGTTCAAGAGATTGTTCTCAACATACAGATAATTCAGTCATTTTGGTCATACAAGTTGTCCCACTGTTCAAGAGATTGTTCTCAACATACAGATAATTCAGTCAATTTGGTCATACAAGTTGTCCCACTGTTCAAGAGATTGTTCTCAACATACAGATAATTCAGTCATTTTGGTCATACAAGTCGTCCCACTGTTCAAGAGATTGTTCTCAACATACAGATAATTCAGTCATTTTGGTCATACAAGTTGTCCCACTGTTCAAGAGATTGTTCTCAACATACAGATAATTCAGTCATTTTGGTCATACAAGTTGTCCCACTGTTCAAGAGATTGTTCTCAACATACAGATAATTCAGTCATTTTGGTCATACAAGTTGTCCCACTGTTCAAGAGATTGTTCTCAACATACAGATAATTCAGTCATTTTGGTCATACAAGTCGTCCCACTGTTCAAGAGATTGTTCTCAACATACAGATAATTCAGTCATTTTGGTCATACAAGTTGTCCCACTGTTCAAGAGATTGTTCTCAACATACAGATAATTCAGTCATTTTGGTCATACAAGTTGTCCCACTGTTCAAGAGATTGTTCTCAACATACTAATAATTCAGTCATTTTGGTCATACAAGTTGCCCCACTGTTCAAGAGATTGTTCTCAACATACAGATAATTCAGTCATTTTGGTCATACAAGTTGTCCCACTGTTCAAGAGATTGTTCTCAACATACAGATAATTCAGTCATTTTGGTCATACAAGTTGTCCCACTGTTCAAGAGATTGTTCTCAACATACAGATAATTCAGTCATTTTCGTCATACAAGTTGTCCCACTGTTCAAGAGATTGTTCTCAACATACAGATAATTCAGTCATTTTGGTCATACAAGTTGTCCCACTGTTCAAGAGATTGTTCTCAACATACAGATAATTCAGTCATTTTGGTCATACAAGTCGTCCCACTGTTCAAGAGATTGTTCTCAACATACAGATAATTCAGTCATTTTGGTCATACAAGTTGTCCCACTGTTCAAGAGATTGTTCTCAACATACAGATAATTCAGTCATTTTGGTCATACAAGTTGTCGCACTGTTCAAGAGATTGTTCTCAACATACAGATAATTCAGTCATTTTGGTCATACAAGTTGTCCCACTGTTCAAGAGATTGTTCTCAACATACAAATAATTCAGTCATTTTGGTCATACAAGTTGCCCCACTGTTCAAGAGATTGTTCTCAACATACAGATAATTCAGTCATTTTGGTCATACAAGTTGCCCCACTGTTCAAGAGATTGTTCTCAACATACAGATAATTCAGTCATTTTGGTCATACAAGTTGTCCCACTGTTCAAGAGATTGTTCTCAACATACAGATAATTCAGTCATTTTGGTCATACAAGTTGTCCCACTGTTCAAGAGATTGTTCTCAACATACAGATAATTCAGTCATTTTTTTTAAAGATGTACACCAGGTTGATATTTTACAATTATTTTTTTAATGTAAAATAGAAAATTGTGGTGTCAATAAAACCCCAAAACTTAATGCCTGGGTTGATTTGTCGATCAATCACACACATGATAGCTTGTTCAGCTTCATGTCTGATCGATTGAAACATAATCGGCGATTATAATTTTCTAACAATCGACCAATTGCGGTTTGCACATCATATTTTTTGGACCAGTTTCCCTACTAATGGACCACATCGATTACATCCACTGAGTACAGTACAAGAGAAAAAAAAAAGGGGGGGGGGGTAGATTATTATTTTTAATCGGTTTATCAATCGGGGAAAGAAGATTATTGATGAAGGGAGTGGTTGAGATACAGCGCTCTCGACCCCGCATAGCACACGACTCTTTTATTGCATTCTGATTGGCCGGGCTTAAGCCACGTGACACTTTTAACCCAATCAAAGCGGAGATCAACGTTTTTTTTCAAGTATGCTCACCGACTTTTCCCAGGTACTTGAAGTTTATTACACCACTCATCATACATGTACATGTATAAATATTATATTACTAATTTAGTGGTTTGACCATCCATTGAAAGTTGGAGGAATTTCGCTGGATTAGTATTTCGCGAAACTACAAAGCCTAGGCCAGGTGTTTTTTATGGAGCATCAACTGTTTTCGAGTCTAATGACGACAGTGTTTCTTTCAGCCGCCTCTTCGGGGAGGGAGGCATTGCCCCTCCCCTTGTTCGGGTTAGTCAAGTGCGCCCCCTCCCCCCAAAAAGAAAATGAGTACAACAATATCAATAACGTAAACCTATAGGTTAAAAAAAATCTCAATTTTTATTTAAAAAAGAGTTCTAAATGCCTGGCCTGTCAACCATTCAAGTTTGTGAAATACGTTCAAATACTGCAACCAAATATCGAAGCGGTTGATATATTTGATGATACTACAAATATGTAAGGCAAATATTGATAGAGTATTCCATTCCAAATATTTGAAATGTTTTTGATTAAACCTACCTTCCCACCTATATGAATGCCTATGATTATAATATTTTGAAAAAGTTCTTGCTAAACGTATTTATCGTTGTTCTGAAAATGAGTTTGTACAGTGTAATTAAAACACACTGCAATTTAATTAATATTATTTTGATCAAAAAACGAATTGAAGCTTGTCTTAATTATCAAATATTGACTATCTGTTTAAAATGTCGATTTCTTAATAAAAATGCGATCAACTTTTAAAATATGGTAAAAATAAATAAATAAATATATATATATATGTATAATATCATTATTTTAAATATAGTTGATTCCGTGACTGTTGAGCTAGATAAAAAATTAAAACTTAAATTTATTTTTTAAAATCTTCAATACATTTTAGAACAAATTAAGATCTATCCTGAACATACTAATGGCGCACGTTGCATCCATTATTTTTATACTATTTATATCGATTGTGTTTGAACATTTCTTGACATTTGTGAAATTTTTTTTTCGGACACAGTTTACCGAATAAAAGAAGGTACACATTTTTTGTCTAAATGCACTTAGACGTAGAGGCATAAGTTAATTTCTTAAATGCTTTCCTCTTTTTATTCTCTGAATAAATAACCAATAAATATGCCCTAGGATTTTGCAAGCCCGAATCTAAAAATGTAACAACCCTGGACTAGTATCAAACAGGAAGTGGGCAACAACAGTTTTTGTGAACTAATTGGACGATTTTTAATCTATTTCCCTTTATTATTGTTGGTACTTATTTAAACAAAGCCATTCTTTTAAAAACCGTCAATTTTTTTGTTTAAATCCAGAGATTTGGAAAATAAATAAGCCTTACAGTAGATAGACGATTTTTACCAAAGGTTTCACATATTTATTGCAGTGGTGGAGTTAAGGTTAGGCACCGGGGCTGGTCAATCTTGTCTCACCCATCCACTTTTTCACGAAATGAAACCCCTGCAGTGACCGAAAATGCCACCCCAAATATAAGGAACAGAGCCAGGGGCGAACCACCTTCTCTGCACCCTCCTTCCTATGCCATTAATTCATTGATATGTAATTTATCTTTTCAATACAATTAACATTACGGTAAAAACTATATGACCCGTTTTAAATAAACATTAAGGATCTATTGACCCAATCGTACAAAACAGTCTTTATTTGATTAAACTGTTTCAATATTTACATTTCTAGTAAAAGAAAAAGGTAGCCTAATAATATATTACAATTTTATTTTATTTTCATATGATATGTATTATGATGGCAGTACGTTTCTGTGACGCTACGTGCCGCATTGAGTACCGGCACGTATTAGCACTGCATTATTTTAATAATAATATTCATATTTTAATTAAAAAGGTCACAGAAATAAATTATTTAACAAGATTACTATTAAGTAATAATTTTAAAAAAAACAATTATGTAATACTGTATAAAGAACCAGGTTCAGACACGCCTTCATTTCCACGCAACTTTTCTGTTTCTCTATTGATACTGTACAAAATTCAACTCAGGTATTTGCCAAAATGCATTCCTTGATTTTGAATTTCTAAAAAATTGTATGTTCACACCCCTGACCAGACGTGTCCACTTTGATTGCCACGTGTCCCGCACCGTTGTAACTACAAAAAGAAACCCGATGATAGAAGAGATAGATTGATTTTCTTAACGACCAAAATTAGTTTTGCTCTTTCATGTTGTCAAAATAGGTGGATGATATTTGTCTTTATAATTCCAGGGGCGAAAATAAGATGGGACCAAAGGCGTACCCACAGGGCGCCAAAACTAGGTGAATTCAGTTTATGTACGGCGTGGGCGCCGGATTCAGAGCCGGTGATGGTTGCCAGTTCGTCTATTTTTCATCATCATCATCATTAGTGGCGCTACAGCCCATGTAGGGCCCTGGTCTGCTCCACCACATCCTTCCATTCGAATCGATCCTTGGCTTTCCGCCTCCATGCGAGTCCCCCAACTGGTGTGAATCATTCTCCACATCGTCGACCCATCTCAGTCTTAGACCTGCGCGCTTGCCCGTATGCTTCTGCCTATTTATCACATTGCTGCTCTTCAATCCGGCATCCTTTCAATATGTCCTGCCTAGCGCAGTCTGACTTTTTAAAAATTATTGATTTAGTCTATTTTTGGTATTTAATAATGCACCCCTCCCCCAACACCTGAAATTCCCGCCTTTGATCAAATTCTCTGATAGAAACACTGAACGGTGAGACAAAAGTAACGTCTAATAGTAGTATTGGTCGATCTGTCATTTCACGATAATGAAGTAGGAGGTGCTAGCCGCGTTTTACCCGAGTACGATATCATACAATGAACATACTGTCCTCATTCTAGCTCCGGGTTGTTTTCGGTCACTGTCGGGGTCCACTTCCTTTAAGCTAACCAGGAATCGACCGGGCAGTCACAAGCAAAGTAACACTAACATTAAACATAGCTAAATGAACATTGCTACGTCATGTTGCCATCATGTTTCATCCTAAACTGGGTGAATTCCCATAGATCCAACGTATTTCTCTGTATGGAGATGATCTCACGACACAGCTCAGCCAACCGGTGGCGTCTATGGATAAAACATATTTCTCTGAAATCATAACATGCAAGGCCAATCATGGGATTAACCAATCATGGCAAATGTGCTAAGTCGAGGGAGGTAATCAATCACACGGTCGGTAATGAGGTAACCCTCCTTAACTCTACATGGACCGTGTAACACCGACCCCCACCCCCAAACTAAGCATTGGAATCATCTCAGAATTTTACCCGATGGCTGACCGTGTCTAAAATTATAACTGCCTGGCACATCATTGTGATGACATTGCACATTACCACACATCTTGAGCACCAGGCCATGTTGTCAACATTATCGTTTCTTAGTAGTAACAGTAGGCGGTACGGTAAGAATTATTAGCAGGCCGCGTGGAACACGCTATATGAGTAGGTAGTGATGGTCAAGCTGGCCAGACTGGCAAGAGTGTGAGTGCATCGAATTGACGAGTAGACATGGCGGCTGAGGTGGATTGAGCAGAGCAGAGGCAGGGGATCGATCGTGGATTGTTTCCCTTGGGAATAAGCACTTTGCCAATGTTTGAACTGGTCTAATTAATTCTCCTCTAGCGTACCAACCGGCAACACTGATCAAACACTTGGTGCGCCGGAGCTGGGAATAGATAATAAGGTAGTTGCATCATGGGACTTGCGTCGGTCTTGTGACACGTTCATCCGGTCTTCTCAGCCATTTAAAAACAAATCTGTCACCTGCTCGCATTAGATGATCAAACTAAATTAATTGTCTCTCAACCTAAAATTTACCCCCAAATGTTGAAGAAAATGTTAAAACCTCTATAGATTTTCTTACGCCTTGTATGTGACATCACGTCCGTGACGTCTTCTATCTGGCATTAAGAGCATGACGTTTTGTATGTGACATTAAGTCCGTGACGTCTTGTGACATTAAGTCCGTGACGACTTCTATGTGACATTGAGTCCGTGATGTCTTCTATGTGTCATTAAGTCCATGACGTCTTGTATGTGACATTTAGTCCATGACTTTTTATGTGTCATTAAGTCCATGACGTCTTGTATGTGACATTTAGTCCATGACTTTTTATATGTGTCATTAAGTCCATGACGTCTTGTATGTGACATTTAGTCCATGACTTTTTATATGTGTCATTAAGTCCATGACGTCTTGTATGTGACATTTAGTCCATGACTTTTTATATGTGGAATTAAGTCTGTGACGTCTTGTATGGGGCATTAAGTCTGGGACGTCCTGTATGTAGCATTAAGTCCATGACGTTTTGCTGGTGACATTACGTTCGTGACGTCTTCTTTGTGGCATTACGTCTGTGACGTCTTCTATGTGGCATTAAATCTGTGACGTCATGTATGTGACATTAAGTCCGTGACGTCTTCTATGTGACATTAAGTCCGTGACGTCTTGTATGTGACATTAAGTCCGTGACGTCTTGTATGTGACATTAAGTCCGTGTCGTCTTGTATGTGACATCAAATCCGTGACGACTACTATGTGGCATTATGTCTGTGACGTCTTGTATGTGACATTAAGTCCGGGACGTCCTCTCTGTAAAGTCTTCATTGGCATGTTATTTATGGCTTGATGTTCATCCCCCATACACCAATCCTGTAATACCGCCATCCAGATATCGACTACACAAGTCTAGCAATTAATAAATGGAGCGCCCATTAAATTTGGACATTGCCAGATGCACAGTTAGAATGTATGCCCTCTTCTTGGCACATGTACAATTAGAATGTATGTCCTCTTCTTGGCCACGAATGGTCCACGAACATAACCTCGTATGCGACGTGTAGTGAGAGAGAGAGAAGGGGGCTAGGAGGAGAATGGTCCACGAACATAACCTCGTATGCGACGTGTAGAGAGAGAGGAGGGGGCTAGGAGAAGAATGATCCATGAACATAACCTCGTATGCTGCGTGTAGAGAGAGAGAGAGAGAGAAGGGGGCTAGGAGGAGAATGGTCCACGAACATAACCTCTTATGCGACGTGTGAAGGTCTGATCATTTGTAAGGGAAAATGTATTCCTCAATCAGAAATTTGTGGATGAGAGGAAACGTCTTCTTCCATAATGTTACGATTTAAAGCAAATTTAGACCAGAGCACAGAAATTCCCCTGTTGCCATTGCATTCATAGAGGCTGCTTAGCTTCTACCACCTGCAACACTTTCAACGTTGACAAGTCGAGCACCCATACCGCACCGGCAACTATTTACACACAGCGTATAAATCTACAAGAGACCTCATCACGTCCCTATCTGATCTCCTACCTGATATTTACCCACATGTTTTCATCTCCCCCATCTATTCGGGCTTTTCCAAGGGTAAATTTACATTTGAAAGTGTTTGAAGGAGTCGGGCCGTGAGCCCTGGGTATACATGGGCTCATTACCGACCCAGGGGACGGCTGGTGGCCCGAGGCCCACGTCTACTCCAGCCTGTTTTAATATGGAAATGTATGAGCGGACCACACACCGGTGGATGACGGTCGTGATTGTCTTTCAATTTGTTCAATTCGTGGAGAGATTCATGCCTTTTATGGTAGCAGAGACGTTTGGATCATGCGGTCCTGATGGAGAGAGATGATAGTCAGAGATTCTTGATGGAGAGAGATGATAGTCAGTGATTCTATCAAAAAAAGATTTAAAATTCCCTCCATGCGACTACGCTGGCTTTAAAACTGTCAGATTACAAGAAAGATTTCCGCCAATTCCCCCAAAGCTTTGCACTTCCTCCACATAAATCTCCCCATACCTGTGATGGTCGATCAAACACGTCCTATGGGTTGCATTAAGTGTATGACACACGGGGAGTTAGTTCGTCTGTGTGTTCATGGGACGTGTTGTACATCAAAATAAAACCACCAATTTCAAACTAAAATCTGGCCTGCACACGAGTTAGTTCGTCTGTGTGTTCATGGGACGTGTTGTACATCAAAATAAAACCACCAATTTTAAACTAAAATCTGGCCTGCACATACAGTATAGGTGTGCCTTCCACAAGTTGGGGAGGGATGTATGGAGAAAGTGAGAGTGGGGAAAGGGGGGGAGGGGGGAATAGGAGGGAAATTGAAGAGAGAGAAGGGGAGTGGACAGAGAGACAAATCAAAGAAAGAAAAAAAATCATTGAACCCACCTTATTTAAGTAATTGGCTACGTTAATAACGTCGATTTCATTGTATCCTTTAGTGCAGAGGTCCCAACACTTTTTTGTCTTTTAGAGCACTTGACATGTTTTTCGGTTTTGGGTAGACCCCCTGCTTACCTGATATTGATTTTGTGCAAATTCATTAACTTCAAATGTATTTTTGACAGCCTGTTTAGTGCTACTCACTTTGAAAGACATGCTCTTCTTTTCAAATGAAAAAGGTAATATAAACAACATCGTTATTTTTAACGGGAATTATGTCAGCCTTGCTGGACAAGACAAACTCTGTGACAGAGGTGATGGCAGTATGGGGCCATCCATATATTACATACGCAAACTAAAGTCAAATTTTAGACCCACCCCCTGTTTCACCCGTACTATTTTGGACAACCCCGTTTACGCACGTACAATGTGCTCTCACAACCCCCCCCCCCCCATCCGGGGTAAACCAAAAAATTAAAAAAATATATTAAAAAAAAACAAAAAATTTTTTTTAAAAAAATCTTAATGACGGAGAAGTCAGTTCAGTAAAGTCAAGTGGTCTTAATGGCGAAGAAGTCAGTTCAGTAAAGTCAAGTGGTCTTAACAAGTGGTCTTAATGACGGAGAAGTCAGTTCAGTAAAGTCAAGTGATCTTAATGACGGAGAAGTCAGTTTAGTAAAGTCAAGTGATCTTAATGACGAAGAAGTCAGTTCAGTAAAGTCAAGTAGTCTTAATGACGGAGAAGTCAGTTCAGTAAAGTCAAGTGATCTTAATGACGGAGAAGTCAGTTCAGTAAAGTCAAGTGATCTTAATGACGGAGAAGTCAGTTCAGTAAAGTCAGGTGGTCTTAATGGCGGAGAAGTCAGTTCAGTAAAGTCAAGTGGTCTTAATGACAGAGAAGTCAGTTCAGTAAAGTCAAGTGATCTAATGACGGAGAAGTCAGTTCAGTAAAGTCAAGTGATCTTAATGACGGAGAGGTCAGTTTAGTAAAGTCAAGTGATCTTAATGACGGAGAAGTCAGTTCAGTAAAGTCAAGTGATCTTAATGACGGAGAAGTCAGTTCAGTAAAGTCAAGTGATCTAAATGACGGAGAAGTCAGTTCAGTAAAGTCAAGTGATCTTAATGACGGAAAAGTCAGCTCAGTAAGGCCAAGTGATCTTAATGACGGAGAAGTCAGTTAAGTAAAGTCAAGTGATCTTAATGACGGAGACGCCAGTTCAGTAAAGTCAAGTTGTCTCAATGACGGAGAAGTCAGTTCAGTAAAGTCAAGTGATCTTAATGACGAAGAAGTCAGTTCAGTAAAGTCAAGTGATCTTAATGACGGAGAAGTCAGTTCAGTAAAGTCAAGTGATCTTAATGACGGAGAAGTCAGTTTAGTAAAGACAAGTGATCTTAATGACGGAGAAGTCAGTTCAGTAAAGTCAAGTGATCTTAATGACTGAGAAGTCAGTTCAGTAAAGTCAAGTGATATTAATGACGGAGAATTCAGTTTAGTAAAGTCAAGTGATCTTAATGACGGAGAAGTCAGTTCAGTAAAGTCAAGTGGTCTTAATGACGGAGAAGTCAGTTCAGTAAAGTCAAGTGATCTTAGTGACGGAGAAGTCATTTCAGTAAAGTCAAGTGATATTAATGACAGAGAAGTCAGTTTAGTAAAGTCAAGTGATCTTAATGACGGAGAAGTCAGTTCAGTAAAGTCAAGTGATCTTAATGACGGAGAAGTCAGTTCAGTAAAGTCAATTGATCTAAATGACGTAGAAGTCAGTTCAGTAAAGTCACGTGATCTTAATGACGGAGAAGTCAGCTCGGTAACGTCAAGTGATCTAATGACGGAGAAGTCAGTTCAGTAAAGTCAAGTGATCTTAATGACGGAGAAGCCAGTTCAGTAAAGTCAAGTGGTCTCAATGACGGAGAAGTCAGTTCAGTAAAGTCAAGTGATCTTAATGACAGAGAAGCCAGTTCAGTAAAGTCAAGTGGTCTTAATGACGGAGAAGTCAGTTCAGTAAAGCCAAGTGATCTTAATGACGGAGAAGTCAGTTCAGTAAAGTCAAGTGATCTAATGACGGAGAAGTCAGTTCAGTAAAGTGAAGTGATCTTAATGACGGAGAAGTCAGTTCAGTAAAGTCAAGTGATCTTAATGACGGAGAAGCCAGTTCAGTAAAGTCAAGTGGTCTTAATGACGGAGAAGTCAGTTCAGTAAAGTCAAGTGATCTTAATGACGGAGAAGTCAGTACAGTAAAGTCAAGTGATCTTAATGACGGAGAAGTCAGTTCAGTAAAGTTAAGTGATCTTAATGACGGAGAAGTCAGTTCAGTAAAGTCAAGTGGTCTTAATGACGGAGAAGTCAGTTCAGTAAAGTCAAGTGGTCTTAATGACGGAGAAGTCAGTTCAGTAAAGTCAAGTGATCTTTATATCTCTGAACTTTTTAGCGTACGCTCCGCATGGCGGGGATTTGAACACTCTAAGAGACCATCTTTTACGGCCTGGGACAGTGACGTAGGCAGGGTTGGTCTGGCCGGTAGGCAGGGTTGGTGTGGCCGGTAGGCAAGGTTGGTGTGGCCGGTAGGCAGGGTTGGTGTGGCCGGTTCGCTCCGGGCTGCATTTGTTTCTTCATATCGAGGGAGGGCATTTTAACGCCAACTGCATATTTGTTTGTGACACAGGGAGGTACACATTTTGTCCCGCAGTCCCCCCCCCCCCCCCGGGGCACTAACCCTATCTACTCCGGTATACATAAAACATATACGGTATTTTTTAAAGGGGGGTGGTGTAATGTTAAAACATGATATTTTAAATGTCAACCACCATTATTTTTATTATTTTTTTATATTATAATAATATAATCCTACAAATTTGTTTCATTAATTTAGGTTTTACTTTCATACCTAAAAAATAGAGCAGGGTCCGGTGCTGACACGGATACCGGGTAATGCCGAGTACAAATTCATCCGGAAAATATCCAGAAACGTCCAAGAAACGGAACCGGCTCCGATGTTAAACAAAAATTATTGACATAGTTTTTTACTATTATATTTTTGGGGTACATTTGACCTGAATTAAATAAATAATACTAGAAACAGACCAGCGACTGGTGTGAAATTAAATACAAGCAAAGTGAGACAAAAGACATCTGAAAATAGTATTATATTTTTTTTTGCACTAAGATGGAGACCAGGAGTACTAAGATGGAGACCAGGAGTACTAAAATGGAGACCAGGAGTACTAAGATGGAGACCAGGAGTAATAAGATGGAGACCAGGGTACATAGAGAGTACTAATAGTGAGACCAGGGTACGTATACAGTACATAAATCAGGTATACATTTAAACTAGTTACAATGTCATGTGTTCAGTGGACATATATTTAGAACCACTGCTTACGTTAAAAAAATGACATAGACAAAGCCAACATGGGCGTCTTCTCCAGTCATCCAACCACTACGTAGCACATTTGAAAAGCTTTTTATGAAAATCAATTACGCAACATAATGGGCCAAGTTTCAAGTAATAACACGTGGAAAATGTCTCAAATTATGAACTCACGGGTCGTTACGTGCAATCATTATGTAGAACCCGGCAGATGTGTTTTAGGAACAATGGATCCCCTCAAGTCAAATGATTGCATGGCGTTTAAGGTAATAGATCATGTGTCAGTCATCAATGAACAGACGCTGTGTCGCTTCAAATCACTAGTCAATCTCATAGGTCAATTCACAATACAATCAACTACCACGCATGGATTCAAATCACTAGTCAATCTCATAGAGCAATTCACAATACAATCAACTATCGTATTTTACGGACTATAAGACGCACCTTAATTTTTAAGTAATTAATTATTTATTTTTTTTTACCATTTTTATATTAATTTCGAGTGTAAGATGCACCTGAATTTTGAAGGCAAATTTTCGAAGAAAAATGTGCGTCTTATAGTCCGTAAAATTCGGTAGCACACATGGATTCAAATAACTCTCTAATCTCATATAGCAATTAACAACACAATCAACTACCACACATAATATCAAAACACAACTACCACACATAAATTCAAAACACCACCTCCTAGCAAAGATAAAGTCAAAGCCCTACCAAATCGAACACATACATTCACAGCACCGTCTACTTGAACACATACATTCACAGCACCGTCTACTTGAACACATACATTCACAGCACCGTCTACTTGAACACATACATTCACGGCACCGTCTACTTGAACACATACATTCACAGCACCGTCTACTTGAACACATACATTCACATCACCGTCTACTTGAACACATACATTCACGGCACCGTCTACTTGAACACATACATTCACAGCACCTTCTACTTGAACACATACATTCACATCACCGTCTACTTGAACACATACATTCACATCACCGTCTACTTGAACACATACATTCACGGCACCGTCTACTTGAACACATACATTCACGGCACCGTGTACTTGAACACATACATTCACGACACCGTCTACTTGAACCCATACATTCACAGCACCGTCTACTTGAACACATACATTCACGGCACCGTCTACTTGAACACATACATTCACGGCACTGTCTACTCGCACACAAACATTCACGGCACCGTCTACTTGAGCACATACATTCACAGCACCGTCTACGTGAACACATACATTCACGGCACCGTCTACTCGCACACATACATTCACGGCACCGTGTACTTGAACACATACATTCACGGCACCGTCTACTTGAACACATACATTCACAGCACCGTCTACTTGAACACATACATTCACGGCACCGTCTACTCGCACACATACATTCACAGCACCGTCTACTCGCACACAACATTCACAGCACCGTCTACTCGCACACAAACATTCAAAGCACCGTCTACTCGCACACATACATTCACAGCACCGTCTACTCGCACACAACATTCACAGCACCGTCTACTCGCACACAAACATTCACAGCACCGTCTACTCGCACACATACATTCACAGCACCGTCTCCTCGTACACATACATTCACAGCACCGTCTACTCGCACACATACATAAACAGCACCGTCTACTCGCACACATAAACTCAAAGCACCTCCTACTCGCACACATAAACTCAAAGCACCGTCTACTCGCACACATAAACTCAAAGCACCGTCTACTCGCACACATAAACTTAAAGCACCGTCTACTCGCACACATAAACTCAAAGCACCGTCTACTCGCACACATAAACTCAAAGCACCGTCTACTCGCACACATAAACTCAAAGCACCGTCTACTCGCATACAGCATTTCAAATCACCCGCATCTAACCAGCTTATTTTAATCCCATGAATATTAAATGTGCATGATCGTGAAAGTTAAACTACTGTTCAAAGAGATCACTGGCTACCAGAAAAACACAAGCTACAATCAAAGTTCAACACTAGGCATACACTGTCACAGTTTTAAGATCGCTACGTCTATGGAATGTCACAACGCCGTTATTAAAAACTATTACTCTTATAGTCGCGGTGACAGGTTTAATATAATTGACTAAAACAGAACGAGTCGCGTGCTACAGATACATTTAGAGGGAACAAACTGGCACCTCATAGTGCTCATAGTGGTTATAGTGGTTAATGAGCGAACAGCTATCTTAACTCACATACCACCCCACCCACACCTTTATTTTCCTCCGTTCGTTCAATAATTGTGTCCCATATTCCGAGTGGCAAACTGAAACCAATGATAGACACTGGTGCAGTGGTTCTCAACCTTCCTAATGCCGCGACCCTTTAATACAGTTCCTCATGTTGTGGTGACCCCCAACCAGGGCCGACCTTAACAACTGCGGGGCCCTATACGAAACGGATTGCGCGGGGCACATTCTGGATAGAGGATAAGGATAATAAGTGAAAATTAAGATTTTTTATTAGAAAATAAATTCGGGGCGGGGCCCATTGCGGCCGCATAGGTTGCAGTGTCCTAAGGCCGGCCCTGCCCCCAACCATAAATTTATTTTCGTTGCTCTTCATAAATGTGTTTTCCGATGGTCTTAGGCGACCCCTGTGTATGGGTCTTCCGACCCCCAAAGGGGTCGCGACCCACAAGTTGAGAACAGCTGCACTAGCGCCTGGCACTTCCAAAGTATGCTGACTAGTTACAGACAGATATTTTAAAACAAACATTTTATTTTCCCCGTTTTGTTTTTATTTCAAACTTCATTAAATGGTTTAGAAGTGTTCCCCTGACACATAACGAGTGTGCTAATGGAACCGTAACGTGTTCATGTCGTAGCCCCAGGTCACATGTTGAGATGTTACTCCTATGTTCCATGTTCGGATCAGTGACGTGGTCAGCTTTGAACACTTGGTGAGCGAGCACTTAGCAAAGGTCTAATACGAGTATGTACATATATAAACCTAATTCCACCATCCCCTTTTTTTCTTATCTAACTTTGTTTAGGATGTTCTCATGCAATCGTTTACAACACAATCAATGTGAACATACAATGTGAACATACAATGTGAACATACAATGTGAACATACAATGTGAACATACAATGTGAACATACAATGTGAACATACAATGTGAACATACAATGTGAACATATCTTAGTATCAATTGTACTTTTTGAATGTTTACATGTGGAGGATCCTCCATTGAACTATAATCTTCTCTATACAGCTCAGTGTCATTACGAGGCGTCCATTAATTACGTCAACAAAATAGAGGGGAGGGGGTTTGGAAATGTTCGACAGTTGTTGACAAGGGGAGGGGGTTTGGAAATGTTTGACAGTTGTTGACAAGGGGGAGGGGGTTTGGAAATGTTTGACAGTTGTTGACAAGGGGGGGGGGTTGGAAATGTTTGACAGTTGTTGACAAGGGGGAGGGGGTTTGGAAATGTTTGACAGTTGTTGAACAGGGGGAGGGGGTTTGGAAATGTTTGACAGTTGTTGACAAGGGGGAGGGGGGTTTGGAAATGTTTGACAGTTGTTGACAAGGGGGGAGGGGGTTTAGAAATGTTCGACAGTTGTTGACAAGGGGGAGGGGGTGGGTTTAGATTAGTTGACGTCAACTATCATGGTTTCTCTATTAAGATTTTAATTTTAAAAAATTTCTTGTACTTACATTATTTTAAACAATTTGGGTGTGAATAGTCATATAATTTTTAGGCTTTTAACACTATAAGAGTTATTTAATGTGTGTCTGTCTGTGCACCGCAGATGGCTGGTCAGAATGTTAGCACACTTTGTTAGTGCAAGAGAAGTCAAAACTTGGCATCTCTTCACCTGTCATTTTTCTCTTAATCCGCTCCCTAGAATGATTAACACATCTTTGTCCACGGTGTTCAATTAAAAAAAACACCAACTCATCGGTGTTCAGTAACAACTATACCAACCCAGAGACAGAAAGAGAGACCTTATGGGAATTATTGCTCACACAGACAATACTTCTATTTTAAGTGCTGAATGGTTATATAGATATGGATGATGATGACTTGTCTGGTATATCAGTTCCACAAAATGAAAATGATAAATCCTCTACTTCTACTATAAATCATCTACTTCTACTATAAATCATCTACTTCTAATATAAATCATATACTTCTACTATAAATCATCTACTTCTACTATAAATCATCTACTTCTACTATAAATCATCTACTTCTACTATAAATCATCTACTTCTACTATAAATCATCTACTTCTACTATAAATCATCTACTTCTACTATAAATCATCTACTTCTACTATAAATCATCTACTTCTACTATAAATCATCTACTTCTACTATAAATCATCTACTTCTACTATAAATCATCTACTTCTACTATAAATCATCTATTTCTACTATACACTATGCCCATCAGGGGCGGGATTTCAGGGTTCTTTTCAGGTGAAAAAAAAAAGGGGGGGGGGAGGCAAAAACTTGGTCGGCTTGTTAAGTTGTTTATTACTGGAGGTGCCACGGTACATAGCAATTTTAAAAAAAACAGCAAAATCAGTGGAGGGGGGGGGGGTGTCCCTGATGCCCATTGTTATGATAGAGCTTGGTTTTCCATGGGAAGATGTTAGCAGCTAGAAACTATACTTTTCAGGAGAAAAAAGGGGGGGCACAACTAAAACTTGGTCGGCTTGTTAAGTTGTTTATTACTGGAGGTGCCACGGTACATAGCAATTTAAATAAAACCAGCAAAATCAGTGGGGGGGGGGGGTGTGTCCCTGATGCCCATTGTTATGATAGAGCTTGGCTTTCCATGGGAAGATGATAGCAGCTAGAAACTATACTACAAGTGTCAGTTTTACTGTCAATTATCATACTGTCAATTACACTTCCACAAACAATGATATTTAGTCAGTCTTTGACAACCTTTTAATTGATTCTGCATTAAAAACGTTTTAACTTGTTGATTAAAAGTGAGGGTAGGGGGGTCAAAAATTGCGTAAAAATTGTTGACGTAATTAATGGACGACCCCTTATGTTAGCTTGTCTGTTTGTTAATGGCTCGATTAATCACAAGAAAACCAAACAATAATCATTCCTCCTGACCTTTATGTGGTTTGGTCATAAACCCCTTACCAAAATTTGTAATTAAAAAAATTAAAATGTATACGGTAAAGAGTCAAAATAATAATTGATATTCAAATAACTTTCCAGTTATTTATGGTGTACGCAATTGTAATCATTGAGAAACGAACATTTATTAAAGGAAGCTGTTCAGTTCGCTTGTGTTCCATTCAC
Source organism: Omphiscola glabra (assembly GCA_964017045.1). NCBI lineage: Eukaryota > Metazoa > Mollusca > Gastropoda > Lymnaeidae > Omphiscola > Omphiscola glabra. The sequence continues at coordinate 22,116,229 of OZ024805.1, forward strand.
GCTATTTAAATGAAGCTTTATTCTATTACAGATTCGCGGTTTAATGTATGCATGTTCTTTATTAAAAACAATCCCTAAAAGTTGTTCGCATTAATCGACTTAGCGATGGCTACAATTCTTGAAGAAATTATTGCACCATACATAGCTCAATAGGAGGACGGGAAGTGGGTCAATTAGCCTTCCGAAGATTTTGCCACAAAGAAACACACGAACGAGTGAAGTTAACACAAATGATCTACAAAATAAGGAATTGTTTGGTGTGACATTTAAAAAAAAAAAAAAGACATTTCTCTGTGTGATATAAAGTAGGGTTCATTAGATTAGAATTATCAGTTCAGGGGCGTGTATAAAGGGTGCTTCAATGTACCTAGGGGTTCACAGCCCTGTGGGTTCTTTCATCAATTGCATCAATAGCTTTATATACGGGAGCAGATGTGTGTGTTGAAGTGATAATCGCAAGTTTGTGAATTAGCCCCATTAAAAGCATTTCGTAAAGCTGTCAGTGAGTGGGTGAGTGCATTGTATGAGTACCCAGTACAGCAACGTACCAAAGGAACATTGTATGAGTACCCCATACAGCAACGTCCCAAGGGAACATTGTATGAGTAGCCCGTACAGCAACGTCCCAAAGGAACATTTTATGAGTACCCCGTACAGCAACGTCCCAAAGGAACATTGTATGAGTACCCCGTACAGCAACGTCCCAAAGGAACATTGTATGAGTACCCAGTACAGCAACGTCCCTAAGGAACATTGTATGAGTACCCCGTACAGCAACGTCCCAAGGGAACATTGTATGAATACCCCGTACAGCAACGTCCCAACGGAACATTGTATGTGTACCCCGTACAGCAACGTCCCAAAGGAACATTGTATGAGTACCCCGTACAGCAACGTCCCAAGGGAACATTGTATGAGTACCCCGTACAGCTATGTCCCAAGGGAACGTTGTATGAGTACCCCGTACAGCAACGTCCCAAGGGAACATTGTATGAGTACCCCGTACAGCAACGTCCCAAGGGAACATTGTATGAGTACCCCATACAGCAACGTCCCAAGGGAACATTGTATGAGTACCCCGTACAGCAACGTCCCAAGGGAACATTGTATGAGTACCCAGTACAACAACGTCCCAAAGGAACATTGTATGAGTACCCCGTACAACAACGTCCCAAGGGAACATTGTATGAGTACCCCGTACAACAACGTCCCAAAGGAACATTGTATGAGTACCCAGTACAACAACGTCCCAAAGGAACATTGTATGAGTACCCCGTACAGCAACGTCCCAAAGGAACAACGTGTTACACATTTCTCTTTTTTATAAAAATTAAATTATTTACAGGTTGTCCATTCATTGTAAGCTTCTTAAATACCGCACACAAAAAGGTTTTTCTTTCTTTCAGGCATCACACGGAGACTCGGCAGTGTTACAGTGAACAACGGTGCAAGACAATGAACACACGAACTAACCAATAAACTTCATACCCGGTAGTCATCGCTACGTAAATGTGGATTTTTAATTAGTTGTGTGTCTCAAATAAAAATATATTAAAAAAATATTTTTAAAATTTTTTTATTTCAATAACATTTCAAATGTTCAACCCATGTATTTTTCTGGTATAACATGTATCTAACATACACATGGGAAAATATGTATGTTTCCACCGTAACGTTTGTTGAGAAAACTTGGGATATATTGTTATTACACTTCATCAGTGGCGTAGTGAGCCGGGGGCAAGGGGGGTATCATGCCCCGGGCGCTACTCACAAAGGGGCGCCAAATGGTATATTTTACTATAATATTGTATGGTTTTCAAATGGGGGGGCGCTAAAAAGGTATCTGGGGGGCGCTAAAAAGGTATTGTGCCCCGGGCGCGAGTTAAGCTCGCTATGCCACTGCACTTCATTATCCAGAAAGAAATGCTGACGTGTTTGAGTTTTTTTTTTTTTTTTTAAATATCCCTTTTATTTTTAGGGTCCCAGATGTTTTTTTCTTATATGAGCTATATAAATGCAATGAAAAGTAATGGATAGTTCTAGACCGAACTTGATATCAATGCAATGAAAAATCTCCATTGAAAAACTGGAGGGCTTTGAACTCATGATATTCACCATTGTTGGGGCTAGGAACACTATTTCATTTTAATTTTATACGCTATATCTCTTACATATTTTATATATATACGCCACATCTTTTACATTTTCCTTATATATATATATATGCCACATCTATATCATGTTCCTTATATATGTCACATCTCTTACATTTTCCTTAAATACACCATATCTCTCACATACATATGCCGCATCTCTTACATGTTTCTTATATATATGCTATATCTCTCACACTTTCCTTATATATACACCACATCTCTTACATTTTCATATATATATATATATATGACATATCTCTTAAATTTTCCTTATATACGTGATCTCTTACATTTTTCTTGTACACACACCACATTTCTTACATTGCTCTTATATATATATACATATATATGTTACTTTTCATTTATATATGATATACCCTTTATATTTTCCTTATATACGATATATCTTTTACATTTTCCTTATATATACGATAAATATCTTACATTTTCCTTATATACACTATATCTCGTATATTGTCCTTACATATACACATCTCTTACATTTTCCTTATATACGCTATATATCTTAAATTTTCCGTATATATATATGCTATAAATGTCTTCATTTTCCTTATGTATGCAACACATCACACCATATCTATTACATTTTCCTTATATTCTTATACTTATATATGCTATATCTCTTACATTTTGCGACCGCTTTAATGGAACAACTTTGAAAGTTTAACTTGCCTATTTATCTGATGAATTATTTAGGGTCCTTATCTTAGTGATGATTATAGTCACATTATAGAACGGGCCTGCGCGGGGCACTCTTTGTAACTGATTGAAAGCGTCTAGAGTTACGGCACTTAGACACATGTCTTTTAGTACCGCTATTGAAATAATGAGAACATAACTCCTTTTTGAACAAGTTATTTAAGTTTTGTATATTATCGAATTTTTCACCAAATTCTATATTGTTCTATGTGGATAAAGATATTATGAAAACGTCAATGGGATCTAGTTGTTTATGGAAATTTTAGCTCAGTTTGATAGATTTCTATTTTCTATACTTTCCTGGGAAATTCCTCTGTATCGGTGAATAGATCTTCTTTATGCCTCTACCTTATTCTGGAACTTCAGATTTTTTATAACGGTTTTAGGATTATATAATTGTCCTTTTTATGTTTCTTATGTTTCTATAAGTCTCCGTGTTTCTTATGTTTCTATAAGTCTCCGTGTTTCTTATGTTTCTATAAGTCTCAGTGTTTCTTATGTTTCTATAAGTCTCAGTGTTTCTTATGTTTCTATAAGTCTGTGTTTCTTATGTTTCTATAAGTCTCAGTGTTTCTTATGTTTCTATAAGTCTCCGTGTTTATGTTTCTATAAGTCTCAGTGTTTCTTATGTTTCTATAAGTCTCAGTGTTTATGTTTCTATAAGTCTCAGTGTTTATGTTTCTATAAGTCTCCGTGTTTATGTTTCTATAAGTCTCAGTGTTTCTTATGTTTCTATAAGTCTCAGTGTTTCTTATGTTTCTATAAGTCTCCGTGTTTCTTATGTTTCTATAAGTCTCCGTGTTTCTTATGTTTCTATAAGTCTCAGTGTTTCTTATGTTTCTATAAGTCTCCGTGTTTCTTATGTTTCTATAAGTCTCTAAAACTGTCCTCAAATGTTATGAAAGGATTTTTTTTTGAAGTTTCCAGAAAGTTCTAAATGGTGTGTAGTAGGCTCTACAATGTATTTTCCTTATAACAGTAATAGCTTTGTCTTTGGAGTTTTTGATTCTGTTTTTAAGGGATCAATTGTTATGTCCGTCATCCATCCTAAACTAATTACTGCTGATAGATATTGAGATTAAATTATGTTGGCGCCGGGTGCCCCGATACTAAAAATTTTGAAGGCAAGACCTTTGCACATCCGTTCAAGTCTCAATGGGATCAATTTGACAATTAACTTGAATACGTATGTGAACGATTTTTATAGTACCCCTAATTAACATAAATAAAATGGCCCCTTTTTGGAATTGGGATACTATTTTATTTTAATTGCTAAACGACCACAGCGCCAGCTCGTTTTACGGCGAAGTTTCCCAACCCTTTATGACACACATAAACCCCTAAAAAAGTTTAAGTTTAATAGACGACCGTCACCTGAAACAAACAAAACAAAAATAATAATAATTAAAAAAATTGTAAAATCCCTGATTCAACTATTTTCAAAGACTAAAGAAAAAAAAAGTCACCGCAACGTTCTTTTGTTTTTAGTCATTCTCTTGCTTTGGGTTTTAACAAAATTAACCCGCTACCTATAACATCTATTAATATTATATAGATACATTTTTTGAAGTGGGGGGGGGGGTGTGTGGGGTCGGGAGGTGAACATTAGAATTTTTGCGTACGTAATATAATAGTATGGATTCTTCTTCTTCTTCTTATGCCTTTTTACCCCGTCTGGGGCATAGGCCGTCCACAAGAATTTTCCACTCATCCCGGTCCTGTGCTTTCCTTTCCAATTGCTTCCAGTTGTATCCCATATTTTGCGTGTCTGTCTCTAGTTCACGTCTCCATGTATTCTTAGATCTTCCTCTCTTTCTTTTTCCCTGTGGATTCCATGTTAGACATTGTCTGGTGGTGCTATCTGGGGGTTTTCTCAGAGTATGCCCAATCCACCTCCATCTTTTCTTTATGATGTCTTCATCAACGGGCACCTGGTATGTCCTTTCTAATAGATCTTTGTTGGTGATGGTATTTGGCCATTTGATGTTAAGGATCTTTCTAAGGCATGTGTTTATGAATGTCTGCACTTTCTGTGTAATGCTCGCTGATGTTTTCCACGTTTCTGCTCCATAAAGGAGGACTGTTTTGACATTTGTATTAAAGATTCTGACTTTGGTTTGAAGTTTCAGCTGCTTCGACTCCCATATTTTCTTTAATAACACAAATGCTGATCTAGCTTTTCCAATTCTAGACCTCACGTCTGCGTCGGATCCGCCGTTTGTGTCTATGGTGCTGCCTAAGTAATTGAAGGACTCCACTTCTTCCAGTGCCTTTCCTTCCAGACAGATATGCTCTTGGTTGGATGAGTTCACCTTCATGATTTTCGTCTTGCTTTTATTTATATTAAGTCCGAGCTGTGATGAAAAGGTGGCTACATCTTTTGTTTTTTCCTGCATTTGTTGCTGGTTGTGGGACAGAAGTGCAATGTCATCTGCAAAGTCTAGGTCATTCAGTTGTTCCCAGAGTGTCCACTGTATCCCATTCCTTTTTTTGTCTGTGGATTTTTTCATTATCCAGTCAATGGCAAGGATGAATAGAAATGGGGACAAGAGGCATCCTTGTCTGACTCCTGTTTCGACTGTAAAGGCATCTGTGAGTCTACCTTCGTGGACCACCCTGCATGTCATTTCTTCATAAGAGCTCTGAATAATCCTGACTAATTTCCCTGGTACTCCATAGTGCCGAAGAAGTTTCCACAATGTTTGTCGGTCCAGGCTATCAAAGGCCTTTTCGTAGTCTATAAAATTTATGTATAAAGGGGAGTTCCATTCGATGGATTGTTCTACAATGATTCTCAGTGCTGCAATTTGATCTGTGCATGATCTGTTTTGGCGGAATCCAGCCTGTTGATCTCGTAGCTGCATGTCGACCTGGTCTTTCATTCTATTCAAAATAATTCTGTATGGACAGCAGTGTGATTCCTCTGTAATTTGCACAATTGCTGAGATCCCCTTTCTTTGGTATCTTGATGAGGTATCCTTCTTTCCAATCTTTTGGAACTCTCTCTTCTTCCCAGATCTTTTCAAACAGAGGGTGCAGCATATTGACTATTGTATTTATATCAGCTCTCATCATCTCTGCTGTGATGTTGTCCGGTCCCGGTGCTTTCCCTAATTTGAGCTGCTTGATGGCCAGAGCTATTTCTTCCCTATTTGGGGCGCTTTCTTCTATTTGTAAGTCTTCATTTGCTGGTTGTATGTCTGGTGTGTCTGTGGGTGGGGGTATGGATTGCCCCTTATTAAAACACAGGAAGCGTTTTTTTTCGTATAACGGATGCGTTTATAATGCAATTGTTATGGATTAGAAGGCAAACTTAATAGAAGAGTTAAAGACTTGTGCATTTACATAATGCACATTTACTGCACACATACATTCGACTTGAACACATACATCCCATAGTATATACTACACATATTTACTGCCACATATATTAGACTTCAACACATACATCCCATAGTATATACTACACATATTTACTGCCACATACATTCGACTTCAACACATACATCCCATAGTATATACTACACATTTACTGCACACATTGATCAGACTACAGCACTATCACCCCTTAACAAGCTGTCCATAAACTATTGTCATTACTCATTACGTATTATATTTATTTTATAATTTTAAAATAATATTTTCTGTATGCCTGGAGTCCACGTCCACCACACACCCACCTTTCTTGCTCTTTATCATTTCAGCAAATGAAAATATAAAAGCAATGTGTTCCTAGGCCTCAGATCCCACATGCATTAAATCATTGGATATGCTGTTCTGTTCTTGTAGGATTCGAATTCTCCTCTGAACCAAGCTTTCCCCAGACTTATTATAGTTTTAAAAAGGGCGTTGGGGGGGGGGGGGCGAAGCCTTGCAATAGCACTCTTTAACAAACGGGTCCTGGGTTGCACGTCTGCTGCACTTGTGTCCCGAAGATTAGAAATAAGAACCCCGAGCTGCTTCACGCACGTCTGCCTTACATCTATTGATAGGTGACATTGATACCCAACTGTTCTTACTAAATGAATTCAGTATTTCCTTTATTTTCACCCTCTGAACGCCAAAGTCAACAATCAATGACACGCAAAGTTAATTTTACAAAGTAAATGTTCCATACATGAAATCTAATTCACTATGTGTGTATATAAAGATATCAGATTGCTTTCTCGTGTGCACTAACAAAATCTGCGCCTTACATTCGTATAGTTAAACATAACCCGACTAAGTTGATACCTTGGTCAGTCATTACTGGACTAAACTCCAGGCCGCGATCGGCCTTACGTTAACCAATGGACACAGAAGGTCATTTTAGGACAGGTTGTTTCTAATTTTAAAAAAGAAAGAAAATAAATACTTGTAATAATTAAATGAGCACGCTGTAAGTCATGAACAATGAAACCATAACGACTCAAGACGGGATGAGGTTATTTGTTTGGATGAGACCAGGGGGTCGGGGACATTTTTTTTATCCATTACCCCAAAAGTATATTTTTCTTAAGCAACGTTACCCCCGATTCAACGGAAGAAAATCATAGATAATTTAAACTGGATATTGAATCTATGGATACGGACACAGCTCGTATATATATATATATATATATATACATGTGTATACAATAAAGGCCACCAATTAAATTATGGAACAAAGGAAATTATTGGAAAACTTTGCACTTCAAATGTAGAAATAGTGTTTCATTTTTTGATACAATAACTTGAAAATTGGGCGAACAATTTGGATACCGTCTTCCGTGTTCAATAACTGATTTCTGTGCTTTCCTTTGAGTGAGAGATCAGTATCCCTAGGGATAGGTAGTTGCAAATGGCAGCAACTATTGACGGTGCTCCTAATGTGCCATTTTGGATGTGCAAAAGGTGCGGGACGTACCGGGAGACACCCTCTCTGTGGGGGAGACATCCTCACTGGGGGGGGGGGGACACCCTCACTGGGGGCTGGCTCCAAATGGAAAGTAGTACATTTGACAGAAATGGATCAAGTCGGTCTAAGTTAAATAAAAACGCAGAGTGCAGCCAGAGAAGGAGACAATAGGAAAAGGGTGCCTCAGTACAGGGCGCCACGCCAGTAGGGTACCACCAGAGCAGCAATACTCGGAGGAAGTCCATGGGCAAACCTGGAGGCGGGCGGGATGACACCATGTGTACACCGTGCTTTGTTCCAGCAGCCCTGGTGATGCCACTGAGCATAAGATCGTTGTTGATGCGCATGCCACCGTGGTTATGACAGTCCATGCTTTGATCATGTAAGCACGCACCCCATCAGCAAGCACGGTTCATGGTTTACATGCTCGAACCTTAGTACAGCACCACGCCGTGCTTTGTGTAAGAGTTTTTAAAAACAAATTTTGGTTTCTCATTAAATGATATTTGGAAGAAAAAAACTCAACTATCCTCCTTTCATTGGGACTATATCAATGGGTCTACAAGGATCGTAACCATTGTAGTGGCTTACGGCCAGTTTTGTGTGTAAAATTCAAAAGATGTTGCCAACGTGACCATCAGGTGGCACCAAGTTAACTATTACCGGACTATAAGGTCAAATATAGTTCAATATTACCGATGTACACGTATGTGACGTCTTAATAATTCCAGACTTTACTGTGGCGACATCAAGTCAAACATGACGGAACTAAACAGCATGCTTGCCAAGCGGCCAGTGCGACCCAAGCATTGTTTAGCACTGGTCAAGGATAGCTCTTTAAAAAAACCAACACACCCAATTTTTTGTGGAGATCTGATGTTGTCGTTGTGGACGACAGTGACGGCGTACCTCAATGTACCGAAATCAAGATGAAGCGTTGCAGTTCATCTTGACACATGAAACCAGTGTGCGTGACGATGAAAGAGGCCAGCCTGACAGCCGAGATAGGTAACACAATAACGAACACAAAGGGAAGACCAGCATGTAGGAGACAGTTGTGGTATGTTTATGCTATAAAACAGAAATTTCGGGGGTTCTGGTAATATAAGAACGAGTAATGGTTTATAAAGGTGAAAAGACACTCTTGCATTGGAGTCTTGCTTGTTTCTGAATAACCAAATAGCAACGTTCCCATTTTAATTGATGGATAAAAACGTAGGGCTTTAGTGTATAAACGTAGGGCTTTGGTGTATAAACGTAGGGCTTTGGTGTATAAACGTAGGGCTTTGGTGTATAAACGTAGGGCTTTGATGTATAAACGTAGGGCTTTGGTGTATAAACGTAGGGCTTTGGTGTATAAACGTAGGGCTTTGGTGTATAAACGTAGGGCTTTGGTGTATATACGTAGGGCTTTGGTGTATAAACGTAGGGCTTTGGTGTATAAACGTAGGGCTTTGGTGTATAAACGTAGGGCTTTGGTGTATAAACGTAGGGCTTTGCTTTGGTATACAAACGTATGACTTTGGTATAAAAGTATGACAATGGTATAAAATCTCCTGAACATAGTATGACAATGGCATAAAATCTCCTGACCATAGTATGGCAATGGTATAAAATCTCCTGACCATAGTATGGCAATGGTATAAAATCTCCTGACCATAGTATGGCAATGGTATAAAATCTCCTGACCATAGTATGGCAGTGGCATACAATCTCCTGACCATAGTATGACAATGGTATAAAATCTCCTGACCATAGTATGACAATGGTATAAAATCTCCTGACCATAGTATGACAATGGTATAAAATCTCCTGACAATAGTATGACAATGGTATAAATCTCCTGACCATAGTATGACAATGGTGTAAAAAATCCTGATCATAGTATGACAATGGTATAAAATTGGTATAGCATGTCCACAGCATGGAGCTGGTCCTGGTATGGAATCGTCTGACTGAAACTTCTTCCCCCCACTTTAAGTTTTAAAAAAACAACTAAATTAGAAACACGGGCATCTAATAAATTGTTGCTACATTACCGACAGTCTCTGACAAGTCAACTACATTACCGACAGTCTATGAAAAATCAACTACATTACCGGTACAGTTGATCGTCCCTAGCATGGGTTCTCACATGAAGCCCACGAATAAACTCTTAAATGAAAGTTTTAAAATGTGTCAAACAAAATGTAAAAGGAACTTCAACCCAAAGGACACTTAAATATCTTTCCACGGACCAACAAGGAACACGTGTTAAGAAATCGTGGGAAGCCTTGTCCGCTGACAGGTCTAGCTTGGGCGCCTCTTTCTAAATTATCAGCATGCTCTTTAAATCACTAGAAGAGTTTTCATTGCTAAAGTTCTCATCGTGCTCTTCAGCGCAGTACAATGGCTCTCAACGACTAAGTGCCCGGTGTGATCTTTATTTCAATACAAAGTCTTTTTATTGATTAAGTGAAACGAATTATTTCACTTAAACTTATAGAATCTATTTTGGACGGAATGATGACAAGACAACATAAAATGGAGCACTCTACAGCTAAACCAATAATAACGTTAGGGTCTGTAGAACACGGAGACTTCTTGTGCCTACCACAAATAAGACGTTTTTAACGTACGTATGGTCCGCGTAACTTTTTGTACAGTGGCGGCTTGTGACATAAAATTCTTGGGGGTGCTGCTTCTGAAACTTTTAAGGCATTATTTGTATATTGTGCAAGACGAAATACATAGACACAGAGAATAAATATACCGGTAATGATAAAAGCATGAACAAATATATGTACGGTATGTATGTATGTATATGTGTATATATATATGTGTATGTGTGTGTGTCTGTGTGTTCAAATAGAATATTAAGATTATCATCTACAGTTTATTATATTCATATACTATAATATGTATGATGTATGATACACTACAGAGGCCACACAGTGAAGCAAAACAACAACAGTCTCTGAGGCGGACAAGGAGTTTTGGAACTGCGTGAGGGACAGTGCTTCTCTCTGCCGTGGGCCCGCTTCGTCCCTCTCCACATCATGGGCGCATGCTGGGAACAACCAAAGAGCGCGTCACTGGAACCATGAAGTACAGAGTTCCACGCAAGCATTAACTTTTTGGGGCTGGCTTTTTCAAATATGAGATGCATTACTTGTCATAGTATTAAATGTGATATTCAAGTATTTAAAAAAAAATAGAAAGAAAAAATCATTTCACTACATGTTTTTAATAAAATATGAGTGACAATAGGGGGCACTGCAGTCCCACTGTGATACACACTAGCCGCCACTGAATATACGCTTGAGCATAATTTGATGGTAAGAGAATCCTACGCTGACGGGTCTTTCCTAAGAATATACATGAACTGATCAACTATAATAATAGTAACGAGAACTCAATGTTTCGGGATTTGTGTGGAACCTGTGACGATTTGTTGTGAGAACCCTTTGGTTAATATTTCTTGAAAGGATTTAAATGTAAGAGCCGTACACAACAAGCCATTTATCTTATAGCTTGTCCATGTCGCACCGTGCGGGTGAAAGCAAACCATCTGACACATGATTAACATAGCCGACATGTAGCACTAAGGCGAGGAGGCCATCCCTCCTGACTCATCATAGCACAATTATGTTAATGCACGTCACGTGGCCAGTGTTCTGTGACGGCGGAGAATAGGAGACAAGAATCTCGTTTGGTGGGTTTTTCCTACTTTTCAAATAGCCGGAACAACACCCCCCCCCCCACTCCCCCCGTGACACAACAAAGCACCCTGCAGTGAAAATCAATGGATCTACTTTACTATTACTTTTAATGGTTCGTGACCGACAACAGGAGCTAAGCTCTAAACACAACACATTGGAAATATGTCAGGAAAACCTGTTGAAATACAACGTGCAGAAGAATTAACATTGGAGCGTGTACATTAAATGTTATGGCACATACCTCAATGCAATGTAGATCTGAATATTTTTTTTTTAATTGAAGATCAGTATTAAAAAAACCACTTAAGTATAATCAAAAGTTTATAGTTATGTGCCATAAGATAGCTAGCTATACATTTTAAGGAAACGTTAAAATTTGAAGAAAATTGAGACATGTGGAAAAACAATCAACAGCAAAGTGATATAAATAAAGTATACATAAATATACATCCACACACAAAGGAAACAATACACTTTAAGGAAGCAGTAATCTTAACGCAGAAGTTTACCAGGTTGTTAAAGATGACAACTTTTTTTTTTAAAAATGAAAAAAAAAAAGACATTGAAACGTTAATTATGTATTCTCAAACCATTAACTTTGTGACAGTCTCCAACAATACCCTTGACTCAGACAGTAAATGGCAACATTAAGTGACATTTTGACAGTACAAAAAACTGCTGACTCTCAGGCCACCAAAACCATTGACTCAGTTTAAGCCCTTCAAATTACCATTGACTTTGTGCCAGGCCCCCAAAATACCATTGACTTTGAGACAGTCCCCTAAAATACCATTGACTTTGTGACAGTCCCTTAAAATATCATTGACTTTGAGACAGTCCCCTAAAATACCATTGAATTTGTGACAGGCCCCCAAAATACCACTGACTGTGACATGCCCCCAACATCCTACTGACTTTGAGACAGGCCCCTAAAATACCAATTACTTTGTGACAGCCCCCCCCCCCCCCAAAAAAAAAAGATGCAATTTTGTGTCACCATTAACTTTAAGTGTCCCTAACACACATTTCAACAATACTTTACAAAAATAATGTACACAACAGTGCATATATTGTGAACTTAAATCTACAGCCTTTACATTTAAAAAAAAAAACCACCTTATCTGGTGTATTTCTATGTTCAAGCCCAACATGTTCCAACCAGTCATTGATATAGCACCTCAATCTTTCGTCCCGTCTACTTCAAGGCCAGAAAACTAGACCTACTGATTTATCCACAGACCTACAGTCTAGCTGACATACTATGTATGCCTGCCTGCAGGAATGGATGGGCCCATCTACTCCCCGTGAGTCTGCGGGTATGGATGCACTTATCAATTATCTAGATGTATGCTCTGCTGCGAGGGAACCATCGATCCGATCTGGGCCGATCGGAGAGGTCACGTGATAACGACCCCTCTCGACCGTACAGCGAGGAAGATGGCAAGCTCTCGAATGTTTATGCAATCACACAGCTCGCATACTGAACACACGTGGCATTCTGGACTGAACACACGTGACATTCTGGACTGAACACACGTGACATTCTGGACTGAACACACGTGACATTCTGGACTGAACACACGTGACATTCTGGACTGAACACACGTGACATTCTGGACTGAACACACGTGACATTCTGGACTGAACACACGTGACATTCTGGAAACATATCACACGAACTGAACACACGCGTCAATCACAAAAACTGAACACACAAGTCAATCCCAATTACTGCACAAACACACAAGGGAACACACGAGTCAATCACAAAAACTGAACACACGCGTCAATCACACATACGAAAAACAAAGGCCAATCACAAATACTGAACACCGAGGTCAATCACAATTACGGAACACACAAGTCAATCACAATTACGGAACACACAAGTCAATCACAATTACTGCACAAACACACAAGGGAACACACGAGTCAATCACAAAAACTGAACACACAAGTCAATCACAAAACTGAACACACGAGTCGATCACAAAAACTGAACACACGAGTCAATCAACAGTTCCATATACAGTGACAACATAACATCCAAACGGTACAAAACCACATTCCTACACGCCCATACATGAACATAATGCCATAATATTCCACAAAAACACTGCATTGCTTCATGTTGTTACTTTTCAAACATGTCACTTAGAACCCGCCAGTTAATTTCTAGGAAACGTCTCGGGAAGTGCAAAGCCGCTACTCAAGCACCAAGACGTTCAGATTCCCGCCCTAATCTTCCAAAACTTGGACCGGTATTCAATCTTTAAATAAACCTGACCTTTGGACCCGTGCTCGCCCTGATAGTTACAACTTTGACATAAATCTTTTCAAATTCGGCTGATAAATAGAAGGACTTTTTAAAGTGGCATTTCATGATTTAATAAAAAAAAAAAAAAAGGTTTGGCCGACATTGAATGCTGTTTAGTGCAGTAAACGACGCGTCTCTATAGAGTGGGTAAAGAGCTGGTGGGGTAGGGAAGTAAGGGGCTGTTCAGTGAATACGTTCTTTCATTTTCGGTCAGACTGAAGGAAGCACGAACATTGACTTTGGGGACAATTGAAATATTTATTAAAAATGGGATTGGCTGGTGTTTTGAATGGAATATAATTAAAAGTTTGGGGGGGGGGGGGGGGGTGAGTGGAGATTGGTTTTGTTTTTTGTCGTTTTTAATTTTAAAAAATAGTTTAAAGTTCCATAGATTCAATAAGAAGGGACCAAAAACTAAAGTAAGAAATTCATTTAATTCCACACGCGCTGATGTATATCATTAACTGAGTCTCAAGTAGTCGTAAGTTGAAATGGAATGTGAATACCCCTAAGTTGAATGGAATGTAAATACCCCTAAGTTTAAATGGAATGTGAATACCCCTAAGTTGAAATGGAATGTGAATACCCCTAAGTTTAAATGGAATGTGAATACCCCTAAGTTGAATGGAATGTGAATACCCCTAAGTTTAAATGGAATGTAAATACCCCTAAGTTTAAATGGAATGTGAATACCCCTAAGTTGAAATGGAATGTGAATACCCCTAAGTTTAAATGGAATGTGAACACCCCTAAGTTGAATGGAATGTAAACACCCCTAAGTTGAATGGAATGTAAATACCCCTAAGTTGAAATGGAATGTGAATACCCCTAAGTTTAAATGGAATGTGAATACCCCTAAGTTTAAATGGAATGTGAATACCCCTAAGTTGAAATGGAATGTGAATACCCCTAAGTTTAAATGGAATGTGAATACCCCTAAGTTGAAATGGAATGTGAATACCCCTAAGTTTAAATGGAATGTAAATACCCCTAAGTTTAAATGGAATGTGAATACCCCTAAGTTGAAATGGAATGTGAATACCCCTAAGTTGAAATGGAATGTGAATACCCCTAAGTTGAAATGGAATGTGAATACCCCTAAGTTGAATGGAATGTGAATACCCTTACGTTGAATGGAATGTAAATACCCCTAAGTTTAAATGGAATGTGAATACCCTTACGTTGAATGGAATGTAAATACCCCTAAGTTGAAATGGAATGTGAATACCCCTAAGTTGAAATGGAATGTGAATACCCCTAAGTTGAAATGGAATGTGAATACCCCTAAGTTTAAATGGAATGTGAATACCCCTAAGTTGAAATGGAATGTATCCCCTATTTCGGTTTTGGGGACGTTAGAAAATTTGGAAAACCAAGTTTGGATCTAATCATCCAAATCTACTTGAAAATGTAACAGTACAATTAGAAGGTTGTCAGGTTGTTGAGATGCAGAATTCAATGTTCCTATTAACATCCATGTTGTGTGACTGTGTATTTTTTATGAGACTTACTGCCAATACACATTACATGACTTAAAAATACAATTTCTTAAATAAAAATAAAGGCTTGCCTCTATTTAAAAAAATAGCTATTCATAGTTAGGTTGTCATACTTTAAGTAATAGCCCAACACTTTGGGTTGTATTATTTCAAGGAAGGTCCCACAATTTGGGTTGCATTATTTCAAGGAAGGTCCTACACTTTGGGTTGCATTATTTCAAGGAAGGTCCTACACTTTGGGTTGCATTATTTCAAGGAAGGTCCAACAATTTGGGTTGCATTATTTCAAGGAAGGTCCAACAATTTGGGTTGCATTATTTCAAGGAAGGTCCAACACTTTGGGTTGCATTATTTCAAGGAAGGTCCTACAATTTGGGTTGCATTATTTCAAGGAAGGTCCTACAATTTGGGTTGCATTATTTCAAGGAAGGTCCTACACTTTGGGTTGCATTATTTCAAGGAAGGTCCTACACTTTGGGTTGCATTATTTCAAGGAAGGTCCTACACTTTGGGTTGCATTATTTCAAGGAAGGTCCTACAATTTGGGTTGCATTATTTCAAGGAAGGTCCAACAATTTGGGTTGCATTATTTCAAGGAAGGTCCAACACTTTGGGTTGCATTATTTCAAGGAAGGTCCTACAATTTGGGTTGCATTATTTCAAGGAAGGTCCTACAATTTGGGTTGCATTATTTCAAGGAAGGTCCTACACTTTGGGTTGCATTATTTCAAGGAAGGTCCTACACTTTGGGTTGCATTATTTCAAGGAAGGTCCTACACTTTGGGTTGCATTATTTCAAGGAAGGTCCTACAATTTGGGTTGCATTATTTCAAGGAAGGTCCAACAATTTGGGTTGCATTATTTCAAGGAAGGTCCAACACTTTGGGTTGCATTATTTCAAGGAAGGTCCTACAATTTGGGTTGCATTATTTCAAGGAAGGTCCTACAATTTGGGTTGCATTATTTCAAGGAAGGTCCTACACTTTGGGTTGCATTATTTCAAGGAAGGTCCTACACTTTGGGTTGCATTATTTCAAGGAAGGTCCTACACTTTGGGTTGCATTATTTCAAGGAAGGTCCTACACTTTGGGTTGCATTATTTCAAGGAAGGTCCTACACTTTGGGTTGCATTATTTCAAGGAAGGTCCTACACTTTGGGTTGCATTATTTCAAGGAAGGTCCTACACTTTGGGTTGCATTATTTCAAGGAAGGTCCTACACTTTGGGTTGCATTATTTCAAGGAAGGTCCTACAATTTGGGTTGCATTATTTCAAGGAAGGTCCTACACTTTGGGTTGCATTATTTCAAGGAAGGTCTTACACTTTGGGTTGCATTATTTCAAGGAAGGTCCTACACTTTGGGTTGCATTATTTCAAGGAAGGTCCTACACTTTGGGTTGCATTATTTCAAGGAAGGTCCTACAATTTGGGTTGCATTATTTCAAGGAAGGTCCTACAATTTGGGTTGCATTATTTCAAGGAAGGTCCTACAATTTGGGTTGCATTATTTCAAGGAAGGTCCTACAATTTGGGTTGCATTATTTCAAGGAAGGTCCTACAATTTGGGTTGCATTATTTCAAGGAAGGCCCAACACTTTGGGTTGCATTATTTCAAGGAAGGTCCTACACTTTGGGTTGCATTATTTCAAGGAAGGTCCTACAATTTGGGTTGCATTATTTCAAGGAAGGTCCTGCAATTTGGGTTGCATTATTTCAAGGAAGGTCCAACACTTTGGGTTGCATTATTTCAAGGAAGGTCCTACAATTTGGGTTGCATTATTTCAAGGAAGGTCCTACAATTTGGGTTGTATTATTTCAAGGAAGGTCCTACAATTTGGGTTGCATTATTTCAAGGAAGGTCCTACAATTTGGGTTGTATTATTTCAAGGAAGGTCCTACAATTTGGGTTGCATTATTTCAAGGAAGGTCCTACAATTTGGGTTGTATTATTTCAAGGAAGGTCCTACAATTTGGGTTGTATTATTTCAAGGAAGGTCCTACAATTTGGGTTGCATTATTTCAAGGAAGGTCCTACAATTTGGGTTGTATTATTTCAAGGAAGGTCCTACAATTTGGGTTGTATTATTTCAAGGAAGGTCCTACAATTTGGGTTGTATTATTTCAAGGAAGGTCCCACAATTTGGGTTGCATTATTTCAAGGAAGGTCCTACAATTTGGGTTGTATTATTTCAAGGAAGGTCCTACAATTTGGATTGTATTATTTCAAGGAATGTCCTAGAAGTTTGGGTTGCATTATTTCAAGGAAGGTCCTACAATTTGGGTTGTATTATTTCAAGGAAGGTCCTACAATTTGGATTGTATTATTTCAAGGAAGGTCCTACAATTTGGGTTGTATTATTTCAAGGAAGGTCCTACAATTTGGGTTGTATTATTTCAAGGAAGGTCCTACAATTTGGGTTGTATTATTTCAAGGAAGGTCCTACAATTTGGGTTGCATTATTTCAAGGAAGGTCTTACAATTTGGGTTGTATTATTTCAAGGAAGGTCCTACAATTTGGATTGTATTATTTCAAGGAATGTCCTAGAAGTTTGGTTGTATTATTTCAGTGTATGTTACAAAACCGTAAGGTGTATTATTTCAATGTAGGTAACTAAATCGTAAGGTGTATTATTTCAATGTAGGTAACTAAATCGTAAGGTGTATTATTTCAATGTAGGTAACTAAATCGTAAGGTGTATTATTTCAATGTAGGTAACTAAATCGTAAGGTGTATTATTTCAATCTAGGCCAGGTTGGTTTTAATATTTCACTGTATATGCACTAGATGTTAGGTTGTGTTATGTAATTAAAGGCTCTTCAAAAATAGTACAATCACACGAGCAGCAAGCACCGCCTGACTGATACCATAGTTGGCAGTGCACACACACACACAGGGGGTCACATTTTTGTGACGATGTGTGACGAGGGGAGGCGGGGTGTTAAAGCGATGTGACGTCACAATTAAAGCAGTATGTAACTGAAACTACTTGCAAAGAATAAGTTATTTGTACCATAATTTATTTATAGAATTTTAACCATTACACTGTAATTCTCGACTTTTATGAATGTTTGATTGTTGTCTGATTGCATTTGATTCAATATTTTCATTTAAAACGACGATCACCGCCATTTCCCCACCTAAGTGAATCTGTACTGTGGCTGTGTGAAACGAGAATGCCTGCATAGGTATGCGAGGTCCATTTAATCGCACTCTGACCACCGGTCGCCATATTCTGATTATTACTGTACAGTATTACTATTTCACTGCCTCGTTCTTTAACTCGACATACCGTCGAAGGGTTCGCCCTCATCATTTTGGTTCTTGTATCTTTTAGACCTAGACAACCACGCAGACTAATCAAGTACGCAATAGAGATGGGAATCGAACCAAACCCGAACAGACCGAGCTCGAAACCTGGTGACGACTGAACCCAAACTCTGCTGACGACCGAATTCAAGCTTTAACGTCACAGAGAACGAACCGAACGAACCTAGTGCAAACATATGTTTTGACACCAGTTTGTATTTTAATTTAAAATAGAAAACCAAATTGCTAAACAGCATACTTTTTTTTTTGTAATCCAAAATGATCTCTTGTTATAATCCAACTTCAGATGATACCGTACGGAACCAGAACTTATAAAAGAGGGTTCGAATCCCATCTGTAGTGCGATCCCATTATGGCAAAAATCGTGTGACAGCCGTGAACTGAAACAACTCATTGATTTATCAATTTATTCTACAATAAAGTTAAAGGTAGGTTTGTTGTGGGCCCAAGTTATGAAATCAGGTGACACAGATTTACAGAGGACCAGTGAAATTTAACGGTTTTAACAGATTCTATCTGTCAGTGAAATGTAATGTTTCTAACAGTATCTTTGTGCCCGTGAATTAACTGGTGTCGTGAGTTACAGACATTAGGGCTACACAACTTTATTCAGGGACGTCTACCCCCGCTGGGTGGTGGAACCGAACACCCCCCATTCCCCTGTGGACCTTGGCCAATGCTGTAAGGTATTGGCTTGGACTTTATTTCGAGAGTTCACGATCTGAGCCGTTGAATGACTTCAGGAGCCCCCCTTAACACGTTTCGGCTATATGCTCTCTGATTTCAAAGTTGCCGGTGCTGGCAACATGAGACAAGAGACTGGATACAAGGAATACCGAGTTCAACAGCCTTAACTAACACAACTCCTATTGGCTATCGTTAATTGGTCATAGTTCATTTACTCTAGCATTGGATGGTCGCGGATTAACAAACTGTGACATATTTAATGTCACACAAAAGGTGTAAAAATAATCAAGCTGGCATCCATTTGTGCTGCTATTCGAAACGTATCCACCGGTACGCCAAACTTAAACGTTTTCACGCGTGTGTGTGTGTGTGTGTGTGTGGAAACATTGCTCTAGAGCAGGAGTCCCTGTGGTATTCAGGAAAAGGTGTCACGAGGTGCGTGAGCTGATTTTCATGTTGTAATTTTACCAGACGCTTGTAAATACTTTATTATTATTATTAATATAAGACAGGGGTCCATGGAATAATTAATAAGGCGCTAGAAATCCTGCTAATAATTTTCTTTACTGCAGTCGCAGGGGTTGTAGGGCCCACCTGACGGCTCTGCGATGAATATTATCATTAGTAATACTAGTAATACACACACATTTGCAGTTGAATGATTGTTTCAACAATTCATTTTAGTAAGCATATTATGATTTTTAAAAACATTCTAAAACATCCATTGTTGGTCGGTGATTGATGATTGTGCAGTTAAAAATATGTCAAAAATCCACGTTTTCAATCTCCGACCTATCGCATGCTTTTTGTGTTATTTTTTTCTTAACAAATGAGATTTTTTTTCTGTTCTATATTTTCTTAGCTGGAGAAATTTTACCCGGCATGGGGTTTCATTATTCTCCCATACTCCAACTCAGATTAGAAGCGACTGCTTCAACTCCCCACCCCCACACCCTTTTTTGTGTAGACACCCATGAATAATCCACTGATCTTTGTTCTATTGTATGATATAATTACGTTTGTGTGCTACTATACGTTCTAGTGTACATCATAATGATGTAGTTTGTGTTCAGTTGTACATCATGTTGAATATACCACTTAATGTTGTAGTGTACATCTTAACATAGTTATCCAGTGTACAGTAGTGTTTAAGTGTACAACCTAGTGCTCTAGTGTAAAGCCTTTCTGTTCTTGTGTACAGCCTAGTGTTCTATAATAAAACCTAGTGTTCTTGATGATGTAGTATACCACTTAATGTCGTAGTGTACCACCTAATGTTGTAAGGTACCACTTAATGTTGTAATGTACCACTTAATGTTGTAATGTGGCACTTAATGTACAGTGTACATCCTACTGGTCGTGCACAGTGTCACCCAAGCATGTAAGTTTGGCGGACTGGAGGATAACTTTCCCATTGGTCCAGGAACAGGTAGGGCATGTATTCATTAGTTCTATCTTTTTATTTGTCGATATGTCATACAATAGTTTTTAATCCGCGACCAGCCAATGGGAAAGAGCAATCTATGGACGTTTTTTTGAAATGGCTGTTTTATTTGTATCATGTTCCTCCTCTCATCTTGTGGGGACCGGCAACGTAAAGCTCGCGGGCCGGTGCCGGCACACGGACCACCACATAGGGAAACACTAATCCAGTGTACATATTTATGGTCTAGTTTACAAAAATTATAAATGTATCAAAGTTCTGTTGAAAAAAATTAATGTTCTACTGTAAATCAAATTCTAAACGCAATTTTCGTATGGACTTATTGTGTACAGAATATTCTAATGCACACTATTAACGCTCCAGTGTATGCAATTTTCTTATGAAAAGATAGTGTATATAATATTGTAATGTACACCATCAATACTCAAGTGTACGCAATATTTTCATGAACATGTTCTTGTGTACAAATATTTTAATGCACATCATGACATTCTAGTGAAGCCTATACTTTCTTATTTTTTAGTGTACATACTATTCTAATGCAAATCATTAACATTCTAGTGTACGCAATATTAATCATTAACAAGTTATTGCGTACATACTATTCTAACGCATATCATTCACATTCTATTGTACGGTACGCAATATTAATCATTAACAAGTTATTGTGTACATACTATTTATAATGCAAATCATTAACATTCTAGTGTGCGTCCTGACACACATAATGAGTGTTCATCTTTGTTATATAGTGTAAAAAAGTTTATTATATATTACTTTAGGGGTGTTCTGGTGTATAGCTTACTGTTCTTGTGTACAGCCTAGTGTTCTATAATAAAACCCAGTGGTCTATTATGTGTTAGTCTCGGACAGCTTTTCCATCAGGCCTGTCATTATGTCTAATCTCTCTGATGGGGAACTTTTATGTCCTTAGTTTTTGTAGAAAAAAATCAAAAATTATACAAAACTATTAAAATACTAATATTAGAGCAGTGCTTTTCAACCGCCGACGAGTCCATGGCAAATTCAACTTTTGTTGCGGTTTCCCACGTTCTTACTGGCTCTATTGTTGGGAAGATATGTCTAACAAGTGTCTTACTGGCTCTATTGTTGGGAAGATGTGTCTAACAAGTGTCTTACTGGCTCTATTGTTGGGAAGATATTTCTAACAAGTGTCTTACTGGCTCTATTGTTGGGAAGATATTTCTAACAAGTGTCTTACTGGCTCTATTGTTGGGAAGATATTTCTAACAAGTGTCTTACTGGCTCTATTGTTGGGAAGATGTGTCTAACAAGTGTCTTACTGGCTCTATTGTTGGGAAGATGTCTAACAAGTGTCTTACTGGCTCTATTGTTGGGAAGATATGTCTAACAAGTGTCTTACTGGCTCTATTGTTGGGAAGATATGTCTAACAAGTGTCTTACTGGCTCTATTGTTGAGAAGATTTGTCTAACTGGGTTGGACATCAAATAATGTTCACCGGTCGGTTGTAAATTTGAAAAACTTCTGCATTACAGTGAGTGATTTAACAAGGGACATGGTAGCATTGTTGTTCTAAGTAACATAAGATTAGATAGCACATTACATTTGTTGATAGCGATATTTTTATCTTTGCATTTATGGATTGGTAATTATAGCTGCGCTTTTCAAGGGCAAACTCAGTGTTCCATTTTATATCAGATCAATATTTTGTAAGTTTTACCCAAGATCTTCTTCAATACCATCATCATATCACGTCAGCATTTACAGCAAATGTTTAATTTTGGCGCACCGGTGGACACGTTTAGAAATTGCATAAGGGACCGGTCGAAATGTAGTGATTATATTGTCTTTTTTATGTGACAACAGATTATTCATGTTGTGCGGACCGGCAACGTAAGGCGTGCGGACCGGCAACGTAAGGCGTGCGGACCGGCAACGTAAGGCGTGCGGACCGGCAACGTAAGGCGTGCGGACCGGCAACGTAAGGCTCGCGAACTGGTGCCGGTCCGCAGACCACCATATGGGAAACAATGAATTACTGCTGTGTGTCTTAGAGTGCATTTCAAGTGTACATGACTATGGCCTATTGTACAGCACTATGTCGTCTTGTACAACGCTATGTGATATTATACAGCATTTCTTATTTTCAGCATATGTCCTATGGTATAGCACTATGTCCTATTGAACAGCCCTATGTCACATTTTACAGCACTATGTCCTATAGTACAGCACCATATCCTATGCCACACTATGGTGCATAAGATAAGTTGACCATTGAAATGATGAGTTATAATGTGTTGCTGGTCTAACATGAAATATTGCAGATATTGATCCAATAAATTCCTTATCTTTGGCAATTAAAAGTGGTGGGGACCACGTGTATCAAACTATGATATGACCAAATACCGGTGTTGTGTTAGACGTCAGCGCTAGTTATATGGCAAGGGAGGACTGCTCCTTTCTTCCATGAATTTGGCGCTAAACACAACCCTCTACCTGGCTTTGTCCTCATTTTGTGGGTTACGGCCCATAAACTACTCAAAACTAAGCTGATAAAGCCCACAATGTCGGGTTGACCTAGTTTTCATTCCATTTGACAGCACAACCGGTGATTTATTATTTCATCCCCACCAGCGCACCCCCACCCCCTTTAACACCACTAGGTCACGCCACTGGTGTAAATACGTTATTGCATGGTCTTCTAGTGTACTTCCGGTCTTGTGCCACCCTTGCTGTCCATACCACCATTTTTACCCTTGTCTTAAAACCAAAAATGACGATAACCCAGGATGTTGTTTAATAATGTGAGGCAATAGTGGATTTGTTCTAAACACCCCAATGATGTTGACGAATTCATTCTAGCGGGATTTTAAATTATTTTAAAATAAAAAATAAACAACAACAACACGCCCCAATCGTTTTGGATCAATAACTTATTTCCATAAGAAATCGTAACGGATCTATTGTCTTAAGTAAACTATGTTATTGAGCTAAACATTCCTGCTCAGCTTTTCTTCGAAGGCATCTTTTTGAAAAGTGTTCTTATTTTATCTTGGATAATTTTCAAGGAAACTAAAAGCTTATTTCCTGGTCCTGACAAGGTCATGGGAAGTCCTAGATACAAAGTATGTACTTGCTGTTTAAGTCCACTTGTTTTACGGCTTCGTTGATTGTTTTTCTCTTTTCAGTCATTTAACTTTTAAAAATGTAAGAACGATTTCTCACTTGGCACAAAATATATTTAAATACCTATAAAATTATAATCTTTGAAATAATTTCTTTTTTTACAATAAATGTTATATTGTTTTATGTAAACTGACCCTTGCAGTGTTTATGTTGAATATCATGTCATATAAACTTTCATTCATATAAAACATGAATTACATATAAAAACATAAATCTGGACACGAATGGTACATAAATAACATAAATCTGGACATGAATTAGACACTGACACATAAATATGCACACATAGATAAGTCACAAATAAAACTAGGAATGGCTGATTGACATCTGACCTCTGACCTCCGTAAGTGTGACCTGGGTTTGAGGTCAAGCGGCGGACGGTGGACGCGTGCGAGGGACATCTTTACCTGACAGTATTAGAGACTTGCTCAGCTTAACGTCCAATGCTGCTAGGTAAGACGACCTTCACCCGCGCGACCCTTCAACGACAACGACGATGAATAGTTGCATCTCCCCATCTCTTCTCCCTCTTCTCACATCTGAACCATCCGTTTATAGCAGGTTCCTCACCAAAGCCACCAAAACTCTATACGAGCCGTGAAACTTGACAATTCACTGAATTTTTATTTTCTCTTACGTTTCGTTATAAGTAAAAAAAAAAAAAGCGACATCCTATACTGTTCATGCTCGAGGCTACATTTTCCAAACAGATATCATCGACCTAACAACTCTGCGCTCACTGTTTCCCTCTAATCGCCTGACAACTAAACTCTCTAGCACTAGTTTTAAGATATCCATCGTCATTTCGAAAGAAACAAATTTAAGTCCTGTGCACAAATCTTGGCCCCAAACGGAACTAAGAATAAACCAGTAAGTCCACATTTGGGAAAGTCAAGGAAGCGGTCACTGCCCCCAGCCAATGGTTTGAGTTAATGAGCACAGCAAGAAATCAAACAATTATTACGAGGGTGAAAGCAAAACAAGAAATACAAATTAAGAGACAATTCGGCGAGAAGAAGAGGTTAAAATAAAAAAGCGAGAAATAAATAACAACCAAAGATTTTTTTTTTTTTTAAAATGGCAGAAATCTACACACTCCATTAGAACAACTACCTTTTTCTATGCGTGAGAAAGTTACAACAAAAGTGCAGCAGATGTGAAAAACAGTGGGATAAAATGTTACGCTATGCTAGGAAACAACACCACGTAGCGTGTCCCATCGGAACGTGAAATGTGGGACAGAAATTGTGACGGAACATACAAGAAGTCTAAGCTACAAAATGGTTAGTGACACAGCGGGCTTCCAGGTACACACATTGGCGGCACTTCTTGTGGTGAGGGGAAACAAAAGCAGAGCATTTGTAAACAACATTGCCAATTATTACATCTTACATTTGTCTATGGAAATTATTACATCTTACATTTATCTTATGGAAAATACAGAAAAGCGTTTCATTTTTTTCTTTTCTTTAATGAATGCTGAATTTCTAAAACTGCCCATCAACAACATACACTCTGAAATGACTTGTCATTAGCCACACAAAGCGAAAAAAAATAGAAATAAAAATAATAAAAATCGACTACTTTGTGTTTCAGTGTAAAACCAAACATGTCTTTGTTGCAACTAAAACCAACCCGTGAGCTCACCAGAACCCCACCAAGTAGGGATTGGTCAGGGAGAACTCCGCCATAGCTTTGGTTCAAACAAAGACTTTTGGGTTTACACTCAAACAATCACTACACAGAAAGAAAACTTAAGCAAATTTTTAAAAAAAATATATGTATAAGTATCAAGCCATTTCAGAGTGTATGTTGAGTGGAACTTGGCCACGCCCTAATCAGAATATAACTTTGTAACCATCTATTTCTTGAAAATTATGAATGGCCAGCCTCGTCAAAGGGATGCACTGGGGACGAGCCATTTTGGAATGTTGGAGATCATTCGCTGCTAAACATTTCAGAGCTATTTATTTAAACAATAAATACATTATTAATTTAGCTGGTTTAATGCACGGATCAGATCAATGAGGAAAATGGACTCATTCTAATGCCAGACTACTTAAACTCTTAGGTAGTTATGGAAAGGAAGTTCAATGTTCGTTTGGTCTAAGTTTCTAGCCATATCATGGCTATTATGGCTATTGGAGAAATCCCCGACTTTCATGCCGCCATCAGTTACGCCATCAGTTACGCCAACAGTTACGCCATCAGTTACGCCAACAGTTACTAACGTTGACGGACGACAGTTTCCCCAGTGACAGAGCTTGTCAATGACAATGTTTGACCAATGCTGGAGTAACAGATGACATATGATACAGGTGAGAGTGATCATTTTATTTCGGTATCAACTCCCCCCCCCCCACATGCGGACCAAGCGAAGCATTTATCAGATAGGCTCTGGACCCAATGGAAACAAAAAATCTTATTCCACCAAAGCAAAATGGAGGATGAAAGAGCGTAGATAACAACAGCGACCACAATGCCAGCTCATCAGCGTAAGGTATTAACGATACAAGGTGGACGTTGGGCTGAAACAATAGATAGCGTTGGTACAATTATCCAAATAAAAAATCAACATGGTTTCAACAAAGATCCGAATCAACATAGTTAATTTCAAAGATCCGAATCAACATAGATAGTTTCAAAGATCCGAATCACCATCGATAGTTTCAAAGATCCAAATCAACATATTATAGATAGTTTCAAAAAGGATCCGAATCAATATAGATAGTTTCAATAACAATCCTGACTGTAGAGAATGTGAACATATTTTGAGGGAGAAATGCTTGCCGAGAGGCTAGCTAAGGCAGATGGAGTCACTCTTCTCTTCCTCTAGTTTTTACCTAGACATTGTTCTGGTGACTTAACAGCGATTCTCAAACTGGTGTTAAACAGAGATGACGAAGCGTTCAGGCTCACAGACATTCAGTGCCAGGATGAAATATGTATCTAATATTTAAAAGTTTCAGCCGTTAGTCAATTAAAAAATTTGTTTAAACAAACCCGGCTTTAAAATATGAGCCGCAATTTGATAAAGTCATATTTTTTTCCCGCCCAGAATGCAGATATGGACCCCACTGTATATAAGAATCTAGCGTGTATTTGTACATGCGTACATTTAAATTCACTATCGGCTGACCGCTCGGGTACATTAAGTAATTTGTTAATTTTTATTTCAATTTTAACGTGTTCATATTCTGATTGCCTTCAAAGGCATTTTTCAAACATCGAAAATAGAATTAAAAAATGAGCTGGTTATATGAAAGCAATAAGTTGCTCAGGGGGTTATTGAATCAATTGCTCCCTACCAACTATGTTCGGCGCTTTGATGAACCATTAGACAGCCGCGACAATAGAGCCGTCTTTGAGAGATCAGAGTTCAAGTCCCGTATACTAACAATATCCCCGTTCTAAAAAGCCATTGAGAGCCAGGCGAGTTGTGTACACACTCAAGACGTGGAACCATTCATCGGAGATCGGAGCATACAATCTTAAGCGGCTTTTTTTTTTTAACCTTGCCCCATGCGTTGTGTCCAAGGTTAGCATTTTTACCACATTAATGTTAGAAGGGAAAAAATCGTACAGCTGTATATATGATAGGAAACAAGCAACGGGTTGGGCGCATATCTCTGTCATTGCACCGTGAGCCGAAGCTCCGTAAGTAGCGTGGTCAGTGTCTCGCCTCAGATTAGAAGATGTGTCTTTGACATGACAGGAATTTTGGAAACCTGAGACACGGGGTAATGAATATATCCTCAATGCATACAAACACCAGAAGATGTCACGGGTTTATGAAGATGTCCTCAACACAAACACTAGAGGATGATGACCCATGGGAGGGATGTATTATTACTAGCGTAATAAACGGTTTGTCGATTTCTAGAATTGGCGTCCACCTATCTTGAAAATGCCGACATTACCCCAGCTATAAATAGTTCAAACTAAGTATAGACACTGTGATTGGACGAAAGACAACTGTCACCGCGAGAGGTTGGCGGGAAGTCAAGGCTTGGATCGATCAAACACAACAACAGTCCAACATTTGGAACACTTAAACCTCAAGATTGAAAAACATGTCTGCCTCATTTGTTACATTGTAAGCTCACGTGGTCACACAACAAAACCCAAGTGATTTCAAATATATATTTTTTTAAATCTAGAACTGAGCATAAAAAACAAGTCCTTAATGCTGACCATGGCAAGTGACCACCAGAACATCCCAGTGAACTTGATAGATTGACCTCGCATTGTCAATGGAACAACTCTTACACAATTGGAGAATATTTTTTTTTAAAAATCTAGAAATGAAAACACAGCGGACCTAGTGGTACACGTATATTCTGACTATTAAAAAGTCCACAGTTCACATTCATTGGTGAAGCAGACGTCACTCTCCAATGAGTAACCGGAGATATATAAAGCTGGATTCAGTCCACCAACCACCAGAGTTCACATCCACCCACACAAACGTGACATTTTTATCTTCCTCACTTTGTTGACTGTTTTTTTGGGTGATGGGCCACGCGTTGCTAGGCGACGCTGGGCGTGTTTTGCAGCAAACACGGTTGCAGCAAACTCGGGAGTAGTGACGTCAAACCCTGACAGCATGAGTCGAATTTTGCGGTGTTCAATTGGCGGGATGTAATGTTCACACACGCCTTATGATTTATTGAGTAGACGTTTCTGGGAGAACACGCCCTACATCCAGCTCTCACACAAACACACGCGACGCCACCTCAAGCCACACTCATAAACTATGCGTCCTACAACCCCCCCCCCCACACACACACCGACCCCACAGTGGCGTAGTGAGGGTTGCAAGAGGGGGCATCATGCCCCGGGCGCTACTCACAAAGGGGCGCCAAATGGTATATTTTACTATAATATTGTATGGTTTCGAATAGGGGGGGGCGCTAAAAATGTATTGTGCCCCGGGCGCGAGTTAAGCTCGCTACGCCACTCCGACCCCATAAACCACACACAATATCTATTTTTATCCCACTACACAACTAAAACACGTACGTCATGTTAAAATAATAATAGTACTTCATTAACGAAGAGATTGATGGTTCTCCAGTGTTTCAATGTCTTTCATCTTCAGCTTCCCGTAGCGATCCTATCCGTGTGCAAACGACCTGTTCTCGTCCGTCTGATCAATGAGTTAAATAATGATACAGTACTGCAGTATCGTTGTCGGGTATATTCGTAAAATAACGACATGGTAATGTAGGTATCGACAGACATTTCGTTTTGCACAGTTACGTTAATTTCGCCCGAGTGGAGCTGGGCATGGAATCGATTATCTCGGGTCCCATTTTCTCTTTGATTGATCCTTGGACTAACATTTGTGTATTGTTCGAATGAACCGCATCCTGCAGGTGGTAACTACAACAAACCTTATCTGACAAGAAATCAAAAGAACAACTGATTCACGGGATATTACTATGGGAGATATTGCTTTAGAAGACAATGTCGACACTGGTTGGCCTGAGTTGATCATGTGATCGGTACAACCCTCATGCCTTCACGGTGGTTTGAAGGGGCAATAATTGATGTGATGAATACAACAGATTGATCTATTTTGATCTATGGGTTTTCGATCAACTTAATAAAATTGGAAAAGAAAAAAAAAACAGGTACTGACAGATGCATTATGGTTCGGATGGAATGATGAAATCACGGGATAGCATCTAGTCGCCACCACTATCAACGTGAGTCACTGCACTAGGTGAACCAATCCAGTGCCCTTGGAGGCCGCGTGCGGCGGTGGCCATAGGTCTCTAGGACTATGGTTCTGCACTATTGTAACAATTGTGTAACTAATATGAACAATAGAATTCTAAAGTGCGGTAGATGATAACCAGTCTTTTTAACAGAGGAGCACACCAGACAACACTTCTTGCACAAATTTGGTGGTATATTCTCATACCCTTTAGACATTTTTTAGACTGACAATCATGCAGGGGCGAAACTAGGGGGCAAATGTGCCCGGGGGGCGCCAGATTAGTGCGGGTGCCAAAATATGCCTTGTGGTATTTTATTTATGACTAGTTTCAAAGTTGAGAGAACATTCACCCACACAATCTTGACCCCGGGCGCCAAACACTGCAGCTACGCCTCTGCATTCATGGATTATCCAGTAACGTATTCCATAGAAGAGAACGCACGACACGCGTGTACACCGAAAAGCACGTGTGATGCACTCAAAACCCGTGAGTCACGACGATGTGACGTCACAACGCCAAGATAATGCATTACTCATCCTTCTAAGCATCCAGTATAGAACATCGTGTGACAAGCATGCCATGGCTTGCCCTACGTGTTGCATTCATTAAGTGGGTTCAGTTACAACATGGGGGTGTCAGCAAGAGATCAGCGTATATTTTCAATTGGGTGTACTACAACAAGATGTCAAACTTGATCAAGTTGACCCATCAATCAGACAGTTTAAATAGCACCGTTTCGGGTGGTAGCCAGTACTTTTGGTTGACGTCCAACGATAATCTAACTTTTGAACAGTGATTTTCATCCATTAGGATCAATAAATCTTCTCGTCTGAGTTGCCCCCTGTTTTCATCGATTAATGCCTTGGATTTATTCCCATACACAAAGAAAGGATCAACTCAAACGACCCCTGAATGGTGGGATTGATCTATCTGCACTGTAGAGCTCCATTAGCCTGATGGCTTGCTGGGGACGCTGCTTAGTTGCTTCCTTTTCGTGGTTTCATTCGCAGCGTTCTGGGCATGGGCTTGGCTAACAGTGCACGGTGGGATGGGTGCTCTTGATCACACGGTACAGGATAAGGATAATTCAATGTCACTATATTGGTGCTATTCTCGTTCATGTAAGCAGAATAAGCACACAGTTGCCAAAATCCCATTACAGGCACCCAAGCGAAATCACCGGACACCAAGTGTGGTATGGCGGACACACAAAGTGGGATGAGTGGGAGGGATCTAGTATTTCCGCAGGCCTTATGCGAGAGACAGTTTCACAATCAAGCTACTGTTTTAATATGACTTAATTCTACTAATGGGATATTCAAGAGTTTAGCGTGGTTTTGGACAATTGTTCAACAGTAAAACTCCGCCATGTTGAATTGCTAATGATGCTGAACTAACGACACGGTGGACTTTTGACAGATTTTGAGACACAGTGTTCGGTGTTAAAAACCTCGTACATAATCATATACATAGGAAACAGGCCAACTAAAAGCTCATGAAATCATCACGGACCAACCAAAGGCCCACGAAATCACCACAGACCCAGACCCAATAAAACATCCAAGACTGTTGGCCTGTGAAGACATCACATACCAACCAAAGACCCATGAGAGCACTGCAGACCAAGAGCCGATGAAATAATCCCAGTATAACGCTATGACCTATGGATTCAAACAAGACCGAAGGTGGGAATCATAGGAAATCAAACCTTTGGTTACAGCAAAGATCTTGCTAAAAGCA
Source organism: Omphiscola glabra (assembly GCA_964017045.1). NCBI lineage: Eukaryota > Metazoa > Mollusca > Gastropoda > Lymnaeidae > Omphiscola > Omphiscola glabra. The sequence goes on from OZ024805.1 coordinate 22,147,593, forward strand.
AACTTAATGTTTGTAGAGCTTAAGATCTCACTACATGTGGATATTAGTAGGTTTGTGGATCACTACGTTATTGTCTATTGTGCTCCACAAAAAGCAACGGAAAACAATATAAATTTCAGATGACTCAGTTCAAGATCTCAAGCTGTAATCAAAATGCCACTAATGTCAGTGCGCTACGAAGGCAATGCCATGGACAAAAGTCATTGTAGGATTTCCCCACTAGGTGTGTCAAGTATATGAGAATGGGGGGTTCTTGAAACATATCATATCATCAGAGCTATGGTATCGGCTGTTCACGTGTGCTGGCCTTTAATCTGCGGTGTAAAGAAATGTGAGAGGTGTAATCAATCACATATCCATACCCAACACATGGTCACGTGATCAATAGCGTCTCTACAATTATAGCCCCCATGGCTGAACTTGATAATGACACGTGAAACAACACTCAAAAGATTATCACCAAAGCCAGGCTGGAAACTTTCAATGTCAGCACTGTCTTACACTAACTTAGTGTGGCTTCAATGTCAGCACTGTCTGACATCAATAGTGGGGACCCATGACATACAATCATACATGACTGCATACAAGGCATAAGGGCATCTTCAAATCAGGGTTGTGGTACCCGATGAGCAAGGGGATGATATTTCTGAATAGGCTGTGCATTTGGCCTGCTGTCCTGTTATAGCAGAGATGTTGATCAAACGGTAATCCTTTTAAGGGCAAGCTGTCTCGTATTTTGTAGGTGGAGCCTTCCGTTTCAAAGATCCATGACCAACAAATGAAACTCCTTTAAATGCATCAAATTAAAGACGTGGGCCGTTAAAAAAGAAGCCACACTGTCCACAAATGTAGGCAGCTTACGGGAGATGAATGAGTCGGAGAAACACCCCTTAAGACGCTAGAGGTGTCCGTGGCAACCCAAGCCACCGGTTTAGCGTGTAGCAGAGTGGGCGGGAAATTTGATGGTATGGACTTTAAGATGGAGAATTTGGGTATATATGAGAGTGGTTTTTTTAATGGGGGGTGGGGGGGAATGAGGGTGGGGGTAATCAGCATGGTAAGCACGTACAATGTAACAACTACAATAAATCTATTTTTACATACAAACAGGTATACAGCTGACAATGTCATGTCGCGTACCGTCCGGAATAAAGCCACCTTTGGTGATACGTCATGGAAGAAGAAAGTCACCTTGGGCACAGCACATCGTCAAACCATGGGTTAGGTGCTATAATAAATGTTACCATTACACACGGACCACTTGTCTGTGTCTTATTTGTACGACCACCAACACGTCTACGTCATTGATAGAGGCAATCAAGTCATAAACAGGCGACATGGCTCATCCAGTTTAAGACAGCTGGTTCCTAGATTATACAAATGAGCAATTCCACTGCGTCCGTCACCTAGTCTCAGGGCCAGAATACATGACTTATGTCGACCACTGGGCAAAAGAATGTCTGACTTATGCCGACCACAGGGCCATAGAATGTATGACTTAGGCCAACATCACAGTGACAGTCTGACGCTGCAGGTACCATCAACAACTACTTGTCATGGCTTAATGATTTCATCGTCCAATAAGTGTTTGCTTGCCCTACGACTATTCACTAAGCTCTTTTAATAAATCCCCGCCAGAAAAATCAAATGTATTTCATCCCCCCCCCCTCCCCCAACCAACTTTTCAAATCTTTTTCCGATTAATAATCTGCTCTAGAGCTTGATACTCAGAGGGGAATGAATGGGGACAGGTGATTTCCACTGTACCGGCCCTACCCCACGAATGATCCGCCACTGTATTGATCCTCCACAAAGTGACCAATTGCCATCTGTTTCCATGTGTACACTGGCGTGGCCTGGTTATTACAGCCCATAAAGCCAACATGATGGGAGAAAGGGAGAACGGGAGAGAGTATAGGAAAAGGGGGGAGTGGGGCAATTAGCATGAGCCAAGTATCACATCTGTTGTAAGCCCAAATGAATAATGTATTGTTATTGCTTCCCTGCGGGCCTTTATTTCATACTGGTGTGTGTAGGGAAATCAATACTGAGCACCATAATTACCACTCGTAGAGTAGGCAAGTGAAACCTGCGGCAGGAGTAAGAAAGTCGATCCACTGGAGTAGGCACGTGATATTCACCAGAGTAGGCACGTGATATCCACCAGAGTAGGCACGTGATATCCACCAGAGTAGGCACGTGATATCCACCAGAGTAGGCACGTGATATCCACGGCGAGACATAAAAATTCAGCAGTTTTGAAACACGTCAACATTATTGTCCAACAAATAAATACGAGATTAAAGAGACAGTTCACCTAGATGGTTCACTTCAAAATCTGAGAAAATGTCAATTCAATAGATAGAATATCAAAGAAGACTTTTAAAAAGTTAGTGGAAGAAACGTAGGTACAGATGAAATAGATCAGATTGCCTGTACCATGTTTATATTCAAACATTTTTACTGATACAGGACATCTGAGTGGTATGACTGAATCAGCTGGAAAATTGATAGAATATACCATATTAGCTATTTGGGTCAACTGAGCGGTTGCTTCAATGGAATTAGAACTATGTCATGCATTACATCATATTCTGAAAACAATTTGATAATAGGAACACAAAATGGGTAAATAGGTTACCAACAAAAATAGTTAAAAGTTTGAGATCAGTGCCATCGACTGAAGGTCGTAGGACCACCCCCCACTCTCTCTCTCTCTTTAAGCCTAACATAGTCAACAGCGTGTCCGACTCAGCAGAGATCCAAAAAAGCAAAAGTGGGATCCGTGCTTTCTAACGGTGGGACTGTAGCACACCTGACCACGTGTGAAGTACAGTTACAATGAACGGTTGCTACAGATCGAGATCCAGTCTTGCCATAGTTTAGATGGTCTTTCAATCATATATTGTAGAGCGTTCAACCACAAAAGTAGCATTATTTAGGACCACATCATTTAAACAAAAAAAAAAAGGAATATCGGTGTGTAGGCAGACACACTTGACCTATAACAAACATGAAAGGCCAGCACCAAAGAGTCATGTGGGGGGACAGCAAGCGTTGCCAATAGAACTAGAAAACAAAGGTGTCATGAGACTATGAAAGTTTGCTATCACAAATAGACGTAACAAATGTTTATGACAATTTGATAACTTTTAGTTTTGTCACTGGGGCAAGTGTGACATCAGACATTGTAATAGAAGCCAACAGCTGCCTGATGGAGACACGCGTGAAGTTCACTAGGGCCATAATCAACTGCGTTAGTAGTTCAATGGAAGCAAACTAAGCACTGGGCAAGTTGAATTTTTATAGGAACAACCTCAAGACGGAAACAAATAGTCAAAAGGCCTAACTTTTCATACTTAAGATAACATCAAAATGAATGGCTACCGAAATGACGAGAGGGCTACCTTAACGCATAGCAGACAGTCGTTACTAAAAATGTCTATAAAACGTGAATTCCCCGATAATGGCTACTTCAATAGCCGCTACTTATGGTTTTATAAGTAAATCCAGTGAATTGTTCTAACATTTCAACGGCAAGCGACAATAATAACAATTAAATACGAAGACAAAGTGATGTAAAGAGTGACAGAGGTAGCCTAGTTAGAAGAAATTCAAGATGTTAGTACTTGCCGTATAACAGGTTGAAGGGTTTCCTCTCTCTCCGGACTACTTGCTCCTAGCTGTGGGGCGGACCGAACAAGAAAAAAAAAATCAAATGTGTCCCTTAAGCTGGGGACTAGTCCCGTCTCGCGGCCTGCTGGCTCCCACGTCGCACACATTCGAACCGGTCGATTGAAGAAGGTAGACAGCCGTCGTAGAGGCCGACCCGGTTTTTCAAATGAGATGCGAGCGCTTATATCATGTTGGTTCCACGGTTGTCCTCGCGACACTAATAAACAAGACAATGGCAATATTCTGGAAAACTGGCAGAACACGTTTCCAAGCGTTTCGTAAATCAATGATTTACCCGGTGTGTGCCGGACACGGTCTGATGCCCCCCTCATCATGCCTCACGGGTCACGTGATACCAGAGTCAGAGTCGCCGCGCCTGGGACGCCGAGAGTGGCCCGATGGGACCCCCGGCTCTAGACTCCACCCAACAAGAAGCATGGGCTGTCGTGAGCCACACAGGGACACTCGCTTCAAACGTTACTCAAATTATGACAGTCCCAGATAAAGAACGCGGTCCATTTTGAGAGAGTGAGAGAAGGGGACAAAATGTCGCTCGTCCTTCCAGGGTCCCGGGAAGCCAAGTGAACAGTTGAAGCTACCGAGTGAGAGCTGCCCCCTCCCAACCTTTAGCAACACGGCTTTTCGTTCAAACCTCTACCACGTCACCACAGCCACGCATACAAATTTACCTCCCCCCACACGAAAGCCCCCCCCCCCCCCCCTCAACTTCAAACGCGAGATGTGAACCAACCCCGTCACCTGAGCGTCATACTACCTACCTGAGCCATTCCTAAAATGGTCAAATTACTAGACTATCGTTGGAGCCCATCTCTCCCCCCCCCCCCCCCCCATGATATCGCCTCATCTGAACACCCCACCCCTCCCAATGCCTTGCTTAAACCTATGCCTATCACATCATTTATCATTTTTACCTGTCACCCCCCCCCCTCTCCTTACCTTTTCAATAGCAACCTTTTCACGGAAGAGCAAACCCAAGCATTCCTTGCGGGCCGCACCAATCCTTCCTATTTCTCTTGTGTTGGGTGACAACACACAGCACATCAAACTGGTTGGTTATGTTGTGGTGAAATGAGGAAGTTGCACGTATCTATTGGTGTTTTATATTTAGAGTGTGCACTGTATCAAAGTATGTGTCATGGTCCCAAACAATCGGCATTTACTCTATAGAAACCACGACCCTAGTCCTACCAGTCCCTAATAATAACCCCAGTATGTGGACGACCAACGATCCATAATTCCTAAACTTAAACAATGTCCAGATTAGTTTTTTAGTAGATCTGTAGGAAGGGGCTTAACGTAAAAGAAATGTCTCCACAGATTTGAGCTAAACCAATACAAATCACCGTGTTCTATCATGACTAGCAACACAAACATCAACTAGAGTTTTATGTAACTATAGAATGATCTATAGCCAATAACTAAAGCCAATGTATTTCGTATTCCTTCCGGGGCCCCACCAGAAATATGATAGACCACGTGTATTAAGTCATGTACGGTACCTAATAATAGTGACTCCATGTTGAACAAAGACGCTAAAATATGTACCTAATACTGACTCCACATTCTACATAAACGCTGAGTCATGTACCTAATAATGACTCCACATTGTACAGAGACGCTACGTCATGTTACTTATATTGACTCCAAAATGTAAAGAGGCGCTTAAATCGTGCACCTAATATTGACTCCACATTGTACATAGACACTAAGTCATGTACCTAATACTGACTCGACATTGTACAGAGACACTTAGTTATGTTACTTATAATGACTCGGAATAGTAAAGAAGTGTCTACCTGTTTTGCTGATGTCAACATTTCTGTCAAACCTTCCCATTCCACTCTCTCTCAAAATGATCCCATTGACCAACATTATCATGGGTGAATTATGCAACATTAGAACAACAAGTCATATTTGATGCAAAAAGAAATTCATGTGTCGTTTATGATCTGCATCAGTTCATCAAAGATTCTTGGTGTCCTCGGTATAACACACGCTATCGTCCTGTCCCGAGCTAATATTAGCAGCATGACACAGGCTAGCGTCCTGTCCCAGGCCAATACTAGCAACATGACACACGCAAGTGTCCTGTCTCGGGCCAATACTAGCAGCATGACACACGCAAGCGTCCTGTCTCGGACCAATACTAGCAGCATGACAAAGGCTAGCGTCCTGTCCCGGGCCAATATTAGCAGCATGACACAAGCTAGCGTCCTGTCCCAGGCCAATATTAGCAGCATGACACAAGCTAGCGTCCTGTCCCGGGCCAATATTAGCAGCATGACACAAGCTAGCGTCCTGTCCCAGGCCAATATTAGCAGCATGACACAGGCTAGCGTCCTGTCCCAGGCCAATATTAGCAGCATGACACAGGCTAGCGTCCTGTCCCAGGCCAATATTAGCAGCATGACACAAGCTAGCGTCCTGTCCCAGGCCAATATTAGCAACATGACACAGGCTAGCGTCCTGTCCCAGGCCAATATTAGCAACATGACACAGGCTAGCGTCCTGTCCCAGGCCAATATTAGCAGCATGACCCAAGCTAGCGTCCTGTCCCAGGCCAATATTAGCAGCATGACACAAGCTAGCGTCCTGTCCCAGGCCAATATTAGCAACATGACACAGGCTAGCGTTCTGTCCCAGGCCAATATTAGCAGCATGACACAAGCTAGCGTCCTGTCCCAGGCCAATATTAGCAGCATGACACAGGCTAGCGTCCTGTCCCAGGCCAATATTAGCAGCATGACACAAGCTAGCGTCCTGTCCCAGGCCAATATTAGCAACATGACACAGGCTAGCGTCCTGTCCCAGGCCAATATTAGCAGCATGACACAGGCTAGCGTCCTGTCCCAGGCCAATATTAGCAGCATGACACAAGCTAGCGTCCTGTCCCAGGCCAATATTAGCAACATGACACAGGCTAGCGTCCTGTCCCAGGCCAATATTAGCAGCATGACACAGGCTAGCGTCCTGTCCCAGGCCAATATTAGCAGCATGACACAAGCTAGCGTCCTGTCCCAGGCCAATATTAGCAACATGACACAGGCTAGCGTCCTGTCCCAGGCCAATATTAGCAGCATGACACAAGCTAGCGTCCTGTCCCAGGCCAATATTAGCAGCATGACACAAGCTAGCGTCCTGTCCCAGGCCAATATTAGCAACATGACACAGGCTAGCGTCCTGTCCCAGGCCAATATTAGCAGCATGACACAAGCTAGCGTCCTGTCCCAGGCCAATATTAGCAGCATGACACAGGCTAGCGTCCTGTCCCAGGCCAATATTAGCAGCATGACACAAGCTAGCGTCCTGTCCCAGGCCAATATTAGCAACATGACACAGGCTAGCGTCCTGTCCCAGGCCAATATTAGCAGCATGACACAGGCTAGCGTCCTGTCCCAGGCCAATATTAGCAGCATGACACAAGCTAGCGTCCTGTCCCAGGCCAATATTAGCAACATGACACAGGCTAGCGTCCTGTCCCAGGCCAATATTAGCAGCATGACACAGGCTAGCGTCCTGTCCCAGGCCAATATTAGCAGCATGACACAAGCTAGCGTCCTGTCCCAGGCCAATATTAGCAACATGACACAGGCTAGCGTCCTGTCCCAGGCCAATATTAGCAGCATGACACAAGCTAGCGTCCTGTCCCAGGCCAATATTAGCAGCATGACACAGGCTAGCGTCCTGTCCCAGGCCAATATTAGCAGCATGACACAGGCTAGCGTCCTGTCCCGGGCATGCACATTGTTCTACATCAGTCAAGGTTGAGCTACCCTGTTACCACATAACCTCTGCCACGATGTCAAGTAACCAAAGTACCCTTACCTCTGTTGTGTTATAGAGTGTGTTACCATACCCCCACTACGCATAGCATTACACGTGTTATCTTCCAGACGTCACCAAATATGTACACCCCATTTCAATACAAAGGGCAACGCTTTGTTTCACTTCTAGTTCTAGACAAAGTAACAGAACCACCAATGACTGTATTGAAGAATTTAATTGCAGTAGTATTTTCTATCGAATTTGCTATTGGTATACGGGTACCAGAAGTGAGAGGTTGGGGTTAAAAAACGATTTAAAATTTTATTGCTGGAGTTGTAAGGCCAAATGAGGTATCAAATGAAAGATAATTGAATGTACTATACGTTTGCAATCTTAATTGTTTAGTTTTACTAAAATAAACTACAACAAATGACATCCGAATAGCATTGAGTACCCGGGTACTTTCATTTGATACCTCATTTTGTCTTACAAACCCAAAAATAATATTTTAAATCGTTTTTTAATCCCAACCTCTTACTTCTGGTACCCGGGTACCAATAGTTGCAGCCATTTTCTATTTGCGTTCGGAAGTTGGAAAGGGAGGGAAAAAAAAAGGGGGGGGGGGTCTTTGGAACGTGGCGTTTATTGTAAGTACTGATTACAATAAAGAAGAGGTAATACATCAGTTATGCATAAAAAATAGTATTAAAAAATCACTTCAATGGTAAAATAGTTGCTACCCTCTACCTAGGCCGAGCCATTCCTTTTGCATTGGTCCATTTAAATCCTGGGCGTGGTCTGTTCATGCCTTCTAAACAAACATTTCAAAGCTTCTCCCGTAGCATTGTGGACAATCTCTCCTCTACCGTAACATTAGATCAGAACTGGGGTGTATGTATTCATCCGACGAGGAACCGCTAGAGTAAACAAAAGAGAAGTGCCTGCCCTATATTTAGATCGGCCATTTAAAAAGGGGGTTTGTTGCTTTTCCGCGGCAAGCCCTGACCTGGGGTAGCTGGGACTCCACTGTGATAGTCTCTAACCAAAGGTAAATTGATTAGCGGACCATCAAAGGCCGGAATGAAATTAGCACGGACTTTAATTAGCCCGGCGGCTAATGAGATGGCCCAACACACGCCACGGTCCGGCTGGTGGGGGGACGGTGGTTGAAGGCCTGCGCTTGCAAGGGCCAATAGGCGCAAGGACGTGATAGTGAATGTGAAGGTAGCATCTAAGCCAGTCAAACCCAAGTGCGTCCAACGGAGCAGCCACATCATCAGAGTGACAATGTCATACCATCGCCTACTGGTAAGGCTACAAGACACCCTGATGCGGATGGTTAACGCCATAACAATCCGAGTTGGAGACCACAAAGAGTCACAGTGCACTCGACCTGAAGTAGGCACAGTGCACTCGACCTGAAGTAGGCACAGTGCACTCGACCTGAAATAGGCACAGTCACAGTGCACTCGACCTGAAATAGGCACAGTCACAGTGCACTCGACCTGAAATAGGCACAGTCACAGTGCACTCGACCTGAAGTAGGCACAGTGCACTCGACCTGAAATAGGCACAGTCACAGTGCACTCGACCTGAAGTAGGCACAGTGCACTCGACCTGAAGTAGGCACAGTGCACTCGACCTGAAGTAGGCACAGTGCACTCGACCTGAAGTAGGCACAGTGCACTCGACCTGAAGTAGGCACAGTGCACTCGACCTGAAGTAGGCTCTTTGCGCTGAGACATGAGACCTGCAGTAACATTTAAGAGATCATCTAAGTAAATGGCAGTGGCGTAGCGAGCTTAACTCGCGCCCGGGGCACAATACCTTTTTAGCGCCCCAATACCTTTTTAGCGCCCCCCTTTATTCGAAAACCATACAATATTATAGTAAAATATACCATTTGGCGCCCCTTTGTGAGTAGCGCCCGGGGCATGATACCCCCCCCCCCCCCACACTACGCCACTGGTAAATGGTGGAAGTATTGCAGGTCATTTCGCGATTATAAAATAAACGATCAAAAGTCAAGAAGAATAGAAGACTATGACTCGAGGAAAATTGTGTAGACTATAATAGGAATATGCAAATAAAATATATGACTTTCTACTCATCTAGAAATATTGGACTTCATGAATACCGTATCATACTAAGCTTATCAGACAACGGAAATACCCCTCAAACTAGGAACATCTCACCATAGGAATGAAAATCAGACGATAGGGAAATCACACTATATAATTATCAGCCTTGGTATATTATAGTATATAAGGAAATGGATCTACGCTTTAGAATTGTCGGGTCATATGAAAATAAATAACGGTAATATGAATAGCAGAATATTCACATTTCCGACCATACAAATATTTCATTTATAAAATATATGACTACATCAATACCAGACTGAAAAATAACAGAAACATGTAGGTCAGCGTTTCCACAATGCCGGTACTGGGCCACGAAAGCAAAATACCGGATATCAAAAAAATAATAAATAATAACGGAAACCTAGCTAGGTGTTTGGTTTGTGTCCCCCCCCCCCCCCCCCCCCCCAACAAAAGACAATAAGTCAGTCCCGGCATGAAGGGACCTTTTGGGAGGTAAAAGTCATGCGTGTTAACGTTAGACCATCCAATCACGGCACAGGAAGATGGGGACATCGTATCACTCTGTTGAGCAACACATGCACGGTCGTGAGTGGCTTGTTCTATTTCCATTAAATGCATGGAAGGGGGGGGGGGGGTAGGCGATTGAAGTTTGTGCTGTTACTAACAAATCTCCATCCAAACATGTTTGCCAATGTAACCACCAAAAGGCCCCCGCAAAGTAGAAAGATGGATAAAAGATAAATTATTTTCCAAGATTAATAACTTGGATCTGAATATCCGTTATCTTTTTCTCTCCAAACCATAAGTCCTCCTGGTTAACAAAAACAAGCCAAATAGAAAAAAAGAAGTCAAAAAGTTTGTGTGACGCTGCTCTAGGTTCTAATTCAAGCCAAACGTTTCCTGCTGCGTTTCTCTTCGGTTTGATGAGAAAGTCTGGATTATAGTGTTAAACAATCGCCAAGTAGAGACTAATACGCTACAGCATCCCTTATACTGAGACCAGTTTTACAGTCAATACTGATCAGATTGATAGTGTAATCATTGTTTGGTACAGACATTGTTTGGTACAGTCATTGTTTTTCAATCTTCTGTCTGAAAGATAGCCCAACCACATCGTCTGAAAGATAACCCAGCCACATCGTCTGAAAGATAGCCCAACCACATCGTCTGAAAGATAACCCAACCACATCGTCTGAAAGATAACCCAACCACATCGTCTGAAAGATAACCCAACCACATCGTCTGAAAGATAGCCCAACCACATCGTCTGAAAGATAACCCAGCCACATCGTCTGAAAGATAGCCCAACCACATCGTCTGAAAGATAACCCAACCACATCGTCTGAAAGATAACCCAACCACATCGTCTGAAAGATAACCCAACCACATCGTCTGAAAGATAACCCAGCCACATCGTCTTAATTCGCGCCCACACTTATTATATATATTTAGACGACCCCACACCCCCAATTTGAATAATAGTCGAATCATAGACCCAGCGGTTCTATGTCACCGGGCACAACTGACGTAAACACGAGGCACGTCACTGCCAGGTCCAAACTGTCAAACAATTTCCAGGCGTTATATTAGTACTGGTACATAAAAACAAGTGCCAGTGCTGTAAGTGTGACAACCAAAGGGTGGTACACAATATCACTCTAAACGCTTCAGTCATGTCCTCCCCGTATGGACGTTACGAGCTGCTGATGGAAGTTAACATCTCTCCGTATGGACACATAAGAGCTGCTGATCAAAGTTAACATGTCTCTGTATGGATGTATAAGAGCTGCTGATCAAGGTTAACATGTCTCCGTATGGACATATAAGAGCTGCTGGTCAAAGTTAACATCTCTCTGTATGGACATATAAGAGCTGCTGATCAAAGTTAACATCTCTCTGTATGGACATATAAGAGCTGCTGATCAAAGTTAACATCTCTCTGTATGGACATATAAGAGCTGCTGATCAAAGTTAACGTTGTACAAATGACTTTCCATAGATCAAGACCTGGATTGAACAACTGTTCCTACAATAAACTGTCTGATCACAAAGAGTTCATTGCAGTGGTTTTAATGCAGGACTAGAAAATATACAAAACCAATCTTACGTCCGACCTATTGCTGAAAATATAACTGAGCCATTTCTCCAACGAATTGTGTAGTAGTACGATTTAAAAAAAAAAAAAAATTAGCCTCGCACCACCTACAAATGATTTGCTTAGTCTCTCAACCCCTACAAAAGTAGCGAGACATTGTCAACATTGGGCTGTGAAAAGGGGGACTTCTCATTGGTTATTTTGTTATTTCAAAAAGAATTGTAGAACTAAGAAATCCCCATGAATTACAGAGAGATAAATGTTAATGAACGTATCAAAATAAATATGTAAAACTTAATCCTAACTTAAACTTCGATTACTTTTCTATTCTCAAACGGTGTTTCAACGCAACCTCAGTAAATGCGACCTTACACCCCCTAGGGGCGCTAGGATCACAGGTTGGGAAACCCTGGTGTATTAGATTTTTAATTTGAAGCGATAGAAATATTTTCGACGGCTTTATTATCTGACCAAAGACGTTTGGTTATTCCCGTTACTAATAAGTTCTCAAAGAATTCTTTGTTCTTCTTCAATCTTTAACTGCCAAATGTTTCCTGCTTCTTTTAGACCATGCAGTGAGTCCCAACATTTTCTACATACTGCACACTGAACGAATTCTTGGTCTAAATCTCGAATACCCTAGGAATTGTTTGCTTTAGTCTAGCACCCTCTACAAAATTAACATTATATTTTTTAAGAAAGGTATATATATAAATTTAAAAAAAATTAAAAGCACAACGAACTGGATTACAAAAGAACTGTAGAGCTTACAAAATAATCGTAAAGATAAATATGTTCATGAAGATTTAAAAATTTATAAAAATTTAAATCATAACTTAAAAGAATGTTCTTTCAATCGCTTCCCATGTTCCCATGCAACCTGCGTCCTTATCTTAACCACAGTGGAGAAGAAGAGAAAAAAAAACCCAACATGTCTATATGCTAATATTCTGTCCACTTGCGTTTCATTTGTCTGTTACATGACAAATTATGTTAGCCTATTTCCTGTACAACGCAGGCCTGCGCTCCAATAACTTGTGAAAGTTTGGCCTTTAGATGTCACTTTGTACTAGTGGCACATTGCGTGATCTCATGCGTACTTGAAGATTTGGCACGAACACAATGTACTATCTGCTGCTTAAGCCCAAATGTAATTTGACTAGACCGACACATTCTTACTGCATAGAAATGAACTGGCTGCAACACATGGGCGTTTTTTAAAAGGTGGTTTGGGGGGGGGGGGAGATATTTATAGTTTCAGTTGTCTGATGTATTCTCTGCTATTATTTATTATAGCCCCTAATAAAGCAATATGGCATAACATAAAAGTGTGGTGTTCTTTTCTTTGCAGAGGGATTTAAAAAAAAAAAAAGATGCACTTGAAAAGTCCTTATGCAAGGATAGCACACATCCCACAAGACACTTTAATCAAATGCACATTAGAATGACTGACCTGTGTCTAAATGGAATATTATCCCTCTATACTTTATAATGAGCCGTGCACTGATACCAGGTGAATCCTGTCTAGATACCAAGTAAATTTTGTATAGACACCAACTGAATTCTGTCTAGATACCAACTGAATTATGTCTAGATACCAAGTATATTGTGTATATATACCAACTGAATTCTGTCTGGATACCAACTGAATTCTGTCTGGATACCAACTGAATTCTGTCAGGATACCAACTGAATTCTGTCTGGATACTAATTGAATTATGTCTTGATATCAAGTACATCCTTTCTAATTTCTAGTTAAATTCTTTCTCGCTATCAAGAAAATTCTGTCTCATTACCAAGTAAATTCTGTCTAGATATCTAGTAAATTCTGTCTAGATACCAAGTAAATTATGTCTAGATATCAAATAAATTCTGCCTAATTACCAAGTAAATTCTGTCTAGATATGTAGTAAATTCTGTCTAGATATGTAGTCAATTCTGTCTAGATATGTAGTAAATTCTGTCGAGATATGTAGTAAATTCTGTCTAGATATGTAGTGAATTCTGTCTAGATACCAAGTAAATTCTGTCTAGATATCAAGTAAATTCTGTCCAGATACCGGTTGAACCTCCTCGGATACCAAGTGATCCATACCCAGACATCTAGTGACCCTTGTAAAGATCTAAAGGAAGGCCTGCCATTTGATCAACTGAACCTGCCAACCTATTGCAGATCCATCACGTTCACACACTTTTAAAGTACTTCATGTGCTACACTGATACGTCTGAGAAATCTCAAAAATTGTCCAGACTGCCATAACGTCCAACTCTCAGTTGTATGGCCGGCCAGGCAATGAACTATAAAGGCCACAAAAGAATGCCATAAAAAGCTGAGATGGCGTTCCACCCGGCAACACGACACCCCGTGTACAACGTGGGATCCATGAGGCCCGCCGTGGTTGGTGAGACGAGACGGGAATGGAATGCGGCCCACAATGACTACAACAAAGATAGTATTTGACATGTGGGACTATAGGAGGTCTTTTGTTGGGCTGCAGAGAACATTGGATTACAGGGAAACTGTGCAAAACACACTTACACATTCGTGTACAGACTCATAAAGAGGAATTAAATGAGGACAACCACCTTCTCCTTACCAGGATTTTTCATGCAAACTCAAAGTGTTGCCAAAATGACGTCAGCTTACCGAGCAGGAGTATGTTTCTAGCACATTTTAGAGTCATTGTAAGACATCATTTAGTTAAAGAGCCACAGTACCACGGCACATGGCTCAGTAAGGACCATGGCGCAGTAAGGACCATGGCTCGGTAAGAACCATGGCTCAGTAAGGGCCATGGCTCAGTAAGGGCCATGGCTCAGTAAGGGCCATGGCTCAGTAAGGGCCATGGCTCAGTAAGGACTATGCCCACTCTCCTCGAATCATACATAGCCTTACCCCCGGGCTATGTTCCCATCAGGTCATCAAACTAGTAAACGTGACCAGAGATGACTATCTTGGACTGGCTTAGTGCATTTTGTGTTGGGGAGGAACACCATTTAAGGGGACAAGGGGAATGGGGGTGGGTGAGCCAGTAACAGTTGTATTATTATTATTTCTTTATTTTAATTTTCTTTCTTTGTTGTATTTTATTTTTGTTATATATATATATTGTTTACATTTTGTGTGTGTGTGTGTGGCAAAGACAAAAAAAAAGGTGGGGTGGGGTCAATTACGATAATTAAAGGCAGAATTCTAGATAATCATTGACGTCCGAGATATAAAGTAGAAAATTGTGCACGCGTGGATTGAGCCATTATTTGTTAACAATCCGACTACTGCTAATGAAAAGTCCATTGTAATTGTAAGCGAACTAGTCCTCCTATTGAAAACATCAACTATTAATAGAAGAGAATGATGTCAGTGCTCCGGATTAGGAAAGCTGACACTCAAGTCTGATCAAATAATATAAGCTCTACGAGATTAGACCGAGGGACATCATTTACATGTATAATTTAGTTGGCACATTTATTGTTAGATTCAATAAGTGATATGATGCTGGGGAATCTATGTAGTGTTTAGGGGCAAGATTTGTTTAAAGGTCATCGCATTGGGGATTATTAATGTTCAGAGGCAATCTGATTTAGGAATATTTAGTTCAGAAGGAATCTAGTTGGGGAATATTTAGTTCAGAGGGAATCTAGTTGGGGAATATTTAGTTCAGAGGGAATCTAGTTGGGGAATATTTAGTTCAGAGGGAATCTAGTTGGGGAATCTTTAGTTCAGAAGTAATCTGGTTGGGGAATATTTAGTTCAGAAGTAATCTAGTTGGGATATATTTAGTTCAGAGGGAATCTAGTTGGGAAATATTTAGTTCAGAGGGAATCTAGTTGGGATATATTTAGTTCAGAAGGAATTTCGTTGGGGAATATTTCGTTCCGAAGTCATCGGGTCGGAACAATTATCAGTTCAGAGGTTATTGGGTTGGGGAATGTTATGTGACGTGTTGTTCTCTTATTGCAATGCTCTCCTCATCATATGGTCAGTGGACAAAGGGACACACACACACACACGAGTGAGTCCATGGTAGTAGAGCGAGATGTAGAGTCCATTCAGTAATGTTTATCACTGGGGCTTTCTGTAACTTGAACTTTTCTATCTACACAGTGTCGTCACTGTATCAGCTGTTATTTGACAGCTGCTCTTTAAACCAATGACACATCTGTTAACCGAGAAAACCGCCAGTAAGATAACTGCACTGTGGATCTAATGAGCAGGTCCACAGATGCTTTATTAGTATATAGTATAGCCCTATGGTATCGTAACCGTCAGTACAATAAATACACTGTGTATCGAATGAGCAGGTCCACAGATGCTATATTAGTATATAGTATATATATATAGCCCTATGGTATCGTAACCGTCAGTACAATAAATACACTGTGTATCGAATGAGCAGGTCCACAGATGCTATCTTTTTTATATTAGTATATAGTATAGCCCTATGGTATCGTAACCGTCAGTACAATAAATACACTGTGTATCGAATGAGCAAGTCAACAGATGCTATATTAGTATATTACAGTAGAGCCCTATGGTATCGTTTAACTTCAAATCAACGTTTTCATCTCTAATGCTGGTCTGTCCGAAGATGCCATGAGGCATTCAATCTTAAAACTAGTTCCTCAAGTTTGACAAATGGGAATGCGACAATATCACGACCTCACCTCCCCCTTTTTACCCCACCCACCCTCTCCATAAAAACCAACACCACCACACCTAACAGCCAGCAGCAGTATTTGAAATATGTGCGAGAGATGTATCCAATGACGTTCATGGTCAGGTAAATGATTACATACAACGGGGGATCTCAATATTACATATCAGGAAATGTCAATAAAACATAACAGGGATATCAATATTACACAAAACAAGGATTTCAAATGACATACAACACTAGTGATTTTAACAATATTTCTTTATTCAGTCAAGAAATAGTGTATATTAAGCGCCCCCCCCCCCAACCACGCCCATTTGAATCATCGAATATAAGGTTTGGGGGCCGGGGGGACAGACTGCAATCAGATAAGTTATGAGGAAATACTTGAAACAAAGCATAGGAAAACCTTAAAAACCTGTCTGGGTCTAGGGTTGTCAAAATATTGGTAAAAACATCTGTCCCGGTACCCGTTGATCTATGTGGACCGGTCCCCGACCAAGCAGAAAAATGTTCATGTATAGGGAGTTCACCAGCCATCACCATGGACGATGTATTGGTTACTGTAGTCAGTTTCAGATATATTATCCTCTAAAAGATTATCCCAATTACATTCTACGTTAATTTCAATAATATCTATCACGGTCTGTTCGATTGTTTCATCATCCCAACATACTGGTCTAGTAAACTTAACATGTTGTCGCGTCTACTATGACATTTGAGCTTGGAATGACATGCTGACATTTGAAAGTAAGTAATTTTTAAAACGAAAGCAAATAGACCCATCCAGATTTCAGCAAAATTCTTAATTAAGAATTTTATCGTTATTATTATTGTTGAAATATTAAATTCGGTGAACCCAGAATGGGGCGGGCAGCTAGCCTCCAATGGCCGACCTGGTAGCCATTGACAGCACTGTGTCCATAACAAATAGCCTGTGAAGTGTCTTATATAATGAGCTCTCACCCCTATCCTTTTATACCATAGAGCTAAACTGTACTGTATAATGAAAAGACTATCCCTCCATGTCCTATCTATTAATAACTCACATCCCGGATTCATTACAATACAACACAGATTTTCCACAAAACAAAATGAAAACGACATATTATTATGTTTTACATATTACGATCGTCCAACGTCCTTAAACGTTACCACGAGACTGCTTCTATCAAATAGTCAGAACATCTGGGGGAGAGGTTGGCAACATTATGGAGCAAATTTTACTCTACCATCAGTACCGTACCAAAAGGGGCTGGCATGGGTCACAAAAGTGCAGCTATTCAAACCCCATATTTGAGGTCATTCTTACTCCCTCTTTTCACGCTCGGCTCAACTGTAAAAGCTGGTTGGTTTAAATGAGGACCGCTTTCAGAACGGACGGACAAAGTGAAATGTTTCAAGTACCTGTGTGACATTTGGCCCTCAGGTGCACACTCACACAGCAGACACCCACGTGTCAGTTTCTGGTACGTGCGTCCGCCAATCACCAGCGCCTATGGTGCACGCGGGGACGCGCTTTTTGGCATTTCTCCCCGCTTATGACGACCAGAGGGACAGGGCTGCTCGGCATCTGACTAATTGGAGGCCCAAGGTTTGGCCAGCTTGTCACCGTCTTCAAATATTGACTCGAACTCAACAAAACCAACAGAAGTAGATGAAAACTGAATCTCGTCGACCTCTGTGCTATGTAGCAGTTTTTTTTTCAACTTTTCTTTTCAACTCCCCCCCCCTCCCCAACCCTAACACACTTCCTCCTTTTTTCTAAATTTGGCTATTCAGCATAAAGGTTACACAAAAATGACTTGGCAGTTTGAAATGCAAAGAGATAGCGTAAATGAAAGTATCGAGGAGAAGTTAAATTTAGTGTGTTTGTCTGAATCGACCATCCCCGGGATAGGATCTTCATATCAAGCCCAGTTGTTTGTTTATGCAGTGTGGAATGTGCCAGGGATACGCCTAATATTTCCCTCGAATTGCCACCGTTAGTCGTGGAGGTGTTTGGAGGAAATGATGAAAAAAAAAAAAAAAGAAGCAACCAAGTGCAACATTTGAGGCACCTATCACTAGAGTGATAGTAGATAGACAGCTTGCAGGTATAGCAGTGTTAGATTTAGCTCAGATTCTATGGTTATCCTGAGAGAAAGTTTAGATGCCAAAGAACGTCAGTTTTCAAATTTGCGACATTTTCCCAGGCTCACGATAACTGCTTAATATATTTGTTTATAACTATGACCGCGGGATTTGAATACACTCCATTAAGTATCAGATCAAATAAAACTGTGTCTTAGGACGCTCGTTTAAGATTACCTCAGGTGTCTATTGGTGGCAATAACGAAATAAACGTATCAAGCTTATACTGTCCATGTTCAATAACTTGTTAAAAAAAACAAACAAAAAAAACATGTCCAGGTTTCGAATCATTTTGACTGCTGTTACTTAACTGTTAATACTGGTGACCATTTGTTAAATCTGCGTGGCAGACGACATTTGATCTCACAGCAAGTTGGCCGCTGTCTACTGACTTCGGTGGTTGAGATTTTTTCCCCCTAAGGATCTACTCACTCCCCAAGAATAAAATATGTGAAACAAAGGAGTCGGTTGGAAAACTTGGAGAAAGAAGAAATACAAATAAGGACGCAGAAAAAAAAAAAGGCCTGAAAAAAGGTCGCAACAAACCACCATACTTGTACGACTACATGTTGTAAAACACCATCATTGAAGCGTTGGTAATAGTTTGCATGATATTAAATATTTCATTTGATTGGTGAAGGCACCCGGTTACAGAATAATGTTTCCGGAAAGGCTGGGAATGTGTTGGAATAGTCGGCAACAGAAAGACAGTAGAGGGAAGGGTATTAGCTCGGTTGTAGATGGTGTCCACGGGAAAGGATGTGCTTGGTAATTACTTGGTCATGTTTGAAGTAAAAAAAAAACTGAAACGGGATTCCATGGTTTGGGAGAAGACCTGGTGCTAGGAACAAATCACTTTGGTTAGAGATAGATATATTCTCCACACAAATATTGTTTATCTCTAAATTACAACGGCTGACATACACAATAACGTGACCACCAATAAGACATTACATCTCATCAAATCTAGTACTTAATACTTATCTCACGCGAGGCTGATGCCATTTATTTACAGCTAACATGACCAAAACATCGAACAGCACAAATATGTCAAGAGTTAGCATCAACCTATTTATTGGATTCCATTTTTTTTCTCTCTTTCGGATGATGACGTGGACATTAGAGAATCAAATTGATCCAGCCCAGCTTGTCATTTAAATTTCGACTTGTAGGCTCATTGCAATTTAAACTTCTGCCAAAAATAGTCTTATATCTATATGCACGCACAAACACTAACTTAACACGGATTGCTAAGTTGTCAAACGTCGCCCGTGTTGAGAGAAGCTGTAGAACCACCAAAAAAAAACACCTGATCATAAACGTATCGAAATAGAAAGTCGTTGAAATGAGTTGTTTATGTCGAGTTATCAAGTGTTACAGACAGGTACCTGAATACAGCACAACGTCTACTAGGTTACGTGTCGGAACAGTAGATAAGAAATCCACCAGCCTGGGATACACCTCGTGGCTGCTCTCTGGTCCTGCGCTACCCAGCTATTTCTCAAACGCGAATCAATTGAAACAAATTAATAGTAAAGCCTTAAAGATAAATTCAGATCTAAAAAAAACCAAGGCAAGGGTTACAGTGGCGTAGCGAGCTTAACTCGCGCCCGGGGCACAATACCTTTTTAGCGCCCCCCCCCCTATTCGAAAACCATACAATATTATAGTAAAATATACCATTTGGCGCCCCTTTGTGAGTAGCGCCCGGGGCGTGATGCCCCTCTTGCCTCCCCCTCACTACGCCACTGAAGTGTTACCAGAAAGTAATCTCGTCCTACTAGCAAGAAGAGTTGTTTTTTTTTAATTCCTAATCGCTGAGCCCCACCCTACGGCCCCAACAACAACAAACATCCAGCAACTTTTAATGAAGCTAAAAAAAAAGTGTTTGCTACGGTACATGTTTAGTCTTGTAATTCCTCTAAATCATATTTCCTAACTTTGTACCTTGCACTCCCTGTGAATTTCGTTTTGCCGATTCTCAAACCCTTCAAAAGTACCGGTAACAAAGCGTTTGCAAAATGAGAAGGAACAAAACAAGGACTTCCACTAAATTGAAATTGGATGACAAATAGAAATATCAAATATTTGAACATGGCATCAATGCTGAAACAAATCCTACAATTAATATAGTAGTTTACACCCAGCCCATGTACGACTGGTAAGTGCCATAGGGAAATCACCGGGTTGGACTGTTTAAGTGTTAAAATGACAATAGTATTAGAACCTTTCAAAAATACGGATAGGGCCAAACAATTTTTTTCTTACTTAAACCAAACAGAAGGAGACTGCCTAATGTGTCATCACTATCAACTGAATTGAGACTTTGGTATCAATATTAAGCTCGTCAACAACAGTAATAAGTTGAATGTACGAACTATGGAGTTGTAAGTAGAAATAAAAAGATCCTAAACAATGTCATACCCAGCCCGACAAATGTGACACAACTAGTGAACATCTTTAAAGCAGCACCAAAAAGCACCCTTTTTTATAGCTGAAAATAAAATAGTTTTTTTTTAGTGCAGGATAAGACCAGTTCAGGATAGTCCAGTATAGTAAGACCCATGAAAAAAATATCAGTACAGGTTAAAAAAACAACCCAGGAGCCATGAAAAACTGTAATTGATCAAATACATGAAAAGAGCTGAGACAAAAAAAAAAGGGACAAAAAAAGGGACAAACACATGACAGAACAATGATGTTGACAAAATACCAGGACACTATTCACAGTCAACACTCAATATTACCGGATAAACACAAGGACAAAATGTTCATCCACAATTTGAGTTGGTGCATCCAACACCGTCAAACACCTTACATTGCAACTATGCTGACAATCAATTGTATGAGCAGAGTGAAGTATTTAAGGTACAGATGTAAAAGATATAAAGTGAATGGACAAAAAATTAAAAGAAAAGAAAAATGAATTGAATCCGTTGAAACTCCATCATTGATGATCGATCAACCACCAACATCCATCCAAAATTAGGTGCTATTTAACACAGATCTGTTTCTTCTGTTCTGCACACATTGACAAAAGCAGGCCACCATGGTTGCCATGGCATTGAGCATCAACAAATCAATGATGTTTGGAAAAAAAAAAAAAAGGTCCCAGGTCTGTATCAGCCAAGCTATGAAAAACGTCCAATCAAAGAACTTCTAGTCTTCTGAGACAGGGTGATGTGAACCATTACAAACATGAATCCAATTTAATTCAGGTACAACACACTTTCCATTGACCACCACAACCACATGAAACATAGACATTGGGCTCAACAACAGGAACAAACATTCAAACAATTACAAAACATATTTTATGTAGACAAAATTTTAATACATGAAGTATGTTTTTTTAATTGAAGAATAAGTTTTTTTTTATTAGTGCTTCATAATTTTAATTTGTGTAATTTTGCACTATATATCTGAAGGTATATTAAATCCAGCAAGTACATAATTTGTCTTCATTAAAAGAATGGTTGTCAAGCCAAAAGTCCTTTGGTCTTAAAGAGAAAGGGAAATAAACATTTTAATTTTCATCTTTTGTGAAAAAAAAGAGTAATAACTTTTCATAAAATGTAACACGCCTTTATAAAGCAATGCTTAATTTTATTTACCTCAATTATTTGAAATAATATATTTGTGTTTATAAAGACAAAATATTTGATTTTTTTTTTCTAGTATTGTGTTTGGGTATCATAGTGTGAAACTAAAATAAATTATTTGAATAAAATAGAGTTCCCCAGAATCCCATAATTTTTTTAATTAATTTATTTTGGTTTTCATTCTCATGATAGTGAATATTTGAAATGTAATATTCTACTCATGATTTAAAAAGAAAAAAGGCTTTAAGACAATCTTTTTAATTATAACTGGATATTTTGCCTTAAATTGTAATGCTGTAATACAACTCAAGTGTTTTGTGGCTACGTTTACTTCGTTTTTGCTATGTAAGATAGTGTAAAAAGGATGGGTTTTATATGGAGAGGGTCGGTCTATACAAATGGAATCAGATCTACAATGAAGGTTGTAAAACTAGTATTTCATACCTCCATCACAGGATCTATAAATCAATGATGTATATTTAGCACAGTTGCCAGGCAACTTTAAGTATTATTATGTCAACAAGGAAGGAAGAGTGGAGAAATAATACCATATTTTTCTTAAGAGCAATAATTTAAATACAGAAAGACCCATTTCTTTAAAGTTAGAATGAGGTGACATTTTGAACCACTTTTTCAGCATTGGAATTTTAAAATATCTCAAAGTTAAGTCAAGCATTAAAGTTTGACTCATGATATATCTTATTATTTGAAAATTATTTTATATATACTTGTAAAATTCCGCCCTCAAATTTTTGTTGGAATAAATCTAACCCAGTGGATTGGAATTCAGCAAGGGAGACAAATAGCCTCTAGATAAGTAGTTTCAAACTGTTATCAGCCCCTCACTTAGGGTTCATATATGATAACTGATGCAAAGCAAGTAGATATTAAAAACAACCAAGTAAGATAATGATAGATATGATATATAAATCAAATCTGATACCATTTACATTAACTTGGTTGGACCCGGCTCCTCACCAAAACAGCAGGTTTTAAAATAAAACTTGAGTGATCATAGATTCTTTGAATTAGTGGTATTTAGTTTCAGTTGCCAGCAGTATGTTTCAAAATAAAATAATTTAAAAAAACTGCAGCTCTAAATCAAGCAAGGCAACTACTTTCTTAATTGTGCTTTATCTGGGGGGGGGGGGGGGGGAGGGCAAATAACTTATGGGATAGAAATGATTTTTCCAAAGATGTGTAAGTGTAAGGCAGTAAGGTTTACTAGTTAACAATCCCAAAGAATAGATGGAATTATAATTATAAGAATAAAAAAACCAAAACAAAATATAAATGAATAATTTGGGTGATAAATTTAAGGTGACCATTCATACTGTATTTCTGACATTCCGACATTCGTACTGGTTATTTGTTACCAGTACAAACTTCAAAATTATCAATTTATAAAATGATCAAGTATGTCTGAAAATAATATCCAGACCAGAGGAAAATAGAACTAAAATTATATAATTTATCCAAGTGGCACAACGTTAGTAACAATTATATTTAATTTTTTTTTCCACAAAAAAATGCCTCAAAGAAAGAATCGTTTTCTGTGAAACAACAAATAATTGTTTATTATTGGACACTTATAGGACCAAAATGATTTAAATGGCCTGGCTTTAAATTTATTTTAATTTTTAATGTTCTGTTTGAATTTCGGAAAAAAATGGTAACCTTTTAGATAAATTCAACTCTGGGACTGGGGTCATTTTGGAAAAATTAGGGTATGAACAGGTGAATCCCTACCTGTCGTTTTTTGCGAAATTCAAGAAAAGCTTCTTGTAGATTTCTATTCGGTTCTGTCGGAGTTTCGTTAGCTTCAACTTCATCAGACCTTTTGTCAAATCCAATTTCAAAAAGTACTGGAGAATTTAAAGAATTTCCTGCCCTAGGTGATTTAATATCTTGTAATGTAGGAAAGGTTAATGACACGGATGAGCTGGGAGGATGAAGCATTTCCTCATTTATATCAGTATTTTCAAGATGTGGTGAAGAGTCTTGGCACTCTTGGACTTGAATTTTATTGACTTGTTGATCATGACACGCAAAACTAGTTTCTCGTTCGAGATCAACGCCGATTAGAAAGAAGTTAATTTCATCGTTAACTGATGTAAATATTTCTCTAGTTAAGAAATGCTTTGTTTCAGTGCCTTTAATAGTCGGGTTCAGGGGTGTAGGTGTAACAAAATCAGAAAATTCTAACGGCGAATCGATGCAGTCCGCCATTTTGGATTTACGATGGCAGCATAGACCGTGGGATTGAACCACCACAACTGGTCGTCCAGCCCTCTTACTTCGATTTCAATCATACGGATTCGTACACTCTTATCGATTTCTTCGATATAAAAATACCCCCTTAATGGCGCAATCAATTTTAAGCTAGGCATGGTGTTTACACGACATAAGGAATGACTGAGTTTCTGTTTTCAAGCGGAGCGCCCTTGGCGATGGCAAAACATGGAAGTCATGCGTCAATATGGGTTATAAGATCTGATTGGTTGTACGGAAAATCGATGAGCCAATGACAGATCATGGAACAAACGGTTCAATAATACTTGTTCATTACCTTTAAAAAAAAGAGAGTTAATGTAAGGGAAGCAACAATTTTTTTTAATCTAACGAAATTAACTAACGATTATCTTTCCGATTTGTTACTTAATTAGTTTCTGGTTGGCTCTGGGTTGAGAGAGATGGGAGGAAAGGGCTCAGGTTGAAAGCAATATTCATATTTACTATCATCATCATCACCATGTCCCTTAGTCCTTGGACCGTTGGGGCGCCACAGATGAAATGAAAACTATCCTTCTCCATTCCTCTCGGTCTTCTGCACTAGTTTTAATCCCGTCAACTCTTTAATGTTATCTTCCCAAATTTGCCAAATTTACTAATGTTTTGTGAAAGCAAAGATAAAAACTTTTGAAACAATTCAAGTATTCTGGCGGGTAGACTTAAACAGATCTAAAATGTGAAAAAATTAAATCAGCAATTTTGGAAAACACTGCCTGCTTTTTTTTTCTCCATAATTGACGAAATCTCTTACTTAATTATTACCACATCACTTGGAGACAATGAAGATTATTGTTTCACTTTCCTCTTACATATTTGTGCTAAGTTAAACTCAGAGCCGCACGAAAAAAAGGAAAGAGGGGGGGGGGGGGGCAAAAGGGGCACTTTCCCACGGGCGCCAACTTCGGGAAAAAAAAAGTGGGAGGGGGGTGGGGACAAAAAAATCGTCATTAATACGTTATATAGGACGTTAATAGTGAATTGAGCAATAAAATTCTGTGTACTTCACAAAGACATAGGGCGCAAAAATCGTATTTTTTTTACTGATTCATCCGGGCGTCATTTTTTCTATTTATTAAGGGTTGGCTCCGGGCGCCGCTTTTCCTCGACACGGCCCTGTATACTGCATAGGCTACACGTTCGTGGTAACGTTATTGGCACCACTATAAATTTAATAATCAAAGACAACGCATATTTCAGCGAAGACGACGTTACTATTAGTGCAAATAGCTTACTCTATAACTGTACTGCTTTAGTTGTTCCCACCAACACAGACTTGACAAAATGGACGTACTCTACTCACTCAATCAATACTCTTTTATATCGTTATAACTAACAACTATTTATAGCATTTTCCTTTTAATGATCATGTGTTGGTTAAAAAATATATATCTTAGATCTAGGCCGAAGTTGTAAACGCTTTCTCATTGGTTAGAATAGATCACGTGCTCACAAAGCAAACACTTGAAGTAAATAAATCCGTTTGTGCTGTTGTCTTGCAGTAGTGGAATAATTGTGATTACTGTGTCTGTGTTGGTGACATCAACGTCTAATCTCTACACAAGCTTCTAGCTAAGCAGACATGGAACCATGAGACCAGAGCCAGACTTTGTTACGACGGGGGACAGACAAACAAATGCCATCTTTTATTTTTCAATAGTTCAAAACTTTAAATGTTACAAATGGAACTAGGACAAAATATATTTTATGACCACTATTCTGTTTATGAAATTTTTTGAATGCCTCTACTTTCTTAGCGATATAGAACAAAACTGGATTCAACATTAAATTTAAATTTTAACATTATTAGGGCTTTATCCTGAAACTTTGAACCCAGAAATTAAAAAAAATAATTAATTAATTAAACTTTAAAAAAAAAAAAAAAACATGGATTTATTGTAAAAGTAGTGAATTAAATAAAAGATATCCTTCAATTATATTGGGGATTTGTAAAAAGAAACATTTTTTTTAAATAGTGATGTTAAAAAAAAGGGGTGGGGCAGTTGGTTTTCAAGTAACGTTTAAAATAGTTTATGATGTATTTGGGTTGGGTGGGTGCAATACAACAAATGTGACTTTAACAGAAGGACAAATGGTATTTTGGGGAGGGGGGGAATTTTTTTATGGGGGTGGGAGATGACTGGCCAATAACAAAGTTTGACTCTGATAAGAGAAAACAACACCACCTCATGCTAATGATAGGAGAAAATGGATTACCGTAAAGGCTTTTAAAATTGTCAGGCTTGATAACTCTTGTCAAGAAAAGGTGGTCGCTGAAAAAAATATAATAAAAAATTTCAAGATCAATTTGTTAAAACCCTTTAGAATAGTTTGCAAAAGAATACTGTACTTTTTTTATATACCTGTCCCGAATGAGTATACTTTAGACTCCATGGTCAGATAATTAAACCGATGACCTTCGGCTCAGGGACACTCGGCTCAATGACATTTGACCCCGGGATGTTGTGATCAGTGACATTAACCCAAGGATATTGTGATCAATGACATTTAGCCCAATGATCCCTCTCTCTCTCCCTCTCTCTCTCTCTCTCTCTCTTTCTCTCTCTCTCTCTCTTTCTCTCTCTTTCTCTCTCTCTCTTTCTCTCTCTCTCTCTCTTTCTCTCTCTCTCTCTCTTTCTCTCTCTCTCTATCTTTTTAGTTGTTTTTTTTCAAAACATAATTTCCACTAAAAGTTGCAACTGTTCGGATAGTCACTTGTTCGCCGGTCTAATGTCCAATCGAATCGGCGACCCTCACCTTCAGGAGAAGATAACCGGAACTAAAAGGGATGCTACTGAAAAGAATACATGTCAAGAGTGAATAACTCACCAAAGTGCATCCAGGCGCGTGCTCCCTAAAGGCATTAGCTCATTGGATGATGATCTGAAGAAAAGATTATAGCAGTTATATTACTACATACATCCACTTTGGCAGGTTATGGCAAGAGATGGCACTCAATTTTTATGAATATTGTTTGCATCATATGTATTCATTTATTTTGCAATGTCTAACTACCAACACAAATTTGAATTTCAGTTCCCGCTCGATATTTTTATGGAAGATCTCCCCATAGACTTATATCTGATTTGACACTAGATACTTTTAAGCTAAGATCTCACCATAGATTTATATCTGATTTGACACTAGATACTTTTAAGCTAAGATCTCGTCATTGATTTTTAGATCAGATCATTAGAAGCGTGCTAAAAAGTGTATAGTAAAACGCTGCACCTTAGCTCCTCACCCCACGCCCTCCACCATGCAACCGCAACTACACCCAGGACATCTTCCTCTTTTTGTCAAGTCCATAAAACACATTTCAACTTACAAGACGTTGACCAAAGAATTGTACACACACACCAAGACCACATCCGTTGATGGAATATCAGATGGTCTTATTGAGTTTTGTATGAAAGCTGATTCATTAAATAC
Source organism: Omphiscola glabra (assembly GCA_964017045.1). Lineage (NCBI taxonomy): Eukaryota > Metazoa > Mollusca > Gastropoda > Lymnaeidae > Omphiscola > Omphiscola glabra. The sequence continues at coordinate 22,175,365 of OZ024805.1, forward strand.
CGTTTGCGGCAAGAAGGTATTCTTCTGTGTGCGCCGCTATGGGTGTGGATGTGTGTGTATATTCAGTAGGGAGTGGGGGGGGGGGAGAGTACCGAACCTATGACCCCATCAACTATTATAAATGATGAAAAGTTTCCCAGGCAAGGATTCAATGAAAACTTTTGTGTGATGTGGACGGTGTGTCTCAAGTGTTATTGGGGGTCTAGGGATTTAGCTTGTGTATGTAGCAGGAACACAAGAGGACTAGGGCTGGAGGCGTGCCTGTCTCTAGTGGGGACAAAGCTGGGGCACTGGTGTAAGACTCTGTCAGTGGAGGAATGTCAATGGAGGGACGAAATGTTCAGGTAGGACGTAAATGAACAGACGAAATGTTCAAGTACAATGTGAAAGGAGGGGCGAAATGTTCAGGTAGAATGTGAAAGGAGGGGCGAAATGTTCAGGTAGAATGTGAATAGAGAGACGAAATGTTCAGATGAAATATGAATGGAGAGACGAAATGTTCAAGTAGAATGTGAATGGAGAGACGAAATGTTCAGGTACAATGTGAGTAGAGAGACGTAATGTTCAGGTACAATGTGAATGGAAAGACGAAATGTTCAGTTACAACGTGAATGGAGAGACGAAATGTTCAGATTAGATTTAAATTAATTAGATATATGCCTTTAAGGGAGCTATGCACGATATTTGGAACATTCTAAATGGCTAATATAGTGCCTGGAATGGATGGATTGATGGTGCGGATAGTTAAAGGATGGGAGGATTGATAGCTGAATGTATTCATGAATGATTGAATTGATGGAAAATGGATTGAAGCGTGAATATATTGATGGAATAATGGATTGATGGATGAATGGATTGATAGATAAATGATATGATGGATTATTGGATGTATGTATTGATGAACGGATGGCTTAGGTTAATAAATGCATTATTTAACACGTTTAATTCACGACGAAAGAACAAAGGAATAGATTTTCAACATTTCCACTATTTTGTAAAGAAACAATTCCACTATTTGTAAAGAAACAATTCCATGGTCGCGACTTATAAAAAAAAATCATTTTGAGCTTTGAACAGATTTCCCCCATTAAATGGTATTTTCCCTCGGATTTCAATCCTTCAAAGCTGGGACCCGCGTCGGTTTCACTTCAGTTGTGTTGAATCGACGCGACAGACAACATCCGGTTGTGCTGACAGGCCCAAATGGTTTTTGTTCTATTCTCCATTATAGAACAGCAAGTATCGCCCGATATTTGATCTAATGGATTTTCAATTTGTCATCGAATCCAAGCTGCCAAGATCTGAAATCAAACTGTTATGTAGGGAGAGTCAGGAATGAAGTAATCGATAAACTTGAAGTCCTGAAAAGTCCTGTCGCATTGGAAGTTCAGGGCACCATGAGATGTCAGGGCATTCTTGAAAGTCAGGACACCATGAGATGTCAGGGCATTCTTGAAACTCAGGGCACCATGACATGTCAGGACACTCTTGAAACTCAGGGCACCATGAGATGTCAGGGCACTCTTGAAACTCAGCGCACCATGAGATGTCAGGGCACTCTTGAAAGTCGGGGAACCTATATATTTCAATCTAAAAAGTCAAACGGCATTGAAAATTAGGACCCCCTGAAAGCCACAGGCACCATTGAAAGTCAGGGCACCATTGAAAGTCAGGGCACCATTGAAAGTCAGGGCACCATTGAAAGTCAGGCACCATTGAAAGTCAGGGGACTCTTGAAATTTAAGTCACATTGAAAGTTATGTAACACTCAAAATCAGACATTTTTGAAAGTCAGGTATTAATAAAAATCAGGGCACCTTTGAAGGTTCCTTTGAAATTCATTGGTCTATGGCATTTCGGGCCACTATTGAAAGTCAGGGCAGCATTGAAAATCCTGACACCATTGAAAGTCATGAAAATATTTAAAGTTAGGGCATCACTTTAAAGTTAAGTGTCCAGTGAGATTTAAGAAGTCGTGATCAATCCGGGTACCCTGTTCATATAAATAAAAAGACAATTAACTAATAATGCACTCACTGGGGTCTATCTTATTGGTAATCGGTTTAGCCAAATTTTAAAACATTCGAACACTGTGCCGTTTAAAAAAAATGTTAAACCAAACATGACATCCAAAGAGTCTCGTATTAATTGTTTCATTGAGGGACCAGTTGACCTTACTCTGTTGCAACATACCATTTCATGTTTTTAATGTCAATATTGGAGGTTTCAATAGCGACAACATCCGGTACTTTAGACGCAAAATAAAGGGGGAAAACCCCATCGTTAATATCAACAGTGAGTGACGCTGAAACCATAGAAACGGAGCCGTCAACTCAGATTTGAATTCAAGCCCTCATTTAAACCAACCCAACGTGTCCTTTGAGAGCGCGTGGTGGGGGTCTACTAATTGTGCACGTTATGAGCAGGATCTAACCGGTTTGGGTTATAAATATTATCATTTAATATTTTAATCCTGTTAAAAACTGACAGAACTTTTTTAAACAAAAATGTTAATTTATTAAAATATTTATTTTTAACGACTCTTTAACGCGAAATGTATAAAGACTTTGCCTATCACTTTGGTACGCAAATTTGACATTTAAATCCAGATTTTTCAAAGAATTTTGCATAATGTTATGCAATCTCAGGCAGTAGTATATTTTTCTTGTAACATTCAAATATAGAATACCACCCCCCCCAAAAAAAAAAAGTTTTCCGCCCCCCACTTTTTTTTCCCACACCAAAAAATTGAATACTACAACCGTATTCAGCATACGCCCTTGAGGAACGAGGCGCAGTTGACATACTTTAAACATGCACACACAGAGACCGTCAGCAGCCCGGCCTTAGGGTTTTATTCGTATCTCTCAAAGTTCATCAGGACTTAGCTGAATAGTTAATGTTAAGTAAATGCGATGTCTCTGCTACATTCACCAGTACTTCTCCACTATGTCTCTGCTACATTCACCAGTACTTCTCCACTATGTCTCTGCTACATTCACCAGTACTTCTCCACTATGTCTCTGCTACATTCACCAGTACTTCTCCACTATGTCTCTGCTACATTCACCAGTACTTTTCCACTATGTCTCTGCTACATTCACCAGTACTTCTCCACTATGTCTCTGCTACATTCACCAGTACTTCTCCACTATGTCTCTGCTACATTCACCAGTACTTCTCCACTATGTCTCTGCTACATTCACCAGTACTTCTCCACTATGTCTCTGCTACATTCACCAGTACTTCTCCACTATGTCTCTGCTACATTCACCAGTACTTCTCCACTATGTCTCTGCTACATTCACCAGTACTTTTCCACTATGTCTCTGCTACATTCACCAGTACTTCTCCACTATGTCTCTGCTACATTTACCAGTACTTCTCCACTATGTCTCTGCTACATTCACCAGTACTTTTCCACTATGTCTCTGCTACATTCACCAGTACTTCTCCACTATGTCTCTGCTACATTCACCAGTACTTCTCCACTATGTATCTGCTACATTCACCAGTACTTCTCCACTATGTCTCTGCTACATTCACCAGTACTTCTCCACTATGTCTCTGCTACATTCACCAGTACTTATCCACTATGTCTCTGCTACATTCACCAGTACTTCTCCACTATGTCTCTGCTACATTCACCAGTACTTCTCCACTATGTCTCTGCTACATTCACCAGTACTTCTCCACTATGTCTCTGCTACATTCACCAGTACTTCTCCACTATGTCTCTGCTACATTCACCAGTACTTATCCACTATGTCTCTGCTACATTCACCAGTACTTCTCCACTATGTCATTAAAATCTTGCACCGGTACTTTTCCACTATGTAATTGAAATCTTACACCAGTACTTTTCCACTATGTAATTAAAACCTTGCACCAGTAATTTTCCAGTATAATTTTATTAAAATCTTGCACCAGTAATTTTCCACTATAATTTTATTAAAATCTTGCACCAGTACATTTCCACTATGTAATTAAAGTCTTACACCAGTACTTTTCCCACTATGTAATTAAAATCTTACACCAGTACTTTTCCACTGTGTAATTAAAATCTTGCAACGACAAAAGGAAACAAACTAAATATTGGTAAGCTTACTGTGAGAGGATTCTATGAAGACAGGAACTGGAACATTGGGGGTGGGTGGGAGAGAGGGAGGGAGGGACATTAGTTTCAGATAACCCATGCTCTACGTATAAGTAGACGGCCACTTTATGTAAACGGACACTGTTATAAATAGATGTCCATTGCCAGAGGCGTAGCTAGGGCGGGGGCACAGATGCACCTGGGCGCCTGAATAGTTAGGGGCGCCAAAATGTGCTTTGATATTATTTTAGTGATGAAAATAATGGGTTTGGGGGTTGAAAAAAAAAGAAAGGGAGGCGCTTTAAAATGAATCTTGTCCCCGGGCGCCAAACACTCTAGCTACGCATCTGTCCATTGCATATAGAATTTGTACATGTTATATGTGGATGGCCCGTGTTATATGTTGATGACTCGCGGGCAAGCCATTAACTATGTGAAAATGCCATTTGTGTTTATTTTTGTGTGGTAACTAATGGTAACTAGACTACATTAATAATATAGAAATATTTTCATCCCATAAAATTAATGACCCATCACCTGTCTTGTAATCAGATGATACAATTTTCCCCTTCCGGTCCACATGAAGCCACACCGGTTAAGGTTTCTGTTGCCCATGGTAACGATAAGCAGTCTGTTGAGTTTCTTTGCGCCAGTGTATGTTGTGTTTCCTTCCTTTCTTTTCGCGTTCTCTTGCCATAACTCATTGCAAACTCAATATCTCCCAGTATCGAAGAAACGTCATAGATGGATCGATTACTCATGACTGGATGGGAGATTTAAGATTAGACTTTGGAAATTCAGAAAGTTAAATATAGCAACAGTCATATTAGTCATTCATTTTTAAGTGTAATTAGATTAGAGGTGATGAGAATATATCTTAATTAGAGGTTATTATTAGAGATTAGAATGCACTATATTAGTGTACAAACCTAACTCATGTACTATTCAACTGGGGTCGGTGAACGGGGGTCAATGAACCCAAATAGAGTAAAAATGAAAATCTTTGTTGTAATGAGGGCTAAAAATATATCAATAACATTATATGAAAAGCACGTTCCTCGAAAGAAATTTGTTCTAACAATTCTGCATCTGGCTGTTGTAATAGAGAAACTCATTAAACATGAAGTGTGTCTGGCTAGTATTAGCTCATCGGGAGCTAGCCAAAAAACAAACTGGGTACGTAGGGGGTCAGGGCGGCACCCCCCCCCCCCAACTACAATGAGGGGCAGAATTTTCTGACAATCGCAGACTTTATTTTGGTAAAAGCGAGATGCAAACGTTTGTCTCGCCGAGGGCTGCACTAGCCCCTTAGATATGTCACTGCAGTCAGCGTAACAGTTGCGTCTTGTATGCGTCATATTGGCCTGATCACCATTTTAAAAAAATGCTGAGTATCATCAATATAAGGTGCGTAAACTCACGGTGCCCCCCCTTCCATGACAGAAGATCTCATGCGAGTATCCAGCTCTGGTTGAACCCTACTGGTGTGGTATCCTGGGATATCTTATCCAGCTCTTGTTGAACCCTACTGGTGTGGTATCCTGGGATATCTTATCCTGCTCTGACGGCACCATGCGCTTGTATTTAAATTACATCTGTTATGAAACAGATTGATAGATTTATGTCAAATTTACTTTTTTTTCCATCAGTGTCACCACCCCCTCACACCACTCCCTGTGGTTTGCACCCTTCACACACCCTACTATTGACGCTACTAAATCTGCTAAAAAAATCTCAAGAACATCATAAACGCGTCCTTTTGCAACAACCTATCATCAGGAAGAAAGATGTGTTCCCAATACGAAACATAAACACAAAAAAGCAGAGAAATCAATGATTGAACCACGAAGCGGACGAAGACCGTTGCCAAATTGTTGTCCCAATTTTAAATTGTTATTGTATCAAAAAAATGAAACATCCATTTCTACACAATTTGAAGACAACGATGATTTTTTTTTCTTCTTCTACATTTGCTCTATCGCATTTTGTTTTAAAGTTTAATATATATGTGTTTTAAACGTATAAATACATTCAATAACTGGTTTGAATGTAATTGATCTACGATTTTGTTCCTTTGAAAAGGGGGATGAGGGGTTAAAGTCGGCTGAAACAAATATTTTTGGGGGTTATGGCTAAAAAACTAGTTTTTGAGTAACTTATTTTATATCAGATTTCAAGAGATTTTGTAAATATTAAATTTAAATTCCATATCTCTCGTAATATCTCAATTGTATATATTCCATTCTAGTACCTTTATGGGTCAAGAAACATTTAATAAGGGACGCAATTGGTAATTCTAAAACAATATATAAAAATCACCTCCTAGATAGCAGCAGATGGAAGAAGAACGAACAGTGAGGCTAAAATATGTATGAAAAATCACCTCCTAGATAGGAGCAGATGGAAGAAGAACGAACAGTGAGGCTAAATTATGTATGAAAAATCACCTCCTAGATAGCAGCAGATGGAAGAAGAACGAACAGTGAGGCTAAAATATGTATGAAAAATCACCTCCTAGATAGGAGCAGATGGAAGAAGAACGAACAGTGATGCTAAAATATGTATGAAAAATCACCTCCTAGATAGCAGCAGATGGAAGAAGAACGAACAGTGAGGCTAAAATATGTATGAAAAATCACCTCCTAGATAGGAGCAGATGGAAGAAGAACGAACAGTGAGGCTAAAATATGTATGAAAAATCACCTCCTAGATAGGAGCAGATGGAAAAAGAACGAACAGTGAGGCTAAAATATGTATGAAAACATAAGCTCACTAGGGTGTAAGAAACCTGGAGAAATATGAACTCAAATTAGTCCCACCACGACGACCCAACAAACCCATTAACCGTCAAGTTTAAATTAAAGGTGGTTAAAAGAGAAGACTTTATTTCCTTAAAATTGAGCTGACTGAGTTTGCTATCCAAATAGTCACAACCGCTAGGACAAGTCCACAACCCCCGAGAACTCATTTTTGTATCACATGTAAATAACTTAAAAAGTTATTCCTCCTTTTCTTTAACTTCACAAAAGCAAGAAAACAAATATTAATATATTTTTAACGACTTTCTTTCAAAGAAAAGTTTAAGCGAACTAAAATGTAGAAATAATTTTCTTAAAATTTCTTAAAATTCGCTAGGCAAAGAAAGTATTTTCAGAAGGGAAGTAAGGCACTCTATGAAGCCAAAGGATTGCAAATAAGTGTAGAAAAAACGAAAATAAGCTGTTGATTTTCTTATTAGACAAATAACATGTATGCACAGACATTCTTTGCGTAGCGAATCTTAAGAATATTTTTTTCTGTCCTCTAGTTCGCTTAAACTTGTTTTCTAAAGAAATTCTGTTTTTATTTTTATTATTTTTTTTATATTTTATTTTCAACTTTTTATTATGAAAATGTTAATCTGTACTGTAAATTATCAACAAAATAATATATATATATATATATATATATATATATATATATATATATATATATATATATATATATATATATTTATAACAACGAATTCTTACAAAGCACTAAAATAATTTTTAAAAATAATTAGAAAAACCTGTTCAAAAGACTTTCTATCAAACACAAGTTAAAACACAACAAAAAGTAGAAAATACGTGTAAATTTATTAATATGCATTACGCAAAGAAAGACTGCGCAGAAGGGTAGAATAGCATTTTATAGAACCAAGAGATTCAAATTGAATGTAGACGAAAGCTAGATATGTTTTTTTAATTTTTGAAAATATTTTATGCACAAGTCTGTCTTCCCTTGGTGCACTATAAGAAATTAGTTTTTTTTTCAACTTTCTAGTGCGTTTAAACTCGTCTTTGACTGGATGTCTTAAAAAAAAAGTTTCTAAAATATTTTCTCTTTGCTACTTTTTCCTATTAAAACTATAATCATTAAATAGAGACAAAAAAGAGAAATATTTACCTTTTTAAACATTGAATGATTATAAAATACCATTTGAAGTGACTTAACTCTTGACTTAGGTATAATAATAAAAATTTAAAAAATGGATCTGAACTCATCCAACCTCACGTTCACTAAACTTTGAAGCGGACGCGGTCAACAACGATAATTTGAGCGACAGTGTCAACCCGCCTCTATCGACCCAGTTTTCCAGCCGTTCACCAGGTGAACACTGCACGAGAAAACCTTAAAATGTTATGTTTGTGAACACAAAAAATTATTTTTAAAAATAACGCTCTACAATATGGAAATGCCAGTAGAGAGAATGTTTTCAAAAAAGTAGAATTTAGCGACAGCTTTGCGTTATTTGATCAGAGTTTAACTTCCATGATGCCCGGAGTAGGGTTGTTGTTTTTAAATCACTTTTGCCTATTTCCGTAAAACTCACTACTACCCCCCCCTCCCCCACTCGACACAGCATACTGAAGCTGTAACTGTGGGTCATCAATTCAAGTGACCTTTCAGGACAGCACGAACAAAAGGTGAACCGACAGTGCAAGTGTGTCACGTGCAATATGAAGAGTAAGTCTATATAAAAATATAAAAAAAACAACAAACAAACAAAAATTTGATTTATACAAACTAGACATTTACAAACACCTAAAATAGATTTACAAAAAATTCAATAATAAACTATTAAAAAACCTTTAAATAGATGTTTAAAGAGCAAGTAAGTAGAAATGTCACAGTGAGTAGTGATGTTTAGGACATCCAAACGTAACGATTAGACCCGTGATAACATACATACACAGGGAGCAGTGATGTTTAGGACATCCAAACATAACGATTAGACCTGTGATAACATACAAACACAGGGAGTAGTGATGTTGAGGACATCAAAACATAACCATTAGAGCTGTGACAACATACAAACACAGTGAGTAGTGATGTTTAGGACATCCCAACTTAACGATTAGACCTGTAATAACATACAAACACAGGGAGCAGTGATGTTTAGGACATCCAAACATAACGATTAGACCTGTGACAACATACAAACACAGGGAGTAGTGATGTTGAGGACATCAAAACATAACCATTAGAGCTGTGACAACATACAAAAATAATCCATCGAGACTTACGTTACAGCCTTTTGTACAGGTTTACACAAGCTTCCGTGACACATTCATTGACATCTTCTTGGCAGTTGCTCATGTTTCATTCCGTCTACCAGGTCATTAATTGTTACAGTCATTCCACTTCACAGCCATTCCGTCTAGACGTTATTTTATATGATAGCTTTCTTGCCACGTTTTTGGAAATATAAAGAAAATGATGACACTCTTGTAGCTACTCATTGGCTAGTGAAGAGCGTCAGTGCCAGTTCTCGTCTGGAAACAAATTATTATTTTAATAATTATCTGCCATCGTGTGGACATGAATCAGTCGCACGTGCCAACAGTGGGGGAAGGAGTAAAGTTGTTACGCAAATCTACGGGCCAATGGCTGCACTGCTCCAGCGATTTTAAAGAAAAAAAAAAAAGAAAAAAAAAGCTTAAAATATCGACATGGTTTGGCGCAGACGTGGAGCTACCGTGTTGTGGGGAGATGGAGGTGGGGGCAGTCAGGTCGAATGGGAGGGGCCTGGGGAGGGGGGAACATTTTCTAACCGCCGGTAAATATCCGTCTCCCTTCCGATTTGTACATTTTAACCCATTTTGCAATACTAATGGATCGATCTATTCTTATAAAGTCTTTTTGCACGTGGTACGAGGGCTGTAGTCCATCTCTGAGCTGAAGTTGAGTGCCGAAATCCACTCTAAAAAGCTGTAGTTGAGTGCTATACATTATATCTGAGCCGAAGTTGAGCGTTATAGTCCATCTCTCAGCTCAAGTTGAGTGCTATAGTCCATCTTTCAGCTGAAGATAAGTACTATAGTCCATCTCTCAGCTGAAGATGAGTGTTTTAGTCCATCTCTCAGCCGAATAAATCCCCAATTCCTTGTATCCCTGCTTACCCTGGTGCAAATTTTAATGAAATTGTACACGTCTGTGGGAGTTTTATTATGGATAGAAGATTCAATTTGAGCTACTGCCAAAAAAGACCCCCCCCCCCCCCCCCCCAAAAAAAAAAAAAGAACATGAATTTCAAAAAGTTCCCCTTCCATTCAAGGTCACATATTCATGAAAATGCGCCATCAGTATTAGTATTGGAAAAAAAGTTTAACGTAGTAATCGGGTGATATCGAAGTCTAAACCTTGATCACTATCGCTTCTTCTCCTGCATTCAATGGTATAAATATCAAATGATGCATAGAACTGAATGTAGTAATATTTTATATAATTTCATCAATTTTACCGGAGTCTAGATAAACAAAGATCACAAATAAATGATAATTTTAAAAATAGTAATAACTATTTATCGTAATTAAAGTTGTCAAATTTTGCTTTTATGTATTTGAAATCTTGCATGTAAATGGAGTCATTTGATCCACAAAGCACGGTGTGTATTTTCATAAACCACCTATAGATGCTCTAATGCAGTGGCGTAACGAGCTTAACTCGCGCCCGGGGCACAATACCTTTTAGCGCCCCCAATACCTTTTTAGCGCCCTTCCCTATTCGAAAACCATACAATATTATAGTAAAATATACCATTTGGCTCCCCTTTGTGAGTAGCGCCCGGGGCATGATGCCCCTCCTTGCCCCCCCCCCCTCACTACGCCACTGCTCTAATGATACATTTCGATGATTCCATAACGAGAGATAGGAAGTGAATTCTAAATAAGACACTGAGTTGTCACGCCATTTTGCAATGGCGCCAATTGACAATAATTCTTTCTAATCGAATGTTCGGCCTCGCCTCCACCTCGACTGTCTAAGCGTTCACCTGTGTGTTCCTATCATTGAGTTGGCAAACAACTGTATTCACTGAACGCCACCGTGTGCCGCAGGCCGTATTGATTGAAACCTTTCATGTACAGGAGAACTGCGCCTGGGGCCCTTTCTTTCAGCAGTATGGAGTGGGGAGCGGGGTCGGGGCGTCTGAACAAAAAAAGCTGTTAAGGAATCATTTTTATAGATTGAGCGTTTTTCATGTCAAATATTAAATATTTGCATCGCTGCGTTTCCACAAGGCGTGGCCAAATGTGCTGCCAGGCAGAACAATGTTTGCCGGTCACATGAGTTGAAGTTGGGCCAAAGGTTTGGTTTGTGCGCCAAACGAACAGGATTTCTTGTAGCCAGACATATGGGACACACATCAGGACCCGCTTCTACCTCGTAGCCAGAAATGTGGGGCACACATCAGGAACAGCTTCTACCTCGTAGCAAGACATATGGGACACACATCAGGACCCGCTTCTAGCTAGTAGCTAGACATATGGGACACACATCAGGACCAGCTTCTACCTCGTAGCTGGACATATTGGACATAAATCAGGACCAGCTTCCCAGTGGTGGCCAGGCATATGGGTTGACACATTTGGTTCGATAATTCGACCGATGAACAAACGCATCGTCTACATACGACGGACGTCAACTTATTCATAAAGGTCCCCCCCCCCCAAACCTTCATATTTAGTCAATAACACGGTGTGACGTCACCAAAAAAGTTTCCTTGGTTTTATTCAAGAATATTTAAAAAATATAACTGAGTATATCATTAACAGCCATAAATCTATTCAAATACTGTCACATCTCTGTCATATACTGTCAAATAATATGCGCTCTCTCTCTCACACACACACACACACACACACACACACATATATATATATATATATATATTGCATATCTTTGGTATTAACTTCAATAAATTTAATGGTTCGCTAGTCACACTTAAATGACTTGCTTTTTCAACTCTTCTTATTCCGGAAATAACCAAAAGTCGCCCAATGAGTGTGCTCCATGTTTTCCCGCCCAAGTTTTGGCCACGCTTGACGTACGATACCAATTTACTTGCAAAGGGAATTCCCTATTTCGAAGAAATGTTAAGTTTTCCTGGATACTCGCCTTTTAGCGAATAACTCTTTTCATGCAAGATATTTATCAATTCATATTTCTTTCAGCCAATACATTTTGACAGTAGTCTTCTAAAAGTGCAACTTTATCCAACGCTGACTAGTGTAAGCGTGGATGCGATCTTTACGCCTAGCAATTTAGACCGTACACAAAAATTTAGAACGCACACATCAATTTAGACCGTACAACTTGATTATATTATTAGAGTATATTACATTCATGTTAATTATCAAACCCTGTAAATTTGGATGAAGGAGTTATTTTGCCTCCATACTTCATTGGGCAAAATCAAGTACAATGTAAAATGTGGTGCAAGTAAGTACCATCAAACAATGTGGTGCAAGTAAGTACCATCAAACAATGTGGTGCAGCAAGTTCCATCAAACGATGTGGTGCAGCAAGTACCATTGAACAATGTGGTGCAGCAAGTACCATCAAACAATGTGTTGCAGCAAATACCATCAAACAATGTGGTGTAGCAAGTACCATCAAACAATGTGTTGCAGCAATTACCCTCAAACAATGTGGTGCAAGTAAGTACTATCAAACGATGTAATGCAGTACGTACCATCAAACAATGTGGAGCATTAATTACCATCAAACAATGTGGTGTAGCAAGTACCATCAAACGATGTTGTGCAGCAAGTACCATCAAACGATTTGGTTCAGCAAGTACCATTAAACAATGTGGTGCAGCATGTACCATCAAACAATGTGGTACAGCAAATACCATCAAACAATGTGGTGCAGCAAGTACCATCAAACAATGTGGTGCAGCAAGTACCATCAAACAATGTGGTGCAGCAAGTACCATCAAACGATGTGGTGCAACAAGTACCATCAAACGATGTGGTGGAGCAAGTACCATTAAACGATTTGGTGCAATAAGTACCATCAAACGATGTGGTGCAGTAAGTACCATCAAAAATGTGGTGCAGTAAGTACCATCAAAAATGTGGTGCAGTAAGTACCATCAAACGATGTGGTGCAGTAAGTAGCACTTATTGGCATTTTTATTTTGCATGCTGGCAACAAACCAATCTACATATTTTTATGTCATGTCTTTGAGAAAAATATATCCAGTATAGCCACAGCTTCTAACAATATGTACAGTATAGTCACAGCTTCTAACAATGTGCACAGTATAGCCACGCTTCTAACAATATGCACAGTATAGCCACAGCTTTTAACAATATGCACAGTATAGCCACAGCTTTTAACAATATGTACAGTATAGCCACAGCTTCTAACAATATGCACAGTATAGCCACGCTTCTAACAATATGCACAGTATAGCCACAGCTTTTAACAATATGCACAGTATAGCCACAGCTTTTAACAATATGCACAGTTTAGCCACAGATTCTAACAATATGTACAGTATAGCCACAGCTTCTCACAATATGTACAGTATAGCCACAGATTCTAACAATATGCACAGTATAGCCACAGCTTTTAACAATATGCACAGTTTAGCCACAGATTCTAACAATATGTACAGTATAGCCACAGCTTTTAACAATATGCACAGTATAGCCACAGATTCTAAAAAACAGTATAACCATAACTCGTAAAAATATGTAAAGTATGGCCATAGCATCTTAAAATATGTACATTATAACCATTACTTCGAATAATATGTACAGTATAGACATAACTTCAAAAAATATGTACACAGTACAGTACAGCCACAACTTCTAAAAATAAGTACAATATTGCCACAACTTGTACAAAGTGTTTCCCACTTGGTAATACCTTGGCTGTTGCCAACAACTGTCCGAAAAGAGCAAAGGGTTGCAGTTAAACATTTGACTTTTTTTAATCCAAAGTATTTAAATGCTCAAAAATGGTATATATCCGTTTTTATTTTAGTAAAAGCTTACGCATTATTATTATAAATTAAAAATACATTTGCAGTAACAACTAAGGAACTATCTTAAGCATTTTATATGCGTTTGAAAGTAATGAAAAAAATAATTAATAAGATCAAAGAATTTCACTGTAATCATATTTATCGGCAAAACCTAAACATAAGTTTTTAGTCCGTTTTTTAGTGCATTGTTAATATTAATATTGCGAAATAAAATTACAATTAATTTGTTCTTAATAATCACGCAATCGACGTCATAGCGTGAATTGCCTATTTAGCGAAAGCTAAAAGTTCCCTGATTTAATAACAACGTGTGAAAAAACTGATAATATATTTTCCCCCTCTTAAAAGTAAAATTAATACATATAATTGATTACTTTTTAAATTGTTAATAAAAATTTTTTAAATGTTAGCTTTGTATTTTTAACATTTAATAAAAATATTTCCTATAGCTTAATAAAAACGTAACCTTTAAATATACTTTTAACAAATGCCGTTTAAGTCAATCAGTGCAGCGAAACTCTATAGCCAAATAGCATTCACTAATGCACTTCACTCATCCTAATAAGATCAGACCATATGAAGCGCAAAAAATGTGTGATAGCCTATGGATGAGACTATAATCAGGTGGAAGATTTTATTAATTTTTTAAAAATCTGGTTGTTGGGGGGGGGGGGGGGGGGGGGGGGTTGGTCGATACTTTCATTTTGCCCCAGGCAGTACAAGATACGTTTCAGGATAAAGGAATGAATTTAATAAATAATAAACCTTCTTAGGTACATGCATAGCGGGGGTAGGAAATAGGATGTGTACATTTGTACATGGGTGACAATATATTTAAATCCTCATGGTATTACATTTATGAACAAAGAGATGTTCCATTCTCTTTTTACAAATAAACATACGTTTTCCAATTTAAGAACATCAATGGCGTTAACAAAAACTGGGTATATTTACATAAGTATACCCATGAATATCAAAACCCAATCATTTTACACACGTGAAAATTTAATATTGAAAAATAGAGATAATAGTTCAAGAAAAGATTGTTTAGGGTTTCATTTCTCCAATCTACGCCAACACAATTCTGACCAACAAGGGGTAATATTTTATTTTCAAACAATTAAAATAGATTTTGGTTTTCACTTTGCGAAAAGTAAAGTGGGGGGGGGGGTGTGTGTGTATTTTTATGAGATTAAAAACGTCTAAAAAAGACACCCAAGTCTGTTATATACGTAAAAAACGGTTGCGAGATTCTTCTTTAGTTAAAAGAATTATTTGTTTTTCGATTTTTATACAGCATTTGGCCGTGCTCATGCCACGTTAGCTTATTACTAATGGTGACACCTAAGTACTTATATGACTCTTCATCTAGTCGGGCTCCTTTATCTAGTCGGGCTCATTCATCTAGTCGGGCTCCTTAAACTAGTCGGGTTCCTTCATCGGCATGTCCCATAAGTCCAGCACACGGGTATTAAACATGCAACTACTGTAAAGGCATCTTCATACTTCTGTAAAGACCTACTCATAATGCTGCAAAGACCTCCTCATGCTACTGTAAAGACATCTTCATACCCTGTAAAGACCTACTCATAATGCTGCAAAGACCTCCTCATGCTACTGTAAAGACATCTTCGTACGTCTGTAAAGACCCCATCATACTAATTTAAAGACCTCCTCATACTACTGTAAAGCCTCCTCATATAATATTCTCTAAAAATATATGTTAATTTTGTATACTGTATTTCGTCTTCACATAACTATTTCTCACCATTACATCCCTCTAGATTCTAAATTAACAAGTTGAATTGATGAAGTAGTCACATAGACTATAGAACATCGTTTAGTCCTTACACCTAACAAAGGGATGCAACTCAACAAAAGGGATTTTTTTTCTCCCCTGTCGTTAAATATCAGAGGTGCAAGAACGAGGCTAACAAAAATAGATTTATACAAGAAATGTTGAACCAAATGATGTAGAATATTGACACTTGATGTACTCGTGGAGCTCTTTCCGTCAATGTTCACGGGTGCAAACATTCAGTCTAACAAATTGAGAGCCATGACGTCATCAATCCATGTATAGAAATCAATACAGTGGCTAACACAAAGATCTTTGATCAGATAAACGACTAAAGACCAAAAAACAATGAAACGGCCTCTCCTTATAAGCGTAAGCAGAAGTTAAGAACAAGTTACAGCGATTGAAGTGTAAAGTGATCATGTTAGAGCGCAATCTAGTTCTGCACCCACGTTATTTGAGCCATCCTTTGTATTTATTTAAAAATACATGATCATAAAATTTGCCCCCCTCTCCTAAGTTGCCCCTTTTGCCCAACTCACCCCCACCAGATTTGCTCCTCATTCAAATCAGACATTGTATTGAGAGAGTGCTCTGAGGAAGCCGTTGCACCCAACAAGCACACAGCACATTTGTCCCCTTGCGTCCGCAACTATCAAACTGGTTATGCAATGAGTTATGAAATGTATTTCTGAGGATGCCATGGTATGTAAGAGTTGACCTAGTGATACAATGACATGAGCTGACCTAGTGATACAATGACATGAGCTGACCTAGTGATACAATGACATGAGCTGACCTAGTGATACAATGACATGAGCTGACCTAGTGATACAATGACATCAGCTGACCTAGTGATACAATGACATCAGCTGACCTAGTGATACAATGACATGAGCTGACCTAGTGATACAACGCTGTCGAGATCTTCACATGCCATACTACTTTATCACTCTTGTTAGTCACGCTGTGTTATCACACCGGTTTGTGACACTGTATGGTCTCACTCTGATGAGACACGGTAACACGGTGAAGCATCAGAATATTGTGACACCTTATTTTGTCACACTGGCACACAGTTATTCCATAACAACTCAACGGCTTTTAAATGGTTGATTAATTGTGCTCATATTATATCGAACATGACATTACGGCTTCTCCATAAAACAACAATGTGAGGGTTCACTCGCAATTTTTACATAATTATCAAGCAGCAATAAATGCCCCCCCCCCCACACACACACACTCATCTAACCGTTTACACACGCCCACCTCCCCCACCTCACATGACAATCGATATGAGAAGCTTTGAGTTTCTGTTTTATTGATTGCTAACGCACTAACTCACCGCCATGCCGGCATTATCTCCCTTTAAGAGGTCTGATCAAGGGAATTATTCATGCGTGGAGCAGAACGGTGATCTGGAACACATCGATTGTGTAGCAGTTGGATCATTCGTGTACAGTAGGCATGCAAGGGAAAGCATTTTGAGAAGTGATTTTCGTCAAATTAGATCTTGATATGTGTCCTACATGACTCAGTGATATTTGTTGCTACATGTCCTACATGACTCAGTGATATTTGTTGCTACATGTCCTACATGACTCAGTGATATGTGTGGCTACATGTCCTACATGACTCAGTGATATGTGTGACTACATGTCCTACATGACTCAGTGATATGTGTGGCTACATGTCCTACATGACGCATTGATATGTGTGGATATATGTCCTCAGTGATATGTGTGGCTACATGTCCTACATGACTCATTGATATGTGTGACTACATGTGCTACATGACGCATTGAAATGTGTGGCTACATGTCCTACATGACTCAGTGATATGTGTGACTTCATGTCCTACATGACGTATTGAAATGTGTTGCTACATGTCCTACATGACGCATTGAAATGTGTGGCTACATGTCCTACATGACTCAGTGATATGTGTGACTACATGTCCTACATGACGCATTGAAATGTGTTGTTACATGTCCTACATGACTCAGTGACATGTGTGGCTACATGTCCTCCTATATGACTCAGTAACACTTGTCCCGAACGACTACAGCTCTATATGTCACAAACACATCACATCCGAAACAAAATGGGTGTGCCATGTCTCCTCCTGTCTGTGTCTCAGAGCCATGGGACATTCAACATTCAACAAATAATTGGACGCATCTTTTTTGCTGCAGACATTCCCGTCGCCATGACAACATTTTATTGATAAGCCTAACTGTTAAATAGGTTCCCCCCCCCTTAGCTCTTTCACACACACGCACCCCCACACAAATACACACACAGAAACACAGATAGAGAGAGAGAGAGAGAGACTAGCAGTATTATTACACGATACGTAGATGTTTAGAGAAGCCACGATTCCTACATTGTAAACGATGTATAGGCGCTCATTAAATAAACCTAAGATATTAAGATGGACGCTGTACATGTAAACTGATGTGTTCCCTATTTAGTCAAGAGCCCGCCATCATCCTCAAGTCCAACCCCCTGGGAGAATACAATAAAGACATCAACTGAGTCTGCCGAGACGCAACTGAATCTTCCGAGACACAACTGAGTCTGCCGAGACACAACTGAGTCAGCCGAGACGCAACTGAGTCTGCCGACACACAACTTGAGACATTGTACATGTCGTTCCGAAAATTACCATCTTTTCTTTTTTTTTTATCCGACCGATATGTAAATGCACCTTGGCAGAGATCATTCTCTCGATCAACGCGCTAACCACTCGACCATCTCACACAAAGGGCAACGCTGAATCCGGTTGAAGACAACTACCGATACAGGAGTAAGTGCTCGTGCCCTGAGGGGAACTTCATGTTGACACAGCGGTCAAATAAGGGTATCGATATTGTCATGCAAATAGACCAGGAGAGCGTCTCTCCCCCATGATGTTTGGCGAGTAATGATCTTCTCAATTTGAGGAAATAAAACTCGTTGTGGGGAAATTATATAAAATAGAAATCGATAGACTAAAAAATATCGATATCAATTCCTTTGAGTGGCGTGGGTGGTGATAGGAGCTGAAAAAGGGGGGGGGGGTGATGGATGAACGATCCCGCATCGAATACGGCACATGCATTTCGGATCTATCTCACACGCCATGGTATGAAATGATCATTTAAAACTTACTCCAACACTTTCATTAGAATACTCGCACTAAACAACTGGCATGTCGGTCTGTGATTCCAAAATCTTTTTTTCCCACGGCCCCGCATGAACACTTACAAAAATATAATACACCCGGCCCTACCACTCACCATCCACCACAAGCTTTTAATTGAAGGAAAAAAAGGGAGTGCTAAATAATGGCACCCCATGGGGGGACATTAACGTGAGATGGGAAATACGAGAGAATATAAGCTAACCATGGACATAAGATGTGGGGGACATTAACGTGAGATGGGTAATACGAGAGAATATAAGCTAACCATGGACATAAGATGTGGGGGACATTAACGTGAGATGGGAAATACGTGAGAATGTAAGCCAACCATGGACATAAGATGTGGGGGACATTAACGTGAGATGGGAAATACGAGAGAATGTAAGCCAACCATGGACATAAGATGTGGGGGACATTAACATGAGATGGGAAATACGAGAGAAGGTAAGCTAACCATGGACATAAGATGTGGGGGACATTAACATGAGATGGGAAATACGAGAGAAGGTAAGCTAACCATGGATATAAGATGTGGGGGACCGGGGACATTAATGTGAGATGGGAAATAAGCGAGAGCCACACAAAGCTTGACACGTTTCACCCAACTTCTTACGACATGATCTCATAGAAAGCATCACTATGTTTCCAATTGAATTAATAAAATCAGCTTGCAGTGGATATTTCCCGATAAAAGAAACAAAAGAAATATTTAGAGCCATGTTGGACCTAATCAATAAATTAACATGGCCACCGATCCGTGTAATGCTTGAACGAACGACAGAGATTTATTGAACGCTATGCGAACACATGAGCCAGGAAGATGAGGCAGTAAGATGAGTCAGTAGAATGCGCCAAGAAGGTCCGCACCATTATGATGCGCCAGTATGATGAACCAGTATGATGAACCAGTATGATGAACCAGTATGATGAGCCAGTATGATGAACCAGTAAGATGAACCAGTAAGATGAACCAGTATGATGAACCAGTATGATGAACCAGTATGATGAACCAGTATGATGAGCCAGTATGATGAACCAGTATGATGAACCAGTAAGATGAACCAGTATGATGAACCAGTATGATGAACCGGTATGATGAACCAGTAAGATGAACCAGTAAGATGAACCGGTATGATGAGCCAGTATGATGAACCAGTATGATGAGCTTATCATTTAGTTATGATTCAAGGCTAGCGTGTTCAATTAAACATCAGAGAAGAAAATGTATTAGATATGACGTCATTAGTAGCAATTTGGTCAGTCCGACACTGCGTGGTCGATTGACACTATTGTTATCTTCACCTGTCTTTTCACCTTCCTAATTATCCATCTACCTGTCAATTTACTCTTACACCTACTTTTATAGTTACACTCCCACCTACTTGTCCATCTACCCTCCGACTTACCTGTCAATCTACCTTTTCACCTACCTTTCTATCTACCTTTCCATCTACCTTTCCATCTAAGTGTCCAATTACCTGTCCATCTAACCTTCACCTATACGTCCATCTACATTCCCACCTACCTGTACATCTACACTCACACCTAACTGTACATCTACTTGTCCCTATACCCTCCACCTATCTGTACATCTACACTCACACCTACCTGTACACCTACTTATCCATATACCCTCTACCCATCTTTCCATCTACATTCCCACCTACCTGTTCATCTACACTCACACCTACCTGTACACCTACCTGTCCATATATCCTCTACCTATCTTTCCATCTACATTCCCACCTACCTGTACATCTACACTCACACCTACCTGTACACCTACCTATCCATATACCCTCCGCCTATCTGTCCATCTACAAATGCAAAATGTACTGGTATATAGTAAGCAAGAAATACACCTGATAGAATTTATATAGAAAGCAAATAATGAATTAAAAGATTTGTTACATTTGATCCATACGGTATATTCACAATTTTATATAGCCGTCAAGTCATTTTCCTGTTAGGTTTTACATCGCACTTCCACCAACTTTCTTTCTGTTCTTCTAATCTTTGTTCTCTTTAGGAATTTTTGCCAATGCTTATCATTTTCTCTCATTTTTAGGTACTGGTATGATAGATATATAAACACACATACGCACGCACGCACACGCACGCACACACACACACACACACACACATATATATATATATATATATATTGTAAATTTTAATTTATCATATTCATTTTTTTGTTGTTGTACTGATGAAAGCAGCAGCCGAAACGTTTGAAGTTGTATTTCATGTAATCATACTTAAAGCATAATAATGAGTTCGCCGTTTTATTTACAAAATTTGTTTGCGTTTCACAAATCTACTTATTAAAAGCTGCGTCGACGTACAACCCTTTTAAAAGTTGACAAGAACAGATTTCCTCAGAAGCCCATCATTATTATTGTGTTCACTGTACAGTCATGTCACTTAAATGTTTATGCCAGACTGTCATGTCACTAACATGTTTATGCCAGACTGTCATGTCAATAACATGTTTATGCCAGACTGTCATGTCGCTTAGATGTTTATGCCAAACTATCATGTCACTTACATGTTTATGCCATACTGTCATGTCGCTTACGTGTTTTTGCCAAACTGTCATGTCACTTACATGTTAATGCCAAGATGTCATGTCACTTACATGTTTATGCCAAACTGTCATATCATTTTGTATGCCAGACTGTCATGTCACTTACATGTTTATGCCATACTGTCATTCGCTTGCATGTTTATATCAGACTGTCATGTCGCTTACGTGTTTTTGCCAAACTGTCATGTCGCTTACATGTTAATGCCAAGATGTCATGTCACTTACATGTTTATGCCAAACTGTCATGTCACTTACATGTTTATGCTAAGCTGTAATGCCATTTACATGTTTATGCCAGACTGTTCTGTCATTTACATGTTAATGCCAGACTGTAATGTCACTTTCATGTTTATGCCAAACTGTAATGTCACTTACACGCTTATGCCAGACTGTAATGTCAGTGGCCTACGTATGGCAGACTGTCATGTCAGTTCATTGTTTAAGGCTTACTGTGTCGTTAATGCTTCTTCGAGTGATGTTTCCTAGGGGAAGCAACGACATCAATTACCGAGCTGCTGATTTTTCCAGAGTTAATTCTCATTCAAAATTTTTTTTTTTTTTTTTTTTAAATTTAAATTATGGGTTGTCTACATTGTTTAAAATTATTAAAAATCATCTTATGAGATCTAAACCGGTTTGATGGAGTCGACTCGACATATTCGTTTGCTTTGTCCTTATCCAAGCTGCTATTTTTATAACACAATATTTTGATTTCTTACGGCAACGACAACGTTCAAACCGTTGACTTAATGGTGTCACTGGGAGAATCGAACTACCGATATTTACCTGCGACGCCCAACAAGCAAAGATGTTTATAAGATAAGATAAGATAAGATAAGATTAATTTTATTGATCCAAACAAATGGAAATGTTTTTTTTATTGCATTGTATATTTTCAGCCCATAAATAAAACAATTTTAACACAAGACATCTACATTAAATTATTTCACAAGGGGAAAAAAACAGCCATTGAGTGAATTCTCGTAGCCATATCAGGGACTTATTTGTTCTTATTAAGATTTGTGACTTCGCGGGGAGCACGCTGGTAAATTCGTGCAGATTGGGGAAAAAACTAATTTTTATATCTTTCAGGCCTCGCCCTGACGGAAAGAATTCGCCCCGAACGGGTCGATCCCAAGTATTTGTGATAAAGAGGGTGGGATGTATCACCCAAAATGTGTTTAGTCGGTTTATTCGGTGTTTAATTTCAAACGATGAATTCCCACACCAGCAGGTAATACTGAAATTAAGTAGGCTTCCCATTGTTGCACTGTAGAATAAGTTAACGACTTGTTTGTTGACGCCGAAATTGTACAGTTTTTTTTAGGTAGAACATTCTTTGGTTGAATTTCTTATACAGCATTTGGCCGTGCTCATGCCATGTTAGCTTATTACTAATAGTGAAACCTAAGTGCTTATATGCCTCTACTTTCTCTACACTTTGATTTTTTTTGTTGAGAGCTGTTATCTAATGTTCCCCCCTCCTGAAATCAACAACTATTTCCTTCTCCCTCAGATATTAAATTAATGATGGTGGTATCATCAGCAAATTTTAAGATTGGAACGGTGTCGCTTGAACTCTGAATATCATTGGTATTTATTGTATACAGTACAGGGGAGAGAACGCAGCCTTTTGGTGCCCGGTGCTTAGTTCTCTGGTTAGATATAATTGGTCATTTACCTTGACATATTGTGGGCGATTTGTTAAAAAAATATCAGCAGGCAAGCTGGAATATTTAAATTTACAAGTGCCACTTGCTAACACAATTTTTCACGACTTTAATACACAAGCATTCACGCTTAGGAACATATCCCGTTATTTGGTTTAGACCAGCCCAACAAGACTTTGAGTTGTTACTTAGGAATATATCCGTTATTTATTTTAGACCAGCCCAACAAGCCATTGAGTTGTTACTTAGGAATATATCCGTTATTTGTTTTAGACCAGCCCAACAAGACTTTGAGTTGTTACTTAGGAATATATCCCGTTATTTGTTTTAGACCAGCCCAACAAGACTTTGAGTTGTTACTTAGGAATATATCCCGTTTTTGTTTTAGACCAGCCCAACAAGCCTTTGAGTTGTTACTTAGGAATATATCCCGTTATTTTGTTTAGACCAGCCCAACAAGACTTTGAGTTGTTACTTAGGAATATATCCCGTTTTTGTTTTAGACCAGCCCAACAAGACTTTGAGTTGTTACTTAGGAATATATCCCGTTATTTGGTTTAGACCAGCCCAACAAGACTTTGAGTTGTTACTTAGGAATATATCCCGTTATTTTGTTTAGACCAGCCCAACAAGACTTTGAGTTGTTACTTAGGAATCAATCCGTTATTTGTTTTAGACCAGCCCAACAAGACTTTGAGTTGTTACTTAGGAATATATCCCGTTATTTGGTTTAGACCAGCCCAACAAGACTTTGAGTTGTTACTTAGGAATATATCCGTTATTTGGTTTAGACCAGCCCAACAAGACTTTGAGTTGTTACTTAGGAATATATCCGTTATTTGTTTTAGACCAGCCCAACAAGACTTTGAGTTGTTACTTAGGAATATATCCCGTCATTTGTTTTAGACCAGCCCACCAAGACTTTGAGTTGTTACTTAGGAATATATCCGTTATTTGTTTTAGACCAGCCCAACAAGACTTTGAGTTGTTACTTAGGAATATATCCGTTATTTGTTTTAGACCAGCCCAACAAGACTTTGAGTTGTTACTTAGGAATATATCCGTTATTTGTTTTAGACCAGCCCAACAAGACTTTGAGTTGTTACTTAGGAATATATCCGTTATTTGTTTTAGACCAGCCCATCAAGACTTTGAGTTGTTAGTAAGGAATACGTTTTCGAATTTTTGTTTGTATTGTTTTTTACCATTATCTATTTTTTCCTTAAATATTTTTTTAGCTCTAAGGAATTCCTGATCGTTAATCTTAAACATGGTTTTCTTGTGGAGCATGGTCTCCTTTATTTCCCTGCTCATCCAGGGTTTGTTGTTGTTGAATACTCGGATGGTTTTTTGGGGGAATGATTTCGTCTACAAAGAATTTCATATAGGAATTGACGGTGTTTGTTAGCTCGTCAATGTCCAGGCAAGTTTTTGTTAGCTCGTCAATGTCCAGGCAAGTGTTTGTTAGCTCGTCAATGTCCAGGCAAGTGTTTGTTAGCTCGTCAATGTCCAGGCAAGTGTTTGTTAGCTCGTCAATGTCCAGGCAAGTGTTTGTTAGCTCGTCAATGTCCGGGCAAGTGTTTGTTAGCTCGTCAATGTCCAGGCAAGTGTTTGTTAGCTCGTCAATGTCCGGACAAGTGTTTGTTAGCTCGTCAATGTCCAGGCAAGTGTTTGTTAGCTCGTCAATGTCCAGGCAAGTGTTTGTTAGCTCGTCAATGTCCAGGCAAGTGTTTGTTAGCTCGTCAATGTCCAGGCAAGTGTTTGTTAGCTCGTCAATGTCCAGGCAAGTGTTTGTTAGCTCGTCAATGTCCAGGCAAGTGTTTGTTAGCTCGTCAATGTCCGGACAAGTGTTTGTTAGCTCGTCAATGTCCGGGCAAGAGTTTATAAAAGTGTCCCAGTCTGTACTTTCCAAGAAGCCCGTACGTTTTTCTCTAGCCTCATCTGACCATAGTTCAATAGTTTTTGTTTGAATTTTTGTTGTTTTTAAAACTGCCTTAAAGCATGGCGTAAGGCGGACCATTGTGTGGTCGGATTCTCATAGTGGAAATAAACCATGAGATGTGTAGGCCTTTTTTATGTTACCGTATCACATGTAGAGTTCGGTCTTGTCGTGTGAGGCAAGTAACGTATGTTGGCACGGATTTATCCAGTGATAGATGATTAAAGTCCCCAATAACAAGACGAACAAGGGTTTTTGGTTTCGAAATCATGGATAACATCCACAAGTCTCTCAGTAGCCTGATCATTGTTAGCATGAGGTGGCCTTAAAGTGGTGCAGAGTAGTTCTGTGTCGGGTGTACAAGCTACTTCTTTCACTGTACTGTTGTTGATGCTGCAGTACTAAATTGCCTATGACAATGTCAGGACATTCTGCACAATGACGGTGAGACCAAAGACTCATGACGTTTTAGAAACAAAAGAGATATTCCGGAAACTGAGCTGTGTACTTGCGCAGTCTACTCCTGTTTAGCGCATAGGTCTGGTTACATTGAAACCCGTAGAGCATTTATAGTTACAGTGGTCATATTTTAAGGCTGGACGAACCCCCACCCCACGACCCACTCCACCCACCCCCCCCGACCCACTCCACCCCACCCTAAAATCAAGGGAAACAATGAATTTATTCAAATTGGACAATTTCTATATTTTCTCTCCCTTTGAATATACCTTGTCTCTTCCCCCTGTTTCCATCTTCTTTTTCTCTTTTAAATCTTTCTCTAAACAATCCTTTATTTAAACAAACCTTTCTCTGTACAAATCTTTCTCCACATACAGCTTTCTCTACATAAATGTATAAATCTTTCTCTACCAATTTCGCCCTTGTCCTCTACTAGTCGCCATTTTATCATCATTTATCCATTCAACCACAATTTTCAAGTTTTGTTCAACACAAATAAATAAACGCGAATTATATTTTAAGCTGTGCGTATGTGGGAATGCGGTGGAAGGCAAACGTACTTGTTTGTTCACTTGTGCGTGCGTGTGAGTGCAACAAGAGAAAGATTGCCATCTTTGCGTAAGGTTTACATAGAATAAACAGTCTAGTAACTGTAATGTCAATGTGACGTCTTCATTCTTAGTTATATATGGTATCCTCGAGGGGAAATCTTAGTGATATAATGTTCCTTTAGATCAGTAGTTCTCAATCTTCCTAATGTCGCGACCCAGTTCCTTATGTTGTGGCGACCCCTTCCACAAAATTATATTCGTTTCCACTTTATAACTGTATATGTGTTTTACGATGGTCTTAGACGACCCATGTGAAAGGGTCGTTCGACCCCCAAAGGCATCGTGACCCGCATGTTAAGAGCCGCTGCTTTAGATTAAGGAAAGATCTATGCAAGTGTGGGCAGATTTGAAGATATAATATGGAAGGGTAGCTGAACTACTTCCAGCAGCTTGTGAAAACTGTATCCGGAGCAACCACTATTTGGTCAACGGACAGAATAAGGGAGACCGCAACGTGATGTGAATCGCTCAGAGCATGGCAACACATGGAAAACGCCATGTTCATTCACTGCACCCTATCCCGTGACCGGCCGTCTCGATCTTGTCTTGCTGTTGGACTAAGATGGCGTAGTGAGAGAGTGAGGTTGACGATTCGCGCAACTGTTCCTCATTTAAATCCAAGTCATAGCGCTGGCCGTTGTAAGCATCAACCCATATTATGGAAAATAATGGATGGAAAGTATCTTCATCGACACCATGGTCTTCATCATCGACACCATGGTCTTCACCATTGACACCATGGTCTTCGTCATCGACACCATGGTCTTCATCATTGACACCATGGTCTTCATCATCGACACCATGGTCTTCATCATCGACACCATGGTCTTCATCATCGACACCATGGTCTTCATCATTGACACCATGGTCTTCATCATTGACACCATGGTCTTCATCATTGGCACCATGGTCTTCGTCATCGACACAATGGTCTTCATCATCGACACCATGGTCTTCATCATTGACACCATGGTCTTCATCATCGACACCATGGTCTTCATCATTGACACCATGGTCTTCGTCATCGACACCATGGTCTTCATCATCGACACCATGGTCTTCATCATTGACACCATGGTCTTCGTCATTGACACCATGGTCTTCATCATCGACACCATGGTCTTCGTCATCGACACCATGGTCTTCGTCATTGACACCATGGTCTTCGTCATCGACACCATGGTCTTCGTCATTGACACCATGGTCATCATCATTGACACCATGGTCTTCGTCATCGACACCATGGTCTTCGTCATTGACACCATGGTCTTCATCATCGACACCATGGTCTTCGTCATTGACACCATGGTCTTCATCATCGACACCATGGTCTTCATCATCGACTACATGGTCTTCATCATCGACACCATGGTCTTCATCATCGACACCATGGTCTTCATCATTGACACCATGGTCTTCATCATTGACACCATGGTCTTCGTCATCGACACCATGGTCTTCATCATCGACACCATGATCTTCATCATCGACACCATGGTCTTCATCATCGACACCATGGTCTTCATCATCGACACCATGGTCTTCATCATTGACACCATGGTCTTCATCATTGACACCATGGTCTTCATCATCGACACCATGGTCTTCATCATTGACACCATGGTCTTCATCATTGACACCATGGTCTTCGTCATCGACACCATGGTCTTCATCATTGACACCATGGTCTTCATCATCGACACCATGGTCTTCATCATTGACACCATGGTCTTCATCATCGACACCATGGTCTTCATCATTGACACCATGGTCTTCATCATTGACACCATGGTCTTCGTCATTGACACCATGGTCTTCATCATCGACACCATGGTCTTCATCATCGACACCATGGTCTTCATCATCGACACCATGGTCTTCATCATCGACACCATGGTCTTCATCATCGACACCATGGTCTTCATCATCGACACCATGGTCTTCATCATCGACACCATGGTCTTCATCATCGACACCATGGTCTTCATCATCGACACCATGGTCTTCATCATCGACACCATGGTCTTCATCATCGACACCATGGTCTTCATCATCGACACCATGGTCTTCATCATCGACACCATGGTCTTCATCATTGACACCATGGTCTTCATCATTGACACCATGGTCTTCATCATCGACACCATGGTCTTCATCATCGACACCATGGTCTTCATCATCGACACCATGGTCTTCATCATCGACACCATGGTCTTCATCATTGACACCATGGTCTTCATCAATGACACCATGGTCTTCATCATTGACACCATGGTCTTCATCATCGACACCATGGTCTTCATCATCGACACCATGGTCTTCATCATCGACACCATGGTCTTCATCATCGACACCATGGTCTTCGTCATCGACACCATGGTCTTCATCATCGACAACATGGTCTTCCTCATCGACACCATGGTCTTCATCATCGACACCATGGTCTTCCTCATCGACAACATGGTCTTCATCATAGGCCCACGCGTCGCAGTCTCTCAGATGTTTGTTCATTTACTTATCCGTCGCTTACAGACCGTTGGCTTTGATTGGCCCACCTCATATATATTAATATGGCAGTTAATGGCCCTCATTTTGATATGGCTTTGGTAGCGTCATTGGCCCTCAAGTTTTAATATTGATAATTCTGGAAATATACAATTTTCCAAATTTTACCGTTATCCGGAAGGGCAAACAGCCCCTGAAACCTTGGCCCCTGAAACCTTGGTCCCTGAAACCTTGACCTTTGAAATTTTTGACCCTGAAACCTTGACCACAAAAAAACCCGATTAGGAACTTTAAAAACAAATTGTAGTTGGTATATTCAGTACCCTTAATGATTTTATCCGAACTGTTGTTCCCATTTCATAGCTGTTCTAGAACCGTTCCATGACCGTAACCTGAGGTGTTGGGTTTCGTATTTAGATAACTTTATTGGGACTCAGGAAGTTTTCGTAACAAGCGGTTAATGTCCTTGGGTTTAGCTGAGTAGGTAGAAAGATGGATATAAAGGTTTAGCTGAGTAGGTAGACAGATGGATATAAAGGTTTAGCTGAGTAGGTAGACAGATGGATATAAAGGTTTAGCTGAGTAGGTAGACATATGGATATAAAGGTTTAGCTGAGTAGGTAGACAGATGGATATAAAGGTTTAGCTGAGTAGGTAGATAGATGGATATAAAGGTGTAGCTGAGTAGGTAGATAGATGGATATAAAGGTTTAGCTGAGTAGGTAGACATATGGATATAAAGGTTTAGCTGAGTAGGTAGACAGATGGGTATAAAGGTTTAGCTGAGTAGGTAGACAGATGGATATAAAGGTTTAGCTGAGTAGGTAGACAGATGGGTATAAAGGTTTAGCTGAGTAGGTAGACAGATGGGTATAAAGGTTTAGCTGAGTAGGTAGATAGATGGATATAAAGGTTTAGTTGAGTATGTAGACAGATGGATATAAAGGTTTAGCTGAGTAGGTAGACAGATGGGTATAAAGGTGTAGCTGAGTAGGTAGACAGATGGATATAAAGGTTTAGCTGAGTAGGTAGACAGATGAGTATAAAGGTTTAGCTGAGTAGGTAGACAGATGAGTATAAAGGTTTAGCTGAGTAGGTAGACAGATGGATATAAAGGTTTAGCTGAGTAGGTAGACATATGGGTATAAAGGTTTAGCTGAGTAGGTAGACAGATGGATATAAAGGTTTAGCTGAGTAGGTAGACAGATGAGTATAAAGGTTTAGCTGAGTAGGTAGACAGATGGATATAAAGGTTTAGCTGAGTAGGTAGACATATGGGTATAAAGGTTTAGCTGAGTAGGTAGACAGATGGCTATAAAGGTTTCGCTGAGTAGGTAGACAGATGGGTATAAAGGTTTAGCTGAGTAGGTAGACAGATGGGTATAAAGGTTTAGCTGAGTAGGTAGACAGATGGGTATAAAGGTTTAGCTGAGTAGGTAGACAGATGGCTAATCATGGGTGATTCGATGTGCGCATGAAATGAACGTGGAGTCGAGGTGGATTGGTGTGTGGAGTATACGTGTGGGTAGAGAGGGGGGATAGGCGGAGTGGGGAGAGAGATGTAAAGGTGGCATAAAGGTCGAATGGAATGACGTAGGGATATGAAGTTGAAATGTAAGGATAACCTAACCAAAAATGATAATGAAAGGTTATTGGTCGAGGAACATTGGTAGCTGCAACTACAAAATATATTTGTTTACTTCCATGATTTGAAAGTACGGTAGGTTATTTCAATTACAAATGGTTAAGTGAGTCTATTTATAGGAATACTAGAACCATAAATTAAAAAAATAAATGTGACAAAATAGAGTTAATAAAATTCTCATTATAGAACAAGAAGATTTCTTTCAAAAATAAAATAATTGTAACCCAAGGTTTTGGAGAGAGAGGATGCTACATTTTTACAATAACATCGAAATGTGGGCTTAATGATATCAGAGCAATTTTCTTAGGAGCACTATCGACTTTCTCTGCCACCTTTATAAGGTTCATAGAGTGTAAATCCCTTGTTCGCAAGGTAGCTTGCTGCAAAATGCAGCACCTTTTCGACTGGTTCCACGTGTGTCATTCTGAAAACTTGTGCAGCTCTAGCGCACGATTTAATAGGCGACTAGACCAAATGACGTCAGACAAGACGAGCAAGTACGCCAGTTGCCATGCCACTAGTGACCACATCAGGTTAGGCGTGTTTCTCTATTTCACTGGCCAGTTGCTGGGTGCCACACAAACTTATTCTTTCATAACAAAGAACGCGCTTTAAAATAATTGTATTGATGACTATTAAGCCATTATTACCAATTACCCTCCAAGATTTTCATTGTTACATCACTCGGGGTATTGTATCCCTGGGTTTGTCGACCCCCTAAGACAAACGGAAAAAGTCGAATAGAATAACCATAGAAAACTAGAAGGGAATATCAACGACTGGATATATTTGGGAAAAGATAGATATACAAACAAAAGGAATGGATAGATATACAAACAAAAGGAATGGATAGATATACACACAAAAGGAGTTGATAGATATACAAACAAAGGGAGAGAATAGATATACAAACAAAAGGAGAGGATAGATATACAAACAAAAGGAATGGATAGATATACAAACAAACGGAATGGATAGATATACACACAAAAGGAATGGATAGATATACAAACAAAGGGAGAGGATAGATATACAAACAAAAGGAGAGGATAGATATAAGAACAAAAGGAATGGATAGATATACAAACCAAAAGAATGGATAGATATACAAACAAAAGGAGAGGATAGATATACAAACAAAAGGAGAGGATAGATATACAAACAAAAGGAGAGGATATATATACAAACAAAAGGAGAGGAGAGATATACAAACAAAAGGAAAGGATAGATATACAAACAAAAGGAGAGGATAGATATACAAACAAAAGGAGAGGAGAGATATACAAACAAAATGAGAGGATATATATACAAACAAAAGGAAAGGATAGATATACAAACAAAAGGAGAGGATAGATATACAAACAAAAGGAATGGATAGATATACAAACAAAATGAGAGGATATATATACAAACAAAAGGAAAGGATAGATATACAAACAAAAGGAGAGGATAGATATACAAACAAAAGGAATGGATAGATATACACACAAAAGGAGTTGATAGATATACAAACAAAGGGAGAGAATAGATATACAAACAAAAGGAGAGGATAGATATACAAACAAAAGGAATGGATAGATATACAAACAAACGGAATGGATAGATATACACACAAAAGGAATGGATAGATATACAAACAAAGGGAGAGGATAGATATACAAACAAAAGGAGAGGATAGATATAAGAACAAAAGGAATGGATAGATATACAAACCAAAAGAATGGATAGATATACAAACAAAAGGAGAGGATAGATATACAAACAAAAGGAGAGGATAGATATACAAACAAAAGGAGAGGATAGATATACAAACAAAAGGAGAGGAGAGATATACAAACAAAAGGAAAGGATAGATATACAAACAAAAGGAGAGGATAGATATACAAACAAAAGGAGAGGATAGATATACAAACAAAATGAGAGGATATATATACAAACAAAAGGAAAGGATAGATATACAAACAAAAGGAGAGGATAGATATACAAACAAAAGGAGAGGAGAGATATACAAACAAAATGAGAGGATATATATACAAACAAAAGGAAAGGATAGATATACAAACAAAAGGAGAGGATAGATATACAAACAAAAGGAAAGGATAGATATACAAACAAAATGAAAGGATACATGCTGGGAAGTATGAAGAGAAAATATTAGGATGGATAAAAGGATGGCTATATGAAAAGATAGATGAATATGTAGTTGTTGCATGAGCTTTTACGACATACGAATATATAATATGTAGACCGATTGATAGATCTGTATATTGTTATGATGATGGATATTTGTAAATATATTTATAGGTGGATGGATACAGGGCTCGAGTCCTCTAAGAACGCATGGGAATGACATTATGAGCTTTTTCTCTTTTTCTTTTACCAAGACTGCTAAGAAGGGGAAACCTAGGGTGAGTTGCCAGACTTTCCTCCCAGCTGATTGGTGTACACACTGATGACGTAAGAGTGTGATGCTTGTGTTTATCCCATTGCTACAATAACAAACTTATCCCAAAACTACAATAACCAACCTATCCCATTGCTACAATAACAAACCTATCCCATTAGCTACAATAACAAACCTATCCCATAAGCTACAATAACAAACCTATCCCATAAGCTACAATAACAAACCTATCACATTGCAAACCTATCGCATAAGCTACAATAACAAACCTATCTACATTTTACTTATCGCTATCAGACTTTCATTTCCGGTTCCAGCAGACAATTTAATTCTCTTTATTACATTGGCTGGGGAATAGTCAAATCTATGACGTCATACGGTACGAACATTTATTGCTAAGTGGCGAACCTCGAGGCAATTGTGGTAATACAATTACATTGGTATGTCTGTTGAACCAGGCACAGAAAAGTCTATCAGATGGACACACAGAGAAGTCTGGCAGATGGACACACAGAGAAGTCTGTCAGATGGACACACAGAGAAGTCTGACAGATGGACACACAGAGAAGTCTGTCAGATGAATACACACATAACTCTGTCAGATGGACACACAGATAAGTCTGTCAGATGGACACACAGAGAAGCCTATCAGATGGACACACAGATAAGTCTGTCAGATGGACACACAGAGAAGTCTGTCAGATGGACACACAGATAAGTCTGTCAGATGGACACACAGAGAAGTCTGTCAGATGGACACACAGATAAGTCTGTCAGATGGACACACAGAGAAGCCTATCAGATGGACACACAGAGAAGTCTGTCAGATGGACACACAGAGAAGTCTGTCAGATGGACACACAGATAAGTCTGTCAGATGGACACACAGAGAAGTCTGTCAGATGGACACACAGAGAAGTCTGTCAGATGGACACACAGATAACTCTGTCAGATGGACACACAGAGAAGCCTATCAGATGGACACACAGAGAAGTCTGTCAGATGGACACACAGAGAAGTCTATCAGATAGACACACAGAGAAGTCTGTCAGATGGACACACAGAGAAGTCTGTCAGATAGACACACAGAGAAGTCTGTCAGATAGACACACAGAGAAGTCTGTCAGATGGACACACAGAGAAGTCTGTCAGAATGACACACAGATAAGTCTGTCAGCTGGACACACGAAGTAGTATCGTTTAAAAGAGACAAGAATAAATCATAATGTAATCATCTTTATTAAAAGGTACATGGCATATGAGAACAGTTTCATGACAAGACTTAAATACAATATGAACATCTTTAAATGATCAGGATGTTGTAGAATTAAAATATAAAAAATTCATAACGTAAAATGTCAAAACAATGAGAAGATTCAAACATTTTAAAAAATGATCACATTTGTACAAGCCTTTAGCGGCTTCAAGTACTGAATAGATTGCACATTAAATAGAAACATTGTACATGAAAATCCTTTAGTTTCACGTGATACAGTCACATGGTTGTGTTCTGGACATAGCGTGCATTGAGCTTAAGACAATGTATTGTTAGTCTATAGTATTTATGGCAGCTCAATATGTTAGGCTGTGTGTAATGTAATAATGTGTATAATGTAAGGATGTGTGTAATGTAAAGCTGTGTGTAATGTAAGGCTGTGTGTAATGTAAAGCTGTGTGTAATGTAAGGCTGTGTGTAATGTAAGGCTGTATGCAATGTAATAATGTGTATAATGTAAGGATGTGTGTAATGTAAAGATGTGTGTAATGTAAGGCTGTGTGTAATGTAAGGCTGTGTGTAATGTAAGGCTGTGTGTAATGTAAGGCTGTGTGTAATGTATGGCTGTGTGTAATGTAATAATGTGTATAATGTAAGGATGTGTGTAATGTAAGGATGTGTGTAATGTAAAGCTGTGTGTAATGTAAGGCTGTGTGTAATGTAAGGCTGTGTGTAATGTAAGGCTGTGTGTAATGTAAGGCTGTGTGTAATGTAAGGATGTGTGTAATGTAAAGCTGTGTGTAATGTAAGGATGTGTGTAATGTAAGGCTGTGTGTAATGTAAGGATGTGTGTAATGTAAGGCTGTGTGTAATGTAAGGTTGTGTGTATTGTAAAGCTGTGTGCAATGTAAGGATGTGTGCAATGTAAGGGCGTGTGTAATGTAATACTGTGTGTAATGTAAGGATGTGTGTAATCTAAAGCTATGTGTAATCTAAGGCTTTCTAGTATATACTGTTGTGAATTATGAGGATTGTGTAAAACTGGTGGCAGAGTAGCGAGATTCTCAAAAGATTACTAGGAGTATCATGGGGCCTCTGCTTGGACATCTTAGATCCATATTCAGATTCAGTTTTAAGCATTTCAACTTTATTACAATTGCGGATTTCTTCAAGTCTTTATTTCTTGACTTTTGTAAGAAGGAAAAGTTTCTGTGCAAATGCTGTAAGTCCATCTACAAGAGCAAAAACAAATTAAACATTAAATTTAATGAGAAATCGACATTTTAATATTGGTACGGTACTGTTTATAGAAATGTTTGCCTTCTATGATATGCAATTTTTATTATTCTCTATTTTCATTATCATTTTTAATAAGAGATTTTAAAAACATGTTTTAATGAAGATGGCGTAGGAATGGGGGTGCGGAAGGGGCGGAGCACCCCGGACGGCATTTTTGCCCCTTATAATGAGGGTTGGCCCATTGTAGAGTATTTTCATAAAGAGGTGGGGCAAAAAACTTGACCGGTCTCGGGCGGCACTTACCCTAGCTACGCAGTGGCGTAGCGAGGGGGCAAGGGGGCATCATGCCCCGGGCGCTACTCACAAAGGGGCGTTAAATGGTATATTTTACATATAATATTGTATGGTTTTCAAATAGGGGGCGCTAAAAAGGTATTGTGCCCCGGGCGCGAGTTAAGCTCGCTACGCCACTGGTAAGAGACAACGTGAAATAACAAAGGTATACAACTTACCAACAATTTCCGTGAACTCTCTCGGTTTGCTCTTCCATAGGACGCCGAACCAATAGACGGGGATTCCCGCAAATAGTATGGCGAGCCCAATGCCCATTTTATTAGGTTTCTGGTAAATGGCCAGAACTAGGACAGCCACGTTAACAATTATCTCAGTGATGGGGATAAACCACATGGTCTGGGAGGGACACAAGAAAGCGTTAGATTAAATTTTTAAAAAAATGCCCCATCAAACACTGGCATACCCATCATCGACCAGAATCAAACACTGACATCTCAATGATATGACTTGAGAAAACATTGACATATCGAATTCAATTAGATATCCCAATCAATCACTAACATATCAATTATATAGCACAATCAAAACACTGACATATCAATTATATGACCCAGTGAAACACTGACATATCAATTAAATGATCCAGTGTAACACTGACATATCAATTATATGACACAATTAATCATATATACGTCAAACATGTACCACAGATTATGGTACATAGTACCAAATTTCATTACTGGAAATTACCAGATAAGACATGTCCATTAAAAGTCAATCAATTGGAGAGAAAAAACAACTCAAAATTCAATCATAAGTCAAAAAACCAATAAAGAAAAATAAAAATGTGTCAAGTGATGTCAATTTGTTGGAATTTCTCACCTGATAAGGACGATTCTCGTTGGGTTTCTTCCAGCGCAGGTAGATGAGAGAAGCGATGACCACGATAGCCATGATGGTGGAGAACAGAGCGATGAAGTCCATCATGTCGGTGACACCACCGGTGAACAACATCACCATCCCCCAGGCCAGCTGATCACGTGACAAGATAGAGAGGTTAGCCGATGGCTTTATGTGTTTAGCGACAAAATCACGGTGTGATGAACAAGATTATAGGTATGAGGTGAAAGGTCATTGTGCTAGATGACAAGGACATATGTCCAGTACATTGAGTTTGGTGGCAGGTTATTGCTTCAGTGTTGGATGACAATGTCATCGTGTTAATTGGATGTCTATGTTATGACGTTAATGTATGTTATAATCATACGAATGTTCAAGGTTAGGTTACGTCACTGCCTATAATCTCAAGGTCAAGTAAGATACTTTTTACTAAATGTTACTTTTGTCACACATCTTTTGCTGCCCTCTTGGAAACTACTTCTAAGCTTTTATACATTTTTAAATTTTATTCGTTTTTCTGTTTGTTCGCTGATGAAGGCTTCCTGCCGACACGTTCGTTGTTTTGTTGCGTTCCTTTTATCAGGTTTAACCTTACTGTGTTTTACTAATTTTCTATTGTGCTAACCTGATCGCAGTCTCCCCCATTATTACCCTTACTTTTGTCATGAGGGTTCATCATAGAGACGTGCATTTTGACTTAAAATGTCTCTGATAAAAGCCTCAAATATCTGATGATGGAAATGTTTTTGACAATAATATCAACCCGTCCCGTCCCCCCCCCCCCCCCCCCCAACCTCATGTTCAAAAGCTTTAAATATAACCCTCGACAGAACAAGTTCTATCTTTGAATCTACCCATCAGCCTACAGCGCATACTTACGTAAACAAAGATTGATGGCCACGGGGTCAAATATTTAGCATTGACCATTCCCAAGATCTGAGGCATGTGTCCATTTCTGGCACCAGCAAACAACAATCTGATGATTTTAAAAAAAAAAATGTCTATTAGGATTAGTGTTCATTGAAGTAGGAGATTGTTTTTAACATAAAAATATGGCATTGACATTGACATGATCATGGTGTTTATTGAACTTATTGTCAGCCAATGGCAATGCAGAGTTACAAAATATATGCCAGTCCCATCCCATAATTATGAAATGTCAGCCAGTCGCATCCCATAATTACCAAAATGGCAACCGGTCCCATTCCATAATTACCAATTGTCAACCAGTGCCAACCCATAATGACCAAATGTCAGCTAGTCCCATCTTATAATTACCAAATGTCAACCAACCCCATCCCATAATTACAAAATGTCAGCCAGTCCCATCCCATAATTACAAAATGTCAGCCAATCCTATCACTTAATTGCCATATTTGCATTGAACCCAGGAAATGCTGATCATGTATTTTATATACACGAACTCCCAGTCCATGTTTATCATAATGGTCAACAATCTCATGTCATGTTGATCAATTCTCCACCACTCTCATATAAACATTGTTTATTGAAGTTGTCAAGCCAATCCACTGTAGCTTACAGTGTGTGGGCCGCGCGTGGGCTAACACCGGACCACTAAAAACGCTTTCTTTCACAAAAGATGAATATATAATGGGACGTTTAAAAAAAACAACTAAAAAAAGTAACAACGGATTTTGATGACGCGCCCGAGAAAAAAAATCAATGCAACCCATTGTAGGGAGTCTTGTCCGTACCTGGAGTGTCCCATAATGGAAGCGTTCAGGGCGCCGATTGACGTCATGGCTACCAGGACGGAAATAAGGGGGACGAGCGGGCTGTACATCCGCTGGATGAAGTCCTGTTGACAAGAACAAAACAAATCTGGTCAACAACATTATGTGAATATGGAAGTGTTGCTCAGACGAGATGGTCCTAGTAAACATATTTGTTTGTGTGGCTGCTATGTGAATATGGAAGTGTTGCTCAGACGAGATGGTCCTAGTAAACATATGTGTTTATATGTGTTTGTGAGGCTGCTATGTGAATATGGAAGTGTTGCTCAGGCGAGATGGTCCTAGTGAACATATGTGTTTGTGTGGATGCTATGTACAATGGCAGGATGCTCATGTAAATATAAGAGGCCGTCCATAGGTACGTAACGTAATGTGTGTGGGGGGGGGGGGTGCCTAAGAAAGTATTTTGTGACACGGAAGGGGGGGGGGGGTAAAATCTTGCGTGACGTCACAAATTATTATTTGTTTAAATAATCTTACAATGCATAAGTCTGAAATTTGAAAGTAATGTTGAACTTTCTGTTGCGATGGATGTATTCTGACAGAATATGTCACTTTGATAAATGTAATAGTTAAATAAATGAATTGTGTTATAGATTACATTTTAATGTAATTTTAATTTTATTACAATTGTTTTAGTTTAAAAGTGTGTCTTACTTTGAAAAAAAAGGGGGGGGGGGGTTAATGAGATTTGTAACAGATTGTGACGGGGAGGGGTAAACAATTATAATCTGCGTAGTTGAATGAGTTGTGTGGTAAATACGCATTTTGATGACTGCTATGGAAATATGCACCATCCTCTAAACTCTATGTTAACATATGAAGTTGACAGGATGAAAAAATACCATCTGATGGATTTAGGGCAGTGGTCGGCAAATCGCGGCTCGTGAGCCGCATGCGGCTCTTTAGTGACCTGAGTGCGGCTCGGCCAGCCAGCCAAAAATCGGTTTTGACTCCGAAAAACGAATAGAAATTTGGCACTCAATTTTTTTTTAATCGTCCTGCTGCTGATTTTTGGCTTTTTCGTCTAATGAGTTTTCCGACCACTGACGTAGGGCATCATCGTTGCACAAAGTGGTCTTCCAGGACCGGCACCTGTTCGCAAGCCTTACGTTTCAGGTCGACAAATCACAAGACAAATCGATTGTTTTTTTTGAAAAAGTTCCATGCTACAGCTTAATATCACGAGAATTATTTTTTTTTTTAATACCTTGACCCATTGGCCTAAAATGTTTTATAAACAATTTAGAAGACACTGGCAGGTAATTAATGTACGTTAACTTGTTGGTTGTGTCCCATGTCTCCGTCATTAGTGCAAGGCGTGGGGGGGGGGGGGATTGTTCTCTTATGAAAACGTCAAGGCATTAACCCAGTTGTCATTTTAGCGTCGTTGTTTCTTTTTAAATAAAATACCCTTGTTTGTACTTTAAGACTTCTCCAAAAAAATATCCAAGGAGGATATTTTAGAAAGTTATCAAAAGTTGTTGATGTTTTTGTTTTAAAGAGGACACTGCAATGATCATTGTCAGCGTTTTTTAAATGATTGTCTTTTATTTGAAAAATTCGAATACCTTTCTTTGATTGCTTCAAAATATAGAGTTCATGTGATGACGTATGCACATAAGTGTACAGTAATAATGTGATGTGTACCAGTGTTATAAAAAACTTTTAAGTTTGGCGGACCGGTGGCCATGGCTCAAAATTGCATCAGGGACCGATACTAGATTTATTTAATTTTTTTCCCTTTTTATCAGACTATAAGAGCCGTTGAAAACGAATAACCCGTGGGTAAAATTGTCAAACTGTGTTTAAAATAATCACGGCGAATAAATAGAAATATTTTCAAAAACATCTCTCAGGTGGCTCTCTGCACAAAAAGGTTGACCACCCCTGATCTATTTGGGTTTACAAATAGGTACAAATATGCTATTACTTGAAAGGGTGCATAGCTGATTGAAATGTTAGAATAAAGTTGGTGCTCATGGTGGTTAATTGTTAGAAAAAGGGGCGCTTACGATGAACGTATGTTAGAATAAAGGGTGCTCATGGTGG
Source organism: Omphiscola glabra (assembly GCA_964017045.1). Lineage (NCBI taxonomy): Eukaryota > Metazoa > Mollusca > Gastropoda > Lymnaeidae > Omphiscola > Omphiscola glabra. Next base: position 22,215,526 of record OZ024805.1, read on the forward strand.
GTAAATGTTAGAAAAAGGGGCGCTTCCGGTGAACGTATGTTAGAATAAAGGGTGCTCATGGTGGGTAAATGTTAGAAAAAGGGGCGCTTCCGGTGAACGTATGTTAGAATAAAGGGTGCTCATGGTGGGTAAATGTTAGAAAAAGGGGCGCTTCCGGTGAACGTATGTTAGAATAAAGGGTGCTCATGGTGGGTAAATGTTAGAAAAAGGGGCGCTTCCGGTGAACGTATGTTAGAATAAAGGGCGCTCATGGTGGGTAAATGTTAGAAAAAGGGGCGCTTCCGGTGAACGTATGTTAGAATAAAGGGTGCTCATGGTGGGTAAATGTTAGAAAAAGGGGCGCTTCCGGTGAACGTATGTTAGAATAAAGGGCGCTCATGGTGGGTAAATGTTAGAAAAAGGGGCGCTTCCGGTGAACGTATGTTAGAATAAAGGGCGCTCATGGTGGGTAAATGTTAGAAAAAGGGGCGCTTCCGGTGAACGTATGTTAGAATAAAGGGTGCTCATGGTGGGTAAATGTTAGAAAAAGGGGCGCTTCCGGTGAACGTATGTTAGAATAAAGGGTGCTCATGGTGGGTAAATGTTAGAAAAAGGGGCGCTTCCGGTGAACGTATGTTAGAATAAAGGGCGCTCATGGTGGGTAAATGTTAGAAAAAGGGGCGCTTCCGGTGAACGTATGTTAGAATAAAGGGCGCTCATGGTGGGTAATTGTTATAAACAGGGGCGCTTACGATGAAGGTATGTTAGAATAAGAGTCACATCTGGCGATGAAATGTAAAAATAAGAGACTACTAGACTTTGCTTGTTCGACCCGGTTCATTAACTAGGTCTTTTACTTGATTTCAATATTTCCAAGCAATTATATAAAAGTTTGGATTTCTATAACTGATACAGTTTGCCACTACACACCATTCATTCACTAGCTACCACTGAATTTACATTTGAATGTAACACATCATACGAAGATGATGTGATTAATTAATTATTCTAAAACAATTTTTTTTTTAAATTAAAAAACCACGCTGTTTGGTAGAACATCTACGAATGTCAAGTCCTGGTTGAAGGTCACCTCCCAAACCTCTCCCGCCCACGTCCATTATCCTCTATGTTTGCTGTACATCTGAAGTTTGGGTGCTGACCGTACGTTACAGAACAGTTGTCAATGAAACAAATTGTTGTCTGGACGAACAATGGAGACCTGTTCGGTGGCGCTTTTAAGCAGTAATGGATAGCGATAATTGATATGGATGGGGTAATGTAGCCAGGGATCAGTACTGAAGTGAAATGACTCAACTAGATGCGTATTCTCCATTTCAGATCTCGTCGAGTCAAAGTCTTCGTTTTCTTTTATCCCCGTCAATTGGCGATGAATTTTTACTTTTATGTTTTTAATTCCTTTTTTTTTGGGGGGGGGGGGGGATTGTTACTTTGAAATGTACACGTGAAATTTTTTACAATGTGCATTTGAAAGAACTGCGCAGCTTTGAGGTTTGAGTGAGCTGGGATCAGCCGTCCTATGATGTCTTCTGTAACAGTAATGTAATGATAGGCCATGATGAACACTAATACAGTGATACGATAATCTTTTCTATACGGTATAAAAAAGAATAATCGCCAGCATATTATAATTGAGGATATCAGTAAAACTTGAGTTATTTAGGATGTCAGTGGTTCAAATAAACATACATAAACTTGCTAATATATAAATACTAAAGCATGCAATCAAACACATACAATCTCACACACGCACATAAAACCATACACATACAAATATTTCTAATGCACAAATACACGAGCGAGTAAAAAAGAAATGTACAGAGTTTCAATAAGATCGGCGTAACCAAAGCAGGATATGGACGCCACACAACGGTACGACGTCATTCTTATTTATTGTTTAATCCGCTAAAACAACGATATTGCGGCAGCATGTGCTGGAGTTTGTAAATATATATTTTATGATTGATTGACACAAGGCGTAAGACGATAGCATAGGAATTCCTCACTTGTTAATATATTATTGAATCCAGATAATTTTGGGACGTGAACTCACCGAGGCCACAGCAGACGATCCGATAATTTCTGTAGGCGTCAACAGCGTGACGTAAGCAACGTTAGTCATGATGTACTTGCTGATGACGATGGCGAATGAGATGTACACTGAACGGGGCGGGTCTCTGAAATAAAGGCAAAGGTGTAGGTCAGCAAGTGTGATGATATCATATTATCTGGGGGAAAGTAATTGTGTGCCCTTATTGAACTGGAGTATGAAAATTAAACATAATTGTGTGCCCTTATTGAACTGGAGTATGCAAATTAAACATAATTGTGTGCCCTTATTTAACAGAAGTATGAAAATTAAAAATAATTGTGTGCCCTTATTGAACCGAAGTATGAAAATTAAAAATAATTGTGTGCCCTTATTGAACTGATGTATGAAAATTAAACATAATTGTGTGCCATTATTGAGCTGATGTATGAAAATTAAACATAAATGTGTGCCCTTATTGAACTGATGTATGAAAATTAAACATAATTGTATGCCATTATTGAACTGATGTATGAAAATTAAAAATAGTTGTGTGCCCTTATTGAACTGATGTATGAAAATTAAAAAATAGTTGTGTGCCCTTATTGAACTGATGCATGAAAATTAAAAATAGTTTAACTGGGATTTAACATGTTGGGGGTGGGGGAATGTTACCTTCCGGGGTCCTTGACCTCCTCCAGCAGTGTCGTCATAACCTGCCAACCACCGTAAGAGAAGATGGAGTAAAAGATGGCCACGGCAAACTGACCAGGTTCTCGTGTTGTTGTCTCAAACGGGGCGTCGAAGTTTTCTGTTTTACCTGCAGACGTACAATAGTCATAACCATAGCTCGGCCACACTACATCATATAAATGTCATAACCATAGCTCGGTCATACTACATCATATAAAAAACACAGTAGTTTTACTCTGAGCTGATCATTATCATGTTCTACACATGGAATTACTACAGTAACAAAGACAAGTTTACGATCGCTGTAAGAAGACAAGCAGCTACTGCTATCATTGCACTTATGTATATATAAAATCAATGGACTTATGCATCACTTAATGACCGAACAATTGAGAAAGAGTTAGCCAGGTTATAGTCAGTTTTACTAATCTATTGACTAATCTGTAAAGGGGAAAAAAAGGGGGTGGGTGGGTGGGAATGAATATGTATATATTAATTTGGTGACTTGTATACTTACTAATATCACAGTGTGAGGAGCACTGCGCTCACTCTTGGCCATGAATGAGGTGAAATGTCCCTACACAAATTCTTTTGTGGGGACCGCTTCACCTACATAAAGGCTAATGTGAGGACCACAGTACCTTACCATAGTTTAATCATCTTATGTTGGGAACCACTGTACCTACCCATAGTCAAATCATCTAATATGAGGACCACTATAGTCTAATAATCTAAATACCCCTGTTTATCCCATAGACTAATGTGAGCACCACTGCACATACACACATGAGGCATATCCTATTGTAAGCAACAAATCTACTCACCTATTGCCAGGTTGTATATCCCTGCGATTATGATGATGAGCAAGACAATCAGTTTACTCCCGGACAAAAACGTCTGGATCTTTGTGACATATTTCATGTACACACAGTTAAGCAGAACTAATGTAACTGGAGAGAAATGGGGAAAAAAGGTCATTCACGGTCATTCATGTAACTGAATTAGTCAAAAAGTAAGATCCTAATTAATTGACGAGGAAATGAGTTCAATATAAGAAATAGCGTCATTAATGGAAATGTGAATAAATCTAGGAAATGACGTCATTAACGGAAATGTGAATAAATCTAGGAAATGACGTCATTAACGGAAATGTGAATAAATCTAGAAAATGACGTCATTAACGGAAATGTGAATAAATCTAGAAAATGACGTCATTAACGGAAATGTGAATAAATCTAGAAAATGACGTCATTAACGGAAATGTGAATAAATCTAGAAAATGACGTTATTAACGGAAATGTGAATAAATCTAGAAAATGACGTCATTAACGGAAATGTGAATAAATCTAGAAAATGACGTCATTAACGGAAATGTGAATAAATCTAGAAAATGACGTCATTAACGGAAATGTGAATAAATCTAGAAAATGACGTAATCAAAGGAAATGGGATCAAAAGTAAAATATGACAACATTAAGGGAAATAGGATCAAAAGTAAAACATGACAATGTAAAGGGAAATAGGATCAAAAGTAAAACATGACAACATTAAGGGAAATAGGATCAAAAGTAAAACATGACAACATTAAGGGAAATAGGATCAAAAGTAAAACATGACAACATTAAGGGAAATAGGATCAAAAGTAAAACATGACAACATTAAGGGAAATAGGATCAAAAGTAAAACATGACAACATTAAGGGAAATAGGATCAAAAGTAAAACATGACAACATTAAGGGAAATAGGATCAAAAGTAAAACATGACAACATTAAGGGAAATAGGATCAAAAGTAAAACATGACAACATTAAGGGAAATAGGATCAAAAGTAAAACATGACAACATTAAGGGAAATAGGATCAAAAGTAAAACATGACAACATTAAGGGAAATAGGATCAAAAGTAAAACATGACAACATTAAGGGAAATAGGATCAAAAGTAAAACATGACAACATTAAGGGAAATAGGATCAAAAGTAAGACATGACATCATTAAGTGAAATGGGAATAAAATTAAGACATGACGTCATTAAGGGAAATTGGAATAAAAGTAAGACATGACGTCATTAAGGGAAATTGGAATAAAATTAAGACATGGCGTCATTCATGTATTCATCTATTGGGTTTGAAGGGAATACCTTCCTTTAACTTATCCCCGACCAAGGTCCAGGAGTCTAGAGAAAGTAGACAAGTTTAAATGTGAAACGTATCATTTTAGCAAGAGTGAGAATTGACTTAAACATATCCTAAACAAATTACAAGGCCCAAGCAATCCTGGCCGACACAATGACATCCTGGTTCAGAAACACATGCCAGGGCATGATTGTTGGTGACACAGCAAGTTTTTTGTTTTTTTGTGTGTCTGAGACACATGACGTGGCTATGTTATGATGACACAGCAACAATTCTCAGCTAATCCTGTCGTGTAGTCAAGCTTGGTCAGCTGTATCGGAACAAGTTTCATTGCACCGATAATGTCACTAGGTACCAGGACAGCGCCTACAATACACTTGCTCATTCACGACAATGTCACTAGGCACCAGGACAGAGCCTACAATACACTTGCTCATCCACTCAGAAAACAGGAACCGTAAACCTAAGGAGGCGTGACACGCACAATTTCATTGACACAATGAGTGTAAAATTGAGTGTATTATTTCAAACCCACATATCAGTATTCGTATTTTATATCCCATGGAAGTCTCTGACTTTTCTAGAATGTTTTATTAAACATTTATATTTCTAACACTAAATAACACTAATTATGTTATTATTGTTTTTATAGATCTATTTTGTTAAAGAAATTCAGAGTAGTGAAACATCATTGTTCAAATCAGATTGTGTGGAATATGAATGTTCAAATAAGACAGCTGGAATTTGAATGTTGAAATTAAAGTAGTGGGTTATGAAAGTTCAAATCAGAGGAGTCACAAATATTTCTGTGACCAGAGGGGCGTCGTTAAAATGGATAATGTGGCATCATTCAGCACTACAAAGGAAAACGATATGAGTGCGTTTTTTTCCCCGGCACTGAAAGAACCCCCCTCCCCCCTAAACAGCCATGCAGTCTCTTGGAAAAGATAATTCCTGACGAATCTCCTCGTCACACAACCACGTCCTGGCGTCCCTTACCTGTCACACACGCGCGCTCTGCCACTAAACCTACAACTGTATCTCTAGGTATGACCGAAACTACAGTTTAATGATGATTTCAATAAAGCACAAAATAAAATTCCCGATAACTATACGCTAAATGGAACTCTTAAAAATACCACAAGTGCGTTTGGCGCGCAATATTTCATTTAGTTTTATGGAAACAGTCTCAATCTAAATATGGTGTTATAAATCTGCGGTGTGAAAGCCGGTGGGATATTAAAATATTAATAAAGTTCAGTGGCGCGAAAAAGGTGAGCGGTGGCGCACCTTTAAAAGAAAAGGGATGGGTGGGCTGGGTAGCACTAAGTAGGATTCTTATACATTTCGTTATTCGAATGCATGTTTTGTGAGGTAACACTAGTAGATGTGAAGTTCATGCATTGGTGTGGGCTATAACTAGTTACTTAAAAATAATATGACAGCCAACCACATATGCAGTCGTGGGTTTCCACCGGGCAACGTCTCGGTGGGTCTGTGCATTTAGACAACACTGCCTGTCAAGCTTCAAATGGTATCAAGAAACCCGCCACTAAATCAACAAATGCTGACGGTACGAGGTGTCAGGTTACACCCCCCCCCCCCCATTGCACACGTCAATAAAGCGATACGTGGAATTCGGAGACTCCAATTCAGGATCTAAGCAACTTCCTCTTTTCTTTGCTAAGAAACTTCCTTAAGATTAAGATATACCACCTTGCATTATCAGCATTCATTGAAAGTTAAGCACCACGACCCTGACCCAGCGACTTGAGTGACATGAATTGGCAATGTGACGAGTGAAATGACACGGCAATGTGACTTGATACAAATGTGATGTGATTTTATGACTTAAATCAACAAGGACGTGACTTTTCTACGATCTCGCGAAAAAGAAAAGGAACTGGTTTTACGATGGATGTAGACACATTAGTTCTAAGGTAAACCTAGACGTTATGCCTAGCTTTCAAAGATGATATTCGTCTGAACATGAAGGTGAACATCAAAGTAGACAAGAAATTGGTCGGTACATTTCACTTGAAATTCTGTAATCTATCACCTGTACATATAATCGGTCTCATCTGATGTCCAATGCCTGCCATTTCATGCTCAGCGCCGATCATTAAACACCAATTATAATCATTAACAACAATCATGAAAATGCCAATCATTAAACACCATTCATTGTACAGCAATCCAGCAAGGTACCCTGGGGTAAGCCAAAAATCGACCGTCAAAGCTGGCAGCTGTTTCGTGTAGGCGACATTGCAAACTCTGATGTCGGAGTTTAGAGAGCGAACCAAACCCAAGAGATTTGCCACAATCAGAATTCCGCCATTGTCAACGTGAGTCTGGCCAGTCGGGGAATACTGCTACTGACATCATCCCATGGGGTGTGGCTCGGAGTATTTAAAAAAAGGGTGGGGGTGAATTTTCAATAATTTCCTAGTCGGGATTTATAGGAGAGAAAAGCTATACAACTTATCCAGACTGGAAATAACCTTATAACCGTAGGTGTTGCAGCCGTATGGGGGTGCAGCCGTAGGGGTTGCAGGCGTAGGGTTGCGAGCGTAGAGTTGCAGCCGTAGGGATTGCAGCCGTAGGGGTTGCAGGCGTAGGGTTGCGGGCGTAGAGTTGCAGCCGTAGGGGTTGCAGGCGTAGGGTTGCGGGTGTAGAGTTGCAGCCGTAGGGGTTGCAGGCGTAGGGTTGCAGGCGAGGGGACTGCAGGCGTATGGCTTGCAGGGTACATGCAATGGCTCTGCATGTAGGTAGTTATAAACCTATTGGTTTCACTGGATTTATTCACATGATATAATCTATGATCTGTCCATGACACTACTGGGATCCACACGTTGTGAAGTCTTAAAGCAAATTTGAGACAAAGGTAAAGCGAGGTGAATATTATGATATTTTATCATGTATACATACCAGTCGGGGGATAGCATTTAAAAAAAATGTAATTTTAAAGCTCATCATTGACATATATGATCAACAAATGTCATACAACATTCCCGATCAACAAATGTCACAACACATGCCCGATCAACAAATGTCATACAACATTCCCGATCAACAAATGTCATAACACATTCCCGATCAACAAATGTCATAACACCTTAAATAGATAAAACTTGGAAGTAGGGAGGCGGGGTCTGGGGGTGGTAGAATAAAATATTTGAGTCTTTTAAATTGTGTGTCGTTTTCTTTGATTTCTGGTTGTATGGAATTTAGAAAGATGGGGTGTTTTGGTGGAAACTGGTGTGTAGTGGTGGGGAAAACTGGGGTGTGGCATTTTAAGCTGGGGTGTAGTGGTGGTGGAAGATGGGTAGGGTGATAGTGGCAGCAGGGGTGTGGTGGTGGAAGCTGGGGTGTGGTGGTGGAAGCTGGGTAAGGTGATCGTGGCAGCAGGGGTGTGGTGGTGGAAGCTGGGTAAGGTGATCGTGGCAGCAGGGGTGTGGTGGTGGAAGCTGGGTAAGGTGATCGTGGCAGCAGGGGTGTGGTGGTGGAAGCTGGGGTGTTGTGGTGGTGGAAGCTTGATAGGAAGAAGACAGAGATATAGAAAATTGCACAGAATTAAATATTCCCCCCCCCTCGCACCAAATATTACAATAATAAACGGAGCACACCCAGAGTAGATTTATGCATTCAGACGCATAACGCTTCGATAACACCAACACCACGGTCGATCTGGGATTAACATTCTAAATGATGGAAGCAGCCATCAAGTTAAAGCTTATAGCAAGTTAGATAAAGCTTATAGTTAATGGCTTTTTCACAGACTGGGTTCATTAAGGATAGGGAGGGGTGCTGAGATGGGAAGGGGGGTGGGGTTTTCTTCTTATTAGAATATTTTCATTGGCTAGACAGAAAACAACTAGTGGAGAAGTAGGCGCATAAAAGTGTTAAGATGGAAATGGCGGACAGATCTAACCAAAGAGCCACAGCGTGGTGCGGGGATGTTTAAAAGTGCTGACGATACACGGGGCAGACGAGAGCTCACCTGACGTCTACTTCCGGTTACAATGTTTTCACGCTGGTGAGGAGATGGATACAGAATTAGAGGAAGATGAGATGCGTGGGTGAACTCAGATGAGTCGATACTCCATTATAAATGTGGATATAAGCATAGTATATGGATATAGTCTAAAATGCAAACATTAATTATTTTTGGATATAGCCATAGACTTTATGCACCAATATGTATGGATACAGCCAGAAGAGTGGATGGGCATTTATAAATGGAAAATCATAAATGTTGATTATCCATTTATATGCATACGGTCAAAAGAATTGATGATCCAATATAAATGCCAATATTCATTATTTATTGTGCAATTGTAAAAAAACGAAATCCTTTTATGAAATCCTTTATATTAGCCTCCCTATGCTCGAGGGTGGCTGGCCGGCAAAATATTTGGTCGGCTAATTGACCCACTCCTGCCAGTCTATCGAGCTGAAACTTGGCACATAGACTCGTTGCCGATGACAATACATTCTCTCGAATTTTCAGCATCAAACAATCAGTTTTTCTTGTTTTTCAAGTGGAACATGAAGGAAATATGATTTCGCGAAATACAATTTGGATGCACTAGTGAAATAGTATGTTACATATGGATGTAATAATGAAATGTGAATTTAATAATATAAATAAATATTGATAAGTTCTAATACATATGCAGAAATGCAAGATGGCACGGGGTGATAGCAACGTATTTGTGATGAAAGCAGATTTGACTAATCTAACGGCGTGTGTCAATCACAAAAAGAATTGTGTCAGATTTTATCAGACAGTCGAATCTTTACAACAGGTATAGCAACTAGGATTTTGTGTGTGTGCGGGGAAGGGGAAGTAGTTGTAATTTAGTTTATTTATCCTCCTTTCTCTCTGTTCTTCACGCTTTGGTCGTCTCTTTCCGTCCCATATCTTTCGTTATCTGTCTCTTCTTTATCGCTCCCTCTCGCTGACTCTTTTTTATCTCTCTGTCTATGCCTGGGTCTCACACGCCGCTCTCTCTCTCACTGTCCCTCTCTTTCTCTCTCTCTCTCTTACTGTCCCTCTCTTTCTCTCTCTCTCTCTTACTGTCCCTCTCTTTCTCTCTCTCTCTTACTGTCCCTCTCTTTCTCTCTCGCTCACTGTCTCCCTCTCTCTTTCTCTCTCTCTCTCACTGTCTCTCTCTTTCTCTCTCTCTCTCTCACTGTCTCTCTCTCTCTTTCTCTCTCTCTCTCTCGTCTCTGTCTCTCTCTGTCTCTCTCTGTCTGTTTTCTCTGTCTCTCTGTCGTGTCTCTCTATCTGTCTCTCTCTGTTGGCCCCTCTCTCTGTGTCTCTCTCTGTGTCTCTCTGTGTCTCTCTATGTCTCTCTGTCTGTCTCTCTCCGTCTCTCTCTCTCTACCTCTCTTGTCATTGTTGGTTGTTATGAAGGATGACGTGTTCTTAGCACACCTATCTCGCGTCCCACGTGCATAACCCCTCGTGAACTCTCGTGATCGCCTTTGAAGTGTGGCTAGAAAAACCTTATTTACAACATAAATTCTAGTCAGGAGAACTGTCGAAAATAATAGAAGATTCTGGATAAAACGGGACGGCAAAACAATGTGTTAGGTGGTTCGAGAGACCTTAGTAGAAAATGCCTAAAAAAAGGGCTGACCGATAGAGAGGGAGAGAGATTTGTTTTGATCACGAGATGCTATGTCATACTTTGTTGTGTGTAGAGTTTTCTATTTCCTCATACAATTTTGTGCTCATTGTATTTTTTATATACACTACCGGTACCAGAAAATCTGTAAGTTTATAATTTTAATAATATTTCTCTTGCTGTTATTAATTACTTGAAGTTCACAAATTAAAAAGTTATTAATTGTAATTAGCTCTGGCCTTGATTGTCGTTGTATTTGTTATTATTTTTAAATGTTGGTAACCTCCTTTATTATGGACCGTTTCTAGAACGAGCCATAGTCTAAAATTAAGAGATTAAATTCTCAATTCATAACGGTCCGTAATATTGGTCAAACAACCGAGACATGTACTCAATATAAAACGATGCGTGCCTAATATCTCCATGTAATCAAGTCAGCTTTTAATGTCTTGGAATTATGGGACACATTCAATTTATTTTCACAGTTGCATTTAATTAAAATTTAGATTTGTAAACAAATCTCCCATTCCCAGAGTCAACAAGACGTGTGACAGGATATAGCAACCATTGGATCAGTGGTGCGAGTTGAGCAAATGGAGTGGCTGGAGTGAAAGGGTGGCACATTCCTTAATAAATACATTAATTAATAAGCGTGTTTTTAAAATATGGTTAATAATATTCCATCAGGCCGTTCATACAGCTCATATGTAAACTACACACAAATCCCACCCTCCGCCCCACCTCCCACCCTCCGCCCCACCTCCCACCCCAACGGACGAATCTTAACAACAAGGGACACGGATGTTTAAAAGGACGCAACTATTCCGCATAATGTATGTCCCCTGAACCAGGTACGCGGATCTTGGGACAGGTATACCCAACTACGTCGACAATGCTCACAAGGATATTTGAGTGCCAGGTAAGGATAGATCCTGTTTCGCTTCAGACCCTAGAAGTGTAGAGTTCAGATAACGGAGCAGATCCTGGCTCTCCGCCTAACCCGGATATAGAATGTAGGTCAGGTCTGACTTCACAATTTTTACAGATCCATATAGTAGACTGTTGAAATAGCAAGTCATTTTATATCACGATCAGACGTGGTTACATTGACGTGTTACTATTATTGATAAAAGTATCAACGGGTTGGCCTACATAGAATCACCAATAGGAATGGTTGAAAACATTTGTCTCGACATTGCAATCTTTATATTATAGTTTATTGTATGGGATTTGACTACTTGGGGAAACTCATTTCCGTTTGAGAACTGACCTTGAACACACTGGCTCTTACCTCGTTTTTAGTAGCGTAACTATATGAGATAATGGGGTGGCAATTTGAGGGGGGGGGGGGAACCCAACCAGTAGATATATATTTTAAGATATTAGAAAGTTATTTAATAAATGTATTATTCAGTTCTTTAAACTAATTTTTTTTTTAAAAATCTGCTGAGTCAAATTAGCGACTAGCACAAAAATAAGCTTATCAATCTAACTATTTAGTAGTTACGAATACATATGCTCGTCTGGCCAGAGTATTCTCACATACTAATAAATATTACAAGACACGAGGTAGACTCACAGGCGAGTATGTGTTACAAGACACACCTATCTTATCAGCCTCATGAAGTTTTGAAGTCCGTGAACACTTCATGAGTGATATATATATATATATATATACAGAGGCGTAGCTAGAGTTTTTGGCGCCGGGGGGACAAGATTCGCACCCGGGGACAAGATTCATTTTAAAGCGCCCTCTGTTCCATTTTCAACTCTCAAACCCATTATTTTCATCAATAAAATAATACCAAAGCACATTTTGGCGCCCCTAACTAGTTGGCGCCCGGGTACATCTGTACCCCCTTCCCCTTCTACGCTACGCCTCTGTATATATATATATATATAGAGAGAGAGAGAGAGAGGCAGATTTAAAGAGAGAGAGAGAGAGAACGAGAGAGAGAGCTGATCGTTATTCAGCAAAATTGTTTTAAATTAAGGTTGAAAATATTGTGGTTTAAATTAAGTGTACCAATATGTTATGGTATTAAACCAACCAGAAACTGTTACAGTTATTGAAAAATATTCTCAACATAACCTCTTCAATAAACTACTGAGTATACTATGTATGAACGTATAGATGGACGAATGGATAAAATGGTGCGCCATCATTTTTATTTTATGCTAATAACTTAAAATCAGTTTTCAAGTTTAGAGCTTGTAAATGTTGAAATAGAATCAACTGTTCAGTATATAGCTTGTAAGTGTTCAGGTATAAACAGATGTCAAGAATGTAAGTTGGTTATTTAAAAAGTTAAGTGAAACTAGGGATAGACAACAACAGACAATTGTTACACAATGACCTACTCATAATCCACGCTGCTAGTATGTTGACTGCTGTCTTCACATCGTCTGCCAGACAGTCAGGAAAAGCTGGCTTGACAATATAAAGCGCCGCCGTGTTGGCCAGAAACGCCCAAAAGGGCCCCGCAATCAGGACCGTGTATCCCCACATCATCAAGAAACCCATGAGGGGCCCGAAACTTATCATAGCGTAAGAGTAGGGCCCCCCGGCCTTGGGGTACATTGTTCCGAGTTCAGCGAAGCACAGGGCCGTACCCACATTGATGAGACCTCCAATGAGCCAAACCACGAGGGACGCCCCTACGGAGCCGGTCTGGGCCAAGATGGACGACGGCGACACGAATATGGACGAGTGGCCCGTCACGGCGACCATGATGGCCGTACAGTGGAGCAGGTTGATGGACTTCTTCATCTCCACAGTCGACACCTGTTTCCGCAGGCCGGGGATTCCCTTCCCGTTGGGTGTGGGCTCATCAGAGGATGGAAGCACACCTGTACCGTCAGGTAGACCGGATCCCAGTTTAGCTCCGTTAGGGACATGATCATTGTTCGATATGATTGAGATTGGTGAAACAGTATCATAAACTCCAGTTTCGCCGCCATCCTCGTTGTTGACATAACCCTTGTTATCTTCGCCCGAGAAAGAGGTCAACGATACGACGGGGGGCTCAGCCGACGAGTGGCCTTTAAACAAACCCAGTTTCCGCCTGGACATTCTCAAATCGAACCTCTGTGATTTAGATAGATAGTGTCATCGATACAATGTCGCCACGCACCCAACAATGGCTGATGCCTTCAATCCGGTGTGGCTGTAAAGAGAGAAAGACAAATTATTTCAACATTTAAAAAGACAAAAAAACTTTATCAGTTTATTTCAAGAGGACATTACACTTATATTACATTGTTTTTTTGTTTTGTTCAACAATCTTCATTTCTATAAAGGTTCAAAAACTATTATAACCACTGGGGGATTGTCTGAACTCATAGCTACGTTAAATGCGTCAATGACGTACTTCTCGGTATAAACTATCTGAGTTTTAGCTGAGAACAAATTGGCAATCCTGCCTGATGATGATAGCGATACTCTTGTATGTGTGAAAAGGTCAGTAACATAGACAGTATAAGAAGACAACTTGAAATACAGTTTTAAGCTGACCAAAATATCTTTGATGTCATTTCTGGGGTGTTTTTTCCCCTATCTCTTGAAAAAACAATAATAATTTAAAACTAATAGGTAAATTGATAGGCAGCTTATTTGGGCTAGAAAAGTAAATTGATTGGCAGCTTATTTTGGCTAGAAAAGTAAATTGATAGGCAGCTTATTTGGGCTAAAAAAGTAAATTGATAGGCATCGTATTTGGGCTAAAAATGGTTATCTTTAAATGATTGTGAATTGTGACATCGTCGACTTTCTTATTACGAAATGTTGGCAGCCGCAGTATCGCAGCCATCATGACTGAATTGACCACCTTGAGGAACGTAACCAGATGATGGTGTGCATGTGACAGTGGCATAGCAAGGTCTTAGTGCCGCACGGGGCGGGTGAAGATTTTTACAGCACCCTCCATGCGCCAACAATGCAGTTGATAGAAAATGACGCCCCTCACTTTAAAGTGAAATACAGTGACGCCTGATGCGGATCACCTCCACAGATCCACTTCCTGTGCCACTAGCATGTGTATTGAAACAGTGAGCTAAACGAAAGCAGGAATATTGTTTCTATGTAAGTGAAGACCCTCAGTTTCTATGTAAGTGAAGACCTTCAAGTTCTATGTAAGTGAAGACCCTCAGTTTCTATGTAAGTGAAGACCTTCAGTTTCTATGTAAGTGAAGACCCTCAGTTTCTATGTAAGTGAATACCCTCAGTTTCTATGTAAGTGAAGACCCCCAGTTTCTATGTAAGTGAATACCCTCAGTTTCTATGTAAGTGAAGACCTTCAGTTTCTATGTAAGTGAAGACCCTCAGTTTCTATGTAAGTGAAGACCCTCAGTTTCTATGTAAGTGAAGACCCTCAGTTTCTATGTAAGTAAAGAACCTCAGTTTCTATGTAAGTGAAGACCCTCAGTTTCTATGTAAGTGAAGACCCTCAGTTTCTATGTAAGTGAATACCCTCAGTTTCTATGTAAGTGAAGACCCCCAGTTTCTATGTAAGTGAAGACCCCCAGTTTCTATGTAAGTGAATACCCTCAGTTTCTATGTAAGTGAAGACCCTCAGTTTCTATGTAAGTGAAGACCCCCAGTTTCTATGTAAGTGAAGACCCTCAGTTTCTATGTAAGTGAAGACCCTCAGTTTCTATGTAACTGAAGACCCTCAATTTCTATGTAAGTGAAGACCCTCAGTTTCTATGTAAGTGAAGACCCTCAGTTTCTATGTAAATGAATACCCTCAGTTTCTATGTAACTGAAGACCCTCAGTTTCTATGTAAGTGAAGACCTTCAGTTTCTATGTAAGTGAAGACCCTCAGTTTCTATGTAAGTGAAGACCCTCAGTTTCTATGTACGTGAAGACCCTCAGTTTCTATGTAAGTGAAGACCCTCAGTTTCTATGTAAGTGAAGACCCTCAGTTTCTATGTAAGTGAATACCCTCAGTTTCTATGTAAGTGAAGACCCTCAGTTTCTATGTAAGTGAAGACTCTCAGTTTCTATGTAAGTGAAGACCCTCAGTTTCTATGTAAGTGAAGACCCTCAGTTTCTATGTAAGTGAATACCCTCAGTTTCTATGTAAGTGAAGACCCTCAGTTTCTATGTAAGTGAAGACCCTCAGTTTCTATGTAAGTGAATACCCTCAGTTTCTATGTAAGTGAAGACCCTCAGTTTCTATGTAAGTGAAGACCCTCAGTTTCTATGTAAGTGAATACCCTCAGTTTCTATGTAAGTGAATACCCTCAGTTTCTATGTAAGTGAAGACTCTCAGTTTCTATGTAAGTGAAGACCCTCAGTTTCTATGTAAGTGAATACCCTCAGTTTCTATGTAAGTGAAGACCCTCAGTTTCTATGTAAGTGAAGACACTAAACTTAATGTAAATCGCGTTTTATCCTCACTTAGCTCAAAACATATTTGGAGCCGAATGTCAGGAAAAACAGAATGCATTCCCTTGTCTGGGTAAGTTTGAAGCAAAACGCTACCAACTCCATAGACAATGAAAACTCTATTTTAAAGGAAAGACATCATTTAATTTGCACAATGTTTGTTGATCCATGACCGGTTGACGATATTTTATTAGTTACACTGATCAGTTAATTAATTAAGAACAAATGTTATAAATTATAATCGAAACATCATAATTAAACACATATAATTTAGTATATTTTGCCCTTAAAAACATCCCAGACATCTTCACGTTAAAAATATAAATTTCAAATCAATTTTATTTTTGAAACCATTTATATATTATTATTAAAAATGTCAACAGGAAATTATAAAATATTGGTAAAAGTTTAGCTGTTGGACCACTCTTTTTTTTACCATGGCCGCCATCTTGGTTGCCCCGACCCGCGAACTTTTACGTGTTCACGGGTCGGGACAACCAAGATGGCGGCCGAGGAAAAATTAAATAACTCATCTTTTTGATATAATGACGAATAAAAAGTTTTTAGAAATGAAAAAAATGATCTAAATCTATCCCTCACCCTAACCTGAACCCTAAATTCCTCCCTAACCCGGTTTTGACCCTCTCCCTAACAGAGTTTTGACCCTCTCCCTAACAGGGTTTTGACCCTCTCCCTAACAGGGTTTTGACCCTCTCCCTAACAGGGTTTTGACCCTCTCCCTAACAGGGTTTTGACCCTCTCCCTAACAGAGTTTTGACCCTCTCCCTAACAGGGTTTTGACCCTCTCCCTAACAGGGTTTTGACCCTCTCCCTAACCAGGGTTTTGACCCTATCGGAACCAGCGTTTTGACACTCTCCTTAGCCTAACGTGGCGCTGGGTTTTGACCCTGAAAAGTAGGAAAATTAAAAAAAAAAACAAAGAAAAGTGGCCAAAATTAATTATAAAATAAAGAAGTAATGAAAACCCAACTTACATTTTCATGGAATACACTTTTACACACCTTATTTCAGGTTCCAACGAAAAGAATATCCAAAAATTAATGAAACACGGCGTGGTCACCCTCTAAGATTATCTTACAAAATGTCGGAGCTTATTAACATATTTAATAGGCCAACCAATGAAATTTTAAAAATTATAATTAATCAACCAATAAAAATTTGCCACCGTCATATTAATGAAAATGTAACTCTATTTAAAAAAATATAAAAAAAATAAGGGGAGTGAATCCACGCAAATGACGCCATGGCCACACAGCTGCACATCAGCCAAAATGTATTTTTAATGTATATAAATTAATACAAACAATAATTAATAGATGTTTTAAAATAAAAATTTTCAGAAACTAACTTACCTTTTTGTTCAGCACGTCTGATCACTCAAGCATGAAGCAACTAGGCATTGACCGAATGTGATCCAATAAGTCCACTCAGTCCAGTGATCTATGATCCATACGACTGTATACTTCCAGACATCGGCTCTATCACCAACACCTGTGTGCATTAGACTGAATCACATATCTAAGGACATGGCCAATTTAAGTTCCCAGGAACCGGACATAACTGTTTTACTATGAACGGCTGTTCCGGTTACCTGCCCCCTATCCCCCCACCCCGCAAACGCATGTACACCATCCTTGTTCACGACTGTTAAGTCAGTCAGTTCGCGTGGCCCCTCCCACTTTCTTTTAGTTTATCATTGTTGATAAGAAATTAACGGAAGTAGCAACTTATTGTTTACTCATTTACAACGGATGTTATGTTCACCAGTAAAATGGCATGCAACTAAAGAAACTGAAAATAAAGCTTTTCGTGGTATATGTTAAGGTTATCTATGACGAAAAAAAAAAAAATCCGATACGATTTATAACAATTGTCCAGACCCTCCACCTTTCTAGGCTGTAAGTAGGGGCCTACTTTTAAACAAAAAATCTGATGTTCATCTTAGTTTTGGGTCTCTTTACCAGGGTCACTTTACCAGGGTCACTTTACCGGGGTCTCTTTTCCAGGTTGTCTTTACCAAGGTCACTTTACCAGGGTATCTTTACCAGGGTCTATTTAACGGGGGTCATTACCAGGGTCACTTTACCGGGGTCTCTTTACCAGGGTCTCTTTTCCAGGTTGTCTTTACCAGGGTCATTTTACCAGGGTCTCTTTTCCAGGTTGTCTTTACCAGGGTCACTTTACCAGGGTCTCTTTAACGGGGGTCTTTACCAGGGTCACTTTACCGGGGTCTCTTTAACGGGGGTCTTTACCAGGGTCACTTTACCAGGGTCTCTTTTCCAGGTTGTCTTTACCAGGCACTTTACCAGGGTCTCTTTTCCAGGTCGTCTTTACCAGGGTCACTTTACCAGGGTCACTTTACCAGGGTCACTTTACCAGGGTCACTTTACCAGGGTCACTTTACCAGGGTCACTTTACCAGGGTCACTTTACCAGGGCTCTTTACCAGGGTCTCTTTACCAGGATCTCTTTACCAGGGTCTCTTTACCAGGGTCACTTTACCAGGGTCTCTTTAACGGTGGGTTTTAACGAGGGTCTTTACCAGAAGGACTTTAAAAAAAGGGGGGGGGGTCTTTACCAGAGGTGTCCCAGAAAATAATGGAGAAAACATAATAAAAGATAAAACAACAGCTGATTAGATCTGTCATAAGCTAATAACATTATGTTTAGGCCTCACATCTCATATAAAAAGATAAAACAACAGCTGATTAGATCTGTTATAAGCTAATAACATTATGTTTAGGCCTCACATCTCATATAAAAAGATAAAATGACAGCTGAGTAGATCTGTCATAAGCTAATACCATTGTGTTTAGGCCTCACATCTCATATGAAGATCTCTATTTTTTAAAATAACACTCAAGTGGATGAAAAAAAAAATGTCCAAATGTTTTATAATATCTCTCCTCTTTCGTATACATATATATTAAATATATTGTCATTTAATGAGAAGAGACACCTATTTTAGTACCCACTCAAATTACCTGGATTCTACTTTTGATGATCATGGGGTGGGGAGGGGGTGATTTGCGGGGAACGATTTTTAAACTGAGAAGGAATGTGGGGGAAAAGCTTTGAAATGAACAGGAGGTGCGACGCAGCAAAAAAGGTTAAGAGCCCCTGTTATAGTTGATTAATAGGCTTATAGGGAGTTCATTTCCCACCAATGCCCAAACATCACCAGCATCCCTTGTGGTTGGGACTCGTTAACCTTGGATGGTAACTCATCTAAGAGAAGGAAACTCTGAATTTAAACCCGGAGATGGAGTCCCGAAGGCGGATAACATTGGTACAATGAAACTCCTGCGACGCCCCTGTATCATCCGCATGATGTTCCCTTGGGTTAGCCAGCGGCGCGGAGAGAGGCGATTTGCTGTTGGGATCCAGCTTAGAAAGATTAGAAGAATAATCCCCGGCCTTGTAGATTTCGTCCTGCGAATTCCACACCATCGTTACCTTCATGTGACGGATGGATGAAAGCAAAAAAAAAAGTATAAACCTAACAATACGTTTTTTTGTTCCCCCATCGTCCCACCATAATCAGAGTGCCGTGTTTCATTTGACTAACTGAAGAAATTGGCCGCATGCTTTTTCTATAAGGCGAAGCATTGCATCAAATAATGAATACAAAATTATATATATCAAAAAGATGCTACTTGTTTGTTACGTAGTCATACCGTCGGACTTTTTCGATCATACTGAAGTATGGAAATGTCTCATCGTGGGGATTGGGGGGGGGGGACCCTTCTTTTATAACAAAGTGTAATACCAGCTATCAAATGATTTGGTATAATTAAAATGCTCAAAGAACCCCGATGTCATAAAATCTATTTAAAGAAAAATATCTCTGTAAGGATTGTGATGATGAGCGCACGTTCTTTAAGGTAAATGTTTGGAAATAAGTTCTTTAAGATATTCAGGTGCAGAGCTTTCTATACAGCTGTGCGCCAGTCTTATGACGGGTCAAATGATCTGGTCAAATTAAACTGTGTTATGGTGGGTTAAATGATCTGGTCAAATTAAACTGTCCATTGACAAGGTTCCAAGACTTGGTCTAACTAAATATTAGAATAACACGATCGAGTGGGCTAATTTAAAGGTCTAACGACTCGGTCGATTAACAGATTCTAAGTAAATGGTCTAAATAAACTGGGAAACGTTTCGCCGCCAAATCTCATCATGCTTTCCAAATGTCTAGTGTTAGTGGCGCCCAGGGCGGGCAAAGAATTTGTACGCCATTTCCACGCAAAATATAAAGAAAAAAAACTCTGCTGTTGGCAGAAATTGCCGCCCCTCCATAAAAAGAATAAACGTGCCGCACTTGGCGAACCACCTTCTCCGCACCGCCTTCCTACACCACTGGGAAGATATCTTATTTGGACTTCTCCCTACGCCGGGGTCAACAGTCGACATATGCTGGTGACCATTGCGACGAGCAGAATCAACCCATCTACCAAAGGGATTCCACAGAGCTTCTGTACACAACTTACTAGTATGCTGGTTCTGTGATTGCTCCTGGGTCTCAATTTAACTCTTTTATTAGAGATTTTTTAAAAACCCGGCTGCCTATGAATGCCAACAATTATTAGACAATACAATATCTATTCGTGCCGTCTGTTGACCACGTCTAATATATTCTCTTATTTTGGGGCAGAGCTAAAGCTCTGTATTGAGCTAAAGCTCTGTATTGGCGCCGGCAAGCACATTACAGAGGTTCCGCACCTGATGGGCGTCGAAAAATAATAAACTTCCGACGTGGATTTCTGGAGAGTTCCCAACTGCACCACTTCTCAGTGTCGGGCATCAGTGTCGGGCATTCAGCTAGCAAGTGCACTACTGTGTCTGGCGCCTGCCGACCATGGCGGCAGCTCGGGTCCCGCTGAGGATTCAATCTGTTTAGATAGCTTCGAGTCGGACAGTGTTCTGTTCTGATTTTGGGTTATGATGCTCTGGTTATCGCGTTTTCATTTCCACCATTGATCCCCTTTTTTCCCGGACGACACTGTCTAATGAAAGGGTCGAATGACAAAGTTGAATGTCATGATCTAATACAATTGTAAAATTATCAGATCTAACGACACAGTATAATGAAACTGCATTTTAATCAAATGGTAAAGTGAAAAGGTAATTTAGCAAAATATAATGACACAGTCTAATAAAACGGTTTTATCAAATGGTGTAGCGAAAAGGTAATTTAACAAGGTCTGTTAATAAAATCTATTGAAGCGGTAAAATGATACAGTGTAATGACACCATCAAATGACGCCAAAAACATCTTGATATCAGACAAAAAGCAACGACTTTGATTGCAAACATACATCTGAATCAATAAAAAAAATAATGATTTCAAATGATATTATTACTACTGAATACATTTGATAGAGCTCCATAATGACATCCGATTTGATTTGATGACCCCGTGAGACATGCAGAAACATGCCCCAATGAGACGTGTAGAGAAATGGGCTAATGAGGAATGTAGAAAAATGTCCCATTGAGACATGTAGAGATTATTTATTAAAGGATGGCGACTTTTTAAAACTTTAAAAAACTTTCAGGGATCGAAACTTAGGTTGAATAAGACCGTTTAGCAGTGCATTCTCATTTTACGCAATAGCGCATCTTTAAAACATAAACCCCAATATTATTTGTAATATATATATATATCTATATAATTGCTACTCAAGAAATTTGAAGGGATTTAAAGCCTTTCAGAGCTAACTTATTAAAGAGTTTAAGGGAAATAACATCTCTTTAAATCTTCATTTCCTGTATTTCAAAATAAAACAAACAAACACGAATCTGCTTTTTACTATTTATTATTTGTCTTATTTACCAGTGAATGACTCTTCAACATGTATGATTTTCATTCATTTGTATTTTTTTCGGTTTTAATATCTGCCCCCCCCCCCCCCCCCCCCCACATGCCATGCAGTTCAACACTCGGCTTGAAAGGCACTGTAAAAGAAAAAATTGGGGGAAAATGATAAAAATAGCGGCGAAATGTTGATGGCGTCTTTGCAGTTTGGAAAAAAGTGCAGGGAGTGGGTGGTGGGTATGGGTGGTGGGTGTGGGTGGTGGGGCAAGGGAGAAAAAGAAAAGAGATTCTCAAAGTGTTACATTTCCATTATTGAAAAGACCCAGGGTGGGTAAGAATTAACACGGATATTACGCGGTCTCTCGTGGATGTCATGTTAATCGGTCTATAAGCTGCCTGTTAAATATAAGTGTGTGCTTCAGTCTATAAAGTTATTCTGGTAATATACACGTGGTTTAAACAATGAACTACTTACATTTACATAGAAAGGAACACTAGTAAACTCAATACAACGTAACTCTCGGTAGGGATGGGAAGGGAATGTTAAATTCAAACACTGCTTTAATTTAAGAAGCTTAAAGTGCACCCCATTAACCAGAAGTTAAAGCGTGGCTTACACTGAAATATTGATCTCCTCGTCTACTACAGTTTGTTCTGTCTCCGCGCGTCAGTTTTTTCATAGATCTCATTGAATAGAAGATGTTTGTCTCAAATGTCATGTCCGACTTGCCAGGGCATCGCTTCTGTGCATGGGTACACTTACATCATTGCACCGATGTTTTGTTAACGCCATTGATTTTCTAAATTGGAAAGCATAAGTTTATTGGTAAAAAGAGAATTGAACATCTCTTTTTCACAGCTGTAATATTATTTTATTTTAATATACTGTCATCAAGTACACACCCTATTTTCTATCTCTCTCTCTATATATGTACCTAAGCAGATTAATTATTTATCCAATTCATTACTTCATTCTGAGGCGCATATTGTGCTGCCTGGGACAAAATGAAAGTGTAGAATCCACCCCACCCCCTGACTTTAATTAAAATTAATAAAATCATCCGTGGGATTATAGCACTCTACAATACGCATTGGTTATGGAGTTTTGCTGCACTGAATGATTTGAACGGCATTTTCTTATAAAAAGTATATTTTTGGAATGAAAAATAATTAAAAACGTATTAAATGTTAATAATAGAAAGTTACAACGTTTTGTATTGTATTGGCAATTTAAAAAGCAATCAATGATCTCTTATATATATTACGATTACGGTATGACTCGTGGACTGCTTTCATTTCCGGCGGCTGCTTCCTAAAAATCGTGTCTGCTTCCTAATAAGCGAATTCGGTATTGAGAGTATATTACAATTAATCTAAATGTTTGAAAGAAAATATGGTTTAATAATGAGTTCAATAACACGTAAAATATAATTCCAGATAACTACGCTAAATTATATATATATTTTTTTTAATAACGCAACTGCGTTTGGTGCGCAATATTTTCTTTTCGGAAAATGAAATCCTATTTTGGCTAAAATAGGCAATTCGCGATACGACGTAATTTGCGTATTTACAAAAACAAATTAATTTAAATTTTATTTCGAAATATAAACAACGCACTAAAAGCAACATATGTTTTGGGTTTACCGATAAATGTGATTACGATGTAATTCTTTGGTCATAATTTTGTATTGTTGTTTTTTTCGAAACTTTCAGACTCGAATAAAATGCTTAAAATGTTTCATTATTTTAAATGTATTTGTAATTTATATTTATTATACATAAACATTTACTAAAATAAAGACGGATATATATTATTTGTGGCCCATTTAAATTTATTCCATTTCCTTAAAATTATAGAAAATCACTTTCAATATTTTTTAAGAATCCAAACGTATTTAAATTTCTTCGTCTCTTTGGCGTTATGGTCAGCCTAGCTCATTCTTATATATATAGATATTTAATTTATATAAAATGTACATATTATTTTTTCTAAATATATTTTTTAATTCTTCCCACATTGGGTGGAATACATTATCGAAATGAGAAGATAATTCTTATTTTTACAACCCCGACCCGGTTCCGTTTTTTGCTCCATCTGCGTATGTGCCGGGTGTGCTATACTCGGTCAGTACCCGGCTCACCCCTAGTGATTATATTTAACTCTAAGGGTCGTGCGAACATCTACGGCATCAAAAGGGGCGTTGACCGTCAGTGGCGTGAGTTTTCCAACGCCCGAAAATTCAATGGGCAATTGGCAAGTGAAACCAGGAAGCAGAGGCGTATCTAGGAAAGGGGGCAGGGGCGACAGATGCCCATGGGCGCCAGACTACTTAGTTGCGCCAACATGTGCTTTTATATTATTTTATTACTGACAATAATGGGTTTTAGAGTTGCAAAAAAGAACGGGAGATGCTTTAAAACGAGTCTAGTCCCCGGGCGCCAAACACTCTAGCTAAGCCTCTGTCAGGAAGTAATAAACTTTGAAAGAGCACTGTCCTAGGCCTATACGCTAATTCGCCCAGGCACGTAATAATTGTTTTATATTAGCTGAACTTGCGAATAGCACCACTTTTGCTTCGGTCCCAAGGATTTGAGTTCAATCAAGTTTTCACCCCTTACTTATAGAATAGTGCTGGTAAGTCACTTTGGTCGGTGGGGTAAGGTTGGGGGGGGGGGGGGGTAGAGAAAGAAATCAAAGGCACCGAATGCTCCCAAACTAAACTAAAGTCCTATCAACAGGACCACTGGCAGAGCAGCTGAAACGTGACGAACACAATATTATTATAACAATATCGCGATCATCCTTGTGTTTAATCCCTAACGCCACTTATCTAGGTCATCAGGTCAGTTCCACCTTTTGAATATCAACATCCGAGATGATTGTTTGCTCTGAGGCCACTGGAATCTATCCCCGTGACATAAGAGTGTTCCATATGTGATTGTTATGTTAACAGGGCCATTGCTTCGCTCATTCGCTCGATGAATCATTGCTATAATCTAAACATACAAACAGCTCTAGACATGTTGACGTTTATCAAGGAGAATGGCTCATTGACAGCATTCAAGAAGACACACTGCCTGCATTTAGAGATTTTTCAAATAGTTTCTTTCAATATTTTAAAATGATTCGATTTTTAAAAAAAAGTTATATAACCATTGACATCTGTCTTCAGCCTAGGAATATAGTGTGTTCTTGACATAGGCACGATATTATGATAAAATACTGTCCTACAAGGAGACATTGTTCAACTGACTACCAAGCTGTACAACGTCTTTAGCAATGTATCACATCAAGTAACATGATGCGCCATTTATAATAAAAACAATGACGTAAACAGGGTTGAACTCATTTTAAGCCAAAACCTGGGGCAAATGCAAGAATGAGATTATTTTTCATGTTCTGGTAGAT
The DNA here is from genome assembly GCA_964017045.1 of Omphiscola glabra. NCBI lineage: Eukaryota > Metazoa > Mollusca > Gastropoda > Lymnaeidae > Omphiscola > Omphiscola glabra. The sequence continues at coordinate 22,240,650 of OZ024805.1, forward strand.
CAGTGGTTCTCAACCTTTCTAATGCCGCGACCCTTTAATACAGTTCCACATGTTGTGGCGACCCCTAGCCACACAATTATTTTCTTTGCTACTTCAAAATTATAGAGCATATATGTTTTCAGATGGCGTTAGGCCACCCCTGGTAAAGGGTCGTGCGACCCACAAAGGGGTCGCGACCCACAGGTTGAGAACCGCTGTGGTAGATACTTAGCATCTTGCTGAATCACACATCATACATATCGGAGAAATGCGTTATAAATCGAAATATTGTCCGATTATTATAGCCCAGGCCATAAGATCAGTCAATTTCATTTGAATCAAACTTTGCCTGTTTAACTCCAGCTCCCCCGAGATAATCCCCTGATGGCCAACCATACATGCCTTGATGATTTAAAATAAGAATGAAATCAAACCAAATGCCAGGCTGGATGAGAATTTACTAACATGATCCACGACATTAAAAGGCATCTAACAGAAACTTGATCATTGAAAACAAACTTAGACAAAGGATCATACAACATGTGCCAAATAACCAATCTGACCACAAGTGACCACTACAACATTGAAACAGAGGACAATGGCTACACATCTATCAATCCGAACACAGAAAATTTATTTTAAAAAAAACTTTCACAGTTAATGAGGAGGAAAACAATGGAATCCAAAAACATTTTTATTTTAACGCAGCGAAACACTTTTTATAACTCCCCAAAACACTTTTGTAAAACTCCCCAAAACACTTTTGTATATCTCACCAAAACACTTTTTGTATAACTCCCCAAAACACTTTTGTATATCTCACCAAAACACTTTTTGTAAAACTCCCCAAAACACTTTTTGTATCACTCACTAAGACACGTCTGAAAAGCTCACAAAAAAACTTTTGTATAACTCCACGAAAACGTAGAATAGCCGTTTTTCTTTATGTTTCAATTTTGTTTCTGTAACGAGGAATGAAAAAGGTCCGAAATGTCACCTATCTTCCAGCGGCACATTTCAATTCTGCTCTTAAAAACTTATACTAAAACAATGTCTTCGACTATTGTTCTCATAACAATTTGATGTTGACCCGCTTAAAAGAGTGATAGCGAGCTTCGAACTTCCTGTTGCTTTATCCGATATACAACCGTCAACCAAATACAAAACAACTATTGTATGTCTTTTTTTACTATTTGCGGTGTGCCGTAAAGGTCAGGGAAGGGTTCAGTGAGTTGCAAAGGTCAGGGAAGGGTTCAGGTGTGCCGCGCATAAAAGAAGATTGCTGTGCACTGCTGTGGAGGGTAACAGAAGACTGTGGCACTGGGGTCAGAAATCTACATCACACGCGTCAGAAATATCATTTTTCAAAGGCACGCATAGGACGAAATAAAAATTAAATTGTAACAAATAACTTAAAAATTACAAGCTAAACACCCCCCCCCCCCCCAGAACAAAAAAAAAACAACAACGTTTTTCCTATAAATCTTTTAGAAAGGAAATATAGAGCAATGGAAAATTTGACACGACCTTTATACAAATAACACACTTTATAAGAATGCCAACTAGACACCCCCCCCCCCCCCCCATTTTTTCCCCCAAGACTCGCAAGCGCACATTTTTTCACGCCCCAGAACTATATTAATATTCTAATGACCACCACCCCCCCCCCCACGAATTATTTCAGAAAAACAAAAATATTACGCACCAAACGCACTGGCGATATTTTTTTTTTTATAGAATCTCATTTAACGCAGTTATCGGGAATTTCATTTTACGCTACGCTTGAAAACAGGAAAAACTAATTTTTAGTAGGTTGAGGTATAAAGTTGGAGCTGAAAATTTGATAGAATGTGTTCTCATCGGCAACGAGTCTTAGTGCCAAGTTTCAGCTCGATAGGTTGACGGGAAGTGGATCAATTAGCTGTCCAAAGATTTTGCCAGTTTGACACCCAGTCAAACACGAACAAAAGCGAACTTGATATAAAGGATTTTTTAATGTGTAAAAATGCGCCTTATAACTTATAACGTTAACTTAGTGAACGCATTTTTGTAGATTTGAGAGTATTATGGTTTTGTTAACAGCAAATCATATGACACAGCTTAAGAGATAATGGCAGAACTGCATAACAGGTGTAGAGAAAGCTGACGAATGGCAGATGTAGAAAACATAGAGATATGACAGATGTAGAGAACACAGAGAGATGACAGATAAAGAGAACACAGAGAGATGACAGATAAAGAGAACCCAGAGAGATGGCAGATACAGAGAACCCAGAGAGATGGCAGATACAGAGAACACAGAGAGATGACAAATGTAGAGAACATTTTTTAGCATTCTTTAGAGAAGAAGTTGAAAGAACATTGCTTTTCAAATAAATCATTAATAAAAACATATAAATCGTTTTTACAAGATTAAATTAATCTCCCTTTTCGAACTATGGAGGCTTTCATTTTGTTCACATTTTCTACCCATACATTTTTTAACTTGTTCAATAGAAACAGAATTTGTTAACTTTTTCTTTTTTTCTTCAAAATTTCAGAATATTTTCTAAAGAACGTTTCATCTTTGTAAATGTTTTTTTTTATATATTTATCAACAGAACAAATGTAACAAACAATTTTTTTGTAGAGTAACAAATGTAACAAGCAACTATAGTATCAAATAACAAATGTAATGAGCAATAAATGAAACTGGCAACTGGCAATACACTGAATGGGGAATGCATGTATCTCGACATAAATGGCGGCGGCATTTTCAGCTAAAGGCAACGAAGAGAAATGGATTTTAGAAATCAAAAACAAATAAGATTAATTTTATTTTGTCATAAAATAGTATTTACTGTTAGTCGACATTAGAACTGTAGAAAATTATTCTGCTTTTCTTCAGACCCAGTTCACAGAAATATGGAGATAACCGACAAAGAAGGGATGCTCAAACGTTTCGGGCCGCGGGCCAGATTTTGGTTTTGGACAAGCCCACGTATTATTAGTCATTTTATCGAAAATCCAGGTAACGTCAACCATAACAATTTCGCATAGTGAAGAGCAGCGTGACTTATTTTGGGACATGCCTTTTCGACAGCAGCTGTCCAATCACCATTAGGAAGGGCAACAAATAGACCTGCAACAAACATGAAATGAACACAAGTCTGATTCGATCAAGCTCTTATTCTATCACATAATTCAGGACAGCGGGAAAATGAAACAGCTGGCATGATTCCAAATCACTGTCGAATAGTGCACGTTTGGTCTGAAAGGAATGATATCTCTGCTCAGCTTACATAAGAGTCGTTCCATTTTACCTCCTTGTAAAATAGTAAGCTCATTTAGATATCAATGAATGTCCTTAAAAAAATCCACATATGTTGTGCGAATACAATTCCACAAACTCCCAGTCTTTTTTGACGTCATAGCTTTGAGAAGCGCTATCACATTCTAACAAAGTATCCAAAACCATTTGAAAAATCATCCCCAACCCCTTTTTTTTCTTCTTCTTAGCCACGTGACATCATTGTGTAAAAGCAAATCCTCCTGTTCAGGGCGCTTTTTGAGAGATGTGTTTTTTCTTTTGATTACGTAGGGATGAAAGGAAATATTAATATAATGTCAGTCTATGGAACAGCTGGACCAATAGACAAGAAAACAACAAAAGAGACTATAATTTTGACTTCCACCAGTTAAAATGTAACTTAAGAGATGAAAAAAGTGAGAAGTTAGGACACATGAGAAGGGAGAAGCAGACTTTTCATAAAGGTTAACTTTAAAATGGATTAACTTAAATGCAGGCTTTTGATATATAGTAATTCTAATTATTTCAATTTATTTCAATGTTTTTACTACGCCGCCCGCCTGGGATTAAAAAAAATACGTAGCTCCCTTTGGTCTTTTAAATGTATTTGTGGGTTGAATATAATATACTATAGCAATAACAACCAAGACGAAACAAAACGTGTCACGTGCCCTTCAATGGATGTCATTCATTCATTTGTTTTTAATCAAGCCAAACCAAATGTTAAAGTTGGCAAAGCTTTTGTGTATAGTTTATAAGTATAAAAGAAATAGTGTTGTAGCACGTGTCAAAAATATTGTCACCTGCAACCTTTATATAATGGCTTGTTTCCCCACCCCCCCCCCCCCCGGCCCCCAATATGCTTATCATAGCTTGTTTGGTCATCTGGTCTTGATCCAAATTTAAAGTTTAGGCACCTTCAGTGCAACTCGGGGACGCACGCGTGTCCATCTTTTCCAATTCTTCATTTTCATTTTAGACAAAGTCATGGACGTCTCTTGTATTGGAAATGGGATAGAAAGAAAAAGGGGGGGGGGGGGGTAACAAAGATGGCCTTCCGGGGTCCATAATCCCCTTCATCCCTTTTAATATGCTAATGATCGATGCATACATCTGTGCGTTTTCAGACTACTTTCGTAGGGCCCGGGGATGGAAAAATCTTGGTCTTCCAAGTGTGGCACTAACTGTATCTACGCCACTGAACTATCCGGGGAATATCTGATTTATCGAGCAATTAATGTACTTGGGAAAGATGCTTTGGGAATTATCAATGGGAACAAGTTCAAGATATTGACTTATCACCAGTCATTGAAGCAGGGCCTTCCTCTATCTGTTTAGTCGTCCCTGCTGACCCCCCCCCCCCCAACCCGCACACAAACCAATTTTGTAGAATGTTATTGTACTAATGTAACTTTCATTTATTCTGTGCTGGTATAATTCATTTTTGATCGGACTAAAATCAACATTCTCGCCTTACATTCAACTTTTAAGAAATGCTTCTTTTAAAACACCTTTTTGGGTAAAAGAAAATTCAATGAATTTCCGACAAGATGTATACACTTTATGGCGGGGACAATAATGGCATCAGCAACAGTGCGCCTCTGATCTAAAAGGTTATTCAGCCTCAAAGCTATTCTTCATTGTCTGTTGGATTCATTGAAAACTCGGACATTGATTTCGCTAAGTCACAGGATCTCAACCTATTGAGAGTCGGCTCTACTTGTTAAGGAGTCCAGAAGATACTGATTATTATATTTCGTGCAATGGACTAAACTAAATTTTTAGTGAAACCATTGGTCGAGTTTTCAAAGAATAATGTAGTTTTTTAAAAATTAATTAACGGGGATTCAGTTTTCTTTGGAGATTAGGCCAAATCCGTAGATTTTGAATATCATAACTTTGAAAATCAAATACATCTCATAAACACATGAGTAAACTGAAGTGACAGATAGTCACATAAGTCAACGCGCAGACCCCAGACCAGAGTGTTTACATAATCAGTTTTTGTTGGGTAAAAAAATCACGTAATCGTGTCCTTCGGGACAGGACTTCTCATATTTTATGGGTTATATTTGAAAATTAATACTACGTTATTCAAAATAGTGTTATTCAAATTGAAGAAAAGGGATTTAAATAAGAAATAGCATTAAATCAATATTTTAAAGTGAACTATTGCAGCAACATTTCAGGAACATGTTTGGGGTCGCGGTGACCCAAGTATGGGGAACCTGTGCTCTGATATTTGTGAAACAGTGTGGACAATAAATTGTGTCTGATCAGCATGAGGGAAATATAAGTATAGAAATGGAAGTATAGAAATGTAAGTATAGAAATGTTAGTATAGAAAAATAAGTATAGAAATGTAAGTATAGAAATGTGAGTTTTTTCCCCTTGTCGTTTTGTCACCTTGTCGTTTTGTCACTTGTCGTTTTGTCACTTGTCGTTTTGTCACTTATCGTTTTGTCACTTGTCGTTTTGTCTGGTTACCCATTAGTGCACCCCATTGTTGTATGCCCTTATTGTACCACAGTGATGAATGTCATTACTTCACCATAAAGTTGTATGTCATTAGTGCGCCGTATTGCTGTATTTGGATAACAATATCGATAAGTCGGAATTATGTCCATTAAAATTAAGGAAATGGATTTTTTTTTCATATTTCATAAATACTGATCATACTGGAAAGGTACTGGGTTCATTTTTATAAGGTTAACAATATCTCAAAACCAGATCATTTAAAAATTTACAGAAGTGACAATTTGCATGTACGTTAATATTTTAAAATAGATAAATACTTTAATACCATTTCCCAAACATAAGTTCAGGCTCGTGGACACAGTTGAGTACATGGCATAAGGAGATAATATCTAGAAGCCCATTGATGGAAAGGGGAAAATGTGGGTTAAGAAGAGCGAGAGCGAGGCAGAGAGAGAGAGAGAGAGAGAGAGAGAGACAGAGAGAAAAGAGAGAGAGGCAGAGACAGGCAGACATATATTCTAGGAATCAAATGAAAGTATACTGCGCCACATTAAAAGGAATAGCGCCAGAAGCAGTCGCCAAGCCAGTGAATATTGTAGAGATTTTGAATACCATTAATTGGCCAGTTAGTCCCCCCAAAAAGTGCTTCAGCTTAAATGTGCTGAACATCTAGGCCAGGCTTGAAAAGTACAATCAGTTTGTAACAATCGGATTCCAAAATATTTTCAAATAGAGCCCGAGCCGTCGAAGAACCGGAAATCTTTTTCAAATCATCCAATCATTTGTCGGCAACTTCTGATTGGATTTTAACGGACAAGTACGTGGCAGGCCAAGGGCCTTTACAAATGATATTTGAATAGGTTGTTAATCAGGTCAAATCAATGTTTTTCTCACTGGAGAACAGTGGTCAGTCTCAACCTGGACATGGCTGGGCAGGGTGAGTAAGGACAGTGTGGGGGAGACGAAAAGTTGAAAATAGACATTTATTCTCAATGTCTGTTTATGCTTGATTTGTGAGGCGTAAATAAAAAAGCAGGATCTTGTTACTATGAAACATACCGAGTACATTATAACATAATCGGTACAGCTTTCCATTATGTGGAATCAATTACCAACTCAGAAATCAGCGACGTTGTTGAAATAACTATACAGTATACTGGAATAAATAATGTTGATACAATGAAGTATAATGCGTACCAATGTTCCCTCTAAGGTTTGCTGGTTCGTGTGCAAAATCATAAAGTTGTGTGCAAAGTTTTACTTTTCAGAGCGCAGCGTATCTGATCGAATTTATTTTTATAAAAATTTGCTGCGCGGATGCTCAAAACTGCTGCGCGGAATCTGTGAGGTAGCTGCGCGGCCGCGCAGCCGCGTAGCTTAAAGGGAACATTGATGCGTACCCCAATTCAAGACGTTGGGTAAAAATAAAAACAAAAAACAACCATGGTACAGTAATTATAGCTTCAAGTAGATAATTTAAATTAATATTTTTTTCAGTACAACTACACAATGTTGAAATTATATTTGTTCTAACCAACCACAGGGGGGTCTGGGATTGCATATGTTACTTCGTCCAAGTATGTCGGTACTACGACATTTGATAATAAATGGGTTCAAAACTATTCAGTTAATCGATCAAACGAGTTGTACTATGATAACGCCAATCCGCGTTAAATATTGTGCTCGTGACCTTGAGTCAAGACAGATCACGAATCCCGCGAGACCAGAACGAGTTTGTCCACACGCCACTCACGTGACCATCAACAAGGATTTCCGATGAAGGTTTTTTGAGCAACTCTTTTGTCAAGGCATTCCATTTGTTTTCATTCGTTCGTGGAGTCGCCATAGTTTCCAGAGCGGATATGTGACTGCGGAGGGGGCTGGAGGGGAGGGGGCAAAATGTGGGAAGACAATCACTAGAGTTTGATTCCAGCACAGTGTAGTGTCCCTTTGATACGTGAACGTAATGGAGTGTAAATGTCCAATCTCCCAGCGGACAGCTTAGAGCTTCAGCGCCAGTGTGGGTGTCACTTCATTTCCCTGTATGTACACGTGTGTGTGTGTGTGTGTGTGCGCGCGCGTGCATGCATGCGTGCATGTGTGTGTACGTGTGTGTTTGTGTGCGTGCGTGCGTGTGTGTTTGTGTCTGTGTGTGTGTGCGCGCCCAAATAGATTGGTTCCCAAAATTATGTGGTTTCGTGAAAAGATTTTTTTAAAGTTCCAAACCAAGCATTAGACCATTTTTACTCCATTTTTAGTCCATTTTAGGAACATTTTATTCCATTTCATTGCAGTCTACACCATCCTCACATTGTGACGGATCGATGTCAGAGAAAAAACAACTGGTCATATCGTCTAGTACAAAAGCATAGCAAATAATGTAAGGTACTATATTCAAGCCGTGTAAAGTAAATCAAGACAGGACAATTAAAATGACGCTTATGCTAATGCCATCTTCAGCAGACTAAAATGTGCTTTGCAATAGAGCAAAAAGAAGAAAGAACAAAATCTTTTGTGTTCGAAGATCTAAATGCATCTCCTCTTTAATACACTTTATATTAACTTCACGTTTGTTCGTAGCTGGCAACATCTTCGGACGGCCAATAGACCCACTTCCCTTCAACCCATCGAGCTAAAGCGTGGCAAAAAGACTCGTGGCCGATGACAACACATTCTTTTAAATTTACAGCCCTATCGCAAAAAAACCCAACCCCAAAAATCCGTTTTCCTGTTTTCAACGGTAAGATATAATATAATCCCCGATAACTGTGCTAAATCAGAATCTTTAAAAAAAAAAAAATATATATATCGCAAGTTCGTTTGGTGGTAATATTTTATTTTGCTTTCTGGAATAGTTGTTAACATGAATGTGCGGTGCAAACGTGGGTGGCTCATTACAATGTTACAATACATCATTACAATTTTGATATCGTCGAGGAACGTGAAAAACATGTGCGGTGCAGACGTGGGTGGCTCATTACAATGTTACAATACATCATTACAATTTTGATATCGTTGAGGAACGTGAAAAACATGTGCGGTGCAGACGTGGGGAAAAGGGGGGGGGCCCTAATCGGGATTCTTATAAAGTGCGTTACTTGTAGGAATATTATGTCAAATTTTCAGCCCCACCCTGAATGCTCGGTATTACATTTTATAAACGATTGATACGGAGTTGTTTAATTCAATCTCAGAAAAAAAGTTTTGGATTTAAATTGTAGGTAATCTTATAAAATCATGATTTAGCCTTCTAAATGTTGTGCATATAATTTGAGCAAAGTTGATTTTGTCCTCCAATTGTGTGGCGTTATAGAGTATTATATAAAAAAAAGTAGATCAATGTTTTTGTACGCACACAAGATATCGTAAATATAAATACATACATTTCACATTTAAATAATAAAGGTTTTTATGATATCCGATTTTGCAAAAGAGATCTTATATAGAGCAAATAATATATATATATATTTTAAAATGAATGCAGCGATATCTTAAAAGCTAGAGCGCATGTTACAATACTCATATGCTATTTTCGGAATGATCGCCCAAGTAACAAAGAAGCCGAAGAACAAGGTATGCTTAAGCTTGAATCGAAGACAGGACAATAAGAAAAGAACTTTTCGGCTAAAAAATACGACAAGAGATAGAAACTAAAGTTATCGCCATTGTTGTTGCCGGATATTGGATTTTCCATAACCAAGGTGACAAGAAGTAAACTAATTTATGTGCTAAAAAATGGGGAGAAATGGGCCACCGGTTGAACATGCGTCAAAGACTGCAGCTGGTGTTAACAAATAGAAAGATATTACCATAAAATTTGGCTCATTAATAGCCAGTCAAAATGTGCACTTAAAATTATTAAAAACCTAATTATATTTGTATTTATATAAATTTGATATTTCTGTAAAATTTTGTTTAAAAACCTGATGACTATGTAGGTGAGGAGAAATGGACATAGCGAGTGGAGAAATTGACCACCATGTTGGGAGAAATGGTCACTTAACTAAAAAGTTGTTAAAATTAAATCATATCTTTATTTTTTTCTTATACTATCTCTCTGTTGTGTTGTAATGCAGCATACAGTATGTCATGTAATAAGTTAATAAGGTAATGAGCAAAACTATTTCACCTTTTAAGTATATTTATTGAACATAACGATATAGACAGCATGTAATTTGAGCTAACAAAAAAACACACAGATTTATATAACATTTAAAGAACTAAGGTTTTCTTTAAAGAGAAAAAACATCTTTAGTCCCAGCTGTCCTAGTCTTTTGTAATTTTGTAAGCTTGCATTTTAGGCACACAGGCAATGTCTTCTACGAGTGGTCTTATAAATTTGCCAGTCACTTTCTTACTTTTTTTTCTATAAAATTCTACTTCCATATCTCTCTATTCACCCACTTCCTTCCTCGCAACAGCCACATAAAACAACACATACTTTTTTTACACTATACTCACACAGCACACAATCATCTTTCATAACTTCTTCCACATCATTCATTTCAACACAATTAGTTGTCAAGTCTTCACAGTCAGAAATAAAGTCATCTAAATCATCATTGCCAATCAGGTCAAAGTCCAGGTCAGAGTCACTATCGTCACTTTCAAATAATTGCTTTGCTTGTAATTTTAAGGGACGTGACACCTTTTCGTCTTTAATCAGCTTATCTTGCTGCATTTTTTTTTAAATTCAGGGTATGATGTGGCAATCAATTATTGTCTTTCCTTTCTAATATTATTTTAAATGGGTCCTGCTTTAGGGTAGCCTCGAATAATCTCAGGTGAACAAAACACTGATGGGTTGGGGTCAATGTTCCCTCTAAGGTTTGCTGGTTCGTGTGCAAAATCATACAGTTGTGTGCAAAGTTTTACTTTGCAGAGTGCAGCGTATCTGTTCGAATTTATTTTTATAAAATTTGCTGCGCGGATGCTCAAAACTGCTGCGCGGCATCTGTGAGGTACATTGGTTGGGGTGTGAAGACTGGTGCAGTTGCAAGGGAGAAGATGATGCGGCTGGTCTATCTAGAGCAGTGGTTCTCAACCTTCCAAATGCCGCCACCCTTTAATACAGCCCCTCATGTTGTGGCGAGCCCCAGCCCTAAAATTATTTTATTTTCTACTTCATAACTGTAGAGTATATGTGTTTTCATATGGGTTTAGGCGACCCCCAAAGGGGTCGCGACCCACAGGTTGCGAACCGCAGATTTAGAGACAGTGTTTTAGCTGGAAGTTATAGCGCAAGGCATAAAGTATTAATTTTCATTCAGAGGCCAAAGTCTGCTGGCTTGGAAATAAGACAATATATTTGGTAAATTGTGATTGGTTTGCCTTATCTCAAGCATCCACGAATCAGCTGAAGCATTGAATGCACTTTTTCATAGTGCAAAAACTGATCTGTCCAGTGACTGTATTTTATTTGAGGTGTGTGGCGGCAATGTAACAGTATGAATAAAGTTCTCTTTATTCAGCACCAATGCCTCATAGTATAGGTGGCCATCTCGTAGGCTAATAATTTGACATTGGCTAATGTCAGCCCATGAAACAGTTTTGAACATGCTTCCAGGTAATCCCCAAACACAGTATCTTGATCAGCTGTGAATATATCGTGGCATGTTTGTAATTTTTTGTAATTGGTTCGTAAAGACAGATTGTTATTCAAAGTTGTGCGTGGTATTACAAATTGTACAGCAGCTGCACTTATCGACTTTCCCCCTTTAATGGTATCAACTGCATTTCTTATAACTTCCAAGGGTAGTGTCCAAGGACATATTGATTCAGATATTAATTTTCTTGAAATTCGTGATGAAATGCTCAAATTGAAAATGAAATACTATAACTAACTTAAATTTATAGACGTTCTGATGAGGTTTGTTCAAAACAATATTTTTGTATGCCAAAATTATACACGCGGTTATTTTCGTTAATAGCTGACCTTCTATCTAATCTGGAAACTCTTAGAAAATATAAAAAAAGGAAGTAATTTGTGCAGTCATTTAGTTCCAAAACATTTTGGTCCAATAGATTCGATTTTATAGCGGGTTTTCTATTTCTCTCATCTGTCCATTTCTCCCCACTCTTTCCTATTATTATAGTGAAAAAAATAAGATTTTAACGGACAAAAATATTTAAAGATATATAAAATATATGAAAAGATATACAGGGAAATTGAGCATCATTAGTAGCCGATTCAAGTTCGAAAAAAAACTTGTACTACTATTTCTTTCAAACAACAAGAACGCAGTTCTTCATTTATTGCCCCAAAAAACACTAAGAACAGACCTAAAACTCAACAGGCCTTAAATAACACTAGGAACAGACCTAAAACTCAGCGCCCCAAATAACAGACATGAAGCTCAAAGGACCAATAAATCTTTTTCTTCTTTTTTTTAAAAACCTGTTACAAAAAAATCGTATATATTTAAAAACGTTGGAAAATCCAAAAAAGGAAGTTATATTCTTATGTGACCTTACAGATTTTACTATGAGCTGTGGGCCTACACTTATTCCTGCATTAAAATTCGTGAAAGTCTACCAAATAATTACACTTTCATCAAACAACTCGTTTACAAACTGTCCGTTCTTGTAGACAGAATTTTGTTAGTGGATTGTCTAATTGCCTGGACACGTTCTCAAATACCATATGTCTGCTTTAACGCCACAGTTCGATCGAATTTAGATTCCATCGATTTCACATGGATCCCTCACACCCAAGATCACGGGTAGCTCATACATTAAAACTGCGACACATAAAGGGGTCTCTCAAATTCTTCAATTTACGAATGTGACTAATAATTGACATCTCTGGTGTGTCAAATAATTGAATTCACTAATGGGTCAAAAGTTTGACTTCACTAATGTGTCCAAAGATTGATTTCACTTATATGCCAAATGATTGACTTCACTAATGTGTCCAAAGATTTATTTCACTTATATGCCAAAAGTTTGACTTCACTAATGTGTCTAAAGATTGATTTCACTTATATGCCAAACGATTGACTTCACTAATGTGGTAAAAGGAAGCGAAAAATTCTCAGCTCGTATTGGGTTTAATGTCAAAATTATTATTTTCTTTTTCAATTGCTACTTGAAAATTTGAAAGGAAAAAAAGGGAATTGGATTGACAGCTTTATTTGCCACATTATTTTTTGTGAAATAACAATTAATATATGGGCTTTTATTTCAAACTAACTTGACACCAAATGTGTGAGACTATAGGGACATCTCTTAACAAGAAACTAAATAAATTTGAGACTTCACAAAATATAGTGCAAACTGTATGTGATACTTAACAAGTCACTAAAGCGTCTGTATACGTTGTTCTTAGTTTGTTTGTTTCAAACTGCTAACACAAGCAAATGTTCAGATTTAAGTTTATAGCAAAGCTGCACGCACAGCTACATGCAGCTACACAAAAACTCCACACATACAACTGCACACAGCTACATACAAATCCACACATACAACTGCACACAGCTACACACACGTCCACACATGCAACTTCGCACAGCAACACAAACAGCTACACACAGATTCCTACTTATCTTTACGGTTGCCACCGTCGGCCCCGTTCATTATTGTATAGCTTTCCATTAACACCGTCCCACACCAGCTTGTTTAAGCCGTGGGGGTCAGTAACCCACAATTTTGAGAACGTTTTACTGGAAGCGATCGGCAGCAGTTAATACAAATATAAAGGAAGATAATCTCATGGGTATGACGAGATTTCCAAATTACACCATGAGTTATCTTGCACCGTTTTCCCAAGTGACCAAGTCCAAGACTGCCAAGTTCTATTTCGTTAAGTCAAGATGATTCTGAATTCTGGTCGTGTAATAAGAAACTGGACACGAGAAAATTTGCATGTCTGGACGGAAACTGAACAATTTTAGTTTGGTATTTGACATAAATGTAAACATGTGCCACAGGGTTGGCGTTTTGGAGATGGATTGGTAAAAGGGTTGGGAGTATCTAATTGTTTGTTCTTTGGACTCTCTTCTCAAATAAAAAAAATGCTTGTTTCATTTGACCCTTCATAGATAATATAGAAATAATTATTCCACTAGCTTCTTCTTCATTGATAGTATAGAAATAATTGTTTTCACTAAATTCCCTTTCATAGATAATATAGAAATAATTGTACCACCAACTTCCTCTTCATAGATAGCATAAATATAATTTTTCCACCAATACCCTCTTCAGATAAAGTATAGAAATAATTTTCCATCACTTCATAGATACCGAAATGTCTGTAGAGCTCCACCAATGCCATTTTAAAAGATAAAGAAATGATTGCATGGTTCCATTTCACACTTTCTGATAGTCATACCATTATTTTCACATTGCCCACTAAGACAACACAAATATTACTGTTCTATGTTAAATCTAGGAGTGCAATCCATCAGACATTCTGTTGTTTCTCAAGCAATGAAATTGACGTTTGAGAGTAACTTGCCACTGTTACATGTGTTGTATAATTCAATCCAATTCAATGATTATGGAGATTAAGTATCTTACGCGAACAGCTCTAGAATTTGCCCTCTCATAGACACGTCTACAGTAATGATTGTTAGCCCTTTTCACAGATTAAAGTTAACATTAACAATAGGAGCTGTTGTACAGCCCTGTCATATATGAAAGGCAATATTGACATCAAAGCTGTTGGACAGCCCTGTCATATTTGAAAGGCAATATTGACATCAAAGCTGTTGGACAGCCCTGTCATATTTGAAAGGCAATATTGACATCAAAGCTGTTGAACAGCCCTGTCATACATGGAAGGCAATATTGACATCAAAGCTGCTGGACAGCCCTGCCATATATGGAAGGCAATATTGACATCAAAGCTGTTGAACAGCCCTGTCATATATGGAAGGCAATATTGACATCAAAGCTGTTGGACAGCCCTGTCATATATGGAAGGCAATATTGACATCAAAGCTGTTGAACTACAGTGTCATAAAAAGAAGGTTATGTTATATTGCCATGAGAGCCATTGAAGAGTCCTGTCATAGAAAAAATTAAGTATTTCGGAAAAACAGACATTTTGAACATCAAATTATACAATGAGATAATGACAATAAGACATGTTACAGCGTTTATTATTGACAGAAGTTTCATGCCCAAGATAGCAAGAGATCAAGTACACACTAAAGCTTATATCCGTTTGTTAAATTAATTAAGAGATTCGGATGGGCTACTGCTAAGTTATATTTGAAGACAAACATCATATATCACTAGTTTTTTTTTTTAATTTTAATTTTCTATCACATAAATCTCAAAAATGTAATATTGCAGATTTTTCGCCTCCACCAGGTACTCAATAAATTGAGATCGCTAACGATTAGAATCTATCTAAATAAAGAGAAAAACTATATGTGGATGCTCTAAAATGTTTTTCAAAACAATGCCGTATCTTTGTTTGTGTATGTCTGTATAACGCCAAACCTATTAATGTGTTGATCCTCGTATAGATGACAATTACGGACCGCTGTTTCAACAGAGACACTTTTGATGTCCAAACATTTGAACCCATCCCAGCCATTAAAACACCACGGTTAATCTCCCAGTAAAGTGGTGCCATCACAAGTCCAGTTATGACCGGCTGATTGTTTCACGCCACGGGACCGACGTCACTAAGTCATTTTTGAGCTGATCCCACGAGACAGCCCCCGATTACAACGGCATCGGCTTGTAGTTTGCTTTCAGAAAGAAAGAAAAAGTGTCTTTAAAAATGTCTACTTCTGATCTTGTATAAGGTTTGAGGATTTTAATTGCAGTTTGTTTGTTTTTTGGTACCAGTTTATTCAAAAATTCCTTCGAAAGTACTCACTTTACATATGTTGTCAACAGTATAGCATAGCGAAGCCAGGGGCGGGGCAAGCCACTCCACCTACGACGATTTATTGAAAAAAATTTGGCTTTTCCAAGAATTATTGCTATTCGTTGTTATAAATTGACTTCTTCTTCTGTCCGCTTTTCCTGGAGAGGTGGTACAGAGCAGGGGTGGCCAACCTTTTTAGCAGGCGGGCCAAAATTAAGAAATAATATTTTCTGCTTGGCCACGCAACTAATTTTTTTAATAAAATTAAGTAAACAAGCAAGCGTGCTACAGCTTGATCACATTGTCGCTTCCCAGTAGGTGAGATCGTGGTCAAAAGCTTGCCGGGTTTAATGTAAAAAAAACACAAGAAATAGGTCTATTTATTTATTTCTTGATTTTTTAAAGAAAATAAAACATAAATGAGAATCATGAATATTTATTAAACAATTTAAACAATATTTAAAAGTAAGTCATCTGACTATGTTTTGCAAAACTAAGTGCATCAAAATTGATCTCGACTGACGTTGTCGTTACACGCAAACAGTTTTCTAAATGAACATCAGTAATTCGAGTTCTCACTTGTGATTTGATGTGCTTCATACGACTAAAAAGCTGTTTACACACATAGAAGTTTCCAAATAGCGAAACCATCGGCACAGCATGTTTGTAAAACGCAGGATATTTATCCTTGTCCAAATACATTTTAAAGAACTCTTCCAAACCAACTCGATCGAATTTCTGCTTTAACTTTGTATCACAACACATTTCACAATGCTACATTTGTAATCTTCCTGGTAATAAATTCACGTCTACCACGAATGACGTTGAAAATTCACCAAAAAAAAACCAAAAAAACAACAGATGCTGTTTTTTTAAAAAATCCTGAAATCGGTTTTCAAATTCGAGGTTGAAGTAAGATATCAAATAAGTGTATTTATCCACCGCCTCCTGTCTAAATGAAAGTGAGTAGGGTTTTTTGTCCTCAGCTGTTGTTCCCAAAGACCAAGTTTCATTTGAACTGAGATATGATTATTAATTAATTGATATTTCCCTTGTAGACGAGTATTAACGTCCTTTAAGTGGCTCGACCAGAAATGTAAAGTTGCAAACCCACTCTTTGTCTTCAAACTCTGAGTGACTTGTTGACTTGCCTGCAAAGAATGATTGGATTTTTTGCTGCACTCTTTTTCAACATTTTGGCACGGGTCAGCCATCTTACTTCTGCATAAAATGTAATATGGTTATAATCTGAGTCAAAAGCCTTTAGAAATTCCGTTCGAGTTAATGAAGATCTCCACTTTGACGACCACTTCCATGACATGGTCCATTTTAAAGGACTTCGAACATAAATTCTCCTGATGAATAATGCAATGAAAATTTTGCATTGAAGCACTAACTTTGAAGGCCCCATTTTTAATCAATTTTACTAAACTTTCGTGTTTCCCATACATTGTTGGGGCACCTTCAGTTGTTAAGCCCGTTAAGTTGTAACGAAAATCGATTCAATGTCGATGTAACTGCCTCTAACAAATCTCGTGACTTATTAGTGTCCTTAATTGTATACAGTGCCGCTTATTCTTTTTAAAATGGATATCAACATCCCATGATAAAAATTGCCAGTCGGGCAATATCTGCCATATCTGTGCTGTCATCCAATTGTAGAGCATATAATATAAACTTGGATGCTCGTCTTTTCAAATTATCTTCAATAGTTTTCCAATGTCGTCCACACGCCTAGTAATAGTTTGACGAGACAGACTTATTTTTTTTTAGAAATCCTTCTCTTTTTTTTTTTGACACAGAATTTCAACGACGCTCTCCACCCATTCCTTTACCATTTCACCATTTGAATTTGGGTGCATCACTAGCTTTTACTTAGCATGTTGACTCTAAACCCGCTCTAGTAAATATAGCTTCGTGTGCAGAGTATTTTTTTAAAAGTCATTTAATTGGTCTTTGTACTTATCTAATTTATTTGCATATTTAGTCTCGTAGTGCCGTTTGATGTCTAACATATGGGCTTTGTTTTAATTTTCACGAAAAAATAGTTTATAGTCCACCTGTCTTGAAAACGTCTTTATTCTTAAAATAGCTCAAAACCATTGAATTTCTTTTTTAAATGCAAGATATTTCTCTTAGCTATAATTAAAAAAATATATGATTTGACCTAGCTCCGCAGGCCGCATTTGGTCCGCGGGCCTCGTGCTGGTATATAGGTTAGGGTTATGGGAGGTGGTATAGAGGTTAGGATTAAAGGAGGTGGTATAGAGGTATAGTTGGCTAATAGGTGTGAGGGTTAGGGTTATGGGAGGTGGCGTAGAGGTTAAGATGGCGAATAGTGGCAAGTTATGAGGGTTAGGGTTATGGGAGGTGGCGTAGAGGTTAAGATGGCGAATAGTGGCAAGTTATGACGGTTAGGGTTATGGGAGGTGGCGTAGAGGTTAAGATGGCGAAGAGTGGCAAGTTATGAGGGTTAGGGGTGTTGGTATGAAGGTATATTTGGTGTGAGGTCTGCTGGCGATTCATTTTAAGGTGTCCTTAACACGCAGTCGATCCAACGACGGGGTGGTCGGAGTGCCTGCTATTGTATGCTTGCTTAGCAGGTTAATGGACACGCATTCTGACCAGATGGCCCAACAAAGTTAATTTTGTTGTTGGGCCATATACTGGCACCAACCATTGGTCTTATTTCTATTCCGAATGTAGTCTTCTGTTGTTTCACCAGCTGCTCGCCTTAAACATCTCATCTCGAGGGTGAAGATTTTTATAGCAAGACTTTCATTCAGAGCTCAGGTCTGACTTTGGAAAGTAAGGGTTGGAAAAAAGACAGCATTAACTAGCCTGGCTTTGGTCTCCATCTCTTTTCTTGGGTGTCTCTTTACCTGGACTTTTTTTGTCCTTGCAGTCTTGTAATCATTGTAAATAAAAACCTCAACAACAACAAAAAAACAGTATTTGTTTGCGCCTATTATTCGAATAACAATAAAAGATTGATTCACGTAGCCTTTAATTTTCTTAATCAATTATATGTGTTGTGTAGACTTTAAAAAACCCTAATTTTTCTTAATACAATTTCAAGAAATTTGTATATAAAACAAATTAATCTTAAAAGATTCAGTTTCAGTTATTTGATTAGACTTGTTTAAGGAACATAATGGGAATTGATTTAACTGTTTGAAAACGATATTAAAAAATATGAGAAATCAATTTGACTATGAACTGGAACGGATGAAAAATGAAAAGACTGGGTGATTTCAAAACTGTCATATTACTAATTGAATAAAGCAAAAGAGTGTTCAGAAAACATAGAAATAAGAACACCTACATTTCCACTATCTTCTCCCATGTTGCTCTCCGATTAAGTGTAGAATGAAGGAGTGGGGCGCGGTGGAGGGGGAGAGACGATAATACACCATTTTAAAAAAGGTCTTAGTTATCGAAGGCCCTAACCCTCCGAAAAGACTTGAGTGAATCTAAGTCTCGATTATTCCAATAATAAGAAGACTATTCTTTTCTTTAGTCAGGAACGATACAAAATGTCTCAGCATTTTATAAGATGGCTTCCATTCATGAAATCTAAATAGGACGATCCACCCGCTGATTGACCAATGGCCTAACCGGAAGTAAGAGGACCCTTGAAGACAGATCCAGGTCTCCGACTGACATGTTCTTCCGTTTGGGGCCATCTTTAAGTACTTGTCCTCTCCCCTCTGATTAATAGGGTGAGGGTTGGCTGGTCCCTGTAATAATGAGTTAGTATGATCCACTTCAAGGGAGGAATTTACTATAACCCAGTTAAAAAAGTGAGTTTAGCAGGATCCACTTCAATGTGTGGCTTTCAGTTGTCATCTGGTGAAAATTAACTTTTCAAAAAAAAAATTGGTTTTCATATCATATATATATATATATAAATATATATTGATATACGTATCAGTGCCCCAGTTGACCTACTTATATACCAATACAACCGTTGATCTACATTTGTATCAATGCCTAAGTTGACCATTGTAATGTACCATTACAACTGTTGACCTACAAGTGTATTAATGCCACAGTTGACCTATATTCAGGGCAAAAGTTGGAAAGTAGTTCAAATTTCCCCTGACAGTATACAAAAATAAGAAGATTCAAAGAAAAAAGTTATATTAGAAGCATGCGCTAAAATTAACAGTACCGAAATTCCCGCAACTTGAACGCTTAAGTGCGTTTGTCAACGATGCATGGCTACAGCTGCAACGTGTTCCCAGAAGTGAAATGGAAGACATGTTTGAAATCTGCTGTTGTCAATGGGTCTCTCCACGGAGGCCAACGTATTCATAGTTTAGGATTATTTCCCCCTATACATTAGTGATTGCAAGGTGTGAACGTGTTTGGAAAAAAATGACAGAACAATTGCCAGAGAGACTTTAAAAAAGATGGAACAAAGTAATACTGTTCTGGAAAGTCAAATTCGCTTACTGACACCTTTTTTGGTGGACCTAACTTCCCCTTTCGTTGACACCCTTACTGGTGGACCATACTTCCCCTTTTGTTGACACCCTTACTGGTGGACCAGACTTCCCCTTTCGTTGACACCCTTACTGGTGGACCATACTTCCCCTTTCGTTGACACCCTTATTAGTGGATATTACGGACTGCTATTAATGGAGAATTTTATCTCTTAGTTTATTCTATTGGCTCGTTTCAAAACAGTCCATAATAAAGGACGATACCAAAGTTTAAAAAACAATAACAACTAGAACGATACACAAAGTCAGGGCTAATTACAATTAATACGTTTTTAATGTGTGAATTTCAATGAATTACAAACACAAGAGAATATGATTAAAATTATTAACTTACAGTATGACTGGTACCGGTACTGTATGTGAAAATACAATGAGTTCAAGCTGTACAATGAAAGAAAATCTACACACAACAAAGCACTGTCTGGTATTAAATAATGACACACTGCACATCGCGTGATAAAGGAAAGGAATCTCTGGCCCATTCAATCGTTCATCCTTTTTATAGGCATTTCCTACTAATGTCTCTCGAAACGCCTAAAGTCTAAGGCATTGTTTTGCTTTCCCGTTTTATCCAGATTCTTCTATAAGGTTCTGACTAACTAAGCTTTTGTAAACAAGGGGAACGTTTTTCTAGCCACACATCAAAACGGCCTCGACTGTAAGAGGTCATGCAAGTGGAAAGCAAGGAAGGCGTGCTTTAACACGTCATCTTCATAACAGTGGACCACACTTCCCCTTTTGTTGACACTCTTTTACTGTTTGACTAGACTTTCCTTTTCGTCGACACCCTTAATGTGGATAGCACTTCCCCTTTCTTTGACACCTTTACTGGTGGACCAGACTTCCCCTTTCTTTGACACCTTTACTGGTGGACCAGACTTCCCCTTTCTTTGACACCTTTACTGGTGGACCATACTTCCCCATTCTTTGACACTATTACGGACCGTTATAAATGGAGAATTTAATCTCTTATCTTTTGTCTATGGCTCGTTCTAGAAACAGTCCATAATAAAGGACGATACCAAAGTTTAAAAATAATAACAAATAATACGACACACAAAGCCAGAGCTAATTACAATTAATAAGTTTTTAATGTATTAATTTCAATTAACTTACAACAGCAAAAGAATGAGATTAAAATCATTAACTTACAGTTTGCAGGCACTGGTACTGTGTATAAAAATACAATGAGTACAAAATTGTACAACGAAGAAATAGAAAAATCTACACACAAAAAAGTATTAAATAATGACACACTGCACGCCTCGTGATAAAGGACAAAAAAATCTCTTTCGTCATTTAATCTTAGCCCTTTTATACCCTGTTCCAGATGATCATTCTCGAAATGGAATATACATTCTTACTGCTTCCCGCACTCTCGAGATCATTCTATCATGTTCGACATAAACGGACGATAGAAAACTAAAATGTCAACAAAGTGATATTTTTCTATCCACGCCCAAAACAGCCTAGACTGAAAAGAGGTCATGCACGTGGAGTGCGAGCTTAGCGTGTATCAAAACACGTCATCCTTCATAACAGACACCTTTACTGGTGTACCAGACTTCCCCTTTCATTGACACCTTTACTGGTGGACCAGACGTCCCCTTTCGTTGACACCCTTACTGGTCGACCAGACTTCCCCTTTCACTGACACACATCACCTAGAGAAAGGCGAAATTTTGTAACAATAAACAGCGGAACCGTGTTACTTAGTTACGTTACGTTTAATCTCTTTGAATCGTTCTGCAAAGTATGTCCAATTACCAGATAGGAATATGAAATAAGATTAAGTATATTAAGTAACTAGATTTCACTGGTAAATTTGTCCAAGATCTTTGAGATTTCGTGCAATTTTTTGCATATTTCATTTGATATTTCATCTGTCATTTCATGAGACAATTTATGATACTTGCTTACATGTTTATGAGACACAATTCATGATACAATTAAGACAGCTCATAAACAATTTATAAAACCGTAATGAGACAATTTATGTTTTAAAAAAAAAGACAATTGATAAGGTTATTCAAGAAATTCAATGAGACAATTCAGGCGAAATAGCTTAATTAAGACTATTCATTAGAGTATTCAGTAGACAGAGATCATCATTACAAGTTGCCGTTAAAGGATATGAGGCGAGAGGCTGTGGTGGAAGTCTCTGGCCGATGATTCTAGATACGCAGCCCTGAGAAAGCTGCTCCTAGGCACCCGTTTCGTCCCAGCTATTTCGCAAATTAGTTGCGAGGTGGAGACCCATTGTAGAATCCCTCTTAGAGGGCGTCCGATGCTTCCCCGGGACAGGTGGGGGGGGGAGATATAAGGACGTTAATGTACCGTCCCGACCCCTGGGAGAGTGGACTGCGGACGCTTTAAAGGCAGCGTCTTCGGTCCACCGGACGGGGAGGGTCTCCATCAGCAAACCCGATCGAGCGGTTGCTTGTGGGGGTGGTCCACGCCCGGGGAGGTTTCTGGCGTGTCCCCGCACGGTCCGGCATCGGGGAAGCCAGACGCCTCGCTTGTGTAGGTGAGCGCCAGGGAGGGCATAAGGAGCGCGAGATATTTAGACAATAAAAAATATTTCATGAGACATGCGATAAGACATTTTAAAAGACATTGAGAAACATCATGATTTAATAGAATAGACATTTTTGAGACGATTCATGAGGCAATGTGAAAGACATATCATGAGACATTTCATAAGGCTATTCATATTTTAAAAATGGTACACTCCCTTGTTCCTGAAATCTTATGCAATTATTATTTTCGATAGCTACAAAAATTTACATTTGTAATTCCTATTTCAAACATTCTTTTAAAAAATAATTAGATAGATGTGTGACACTCATATAAAATTTCAGTTCAATTGAGATTATCTGATCGAACGCGGCGGACAGAATAACTTAACTCCCCTATGTCGTCATTCTTCATGATGGTGTAACCAAAATACAGACGTTGCTTTGTAACCGAAACATTCCAAGCGTACATATTTATCTTACTGTCATGGTCGTTATTACTATACATAGTGTGTGGCCACAAGATGGGTACTCGTGATTTTAGTTAACAACCTGAGACTCGCTG
Source organism: Omphiscola glabra (assembly GCA_964017045.1). Lineage (NCBI taxonomy): Eukaryota > Metazoa > Mollusca > Gastropoda > Lymnaeidae > Omphiscola > Omphiscola glabra. Next base: position 22,263,808 of record OZ024805.1, read on the forward strand.
GTCTAGACAATATAATCTAATGAGGCCAAGTTACGGAAATGAAAGGAGCCGGTCAGTGGCTGGTTTACTGGGCTGGGGGTCGCTTGGAAAGGGGTTAATAAAATTGTAGGGATAATCTCTCACGGGGAACCGTTCAGACTATTGAGGTCATCTCCATTTAAATTTGGAGCGAAATGATGCGTCCAGGGCTGACGGTAACTTTAATATCTTTATAAATAGACATGGGCAGGAAGGATTCTCCATCTCATAGTGTGGTGACTGCTGTGTTTGCGACTGGACACCGACGACATAATCTGAGTTTACAGTAACTTGATCATTAAATAGTGCACATCATTTATACATTGCAGACAATTAAATCACATTAACCTATTTCACGATTACAATGCGTATTTATGACTCATCTGTTGCTGTCCACATTTCATGACAAAGTAATATGTATTTATGACATCTGTTTCTGTCCCCATTTAACGACGAAGTTAACTTTTGTTGCAAGTATAAGGAAGCCTATGATCTTGGTATGGAACTTAAAGGTAATGATTATCTACATCAACCTAGCTGACTACACCAACATGCCTGGCTATACCAAACTGACTCCCTACATCAACCTGCCTGGCTATATCAACATAACTTGCTTCATCAACCGCATTAACATGACTAACTACACCAACCTCACTGGGTAAATCAACCTGCCAGGCTAACCAAACTATGTGGCTACGTCAATATGACTGGCTACTTCAGCCTGGCTGGTTACGTCAACCTAACTGGCTACAACAACCTGACTGGTTCCATTAACCTGATTGGCTCCATCAACCAGCTGGCTCCGTCAACATCTCTGTCTACATCAACCTGACTAACTACACCAACTTCACTCGCTAAATCAACCTGTCAGGCTAATCAATTTATGTGGCTACATCAGCATGTCAGTCTAATCAATATGACTGGCTATTATCACCGGTTTCGAAAAATTACTTTATTTCCCTTGACATTAACAACATTTGACATTTCCAAATTTTTAGGAGTAAATATAAACACCTACTTTCTTTACCAGTTGATTTCAATTAATTAAAATTTAACGCATCATAAAAAGTCCGTTGGGATTAAAAAACGATTTAAAATATTATTGGTGGGTTTGTAAGACCAAATGAGGTATCAAATGAAAGATAATTGAATGTACTATACGTTTGTAATCTTAATTCTTCATTTTAACTAAAATAAACTACTACAAATGAAATCCGAATAGCATCAGTCAAAATTCTCAACTCTGGTACCCGGGTACCAATAGGTGCAGCCTACTGTCAAGAGGGCTGAACCTAAAGAAAAAGCTCAATAATAATTCATGATTCTAAGAATAATCATTTTGCTCCTTTCTTACTGAGGTCGGTCGGTCTCATTATTTGAGGGAGGGGGGATGGGTCAACTCGAATAAATAATAAATATATATGTTCATATGTAAGGGACGTCATTTGGGTAGGGCATTTGCCCATCTCCCCCCTAATTTGCAATTTTTATTTAAATTGTTATGTTCTGTGGCGCCTCCAGTAATAAACAACTTAACAAGCCGACCAAGTTTTGGTTTTGCGCCCCCCCCCCCCCCCACAAAAAAAAACAACAAACAAACAAAAAAACAAACCAACAACACCCTGAAATGACGCCCACGGATGACATCTTAGTTTAAATAGAAATAGGAAATATACTCGAGTAGCTATATGTTATCTAAATGCATCATTTTATTGCATGCAATATCCCGCTACGTAACGACGAAAATTGTTTTTTTAAATAAATGAATATTTCAAATTTCTCAAAGTGCAATGACAGAGACGACCTTAAGGGGAGTTAAGTGATGTGTGAGTTGATGTATACATTAATTCACCTCTTGGTGGCCTTACTGACTGGTTTTATTATAATTACGTTGTTGACACTTAGAACACGGCTTCCTCAAATAAAATGCAGCATTCAAAGCTCGAACAATCCCACCATCTTCAGAATTATCCCTTTGCTTTTATAATTTAGATCACGGGTCACTTTGCTTTTATAATTTAGATCACAGGTCACTTTGCTTTTATAAGTTAGATCGCAGGTGACTTTCTTCTAAAGAATAGGCTCCTTAAGGTGGAAACATTTGTTCTAAGTAACGGTTAGGTTAAATAAATGTTTAGGTAGCAAAGACAAGACTTGTGAAATAATGGGTTAAGTAGCCATGACAAAACTTGTCAAATAAAGGTTTAGGTAGCCAAGACAAAACATGCGAAATAAAAGTTTTTAGATAGCCACAGACCTGTTTACTCTTACGATTTTGGCGTGTATACATTATATATACTGTATGTTTATTTTTTTACTATTAAGATAATGTATTGAACGATATTGTGATGATATTGTACGATTTTAAGAGTTTGATGGTAAACAGGTCTGTAGCCATGATAAAATACGTCAAATAATGATTTAGGTAGCCATAAAAACATGTGAAATAATTGGTTAGGTAAATAAGCAAAGCATGTTAAAATAACTTTATTTTGGTACCGTCTGGCAACTGCTATACGGTATTGTCGATACCCCCCAGAACATTCAGGCAGGGGCGTCATTTCGTATTTTTTCAGGAGGGGGGGGGCAAAGCCAAAACTTGATGGGCTTGTTAAGTTGTTTATTACTGGAGGCGCCACAGTACATAGCAATTTAAATACATTCTACAAATTCAGGGAGGGCCAAAGGCCCCACCCTGTTCTTCCTGCATCAAGGTTGAAAAAATATTGTTTCAGGAGATGGATGCCTAGTAAGTATCGCAGATGTAATTCTGACATAAATAATAAGACTGGCAGTGTTTGCGTCTACCATAATGAAATAGATTATCAGTGCAGTGAGGTTAAAAGGACCAGTTGATTGAAAATATATCATTAAAAGGCAATCTTAGGTTTTGAGCAGGTCTCCCGACGAGAATGAAATTCCAGCGTAGGTCAGGCAGGATATTAAACTTTACACAAGATAATCTGCTCGTGAGCTCCAGTAATATGAGTTGAAATCAATCATATAAAATACAAGTGTGTGGGTCCAAATGCACGTTTCGTGGCATTGTTATAAGGCGTGGTTTCTACTGCGTTTAGCACAGCTCAACAAACTGTGTTGATGTTGAAACCAATGAACCATTCATACCACCACCAAGCCCTTTATACTTGGACAAACCATTTATATGTTAGCAAAACGTTAAAACTTGAGTCATCCATTTATGCTTAAGCAGACCGTTGTAGTTGTATTATATATTTGCTATTGTTTGACCAAGTCTCACACATCTACACAAGTAACAATGCGTTTTAACACTATATATATATATATATATCTAGGTCGACTAGAGCAGCGTATAACCAAAATTCCTGTCGATACCCGATACTGGTATCGAAAACCAAGCTAGATGTCTGTCTTTGGGGCTTCGTTTATTCTTTGTTCAATAAGAAACCTTTGAAAAACAATACCTAATTTTGAATCGGATTAGCAAGGCGAATGGATTATAGTCTCTGTTAGGATCTCCCGTTTATCTGGATTCTAACAGGCAGTTCGATGGCACAATTGTAGTCTAAGGGTAGCGGTTCTCGACACAATTAAAAGCAGCAACAACACTAAGTCACATACCACTTAGAGTTCTTTATTGACAAATTCACACCACGTTAAAGAGAACTTGGTGATTTCTAAAACTGACGACTACTAACTCTGATGCATATTAACTAGCTCTCCGTCCCTCCTCACTTCACCTCTCTCTTTTTTTTTCTCCTCTCTCACTCTCTCTCGCTCTCTCTATCTCTCTCTCTCTCTCGCACTCTCTCTCTGACTCGTCTCTCTCGCTCTCTCTCTCTCTCTCTGACTCTGCCTCTCTCGCTCTCTCTATCTCTCTCTTTCGCTCTCTCTCGCTCACTCTCTCTATATCGCTCTCTCGCTCACTCTCTCTCTATCGCTCTCTCTCTGACTCTGTCCCTCTCGCTCTCTCTATCTCTGCCTCTCTCTCTCACTCTCTTGCTCTCTCTCTCTCTCTGACTCTGTCTCTCTCGCTCTCTCTCTCTGTCTTTGTCTCTCTCGCATACTCTATCTCTATCTCTCTCTCTCTCTTACTCTCTCTCTCTCGCTCTCTCTCTCGCTCTCTCTCTCGCGCTCGCTCTCTCTCTGACTTTGTCTTTCTTTCTCTCGCTCTCTCTCTCCCTGACCCTGTCTCTCTCGCTCTCTCTATCTCTGTCTCTCTCTTTCCATCTCTCTCGTTCTCTCACTTACTCTCTCTCTCTATTTCTGACTCTGTCTCTCTCGCTCTCTCTATCTCTGTCTCTCTCTCTCTTTCTCTCACTCTCTCTCTCTCTCTCTCGCTCTCTCTCTCTGACTGTCTCTCTCTCTCACCCACTCTCTCTCTCGCTCTCTGACTCTGGCTCAGTCTCTCTCTCAATCTCTCTCTCACTCTCTGTCTCTCTCTCGCTCTCTTCTCGCTCGCTCTCACTCTCCCTCTGTCTGTCTGACTCTGTCTATCTCTGACTCTCTCTCTCTCTCGCTCGCTCTCTCTCCCCCCTGTCTCTCTGTCTCTCTCTCTCTGTCTCTCTCTCTCTGTCTCCCTGACTGTCTCTCTGACTCTGTCTCCCTGACTCTGTCTCCCTGACTCTGTCTCTCTGACTCTGTCTCCCTGACTCTGTCTCTCTGTTTCCCTGACTCTGTCTCTCTGACTCTGTCTCTCTGTCTCTCTGACTCTGTCTCTCTCTCTCCCTCTCTCTCTCTGCATATTAACTTCTGATCCATTATAACAAACACCGCCATACTTCGTACCCCAAAAACGTCAGCAACCAAAATCACAGAGCAACAGCTACCGAACAAATCGCTACACCAAATACGCTCACAAGCAGCTCACGTATGACCAAACACAAACTCGTGGAACAAATCATTAACAATCCTCACCCCTTCATTGGCATCACTTGAAGAATTGATGTCACACACAGAAAACCTGTAAACATCCACATTGCTGCGTACATAACATTGGCGCATAACGCATGCCAAAACACACTATCGTGGAAACATGATTATCAGTCTCATTCTTTGCAGCCAATTAGTCTACAATAACACCTGATACATATATACCTGGTTTCTGTTTATTTCTGTACATTTTTGTAAGAGAACATTTTGTGTTGTTTTAATGGCAATATAGAAACATTGTATTGACATTCAAATCCGTTTTGTTTTACCTAAAGGTCAGAATACACACTAAAAAAATGTGGGCCACGAAAATTTGTTTTCGGGAAGCGCTGGTCTAAGGGGAATGAAAGTGGATAACTGGAAAAATTTCGTGGACGACAAAAATATAATAGACAGACAAGGGCATAATGTTACAGTTGAACAAACATACAAGAAATGTCAAAGGCATGATGTATGATAAACAAGACATAATTAAAACAGCTAAAGATAACATTACAATGTTATATTTCAACCACTGCATTCTCCCTTATCAAGCAATTTAATGGCATTATTTATTTATTTATTTTCTTTATTTATTTGGAGTGGGGGTTTGGGGGGGGGGGGGTCAATGACTGGTATGAAGTTTAAAGTGGGCGTGTGATTGTGTGAGTGCGATAGATTTTTTTGTGCGTGGGTAGATGTATAAAATATAGGTAAATAACACATAAATATAACTTAAGGAAAGAGTGGAGGAGATGTCTGGGTAAGGTGCTATCATTTTGTGCGACAACATAGCTTTCGGTCAACCGTTCGTGTTTTGTTAGTTTGGTACGGATCCCGGAGCAAACCTTAGCCATCAGCAAAATCTATGGGGAAAACCTCTGCAAATGAAATAGATCTAAAGCTACTACATGTGTTAAATGGAGATGGTTCATATAAGCTTTCACCAGTCGGCCAGCGGTAGACCCTGCTCACTCGTGACATCACGCAACTTAAAACTATCTCAGTGCCCAGGTGTCAGTGAGAGTTCTAACACTAACTTCATTGAATCGGTGAGGAGATGGGGACAGATGGAACCTGGGGTGATCTGTGTCCAGATATCAGTGAGAGTTCTAACACTAACTTCATTGAATTGGTGAGATGGGGACAGATGGAACATGAAATCATCGATGTCCAGATTTTAGTAAGATTTCTAACTTCTAACACTGTACTAACGTCGTTGTATTGGTCTGTGAACACATAAAAACTCGCAGGGTTCCAGTATTATACGTTTCCCCATATCTCCTTACCTTGATCTCATGCCTTCCTCTCACCTCCCATACACCGAGCCTCATAACTTGCCCCCCCCCCACACACACTAAGTGACACCACAGGCCATCCCTCCTTTCCTTAACCTACACTTCCCCCCCCTCCCATACTCACATCTCTTCTCACGATAAAAGTTGTCCTTTGTTCTATACACGGACGTTATCTGCAAGAAATGTAGGGAAAGGCCTAGCGAGACACTTGCATTAGTTTCAAATGGTCGATACCACGCCTTCACGGCCCAGCCACGTCTCTACGTTATAAATCACTTGAACTCAGCAGGTTACTCTGACCTTACAGCAAATCATATATAAGCGCTGAAATTACATCATTGGTAAAAAAAAAATAATTAAAACTAGTTTAAGATTGGCCTTCTTAATGCCAGATTCCTCAAATTTCAAGACAATTGGCCTGAAAATAATTGCTTGTCCTTTTGGGCCTTTTCCTAGAGTGTTTTTTTTTTCTTCTTTTTTTTTTCATAAAAATATTACACGTGTTCTAAATTTCATCTCCTAAAACATTTTTACGACAAATGACTCTGATTCGTGTTCATTTCCGATGCTTAAACAGGCGAACACTTGTTGCCCAATTGACCGTCTGGTACCTTACTTAAGTATGGCACCTATCAAAAAGGAATGGTGCTGTGTGAGCGTATCTATTACATAAAGTATGATAAGGATAATAATATGTCTAGTTGCCCAACTTCAAATGCGTTACATTAAATGTTGAGATCCATGTCTAAGGGAAAACATTTGCAGCAATGCTGAATTCTGACAACAGGGTTTTGTCCCTGAAGTATCCCGTCTCACTTTCATCATACCCTGGCCACGTGATTAACATACAAATATTAAAATCAACACCGCCCATGCTGTTCTTTCATTTTAAACATTAAATCACCTGTTATGGCGTAGGTGAGTTTTTTGTATGAACTTTTTCTATTATTTATTTATATAACTGATGAAAAATGAGATTCGTGTCTGGGATATGGAGACTTTCAACTAACTAACTTACTTAAGAAAATCAGCAGACTATCGAGCCGAGGCTCATAAAGTCTTCCCCAGCACACCTCCACCGCCCCCAACTGGCATTCAACCACTCCCCCAGTGGTCTCTATTCCAGTCAGGCCGCGAAGCGGCATGCCGGGGGCTCCCCGCCCCTAAGACAGCCCCACCCACCATTCCACTCGATTGACTATACGAGTGAGGCCGCATCAGAGAAGGGACGCCTGGCCAGCCGGGGTGATGCTTACACAGCAACCGGGCCGGACTTCCTTAGATTGTGGTGGATACAATTTACGTCTCTGAAGCCCCCCCCCCCTTCCCACCCCGGGGGGGAGAGACTTTCAACTAAATGCATTGATTTGAAGTCATTATTTTAAACGAGTTCAATTTAGGAAAAAATATATTTTTGCACGAGTTAGTCTCTCTCTCTCTCTCTCTCTCCACACACATACACACACTTATATACATATATAAAGTAGAGACAGATTTTTCGAACTTACGTATTGCTACCATAATAATCAAAATAAAATATATAGACAGGGCAGTCCGGGCAATCGAAATTTCAGAAAATCGGAAAATCGACGCTATAGTATATATATTTTAAAAAAAAAAACTTTGGTCCTTTTTCGGTTCTGATTCGGTTTGGCCTTTTTCATACCGTTTATTTGGCAACCCTTAAAATTGACCCGTACTTGTCTGACTAGCATTACTAGCAATCGACTCGACTGAGAAAACAAAACGTCTAGATGCGGTCTTCTTTTACATATTATTTTTTACACATTTTTAGCTGAGCCCTAGAAAATAGTTACTGTTGTTGAACACCCGGTCACGCCATTAGAAAGATGTTGTTTAACACGCCATCAGCCCCATTGATAAGATGTTGTATAACACAGCCCGTCATCACAATAGAAATGTTGTACAACACCCCGTTACAATAAAAGAAAGTTGTGGTATAGTTGCCAGTCACCTCATTAGAAAGATGTCGTATAACTCCAAGCCATCCCAATAAAGTAATGCTGTATAACACCCCATCATCCCAATAGAAATATGTTGTTTGACATCCCGTCATCCCCATTGAAGAGATGTTGTATAACATCTTTTTACACCCCAACAGAGTTTATATATACCACATAACTTCTTGTAATTACATATAAAGCAATAATCTGGTGGTGGGCAATATAGTTATTTAAAATAGTATTCAGGAACACTTTGCAAGAGATATCCTGAAAAAAGACACCTAAAAAATAACTATGTCAGAAAAAAGCTTTACTCAGCAAGATATACCACTAGCTGATAACCCGTGCTTTTCTATGATTTTTGTGGACATTACAAATATAGTAGGATGTAGTTGTTGTTTTTTATTGGTCCCAACTTTCCATGAATCGGTAAGAGTAGAAGTTTCAAGAAGAAACGGTTTTCTTAAGAGGAGCTTTGACATCTGGATCACGCTGGGGGATGCTGTGGCCATCTTGTCCGCAGCAGAACATAAGAGGGTACCGGAGAGGGTCGTAAGCACGTTGAAATTCGCTAATCCGCATCATCTAGGAGTCTTTGCTGTGAAAACTCATGTCTCGCTATTCAAATTGCTTCCCCGAATTCACCACAGCCACCTCCTCACTTGCTGTTGGAGCGTTACATTGACACCTATGTCCAAGTGCAGGTCTTCTGTCAACATGAATCATAACATTAAACTCTCACCTTTCCGATCAGAGTAAAAAAAAAAGACTCTGAATAAATGCAACAAAGGAGCCACTTTAAAGGACTGCCCTTGAGCTTTATTTGTTGTAATGGTGAAGCAGACGTAGGGTTCGTCATTTCTCAGACCGTAAAACGTCATAGCGTTACTATTTTTAGAAGGTCGAACACATATCTTAAAAACAGGGCAGCTAATATTTTGTTTCGGCATACCGTTCCTTGTATCTAGAGTCGGTTTTACATGTGCTGTACGCGCAAGGAAGTCCCGCAGTAAAAAAAAAAATGGTGTAAAATATTTCGTAAAAGATAGTTGTAAACAAGTTTTGATTTAGGCTAAGGGGCCTCTTCGCTAGATGGTAGTACTGAACAGTGTTGACATTTTTTCCGACCCGAGTACCCGGGTGATTACAGCAGTTATAGTAATAGATTTCCGCTATTAAATGACAAGCCATATTGACAGGAAACTTCAGACGCTTAAACTGAAAGTGGTATTCGGAGGGAATCCTTGCGATTTGGAGTATTTAAACGGTTTCTTCCACACGACACTCAGAGAAGATGGTTGCTACAATGATATATATATGCCAAGCATGAACCCGCACCAAAGGTTAGGAGGGTATCAGCTTTCAACATGGATTATGCTGCAGAATCCCTGTTAGGTTTAATGTGTGGAGGAATTCTAATTGGGAGCGAACCACGTCCTCTAACTCAACCACCAAGTCTACAGACTGATGTCCCACTATCTCAGGAGGACGTTGACTCGATAAGGAATCCTTGATGTTTTATCCCATGTTGCTTTTGGGTGTAAGAATAGCTATTTCTTTGGGACAAATCAGATATCGTGTGTACGATATTGTCACCCATTGTCTTTAGAGCTTCGAGTTATGCCCTATGTTTCTATTCCGCCATTGCGAGCCACGGTGAACTCATCCCAAATAAAAAAACGTGTAATCCCGGATTACCTGAGCTGTACTACACTGTTTGGAAATATTGCACGAAGTAGTCTTAGAGGGAATGAAGTTGAGAGGCAGTAGGAAGGCTGACTGAGCTTTCTTTCCAGAGTCTAACAAAGTTGCTGCTATACAGGAGGAAGTTACAGAAAACTGCGCACCGTTCAACGAATTTAAATTACCGTTAAATCTCACGTTTTTCATAAAAATCAATGAATGGAAACGGCATAGCCGGTTCCCTATGTCGTTTTAATGATTTTTTTGTTGTTGTCAATTTGGTGTATCTACTTGATACTAAACTTTCGTTTTCTAGAATGTCTAATAGTTCATTATTAATTCATTTATATTTTCACCGTTACACCGCCTAAAACACCATATGATGAAGATACATTTTAAGAGAAAGCTCGATTTTTCAAAGGACAATGACGATAGTATTACCATCTTCTTTCCTCAGGTCTTCACCAATGTTACGACCTTTCCTACTAAATGAATGTATGTGCTTTGAAATGTTACATGTCTTTTCTTAAGGCCGTTCCGTGTGTCGAATCTTACAATTGGTATACATTACTGGCACCGTTGTCTAACCTCACTGTCACACAGGCATGCTTGGTCCACAGTTCAATGCCACACAGCCATGCTTGGTCCACAGTTCAATGCCACGCATCCATGCTTGGTCTACAGTTCAATACCTCACAGTATGCTTGGTCCACAGTTCAAAGCCACACAGCCATGCTTGGTCCACAGTTCAATGCCACACAGCCATCATTGGTCTAGACTTCACTGCCACACAGCCATGCTTGGTCCACATTTAAATGCCACACAGCCATGCTTGGTCTATAGCCTTTACTGCCACACATCCATGCTTGGTCCACACTTCACTGCCACACAGCCATGCTTGGTCCACACTTCTCTGTCACACAGCCGTGCTTGGTCCACACTTCACTGCCACACAGCCATGCCTGGTCCACACATAAGATCAACAACTAACATTCAAAGAGAGAAGATACCATAATTCTTTATTACCACAGTAACTGTCAGTTCACAAAACGTTCTCTCTTCTAACAACACTAGCTCTTGCACTTTAACACTAACTCTTCGCTGACTCTCTCTCTCTCTATCTAAAACGTCAATTAAAACACCGCCTTTTGTATCCCTACACATCAAACACTCCCCACACCGTAACGCTTAACTCTACGAACGACAACTCACAACAACAAAAAACCTCTCACCTTCACACTTTTTCATACCAAACATTCACGCTACTAAATCTAGTTCACAACAGACACCTGTAGCATTCATTATGTTGTCACCAATTCCACTGATCATTTATTTATATTTATCCATTTTGAAATGTACACCTTATTCTTTCTTAAACTTAAACTGGTCTTACTTAAGTTTGTATTTATTAATGTTTGTAATACTTTATTAATAATTGATTTAGCATGGACACCTTTAAAATTGCAAAAAACATCTACAATAAAAAAACAAAAACAACAACACAATTATAATGTTAAATCATATGATTAATAAATAAATTTTTCTTGTCGAATTCATCAAGACGATGATGCGTTATTAAAAGATCGAAGTATATTTATCATATGGTTTCATTTAACCTTAGATGCACGGTTTAAGAACTGAATAATAAATATGCAAAACACATAATATATTGTGACATATTACGCTACCGAAACATCAAACAATGTCGTTTGCATACATTTTGAACTTTGATCATTTTAGGCACTTAATAGTTGAATTTATGTTTTAAAATTAAAAATGTGTCATTGCAAGCCTTGAGTTCAATAGGAATCATCATGGAAAATCTCAACTTCATAGGGCATTTTTACTTGAGATCACTTGATCAGTCTTATAGACAGTGATATTTGGCTTATATATGCGTATAAATATTATATATATATATGTATAAAGAGATAGAGATGTAAACATAAAATAATATTACAGCAGACTTAGATCAAAGTGTTTCTCCTGGGACTAAAAACATCTAGCCTAACATTTCCAAAATGTGACATGTAGTCGCCCACAGATCACCATTTGTTTCATTCTTGCTACATATTCTCACCAAATGACCACATGCTACATGTTGTTCATTCTTGCTACATACTCTCACCAAATGACCACATGCTACATGTTGTTCATTCTTGCTACATACTCTCACCAAATGACCACATGCTACATGTTGTTCATTCTTGCTACATACTCTCACCAAATGACCACATGCTACATGTTGTTCATTCTTGCTACATATTCTCACCAAATGACCACATGCTACATGTTGTTCATTCTTGCTACATACTCTCAGCAAATGACCACATGCTACATGTTGTTGGTTCCTGCTACATACTCTCAGCAAATGACCACATGATACATGTTTGTTCATTCTTGCTACATACTCTCAGCAAATGACCACATGCTACATGTTGTTCATTCTTGCTACATACTCTCACCAAATGACCACATGCTACATGTTGTTCATTCTTGCTACATACTCTCACCAAATGACCACATGCTACATGTTGTTGGTTCTTGCTACAGATTCTCACCAAATGACCACATGCTACATGTTGTTGGTTCCTGCTACATATTCTCACCAAATGACCACATGCTACATTTTGTTAATTCTTGCTACATATTCTCACCAAATGACCACATGATACATTTTGTTAATTCCAGCTATAACACATTCTGACAAAATGAAGATGACCACAAGCCACCATTGTGTTAATGCCAGCCACACAATACCACCACTTGACACAGGCTAGCTACCATAATGTTAATGCCAGCCACACAATACCACCAAATGACACAAGCTATCGATCATTGTGTTAATGCCAGCCACACAATACCACCACTTGACACAGGATAGCTACCATAATGTTAATGCCAGCCACACAATACCACCAAATGACACAAGCTATCGACCATTGTGTTAATGCCAGACACACAATACCACATGACACAGGCTAGCCACCATTTTGTTAATGCCAGCCACACAATACCACCACATGTCACAGGCTAGCCACCATTGTGTTAATGCCAGCCATACAATACCACCACATGACACAGGCTAGCCACCATTGTGTTAATGCCAGCCACACAATACCACCACATGACACAGGCTATTCACCATGGTGTTTTATTGGCAGCCACACAGTACCACCGAATGGCAAGTAAAATAACACCGAGAGAGAGCTAGTGCACCTTGTCGACATGCAGCTAATTATTTATTTAATCGATGTAATGAAAGCGAGCTTTACATTTGCACCCTGATCCCAAAGATCAACGCGTTGACACTTTTAATCTGAAACCCGAGCTGAATGAGCGGGTTTTTAAAGACTCTCTTTCTACTCACATTTCCATCAACTTTGTCGTAATGTTTTTGATGAAACATGTCATCAAGTTTTATGCCTGGTAAAGAGCTAATTGACTATATCAGAGATTTTGTAAGCATTCATTGTTAAACAAAAAATTTCTTTTGCGGATAATACACAGTTTAAAGTTCATAGTTCAGAAAATACAAACATATTTTTTTAACTTTAAAAAAAAAAAGACTTTCTTTCGACTTGGTTAAAATTTTAAAAAATTACTTTCGCAAAGAAGCTATGTGCAGAACATATTTTAACAAATTATAAACAATATATATATATATATATATATATATATATATATATATATATACGTTTCTTCTATGTTTAATTGGAATCCTTTGGCTTCACACATTGCCTTACTACCCTGCTGCATTTAATTTCTTTGCGTAATACATTTAAAGAAAAATAGCTTCTAATTTCTAATGCCCTTACACTCATCTTGGAAAGAAATACTTTTATTATTATTATTATTATTATTTTCTGTGTCTAAAGAAGGACACAACAGTATGAAATTAAAGCAGATGTTGCGTGACATTAAACGATCAGTTTCCATTGAAACTTGCAAGCTATTCAGGGAAAAAAATTGTCTTCTCTTCTCTACAACAATAATACAAAAAAAAACTAACTATTTTATGAGAGAAAAGAGTAAAACATAATACACATATGAGGCTAATCTGACAACGTCCAAAAGAATGTCTTAGTGTTGTTTGAAATATTTAGTTGGGTTTTTTTTTTGCTGACTAATACTCATCAGTTACAATGAATAAATGCTTCAGTCTGAAGGAAGTTGGAAATTCCTTGAATGTCCCAGGAATACTAGAAATGAATGATTTAGTTATCAAAGTTTTCCATTTCACAATGTTCAGATGATTAGTTTTGATACATTATTGGATTGAGGTATGATCTTTATTAGTTTAGATTTAACTAATAAAACCCAAACAATTAATGACACACTTGTGTCCTGGATCGTGGACCTGACATCTGTGTCCTGGATCGTGGACCTGACATCTGTGTCCTGGATCGTGGACCTGACATCTGTGTCCTGGATCGTGGACCTGACATCTGTGTCCTGGATCGTGGACCTGACATCTGTGTCCTGGATCGTGGACCTGACATCTGTGTCCTGGATCGTGGACCTGACATCTGTGTCCTGGATCTTGGACCTGACATCTGTGTCCTGGATCTTGGACCTGACATCTGTGTCCTGGATCGTGGACCTGACATCTGTGTCCTGGATCTTGGACCTGACATCTGTGTCCTGGATCTTGGACCTGACATCTGTGTCCTGGATCGTGGACCTGACATCTGTGTCCTGGATCGTGGACCTGACATCTGTGTCCTGGATCTTGGACCTGACATCTGTGTCCTGGATCTTGGACCTGACATCTGTGTCCTGGATCTTGGACCTGACATCTGTGTCCTGGATCGTGGACCTGACATCTGTGTCCTGGATCTTGGACCTGACATCTGTGTCCTGGATCTTGGACCTGACATCTGTGTCCTGGATCTTGGACCTGACATCTGTGTCCTGGATCTTGGACCTGACATCTGTGTCCTGGATCTTGGACCTGACATCTGTGTCCTGGATCTTGGACCTGACTTTTGTGTCAGATCCGGTCTGTCACGCTAGCGTTGAATCTCAAGGCAATGGGCCCCCAAAGTGAAAATTCCAGAAATAGATCAACATCTCAATATAGAAGCAGCCCATAAAAAACCCGAAGAATCAAATAATGTCGAGTGTCTCTTTAGTTGGGTCAAGGGGGTCTATAAATATCCCATCTTTTGAGAACTCTAACTGACGATTATGTCCAATTTATTGGCTGGATTGCTAGTTCGAATCCCGGTGAGAGGCAGGCGAAGACCTCCGACAAATCACGTTTCGACTGATTGATATAACCAGGGAAACTTATCCAAGGGACGTCATCGCCTGGATCTGGGACAGAACAAAGTTTGATTAGTTGATTTCACTGTTGCACATCAAACTATTTTACAGAAAATTGTTTGGTATTCGTAGACAGTTTGAGGGGGCAGAGTCGTCTCCCAGAAGATTTTTGGGTGTTCTTAGACAGTTGGATGGTGCGTAATTAAGGCCCATAATTCTTCTTAGTGCTCTTAGATAGTTTGATGGTGCAGAGTCGACTCCCAGAAGAGTCATGTGTAGAGTCAAAGTATCATCTCATTCAGCCCTCAGTAAAGCCTACTTCCATTCTAGACAACTGTCAACAGAGTCCTCCGTATGTAAAGTAAACATATCATTAAACAAACATGTCAGTGTCAGTCCACATAATAAGATTCCATTGGCTGTAAACTGTGTGGAACAATGTGAACGGTATTGGGAAAGATTGTTCAATTTTGACACATATCGGGTGCGCTTGTCAGTTTTAAGCAGAACTCGCCTGTCCTGCTCACGGTGGGGAGAGATTTATAGAATTATCATGGACAGCAATCTCGTGTACTGGATAATAATTGAGTGCATTCAAGTTGTGTAAATGAAATATAAGAACAAAGTATGCTAAACTTGAATTCATAGACAGGGCAAAGGATTTTGACGTTTCGACTTAGAGCCTTCATGAGAAAACAAGACAACAAGAAGTATAACAAGTATCAGATCACAGTGAAAAAAAAAAACAGGAAAAATGAATGTGTACTAGACTATCTTTAGCAGAAGTAGGTTGTACTGGCCAGACTTGTGGCAAAGTCATGCAGGTACACTAGATTATATTGTGCCGTATTCAGTTGTACTAGATTATCTTGGTATAAAATCAGTTGTATTTCATTGTCTTGGGAAAAATGCATGTGTTCTAGATGATCTATGTAGATGTCTTGTGTTTGGCCTATCTTTGGGCATAAGTCAAGGGAAGTTACTGAATGGTTTAGATAGGGAATTGATTCTCGTGTGTTAGCACATAACTGAGCTCGTCTGACATTCCAAAACATCCTTTTTTTCTCAAAAAGGTTAGGGGTTAATCCTATATTAAAAACCATAGCGAGAAGGAAATTACTGATTGATCCCAATGCATATAAGATCACAGCCACAATCATGTAAAAGATTGTCATGTAAAAGAGGTGCATTGAAATTTATAATGCAAAAAGACTCCAAACCAGGGGCTGTTAATCTGGAAACCGTAAAAGGTATCAGGTAGTGCCTGACCTGCAGTTCTTTTGAAATTTGAGTTAAATGTATTAACTAAATTAATCACAGAAAGTGTCCGTGAACTTCACTTGAATGGACAATGGGTCGATAAAACACATAAGGATAAGAACCCCCACTCTAAAAGCTAAAATTATGTTGTTTTTTCTTATTTGATTTTAATGTTGTAGCCTTTCTATATATTGATATCCCAGTTACTGTTACTATTCATTACATAAACACTTCACAGGAAAATATTCACTAATGACGTCTATTGTAATGATGATTAATACAGGTGTTAATAATAATACATCCATTTCTTTAAAAAAAAATAGCACGTAAATTCACATTCTATCCTTTTTTACTCATGAGACAAAAATCTTCATAATTGCTTTTCCATCCATAACACTATGGTTGCTCAAGTAGTTCCTCAATCTTTGTAATTATATATTTATTGATCACTCCACTGACATGAAATAGTTTTTTCTACTCAGCAGTATTCAAATATCGTATATGAATAATATGTTATACATGACAAAAAGACCGTTTTCCGATTCGTTCGTGTTTTCGTTGATTTCTTGTGTCTCTTTCAAATGTTGAATTTCAAACAACCTTCATCCTTAAAACTGTATATAGTGTTTGTTTTAAACTCATGTTTGTATAACGCACTCGTAAACTGTCTTTCTGTCTGACCTAACACGTCAGGTAATATCCGTGAACTGCCTTTCTGTCTGACCTAACACGTCAGGTAATATCCGTGAACTGCCTTTCTGTCTGACCTAACACGTCAGGTAATATCCGTGAACTGCCTTTCTGTCTGACCTAACACGTCAGGTAATATCCGTGAACTGCCTTTCTGTCTGACCTAACACATCGTGCTATATCCGCCATTCTGTCTGACTTGACGCAGCATTTACAGAGCCGCTCGTCCCGTGCATATAATAATGTTTCATATCGTATCCAAAGCGCGTCAGTCTGAAGGTAATTTAAGTTGTTAAAAACTCAAAATTGTTATACCCAAGAACAGCATTGCCATTTATATTTTCACCCGCGTATTTAGATATGCGTATGCGCACACGTATGTGTGTGCATATGTGTCTGTGAGATCGTTTTTGGTGTGCGTGTGTGTTTATGTGTTTGCGCGCACGTGCAAAGAATATGCTCAGGTAACTGCAGGCAATGATACTAAAGTATACTGAACTATAATGTTGAACTAACGTTTTGTCTTTGTAGACAAGTAACTGAAGGTAAAGTTGAGGGCAAGGAAAGATTTGGTATGGGATATTGGGAGAAGAATTGGGATTATGGGAAAGTGGGGGAAGGATTAGGATTAAGGTATAGTGGGGTATGGATTAGGATTATGGGATAGTTTGGGGAGGGTTAAGATTATAGGATTGTGGGAAAAAGAGTTAGGATTTTGGGATAGTGGCGGAAAGATTAAGATGATGGGATAGTGGGGGAAGGGTTAAGATTATGGCATAGTGGGGAAAAAGAGTTAGGATTATGGGATAGTGGCGGAAGGATTAAGATTATGGGATAGTGGGAAAAATAATTAGGATTATGAGATAGTGGGTGAAGGATTAGGATCGAGAAATGGAGGAAAATTATTGAAGAGGTCAAGCTAAGATTAATGGAGATGATGTTTTTTTAATTTGTTGGTAATCTTGGGGGGGGGGGGTGGGTTGGGGAGGGATGCATACGAGATACAAAGCGCTTTGGGGTAGCTTAATAATGAATTGGTAGCTTATGGTGGGAGTGCAGGGAAACCACCAAAAATTGATGTCACGAGGCTACTAGTACTAGATCTAAAGATTATACCAAATAAAAAATACCAAACGTCTATATCTATCCAACAACATTGCCACCCTCAGACCACCCCCTCAATTCACCCTCACACTGGATCACCCCCACATCCCAACAACCCCGGGCTAGAAACCTTTAGTTTTTTGTTGTTTTTTTTTTTTTTTTTTACATCAAAGGCAAAAGCAATAATTCCAATCTCCGGTCCCTATGGTAGAGTCTCCCAAATATCACTGGCGTCCAACGATCCAATTTTGTGCTGCACTTGTTGGGCACTTACCAAACCAGGATAATCTCTCAAACCCTCACTTGCTTTTTGTGTTAACAAAGGTCGGCGCAACCCCCCACGCGCTTGGGAGTAGTTCCTCTCATACATGGGCGGCTCCAAACATAATCGAAAGCCCATGTCAATATTTGCCCTGGACTTTAATCACGAGGGGGAAAAAATGTTTAAAAAGACATTTCCAAATCGCAATGTAGATTGGTTTATTCTTTGATTCGGGTACCGTTATGTTCCATTAAAGCTCTAATTTATGAGTGTCGTGTTGTGTGATCACTCAATAGAGCTGGAACGGGAACGAGTTATTTTGTCCGTTGACGTAAACATGCTATATTTAGACATTTTAAAAGGTTTTGAAAGGTAAATAAAATGGGTTATGATAATGTGTTAGAGAATTAAAGATGGTCAGAAATTTGTGAGCGTTACATTTGAGTATCAATCGTTTGAGATGTGTCAATGGCCTTTTTTGTGTTAAAGTTGGTTTGGTAAATGACATTTTGTAACGGTGTCAACAAAGTATGTGTATGTGGAGGAAAGTGGCGAGGGAGGGGGATGACCTGAATGTGTGTTAGTCGACTTCAGAATATCTTAATCGAGTTGTCGAGATTTTCATTGATTTTATGACATGTTCAAGTAATTGTTCATTGACAAAATTATGAAAGAAAAAGGAATGAGAAAAATTCCATTATAATGTGTTTTACACACAAGAACTTTATTGTGCCCAATGATGGATTTATTTGATCTGATGATAGTTCTGTTTGAACCCAAATGATGGCTTGGATTGGATCTGATGATAGTTCTGTTTGAACCCAAATGATGGCTTGGATTGGATCTGATGATAGTTCTGTTTGAACCCAAATGATGGCTTGGATTGGATCTGATGATAGCTCTGTTTGAACCCAATGATGGCTGGATTGGATCTGATGATAGCTCTGTTTGAACCCAATGATGGCTGGATTGGATCTGATGATAGCTCTGTTTGAACCCAATGATGGCTGGATTGGATCTGATGATAGCTCTGTTTGAACCCAATGATGGCTGGATTGGATCTGATGATGGCTCTAATTGAACCCAAAAACGGCTTGGATTGAACCGACGATAACTCAAATTGGACCCATTAATGGCTGTGATTGGAACAATGGTGGCTCTTAATGGACCCAATGATGGCTTGGATTGGAACCAATGATTGATCTGATTGGACCAATGATGGCTTGGATTGGAACCGATGATAGCTCTGATTAGACTATTGATGGCACTGATTGGACCCAATGACGGCTTGGATTGGAACCGATGAAAGTTCTGATTAGACTAATGATGGCTCTGATTGAACCCAATGATAGCTTTGATTCGACCCAACGATAGCTCTGATTGGACCCAACGATGGCTCTGATTGGACCCAATGATGGCTCTGATTGGACCCAATGATAGCTCTGATTGAACTCAATGATGGCTCTGAGCAGACCTCACGATGGCTCTGATTTAACCCAAATGATGTATTGGATTGGACCCAAGGATAGCTTTGATTGGACCCAAAGATGGCTCCGATTGGAACCAATTATGGCTTGGAATTTTTGGATCCAATGATGGTTTGGATTGGAATATCTTCAGTTTTACGGGAGGTACACAAATTTATGGGGGTAAACAACTTTAAAAAATCCATTTTACATGAAACCTGGATTAAGAAGCGTCTGGATATGTAAGGGACAGCCGCTATATAAATATGTTCTACAAACTTAAAACAGGCACTAAACAAAGACATACACATCCGTGCCTTGTCTCACAAACTCGTCCCCTGTCCAACATGTCAAACCTGCGTCTCACGTCCACCGGGTCAGATGATTCAATTAAGGGGATTAACTTCTGTACATACAGGTTGATGCAGCGCGTGCCAGATATAACAGAACCAGGTGCCCGTTAATTGCCTGCAGACACCGGGCAATCTGACTTCAATCGACTTAAGACTTCAACAGGACTAGACTTGTTATTGAGACCAGGCCGCCAACGTACGGTAACCAATCTTTCATCAGCATGGCCAGCTTTGTAACTTCAATCATTTGAGCTGCCTAATGGGGCAAATACCACGTGACACGAGGTCAACAGTACTCTGTTAGGCTAGCTCATAATACCCTAGGGACATCCAAGAGATGTTTGTACAGCCACTGGATTTAAACCCAAGAGTGGACATTGGCACTAGGATGTAATACCGGATGGGGCGCCAGTCATGTCTAATCACTCTTAAATTTGTGTTCTGCATTTTTACTTTGGTGGTCTTTTTTAATCATAATGATAAAACTAGGACGTCAATGGGGTACCGACATTATGAACTTGGTTAATTTATGCAGTTGATGAATGGCAAGAGATGATACAGTTCTTTTTGTGGTCAGATATCCCCATTGAATGGACACTTACGTTCCTTGATGACGTAAGGTGGATTATATACACTGTGGTGGTAAGACAGTTGACGAAGACTTGACATTGTCCAATTAAGACAGTGTAAATTAGTGTATCCAAAATGATTTTTACCCACGCAACACCCGAGCAGCTAAAATAATTCCCCCAGCCCCAAGGTGGGTGATTTAAAAGGGGACGGTCTCCGTGTTCGCGAAAGGTATATTTATATACTGAATAAAAAAAATGCGGCATGTTTTGCTCTAATAATTCAACTATGTGGGAGAAATCGTACAATAAGTGAAATATATTTATATTAGATATAGACCACCAAACATTGGCGACAGCAATGCATGAACTTCCCATCTACTAAAGTTATACTTGACAAAACATGAACTCAAGTTACGCACATTTAAGAATCCCAATTTTTGCTACACCCCTTCCCCCCATGTGACGTCACTGCACCCTTTTTTATTTCACGACCATGAACTATATTAATATATTCTGATGTTCCAACCACTTTTAAACCGAATATTTTTCACAGCATACTTAAACTGAAACGATTTCATTTTCCGAAAAGAAAATATTACGCGCCAAACGTAGTTGCGTTATTTAAAAAATTATTTATATCATTTAGCGTAGTTATCTGCAATTATATTTTACGTGTGACTGAACTCATTACTACACCATATTTTCTTTAAAAAATATAGAATTATTTGTAATACACTCTCAATACCAAATTCGGCTATTAGGAAGCAGCTACGATTTTTAGGAAGCAGCCGCCGGAAATGGAGGCAGTCCACGAGTCAAACCAGAAGCATAATATATATAAGAGATTGCAATAAATAATACCATATAACAATAGTTACCCTTTTTTCTTAATGCACAGTTTGTCAATTGCTACTCTACTTTTTTTCGAAACGTTAATATATGTTTTATCTCGTGTCTATGCGGCCCCCCCCCCCCCCCCCCCAACACACGCATGTTTTGTTTTAACGTATAATGCTCAAACTGGGGCGTTGTGAATGGAAACAAAAAAGAAGGCTCACTTTCGTTGGCTGGATGCAATGATGAAAAGGTGTAATAAAACTAAGTGACAATTTTTATGGTAATTAGATCTATCTAAACATGACGCTTGATAAAGTGAGTATTGGGGAAGGCTGGAGTCGTCGCATTAATAAAGTCAAGGTGGTAGCTGGGTGAATAAAGTACATTATGTTCCACGTCTGTCCCGATCATTACCTTCATTGTTAACGGGGTTTTACCACTCGAGCAGTGGCGACTAGACGGCACTCGTCCACCGCCCCGAGGGCGCTTCAAGAGCGGGTCCAGCGGTCCCAACCAAGGTGCCACCCTCAAACATGCTCGTGTTGTTAGCGCGTGCCAGAACCACTTGTCTCCGTTTATGATATATACAAAAGTAGCATTGCCATCAACTTCTAGTGTGCCATTTCCCACAAATGATCGCCTGTGTACACACGTATGTCCATGTTGTAAATGATCAAATGTGTTTATACAACCGTCCATGATGTCAATGATCAAATGTGTTTAAACAACCGTCCATGTTGTCAATGATCAAATGTGTTTATACAACCGTCCATGTTGTCAATGATCAAATGTGTTTATACAACCGTCCATGATGTCAATGATCAAATGTGTTTGTACAACCGTCCATGTTGTCAATGATCAAATGTGTTTAAACAGCCGTCCATGTTTTGTAAATGATCAAATGTGTTTATACAACCGTCCATGTTGTCAATGATCAAATGTGTTTAAACAACCGTCCATGTTTTTAATGATCAAATGTGTTATACAACCGTCCATGTTGTCAATGATCAAATGTGTTTATACAACCGTCCATGATGTCAATTATCAAATGTTTTTATACAACCGTCCATGTTTTCAATGATTAAATGTGTTTAAACAGCCGTCCATGTTTTTTAAATGATCAAATGTGTTTATACAACCGTCCATTTTGTCAATGATCAAATGTGTTTATACAACCGTCCATGTTGTCAATGATCAAATGTGTTTATACATCCGTCCACGTTGTCAATGATCAAATGTGTTTATACATCCGTCCACGTTGTCAATGATCAAATGTGTTTATACAACCGTCCATGTTGTCAATGATCAAATGTGTTTATACATCCGTCCATGTTGTCAATGATCAAATATGTTTATACATCCGTCCATGTTGTCAATGATCAAATGTGTTTATACATCCGTCCATGTTGTCAATGATCAAATATGTACATACGTCTGTCCATGATGCAGATGAATAAATGTGCACATATGTCTTTCTATGATGCAAATGATTGAATATGTACATACGTCTGTCCATGATGCAAATGATTGAATGTGTACATACGTCTGTCCATGGATGGCCATATTAACAAATGTATTGAAAAAGACTTTGTCAAATTGTCAAGTATTCCTGTTGCAGCTTTAAGTTAACGCAATCAACATGTAATAGGTTTAATTAGTCTACATGATAAAGGTTTGTTGAATCCTGGCCAACAAGCTAGATAGATCAGCATTTGTTGGATCCTGGTATACTTGATAACTACATAGAAAATATAATTGATTACTACATAGAAGATATACAGGAGTTTTACTTGATTACTACATAGAAGATATATAGGATATTTACTTGATTACTACATATGAGATATACTTCATTACTACATAGAATGTATACATGATTACTACATATAAGATATACATGATTACTACAAAGAAGATATACATGATTACTACATAGAATATATACATGATTACTACATAGAAGATATACATGATTACTACATAGAAGATATAAATGATTACTACATAGAAGATATAATCGATTACTACATAGAATATATACATGATTACTACATAGAAGATATACTCGATTACTACATAGAATATATACTCGATTACTACATAGAATATATACATGATTACTACATAGATGATATACATGATTACTACATAGATGATATACATGATTACTACATAGAATATATACTTGATTCCCTTTGATCAATAGCATCAATTAAAATTGTGCGTCACATCACATTGCTTTATTTGAACGTTCTGTCACATGATTACATCAATAAAAATCGGTAAAAACAAGTGTTTTTGAAATCATCATTTTAATTTTGCAGTCATATACTATGGCTGCTGTCTTATACTATTGCTGTCTTAGAATGTTCCTGTCTTAGAATGTTGCTGTCTTAGAATGTTGCTTTCTTAGACTGTTGCTGTCTTAGATTGTTGCTTTCATAGACTGCTGCTGTCTTATACTTTTGCTGCCTTATACTGTTGCTGTCTTAGAATGTTGCTGTCTTATACTGTTGCTGTCTTAGAACACATTTTTTGCTACCCCAGGGAAATTTTCTATTACAAAATCTCCTGATCCCGTTCCCCAAATTGCATCATCCATACGAGATTAAAGTTTTTACACGCAAGGGCAAATTAAGATTAAACGTTATCACACAACGTTTCAAACTACCCTCTCTCCAACCTCGCTCTCTATAGAAAAGAAGGGAATTTGAGGTCACTCAATGAGTTATTAAAAAGAATGAACTGCTTCCATCTTTTAACGTTGCTGGAGAAAAAAAAAATCATAAATTAAAAACGAATCAATTAGCAATTTTTTTAAAGACAAGTTTGAGCTCGGATTTAATCTAAAATAGTTGACATCTGATTCCTTGCCAACGGTTAACTGTCTTAGCTCTAACGGTTCCTGAAGTTTTCTCAAGTTAGCTGATCGGGCTGTTCATATTGTAACTTATCCTTCGATAATTTTTTTTGTATTAAATGTTTAGAACTTGTTTTTCGAGGGATTCAATCGACCGGGAGGACAAAATTAATCATGCAGATTAGCGCAACAAATTGAGAGTTATTTAAAGACCCCAGCGATGAATAAGCCACCATTGCAGAAAGTTAAAGTCAGAGCAGAACCTATTCAAATCTTCGATACATTCAATACATACAATCAAGTAAAGAAGTATATTTGTAAAATTTAAAAAAAAAATAATGATAATAATTCACCTTGGCTCACAGCGGCATTGAAAACTACACAGCCGGAAATAATAGTGTTTCATATAATCAATAGTAGAACTACTGAATAGATCGCTCATAGAATGAGATTGAATGACTGAGATAAGAAATCATCTGAGAATGAATAACTGGGACGAGAAATCATCTGAGAATGAATGACTGAGATAAGAAATCATCTGCGAATGAATGACTGGGATAAGAAATCATCTGAGAATGAATGACTGGGATAAGAAATCATCTGAGAATGAATGACTGGTATAAGAAAACATCTGAGAATAAAGATTGGGATAAGAAATCTTGTGAGAATAAATGATTGAGATAGATCTATCTGAGAACGAAAAATTGAGATAAGAAATCAATCTGAGAATAAATGATTGAGATAAGAGGTCGATCTGAGAATTAATGATGGGGATAAGAAATGAATTTGAGAATAAATGGATGACAAGAACTATCACGACGGGTGCACAAATCAGATTATGATTGTTTTAAATGAAATACCCTCACACTCCAAACCTCTTCTTGACTGCTCAAGTCCAAGCCTCTTTTCGCCTCTCCCAGCCCAAAACTTCTTTCGCACTGTCCCAGTCCAAACCTTTTTCTGATTGCCTCACACCAAAATTGTTTCTCATTGCTCCAAGCCCAAATCATTGTCTGACTGCCCTCAGTCCAAGCCCATCTCTGAGCGCCCGCAAACCTTGTGTCTGACTGTCCCAAGCATAACCCCCTGCTGACTGTCGCCAGCCCAAGCAACCTATCTTACTGCTCCAAAACCCGTCTCAGCCCACCCCATCACCTCTTTCAAGGTAAATGCCCATAGAAAACCCCTAGTGATTCATTTAAATTTTAGATAGATTGGATTTAGTGGCACGTCAGTACTGAAATATGATATGTTAAATTAACAATTGTTGAATATTTGATTACAAAAATAATACATTTCCGAATAGACGGATCTGGTTACAAATAATAATCCCACAGAGCATCTAAGCAATGCTTCGGACGGGGGAATTAGTCTGGAAGCACAGGCCGCTCCGACCTATGGCTGTATCTCTGTCTGTATGGCGTAAGACGGGAAGAGCATAAGTATCAGACCATGTTATGTACTATGTACTAATAGATTAATCCGTCGTTATTAGACTGGAGGTGGGCCGTGGCTGAAATTGACCGATAATATAAACTACACGAGATATTAAAACAAGTGTTCCTACCAGGGTGGTGAAGCGGAACTCAAAACAAGAACATGACATCGGAGCTCTAGAGTAGGTTGCTGAGGATATTTTTTCCTTTTGTTTATGTTGTTGTTATATTTTTGAGCATTCTGTTATAAATGTCGCACTGACCGCTCCAGTCTTACGTCCTGTTGTTCGCATAAATCACAAATATTTTTTTTGCAACTTCACAAGTTTAAAGACTCTAATGACACTGTATTAAAACACATTTAATTACCTATAAACTATAAAGGTCTACAATTTTAATAATAGTTAGTCAGGTATTAAACATGCGCAATCTGTTTTCAAATAATAGTTCATCGTAAAAGCATGACTAAACAAGTATTCATCATTCGTTTTTTTTCTAATTTAGCATTTAAAAGGCGCAAAGAAATAGTGCACGTTTCATCAATTATTATTAAATCATAAGTGTTTTTGTTTTCTTTAAATGTGCTACCTTTGTCACAATGTTTCCTGAATAACAGATTTGTTTTTGTGTTTTAAATACTTAGCCTATATTTATTATTATTAACGTGCCAACTGCTTTTCTCTTTTTAATGTCAGAATAACAAACAAAATGTCCCATCCATTGGTATTGCACTCATTTTTTTTATATTATTAATTTTATTTTAGATGACAATCCAGCAGAAATCTAAGAATTTTATTTTGTGAACTAGCATTTCGATTATCGCGCCTATTCAATTTTTGATACGTGTTAAAAAAAATTCTTATTCCTAATTCGTCAATTTAAAATAGATTATGTGGATTTAGATAAAAATATTTTAAAGTATAACGAAGATGCAATTTAAGAAAATTATAGTAGTTTGAAATTCCAAATAACTATTTCAATCTACTGAATAATGGGAAATTTATACTTTATTTGCATACGAATTTCCCGCAGATAAAATAACACATTAATAAATAATATGTTTTCTGTAAACAACTCATGTCCTCTTAAAACGTTATGCCGTTCATATACCATTTATAAAAGTGACCAATTTTCAAAACCCATAAAAAGGTATCGACCTTTCTAATAACCCAGTAATTTTTTTCTATTAGGAAATATTTAGGAAAGGTAGTCTAATCATTATAATTAGAAGTAAGTTTGTTTTTTTCCATTTGCGTTCATCAGATATGTGAGAAAAAGGCATTCTTGTATTTTAAATGAATCAAAAAATTTCTGAGGACCATAACGATTAATGGGGCGAGAATAATCTAGGATACCCTCAAGGGTGACATAACTAGAGTGAATATAGTTTACGTCCCACTGGTGCAAAATTAAAATGTCTTTGCTCATTATTATGGCTAATTTTGCCATTTCGCACCCGAAAGTTTGAAATGCCACCTCAAAATTATCTGAAAGAAACAACAAATTCAAATATGCGCCACAACAATGCACCCCTGCATTTTGAGTTTGTACGGCTGTCTTTAGCACCCTTAATTACGCACCCCTTCCCTCATGCGTATCAATGGTACAGTATGGGGTTGATATGGGTACCCGAGGCACACCGCAAACGGAGTGAATTCAGTTTATATAAGGCACTGGGCTAAATAATGCCTCCCACAAAACTTTACAAATGTTCTTCGCTGTTTAAAAGGTATATAAGTAACATCGAACTCAAGTATACTCAAAATACTCCTCTTGATTTTGAAATAATCAAAAATTTTCTGGGGAGCAGGCTCCCCAAACCCTCCACCAATCAAGATTCATCAGCAACCTCAATTTCCGCCCTACTTCCACATGAAAATGATCGTCGATTTTGGTATCCTTAGATGTATTGCCTAGTGGCGAAGCTACTATTAGTGCCGCCAGGGGACGGGCACATATTTTTGCCGATGCAAACTCTGCAGTTGTCCGAAAATGTCACACCTGCATATAAAGAAAAAGTGACACCTGGTTGGACCACCCAAACCCCCCTATTTCGACGACGCTAACAGCGGCGTATCTACGGAGTTTGGCGTCAGGGGACAGTATTCATTTTTAAGCCCCCCTCCAACTCTGAAGCCCATTATTTTCAGCCAATTAATTTAATCAAGCCCATTTTGCCCGCCCCCGGCTAGTCTGGCGCCTTGGGACATATATCCCATCTGCCACCCCTTAGTTACCTATTTGGCCACTGGCAACTGGAATAGCCCCCCCCCCCCTTTAAAAATCGGAAGTGCCCCCCATCCCCGGGAAACATTTCTGAAAGGAACACTGATCAGGAGACTAGGCTTTTTGGCTAAACACTTACCAGATTTTATGGATGTCAAGTACGGACACAACGTTAGTGAGATGGCTATACTGTGAGCTAGGAACACTTTAGTGAGATGGCTATACTGTAAGCTAGGAACACTTTAGTGAGATGGCTATACTGTGAGCTAGGAACACTTTAGGGAGATGGCTACACTGTGAGCTAGGAACACTTTAGAGAGATGGCTATACTGTGAGCTAGGAACACTTTAGCGAGATAGCTACTTTAGGGAGATAGCTACACTGTGAGCTAGGAACACTTTAGTGAGATGGCTACACTGTGAGCTGGGAACACTTTAGTGAGATCACTTCACTGTGAGCTAGGAACACTTTAGTGACATGGCTACACTGTGAGCAGGGAACACTTTAGGGAGATAACTACACTGTGAGCTAGGAACACTTTAGGGAGATGGCTACTCTGTGAGCTAGGAACACTTTAGTGAGATAGCTACACTGTGAGCTAGGAACACTTTAGTGAGATAGCTACACTGTGAGCTAGGAAAACTTTAGTGAGAAAGCTACACTGTGAGCTGGGAACACTTAAGTGAGAGAGTTGCGTTGTGATCTGCGAACACTTTAGTTTGTCAATTTTAAATAATTAGTTTTTCTTGTTATGTTTTTTCTGCTGAATAACGCATTACACCGAAACTCCATTTACTTGGTCTGTCTTTTCTTCAAGCCTAAACATATCTGTTTCCTCTTTTTATTTACTGACACAGCTTGAAATCAGTCCCCCATATATTATTTTTAACATTATTTTTTATATATTAGCAGACGATTTGAAAAGTTGTGTTTCACTAAGAAGCTGAAGATGAAATTTTAATCACTGAGTATGATCCAGTTCATGGAATAGAGATCTTACGATCGATTTCTGGTGTTATTTGACAAACAGAGGCGTCATCATATTTGATGTCTGATCTGAAGGAAGAGGCTGCTGTACATGTATGTGGATTCTTGAATCGAAAGACAGGACAATTAGATAAGAACGTTCGGCTAAGAGCCTTCCTCAGTAGACAGGACTATTGAAGATACGACAAGAAATAGAAAGGGGGTTGCTATGAAGGCACGAATAGAGTCATGACATCCTGACTTGGTGCAACTTTTTAAACAATTTTCATTAAACATACCATTATCTGTTTTAACTATTTCTAGTCTAGCACACAGTGAGAGTATTTTTGGCAAAGACGATTAATCGAACTAAAAAGACTGCTGATCAATCGGTGCAACCCTAACTCTGGATTTTAAAAAAATGAAAACATAAATATCCCGGAGCTCGTAGCTCAGCTCAGTGAAGCCGGAGCTGGGGCGTCTTGAGGGGAGCTTGTCCAAAAAATATGTTCCAACAACCCTGGCATCTATGAAGTCGTTTTATCCCTGCTATCAGCAAAATAGTGTAGGAGGCAACGTGCAGTCTCTTAAAGGACGTCCACCTACCCTTGGGGTTCAAAGGACGCCCACCTACCCTTGGGGTTCAAAGGACGTCCCTCTACCCTTGGGATTTAAAGGACATCCATCCACTCTTGGGATTTAAAGGGCGTCCATATACCCTTGGGATTAAAATGGCGTCCACCTACCCTTGTGATTTAAAGGGCATAACCAAGACAATTAAGTTATCCAGTATAACTACTGAGACTTTCATGCAGAGTAAGAGTTTAGGCAATCTAATGTCTGGCCTGGAGAACTATAGTGAGAGGAGGCTGGTACAGCAGGGTTTGACGAACTAGAAGGTGAGGTTTATAGTAGGCGAAGGCGATGGGGTGTCTTTGTGATGCGTGACGGTAGTGTCAGAAAAAGTTAACTAAGGTCTCAGAGACAAAATATGTGAATTTAATAAAGGGGTTTAAAGAGCCTACAAAGTTAATGAATATGTCACGTTCCTTCCTCTCCATAGTGGTGACGTCAATACCATCATCAATGTACCTTTTGCAGAATTTAGGGAGGAGTCCAGTGTAGTTGCTTTCGACCATAAGTTCGAAAGGTCCCATGCGTAGCTGTGTCCCATTTTAGTCCCCACAAATTTGGTCGAAGGATTGGCGGCTAAACTCAAATGAATCGAAGGTAAGCAGATGAGTTCATCGGAGGAGCGTGTTTTAGGTATAGATGGATGGGTTTTACTCTCGAGAATTTTTTTTAAAAGGTAAGTGACCCTCAGTTTGGGGAATAGAAGTATATAGAGAATGTACATCAGGCAGAAATAGAGGATGTTTCCTTTCAGGAGAGTTGATGATAGATTCATCAGGCGATCCAGACTTATGGAACCTTGACACCACATGGCATGAATGTCATGTTCTCATTCACGTGATAAACATTTTCTCCGCCCCTCCTCGTTACGACCAATCGCAGTGGACTTACTTTTCCTCTCTACATTCCCTTTTTGCCTGTATTTAATTTCCCCTACTTATTTTCTGTCACATACCTCTTGCTGTCCTCTCGGATACTACATTTGAGCTAAGTGTTATTTATATTTAATTATGATTTTACTGTTGTTTGTTCGCTGATGAACCCTTTTCCTGAAACGTTCGTTGTTTTATCAGATGTTCCCATACTTTATTTCGCTCATTTCCATTTTTCTTACCCGGATGCAGTCTCTCTCTCTCTCTCTCTCTCTCTATATATATATATATATATATATATATATATATATATATATATAGTGGGATTTGATGAAGCTGGAGCTGATATCCTTTTGTGATTTGTTTAGTTACAATGTTAATATATGTCTCTCATAATATACCGGTAAATAAAATGGTTAATCATGCATATTTTCCCTATGACTTCTGGAATAATCAAACATATTTGAGCTATGGCCACTGGTTTAAGTATAAACTTTTGAGCAATGACGATTGCTATAATCATTAATACACCCATACCTCGCTTTACGGCCTAGAAACGTTCCGGAAAAGTTGGCCGTAAAGCGAAAAGCCGTATAATGAATCAATAATTTTGATATAAACCCATACAAATTTAATTTGATCTGTTCCAATTTTTTTATAAAATAATATTGTCGTTAGTTCATAAATCATTTTATTCTTTTCATTTCCTATAAAAATAAAAGTACAAAACATTGTAATAGTCATCATCATCATCATCATCAGGTCCCGTAGTCCTTGGACCGTTGGGGCGCCACAGATGACATGTACACTATTCTTCTCCATTCCTCTCGGTCTTCTGCCCTACGCATAGCATCGCCTAGTTGTTATCCCGTCCATTCTTTGATATTATCTTCCCATCTTTTTCTTTGTAATAGTAAACAGAAATTTAAAAAAAAAACATATAAATTAAAAAACAAAAGAAATCATATGCACATATTTATACATAAAATAAAATTCACCAATTAATCCAAACAAACAAAACAGAAACAAACACGTCAACTTACTGAGTCACAGGATATGAATACAGTGGCGTAGCGAGGGGGGCATCATGCCCCGGGCGCTACTCACAAAGGGGCGCCAATGGTATATTTTACTATAATATTGTATGGTTTTCGAATGGGGGGGGCGCTAAAAAGGTATTGTGCCCCGGGCGCGAGTTAAGCTCGCTACGCCACTGTATGAATAAGGTGGGATAGCACAGGAAATAAGGCAGACTACTAAAGCAGAGCCGCCTAAGGGGAGAAGCTGAAACTAAAGAGAGGATATCTATTGGCCGTATAATGAAACATCGTGGGCCGTAAACCGAAAAAGTGCCATAATTTAAAGTTGGCCGTAAAGCGAAATGCCGTATAAAGAGCGGCCGTATAGCGAGGTATAGGTGTATTTGACTTATGACCACACGTATAGTCATGAAGAAGGTAATGTCATTTAATTAAATAAAAGCGATTTGACAGAGGTGGGTCAAAGCTGTTTATATCATTTGATCCTACCCGATAGACCAAAACCAAAATAAAAAAAAACTGAACTCAAACTAAATAAAATGTTTATCAATTAAATGAAGGATAATTTTTTTGGTAAACGTTTTTTAATTATATAAATTTCCTAACGCCATATCAACTGGTAATTCCTCAAACGCTATATATTTTTTATTTCATTTTTGTTGCCGAGTAAATCTGTATTTACTGCCACAGCAGGAGGTCTCTTCTAAAACTGACTGGAAATATCGTCCTCAATCTCTTTAAATCCCGAGATCAACTCACGAACAATGACACTACGGGCTCTTCCCGCATGGCTCACCACGTCTCTATGCAAAGAAGTCCTAACACAGGCAACAAACTTAAATCACCACAGTCAAATCAAGTTAAATAAAAAACGTTTGAAAGGCCAACTATGTAAAGGACGGGACCAAATCGAAGGGAAATAACACATTAGATCGACTACCGGTTTTTTTTTTTTTTTTGTAATTTAAACAGAATTCCACTCGATTATTTTCCCCGATTAATTTTATGGAGAATGAAAAGTTTGGATATGGTATGGTGGTCTCAAATTATTCATCACGTTTATGAAGCGCGTTCCTGTTTTGTATCGGTAGCGATGATTCACCTTGCAGGTGATGAATGGGATTACTGGGGGAAGTCATCGCTAAGTGAAAAGACCACTAATTGACAAATCTCGTCAATCAATAATAAAAATCTGTAAGGTCCATGTTGGTAGATGCCATTTTGCTAACTAGAAAAAAGGAACTAAAAATCTACATTACAATAACATTAACTATCTTGGAAATGAAAGTTTTATTTTATTTTATTTTCATTTTTCTTCACCTGTTGCTTACTTTCTAATTTGAGCGTTGGGGTGAAGGTAAACCAGAAAATCTGCATATAGACTGTGAAAAATATTTTGAACGACTTTAACTTACTTTTTTCTGATTTTTTTTAAAAATCAGAAATAAAATATATATATGACTATAATTAAAATTTCCTATTGATTTCTTCAGAGCCCATTATTTCTTGAGGCGATGCGCATCAATATAACAAAAACAATCCGGTATAACTAAAAGCCTCAAAACCAACCAAGTTTCACCTCTCAAACCCAATGATATAAAAACTCTCCAACCCAACGGAATTAATATTTAAACTCAGCTATATTCTAAAGCAGGATTAAGTGGGCGGCTTCCAACGCCTTGACTATAAAATAAATAACTAACTGCTATCTAATCTGTCCAAGTGACTGGTCGATACATCGCCGGCAGACAGTAAACATTTCGTCGTGATTTTAGATACATTATTGAAAAGATGACTAGGAACTTTCACAAATAATTCAGGGTATGACATTGGAAGTGCGCCATGCGATAAATTCTTGGGGTTCCAGCTGCGTAGCTACTGAGCTTAAACTTACTTGGTGTCCGGGGATTGTCTTTAGCCTAAGTGGCGAAGTCTCTTGCTGTGTCAATCATCACAGTGGTATAGTCCCATTGGCGTGTCATTTGTCTCAGGGGTGTGTATTGTCACATGGGCGTGTCATTGTTGTAGGTATTAGATCCCCCCACCCCCAGTTGATTTGTTTCAAGTTTTACATACCAGTAGCGCATGATATGTAGATATAATACAACCCAGTAGCACATGATATGTAGATATAATACAACCCAGTTGTACATGATATGCAGATATAATACAACCCAGTAGCACATGATATGTAGATATAATACAACCCAGTAGCACATCATATGTAGATATAACACAAACAAGTAACACATTATATGTAGATATAACACAACTGAGTAGCACACCATATGCAGATATAATACAACTAAGCAAATCATAGGTATGTATAATACAACCCAGTAGCACATCATATGCATAAATAATACAACCGAGTAGCAAATCATATGTGACACAGGCCAGGTCCATTTAAGTAGTATTGTATGTTAGAGCCCAGGCAGCGTGTCATGGTGCACACTAACTTAATAAATTAAAGAAAACGAGATCACCTCAAAAAAAATTAATCTGATAACTTCTATGTTGTATTTTATATTGTAAGCATACTAGTAATTGGTAGAAAAGTTTACACCGACGAAATGTGACAACGGACATTTCGCTCGCCTCTCATAAATTTAGCTTTGATTAAAGCTTTAACTTTGAGGACACGATGAACCAACGACCCACGTGACATTTGTGAGGAGGTTTTCATTTCTTTCACATTTCTTGTAACGTCCCAGCAACAGTAAACCACAACTGTAACCCCTTATAAAGCTATCTTTATGTCATGCGAACGCCTTTTGCAACTTTTTCGTTTGTTCCAGTCAGAACAATCCCAGGTCATAAGAATATAGCTAATATCTAACTTCTTGGTTTCTTTCAGTCAGAACAATCCTAGGTCATTAGGATATAGCAAAGACCTAACGTATTGGCTTGTTTCAGTCAGAACAATCACAGGTCATTGCTAAGATCTAACTTATTGGTTTGCTTCAGTCAGAACAGATTTACTTACGTTATGGTCAACAGTGTGATCGTCAGTCTCTAAACATCTCAGTACATCACCGAGTTATTACGGAAATGGTCAATGGTGTAATGGGGGATGGTAAATCAAGGCCTTCTGATAAATTCATGACATGAAGTAATGATATCGAGATCAATTGATATTAATATGATCCATTCATATCACGTAATGATATCGAGCGCAACTTAAATAAATTTGATCAATTCATTATGGTAGGATCAAATCAAGACATTAACACATAAATCATCTCATTCTCGTCAACTCATTAATAGTAATACAGGGCTCTTCATATTTGGTCAACTCGTGACATTTCCAGTAAATCATGAGCTTATGACAAATTTATCATCATGATAATTCCATGTCATTAAATGCAAATCAGTTCATTTAGGAGATGAAACGTTTCAAACTTGGTTGGTTTTTACAAAACCCGTGTCGAAATTTTGGTTGGTGTAAGGACAGTGTGTGAGGTCACTAAGTTCGTTCTTGATTTCTAAAATCCATCCATCACTGTGACTGATTATTGGATATTTTCAGATTTCAGATCTGCCTATAAACCATGCAAGCCGTGAAAGGATAAACAAAATGTTTCATCAGTGTCTGAGTTACAATGAAACAATGAGATTAGGTTGTATAGGCAGATCTCAAACTTTACAGGAAATGGGGTATGTGGGTGGGTAGTTGTCAGTGAAACTATAGAATGAGGGTAGTTGAAATATAAATTAAATACGACATGTTAGCAAGCAAAGAACAAAGGAACAGAAATCCAACATCACACGAACGCCTGCATCAGCTGACAGCCTGTTTAACCTGACAGCCTGCATATCCTAACAGCGTGAAACCATATGACAGATTAAATCATTGTATCCTCTCACAGTCTGCATCACCTGACAGATATGTCATTTCTTTTCTAAAGAACACATTTTCTTCCAAGTACGTATTAAATGTTTTAAAGTTGTGCGGGTGTACTGACCTGAATTTTAGGGTATAATATGCAAAAAAGCACCCTTGCATTTTGAATTTCTCAAAACATTTCTAGTGAAAGGGAACTGGATGTAATTAATTTAAATGATTTTCTTGGCCATAAAAGATTATGATTTCTTTTAGTTCGATATTTATAGTTGGACCGGCTTCCGGTCGACAAGTCTGAGGTGACTTGCCGATTTGGAAGCGTTGGCCACCGGACCCACTTGACGTTAACCCGGAAAACAAGACCACCATTGCGTGCCCCGCTGTGGCAGACAAGGTCATGCATGGTACCTGCCGGAAATAAACAGCCCCTACCTGGCTGACAGCGGTGATATTTCACAAATGGAAGAAAAGGCAGAGACA
Source organism: Omphiscola glabra (assembly GCA_964017045.1). Classification (NCBI taxonomy): domain Eukaryota; kingdom Metazoa; phylum Mollusca; class Gastropoda; family Lymnaeidae; genus Omphiscola; species Omphiscola glabra. Next base: position 22,299,830 of record OZ024805.1, read on the forward strand.
GGGTAGGGATCATGATTACAAGTTGCCGTTAAGGGATATGAGGTTAGAGGCTGTGGTGGAAGCCTCTGGTCGATGATTCTAGATACGAAGACCTGAGAAAGCTGCTTCAAGGCAACCGTTTCGTCCCAGCTATTTCGCAAATTAGCTGCGAGGTGGAAACCCACCGTAGAATTTCTCTTAGATAGCGTCCGATGCTTCCCCGGGACGGGTGAGGGGGAGATATTAGGACGTTAATGTACCGTTCCGACCCCTGAGAGAGGGGGCTGCGAACGCTTTAAACGCAGCGTTTTCGGTCGATCAGACGTCCCTGAGCGGTGAGGGCCTCCATCAGCAAGCCTCGATCGAGCGGTTGCGGGTGGGGGCGGCCAAGGCACGGGGGGGGGAGCTCTGGCGTGCCCCCGCACGTTCCGGCGTCAGGGAAACCTGGCGCTTGGCTTGTGTGGGGGAGCGCCAGGAAGGGCATAAAGAGCTAATAAGCTCGACGGCCCGCTGGCGCCATTTCCCAATGAGATATTTCAATTGGACTGTCACATCATTTTCTAGAGGCCAGACTAAGTTCGGGCCGAAGACCTACCCACAGTGGGCGCCTCAAATGGAATGAATTTATTTTTATGTTTGACGTCAGAGATGACCTTCGGCGACATCTTTTCCTTCTATATTTTGAGGGTCCAGGATCAATGTATTGATCATTCTGGCTCCTGTGTATGTGGAGGGGGTTCTCGGTGTTTCTGTGCATGGTTTTGAAAAGGATACTTCACTGGTTGCAAGTTCTACCAAGCGACATTATGCTTAATTGATTGTTTTCGCAGATAGGTATCCTCCACCTTCCCAAATGCTCGAAGTGCATACACACACACACACACACATATATATATATATATATATATATATATATATATATATATATATATATTAATAATAATAACAACGTTCCTTTAAAAATCAGGCTTCATCCCTAATTAAGGCTCGAAGCGCTATAAAAATACAAAACGCAACAATACAAAATCTATATATATATATATATATATGTTAGCGCTCCTCTGACAAAACAATCGGATATCAGAAGTTACCATGCAAGTAACAGTTAAATATTTACAACTAATGGAAGATTCCAAGAGCAGGATGGAGTTTTTAAGTTAACCAACATCAAGATCAATAAAAAAAAAATTAAAGATTAAATGAAAATGAGTTTTAGTACTTTGCTGAATGGACCGGAGTAATTGGAACTAAACACTTCACTAAAGATATCCGGTTCACAGACTAGGATTATTTTTTTACAGATTCATTAAAGGCTAAAAAAAAAACCACAAGGGACGTGAATGTCTGTTGAAAAGTGAAAAGACGTATGATGAAATGCCTTTAACGATAATTTACTGTCAGGGACTTTGAATGTCTTATCTATGACAACTGACAGGTACTTTTTATTAACTTCTTCTCGAGAAAACTACTAAGAGAGATCATCTTTCCTATGATAAACCAGTGAATCTCAAAGTTTGGGACATGTGTTTCAAGTGCCTTTTGCGCTTCAGTTGATCCCCACGATCTAAAAAACTGGTTTCTTTTTCTGAATTTCGGCTATTTTTTCTAGTTTTAAATATATCAACTCAAAATTCGTAGATATCTGTGCCAAATATTCCAATGACTTTAAACTATTCATGTACCAACCACTGAAATATCTTTATAATATGCAGATAAAGCTTTTTCACACTTATTGTATTTGTTTAAAAACAAGCTAGGCCTAGTAATATGATTTGTTTTATTTATTTTTTCCGTTTGGTTTGTTTACCTAACACCATTGGAGCGGTTACATGAAAGTTAATCGAAAGACAAGTTGTCGACAGACAATATGTCGACGCCACTTTATTGAAAAATGCACTCCATCGACAAATACACGTCATCGACAGGCACTTCATCGACAGGCACTTCATCGACAATACCTTTCAAAGACAGAAAAACATTGACCATTGGCTCTTCATTGACATATGAACATTAACATGGACACTTCACTGATATACATTTTAAATACAAAATGTGCATTAAAGTATTTTATGGTGATGAAAACTGATGATATGATTATTTTCAGGACCAGGGGACCAGGTGTGTTGTTTCCTATATAAGCTACATAAAAACAAGTACAAACATAGATTTTAACGTGATATATTGATCTAGGCCAAACATTATAGTAGGCATACCCCTCATTATTCAGAATGAAATACTGCCGGATTTTAAACTAATAATATCAACTCCATTTCGCAAGGGCACAATTTTAATGATTGAAAAGGCGTTATCTCTGGAGCTTTTTGGCCCGTTGTAAAGGTAAAACTTTAACAATTAAACGACAGAACACCCAATTTTTCGTGATCATTAAATAGCATCTGCTGGGGCGGTTGCCTCCTGAGCTGAGACCCCTCTTTCAATCGACTGCATGACTCCATAATCGATTCTAGAAACGCTACATCGGAATCTTTTCCAGCAACGCGTTACGAGTCAGAGAGAAAGAAAATCCAGCACCAAGCGCACCAAAATCTTGATGGGAATTTGTTATCAATGGTCAATACTTTAAGTTATCTTCTGTGGAAGAATTTTTTTTCAAAAGTGGGACTGGAGATCAAGATCTGCTGTCAACTACAGAAAAATCTAAATATGTTTTAGTCATTGGTTTAGAGATAGTACATTTAAAACTGTTTGTCAGCTCTTTTTATTCAACTGGTGACGATCCTTGCGGAGCAACTCAGACCAAGATCAACTTGTGGGCGTGTATTATTATAGCACCCCAAGACAAGACCAACTAGTGGACGTGTATTATTAGAGCAACCCAAGGCAATATCAACTTGTGGGCGTTTATTATTAGAGCAACCCAAGACAAGACCAACTTGTGGACGTGTAATATTAGAGCAACCCAAGAAAAGACCAACTTGTGAGCGTGTATTATTAGATCAGCCCAAGACAAGATCAGACGTGTATTATTCGAGCATCTCAAGGCCCTCAAGCCAGGATTTAATCATGACAGACTAAAAGTCTTTGGTGCACTTTCAGAATTATTGAGGATGTTAGAATTAGATGATGATAGAATTATTGGGTGTAAGAATTAGGTGATGCTAGATTTAGATTATGTTTGAATTAGAGGATGCCTCTCTTACTGTGGACAATTCATTTGGAGAAGAATACAAAAACATCCAACTTTACAAAAAGAACAACCTTGATAATACAGTAAGAACAACCTTGACCCTTGCAGTAAGAACAACCTGACCCTTACAGTACAAGATATCGTTCAGGCCTTTGAAGATCTTTCTAATGTGGCATTATTTAAAGATTAAAAGGAGATAACTGCAGCCATTGATTCATTTCTTCGAAGATGCTTAGATTGGTCATAACTTTCGTGGAAACAGGCGTTGTTCGCCAGCGTTTCCATTGTATATGTAAAATCAGTTTGAAGGTACCCATTGAAGGACTTCCGAAAAAGAAAAATTATTTTGAAGAATGGTACAAGCAATTAAAACTAAGAAGAATTGGACATCACTCAACTTACTGATGGGCAATAAGTCTTTATTTGACGAATGAAATATCTCAACACCACTGATGGAATGTTTTAAATCGCCAGTGAGTATATGGTTCAAATGTGCTTGATTGGTTTATTCGTGGTTTGGTTCATTATTTCGATTTAAAAAAGACGAAATGTAATTGCATTCATTATAGTTTTAATTATAATTAAGGGCATTTGTTATTGTTTAAAGTCTTTTTTATTGAATCTGCCTGATTTATATACAAAGATACATTTGCTTTTTTATAATTGTTACTATGTCCTTGAAGTTTCAATGCAACTGTTTCTTTATTTTTTGGGGGGGTTTTTTTGGATAAAATTTAGTCAATGTTATGTCTGTCGATGAAATAAACCTTTGCCATTGGAATGAATGGAGAATGAAGCAAATGTGTAATCTCATGATTGTCATATTTATATTAAAAATGAAAAAGAGATTCATTTCCAATAGAAGTTCAGTAAGATAGGAGGGGCAGGAGCCAGAGAAAGAGTTGTGATAGAGAACAGACAGCGTGTAATCAATGCGTGCCTGTATAGGGAGCCAATGAAATGAATGAAGTAGTGGAGCGACGTAGTCACGTTTCTTTATTTTTAGAACTAACCTAGCAGCTGAGTTTCGAACTTTCTGCAGTTTTTCTATGAAATGTTTTGGTGAACTTGACAGAAGAGAGTTACAATAGTCAATACGAGAGAGAACAAGAGCACAGACTATTGTTTTTGTTGCGCTAACTGTGAGTTAGTGTCGGATTGAACTGATCTGATGGTTAGTGGTGTACACAGAGCGACAGATGTGAGAAATATGATTATTGAGAGGCATGTTGTCAGAAAGAATGTAACCAAGATGCCTAGCAGAGGATGTGAACTCTATATCGGAGCCACCTACTTAAGACGATATGGGGAGAGCTGAGTTAGAGGATTATTCATGATTGTGAATTATGAGTGCTGCCGTTTTGTCATCGTTCAGCTTCAACTTGCTGAGAGTCATCCATGAGTTGACATCAACAATGCACTCCTGGGTATACTTATATAGCTGGATGTCATCTGCAAATGACTGGCTCTCAACACCATGCCTCCCAAGCAGGTGGAGACGTGGCCTGGTATTCATTGTGTTTAAGGACGGGACCCAAAATGGACCCCTGTGGCACTCCGTACACCAAGCAGGTCAGCACTACCGGAGAGAACGCCATCAATAGTGACCGCCAGCGTTCTATCGGAGAGGTAGAACTGAAACCAAGTCATAACTGATCAAGAAATGCCAAACTAATTTTCAAATGTTTTGAAAAGGGTTTGATGGTCAACTGTATCAAAGGCCGCGCTGAGATCTAAGAGGATCAGGATGGAGACATCACCGCTGTCCAGTGCAAGAGAGTTGTCTCTGTGCTGTGAAAATGTCTATAGTCCGACTGATTAGGACTGACAAGAGAGTGGTAATTCAAGTAAGCAAAAAACTCATTTAGAGCTAGTTTTCCCAATGACTTTAGATAAGAATGATAAATTAAATAAAGGTCTATAGTTTTTTAAAATTATTTTGATCAATTTACTTATGTATTTATTTTATTTTAATTATTTAAAATTTTTAAAAATTTTAATTCTTTTACATTGTTTTGGGTGGGGTAATTTTTATCGTTATCCACAAATTTTAAACCTGGCTAAGCAACTGGATCTTTTCAGAATTTTTTTTTTTCTCAATAAAATACGAGGAATTAAAAATTATTTATTAGTTAATTCACTTGACATTTTATAAGAGCGTAAATCTAATTTAAAATGCAAATAATTAAACACAAAGTTAGTGAAATATGCTATAAGTATGTCCATATGTTAAGGAAAACTTCCATGCGTCAATGTGCTAATGAAGACTTATATGTGTTATTGAAGCCCTCCACGTGTTATTGAAGATGCCCATGTGTTATTGAAGCCGTTCATAATTCCATATATTGAAGATGTCCAATGAGTCATGAGGCCGTCCATATGTCCATATGTCATTGAAGCAGTCCATGTGCCCATATACTATTGAAGCTGTCCACGTGTTATTGAAGCCGTCCATGTGTTATTGAAGCTTTGCTTGGTTCCATGTGTAATAGAAAGGTTGTTGCTGAAGATGTGGTATTGTAGATGCCCATATGTTATTGATGCCGTCCATGTGTTATTGAAGCCGTCCATGTGTTATTGAAGCCGTCCACGTGTTATTGAAGCCGTCCACGTGTTATTGAAGCCGTCCACGTGTTATTGAAGCCGTCCACGTGTTATTGAAGCTATGCTTGGTTCCATGTGTAATAGAAAGGTTGTTGCTGAAGATGTGGTATTGTAGATGCCCATATGTTATTGATGCCGTCCATATGTTATTGATGCCGTCCATATGTTATTGAAGCCGTCCATATGTTATTGAAGCCGTCCATGTGTTATTGTAGCCGTCCACGTGTTATTGAAGCCGTCCATATGTTATTGAAGCCGTCCATGTGTTATTGAAGCCGTCCATGTGTTATTGAAGCCGTCCACGTGTTATTGAAGCTATGCTTGGTTCCATGTGTAATAGAAAGGTTGTTGCTGAAGATGTGGTATTGTAGACGCCCATATGTTATTGAAGCCGTCCATATGTTATTGAAGCCGTCCCTGTGTTATTGAAGCCGTCCACGTGTTATTGAAGCCGTCCACGTGTTATTGAAGCCGTCCATATGTTATTGAAGCCGTCCATATGTTATTGAAGCAATCCACGTGTTATTGAAGCCGTCCATATGTTATTGCAGCCGTCCATGTGTTATTGAAGCCGTCCATATGTTATTGAAGCCGTCCATATGTTATTGAAGCAATCCACGTGTTATTGAAGCCGTCCATATGTTATTGAAGCCGTCCATGTGTTATTGAAGCCGTCCATATGTTATTGAAGCCGTCCATGTGTTATTGAAGCTATGCTTGGTTCCATGTGTAATAGAAAGGTTGTTGCTGAAGATGTGGTATTGGAGACGCCCATATGTTATTGAAGCCGTCCATATGTTATTGAAGCCGTCCCTGTGTTATTGAAGCCGTCCACGTGTTATTGAAGCTATGCTTGGTTCCATGTGTAATAGAAAGGTTGTTGCTGAAGATGTGGTATTGGAGACGCAGATATGTTATTGAAGCCGTCCATGTGTTATTGAAGCCGTCCACGTGTTATTGAAGCCGTCCATGTGTTATTGAAGCCGTCCACGTGTTATTGAAGCCGTCCATATGTTATTGAAGCCGTCCATGTGTTATTGAAGCCGTCCATGTGTTATTGAAGCCGTCCATGTGTTATTGAAGCCGTCCACGTGTTATTGAAGCCGTCCATGTGTTATTGATGCCGTCCATATGTTATTGAAGCCGTCCATGTGTTATTGAAGCCGTCCATGTGTTATTGAAGCCGTCCATGTGTTATTGAAGCCGTCCATGTGTTATTGAAGCCGTTCACGTGTTATTGAAGCCGTCCACGTGTTATTGAAGCCGTCCATGTGTTATTGAAGCTATGCTTGGTTCCATGTGTAATAGAAAGGTTGTTGCTGAAGATGTGGTATTGGAGACGCCCATATGTTATTGATGCCGTCCATATGTTATTGATGCCGTCCATGTGTCTGTGTGTTATTGAAGCCGTCAATAAGTCCATATGTTATTGAAGCTGTCCATATTTCCATGAGTCATGAAGCCGTCCATAAGACCAGACGTTATTGAAGCCGTCCAAATCTCCATATGTTATTGAAGCCGTCCATATTTTATTGAAGCCGTCCATATTTCCATGTGTTATTCAAGCCGTCCATATGTTATTGAAGCCGTCTATATGTCCATATGTTATTGAAGGCGTTAATATGTCCGTGTGTTATTGAAGCCGTCCATATAACCCATGTGTTATTGACGCCATCCATATAACCCATGTGTTATTGACGCCATCCATATAACCCATGTGTTTTTGACGCCATCCATATAACCCACGTGTTATTGACGCCATCCATATAACCCATGTGTTATTGACGCCATCCATATAACCCATGTGTTATTGAAGCCGTCCATATAACCCATGTGTTATTGACGCCATCCATATAACCCATGTGTTATTGACGCCATCCATATAACCCATGTGTTATTGACGCCATCCATATAACCCATGTGTTATTGACGCCATCCATATAACCCACGTGTTATTGACGCCATCCATATAACCCATGTGTTATTGACGCCATCCATATAACCCATGTATTATTGACGCCATCCATATAACCCATGTGTTATTGACGCCATCCATATAACCCATGTGTTATTGACGCCATCCATATAACCCACGTGTTATTGACGCAATCCATATAACCCATGTGTTATTGACGCAATCCATATAACCCATGTGTTATTGAAGCTGTGCTTGTTTCCATATGCAATAGAAAGGTTGTTGAGTGCATGGTGTTGCTGGTTTAACGGTACAAATCAAGACTCGATCTCCGCAAACACGTGAAGCTTTTCTGTCTGTTACAAACTAATATAATAATTTAATCATCAGAGACATCATCAACAAAGTTTCACCTGTCTCCCCAACTCATCTGTAGTAATCCTCTTGATCAACTTGGATCATCTAATAATCCAGGATTAGCGCAAGGCCCAGCGGTACATGGGAACGTTTGATGTCCGGTAAACATTGGCGAGACATTGTGGTTTAGGGCAGTGCTTCCCAAAACGTTTAAGTTTGGCGGACCCGTCGACGGGTTTACCGTTGCACGACGGACCGCTGCCAGACCCTTTAATTGGATTACTTGATAGGTGACCTTAAATATGTTATAACACTTTTTGGTGGTCATCCAGTTCCATCTATGAACTATTGCAATAAACACTAGCGGTTACACATATACATACCTGCCATAAAACCGGCGGTGCCCAGGACTGCCTCTCGATCCCATTGCTATCCAAATCCCTTCGGTATCCCAATGAGATCCTGATCCCGGTGGGATACGTTGCCGCTGGATCACAATTCCAGTGGGATCCCGATTCCGTCGGTACTCCGATCCCGGTGGTATACCAACCCCATTGTTATCCCTTTTCCAAATGGGATCCCATATCTTAATTTGATCCCGACCCTGTGGGATCACTACCTAGTTGAGATCCCGATGGGATCCCATTTCCAAGTAGGATACCATTTTCCAATGGAATCCCGTTATTTTTGAGATCCGGATCCCATTTGGATCCCGATTGGATAACTTTTTGGATTCCCCATACCGATGGCATCCAATTCTCATTGGAATTCTCACCCCATAGGGATCCCGTTTCCAAATGGGATCCCCTTGTGGTATCCCCATCTAATTGAGATCCCCGATGGGATCCCATTTCCAATTAGGATACCCTTTATCAAGTTTTTTCCTTTTTTCAAGTGGGATCCCAATCCCGATAGGATCCCGTCCGTTGGCCGATAGGATCCCCATTTGATATTTTATATTTAATATCCGTGTAAAAATGTCTTTTCCAATGTATTATTTTTCGAATAAGAAAAATTATCCAACTAAATGCTACGAGTAACTTTGGTACATTTAAGTTAAAAGAGGGACCCCAGTGGGGGCCATTCCATAATTGTACCGAATCAGTTTTGCAAGAGATGGGGGCTACATATAAATCATTTGGTTATTGTATTTATATAGCTCTTATGTGAGAAAAACACGAATTCGGCACAACCCTCCCAGCCCCCCACCCCCCGGCCCCAAACGGAATGTTTTAGAAAGTTCATTTATTTGAGTCTGGATAATGATGGATACATGTGCCAAGTTTGGTCAAGATCCATCAATCCATGTATGGGGAATTTTAGCTACCGACTTCAGTTCAGAGATGGTGAATAATAACTACTGTCTGCAGTTCAGAGTTGGGGCAAATTAGCCGCGGACTCCATTTCAAATATGGGGAATTTTAGCTACTGACTCCAGTTTAGAGATGTGCCAAATTAGCTTCTGAATACCATACAGAGACGAGAGCAAATATATTTGAATATTAAATAAGAGTTATTGCTAATCTAACGGAAAGTTACTTGGTAATTTAGTATATCGATAAAGTTAAGGTGTTCATTTAGAGAAAGTTTAACAAAGACAATGCTGTGGTGTCGTTATGGCCATATTTGATAGGTTTACATGAAATATTTAAGGACGCTATAAACAGTTATTAAAACAACGTATAGAGGGAAAAGCCATAACCTTGGAGAACACAGAGATAGTCAGACTCAAGGGAACCAAATTTTTAGAGCATGACCATCAGGATAATAACCTCTCTGCGAAGCCAGTTGTGTCCCCATATAATTGACTCCAGCCCACAATTTAGTTAACGGCGTGAGGTGATAGACGTGAATGGAACCGTCAGGACTAGAGGATCGGGCGTGGGAGTTATAGTCAAGACGTATAGCTCAGTCAATGCGAGAGTCAATGCAAAACAGGACATTGGTCAGTGTGAGGTATTACAAAATAGGACATTGGTCAGTATGAGATATTACAAAACAGGACATTGGGCAGTGTGAGATATTACTAAATGGGACAATGGTTAGTGTGGGACATAATAAAACAGGACATTGGTCAGTGTGAGATATAACAAAACACGACATTGGGCAGTGTGAAATATAACAAACAGGACATTGGTCAGTGTAAGATTGTCATAGCCAAGACAAAAGAACACATAGATTAAATGCGAGGTAGAGGTATGATTATCTACTATATGAAGCTCAGTGTGACTGTTGCTTGTTTGTTGGTTTGTATGGTGTATGGGTCAATTAATCACATGAAAACGAAACAATAGATCCTGGAAAGTTTGGTTATAATCTCCTTATCCCAAAAGCTGTAATTAAAAATTCTTAAATTGTAGCGTTGAATGGAGCAAATCAAAACAAATATTTTCAAATTGAAAGGCTTCGAGGCCCGTTGAAGTTAATATATGTTTAGTGTACTATTTTTAATGAGCCTTTTTTCAGAACGGCTAGCTCTCGAAAACATCTATACGGTGCGCTTTTGTTTGGTATAAGTAAAACTTTATTCTAGGTTCGCAGAACAGTGTGCTTTCAAGAAATATTTGAAACTAGTTATAACTCGCCAAACATTGGCGACAGCAATGAGTGAACTCCTTTTCTTCTAAAGTTACTTGAAAAAAACATAAACTCAAATAACGCACATCTAAGAATGTCAATTTTTGCTACATCCCCTTCCACCCAAGATACATCACTGCATATTTTTTATTACACGCCCATGAAATCTTTTAATATTCTGATGTCCCAACCACTTTGAAACCAAATATTTATTACACCTCAATTAAATTGAGACGATTTCATTTTACAAAAAGAGAAGAAAATATTACGCACCACAAACAGTTGCATTACATTAAAAGTCATTTAGCTTAGTTATCGGAAATTATATTTTGCTTGCTTATCCGGAAAAGGAAGCAGTCACAACACAAGCAAAATATAAGGGATCTTTTTTGCAAAAAAAGTTTAGCTATTTAGTTATAGCAAACATATTCTTTCAATATACAGAAATACGTGTTGTACCGTTTAAAGAAACAACAATTTACACAGAAATACGTGTTGTACCGTTTAAAGAAACTACAATTTACAATTCCATGCGTGGTATAAGAGTGGCTCATCATTAGATTAGAACTAACACATAGTTCAGGGGCGTGCATAAAGGTTTCTTAAATAATCCTGGGGTTCGTTTAATAATTTTTATTACCAAATTTAAATAGTATATCTTTCTAGGGAAGGGAGAATCGCACTTTTTTGTGATTAATCCTCTAAATCAGCATTTAGTAACATTACGTCACTAAATACGTGGGTGCATTTTATAAGACCAAAATAAGAAAGGTCATACTACGCGAGCTCTTATTTGCAGATGACGCCGCTTTAGTATATCACTCAGCAGACGGCCTGCAGAGCCTTGTATCCAGTTTATTATTTATTATTATTATTATGGGTAGTTTTCTATAGCGTGGTACCCCAGCCTAGGGCTGGGCTCACCACGCTGTACATGCAAATTAAAATGAACTTAAAAATATAAATTAAAAACCAACCATTCCATAACAATTTACATGTGAAGCCATGGACGGCACTCAGCAGCATCGTTTAACTTTCAGAGGGGGAATCAGTCAGGATAGTAAAGTTTAAAGAGGTGTGTTTTGAGTGCAGTTTTGAAGGCTGTGATGGTTGATATATTTCTGATGTGTAGTGGAAGAGAATTCCATTGTTTGGGGGCACAGTAAGAGAAAGATCTTTCACCGTATGTTTTTGTGCGAGTCTTAGGGACAGAAAGAATACGATCGTCTGCGGAGGAGCGAAGCTGTCGAAGGGGTGAATAGACAGAGAGAATTTCGGTTAGATATGAAGGGCAGGAATTCGAGAAAAAGTGGTGGCACAGAACAGAGAGTTTATAATCAATCCGTGCTTGTACAGGGAGCCAATGAAGTGAATGAAGTAGTGGTGTGACATGATCACGTTTTTTTGCCTTTAAAACTAGCCTAGCAGCTGAGTTTTGAACCTTTTGTAATCTTTCTAAGAAGTGTTTTGGTGAGCCTGACAGAAGAGAGTTGCAGTAGTCAAGACGAGAGAGAACAAGAGCACAGACTAAGGTTTTTGTTGCACTAACTGTGAGGTAGTGGCGGATGGAGCTGATCTGACGGATAGCAGTGTATGCAGAGCGACAAATGTGAGATATATGTTTATCTAGAGACATGTTGTTAGACAGAATATAACCAAGATTCCTAGTTGAGTATGTAAACTGTATGTCTGAGTTACCTACTTGAAATGAGGTGGGGAGAGCTGAGTTAGAGGATGATTTGTGATCATGAATAAGAAGTGCTTCCGTTTTGTCATAGTTAAGTTTCAACTTGCTGAGTATCATCCATGACTTGACATCACCAATACACTCCTGCAAAGTCCGGACAGCTGAATCTACAAGAGAGGGATGGGTATGCTTGTATAGTTGCGTATCATCCGCGAAAGACTGGCTCCCAACAGCATGCCTCTCGAGCAAGAGGAGCAGTGGCCTGGTATACATTGTAAATAGAACCGGGCCCAAAACGGACCCCTGTGGCACTCCATACACCAAGTCAGCACTGCTGGAGATACAGCCATCGACAGCGACTGCCTGCGTTCTATCAGAGAGGAACGACCTAAACCAAGACAACAGAACCAGAAATGCCAAAGTAATTTTCAAGCGTTTTGTAAAGGGTTTCATGGTCGACAGTCCGCTGCCTTTAAAGAGTTTGGCCTCATCATCAGCTTAAAGAAAACCAACATTATGGCTCAGGACGCTGACTCTGTCCCCACTATCTCCATCGACGACTGCGACTTGGATGCTGTTGACAGATTCACATATCTAGGGTCGAACATTTCGAGCACCCTCTCAATGGAGGATGAGATAAGTGGTAGGATAAGGATTAGGAAGGCCACAATTGTCATGGCGAGATTGAAGACAAGAGTCTGGTCCAATGCCAAACTCACAACAAGAACCAAACTGCAGGTATACCAGGCCTGCGTACTGAGCACACTGTCAACTTCTATGTCCTCAGGATTGGATCATTCAATCAAGTTCTTCAACTAATTCAGTCATTAGTAACAACTCAAGTCCTTTTCATAACTATAACTTTAATTATCAGGAAACACAAGGCACACAGCTCTCTTTCCTAAGGTTCTACAACATCGCTGCCGCACGACTACTACTTACGTCACAATTCACATAATATTACGTCATTCAGACAAGCGCGTTCATTATCTAATAATAACTCTTTCACACACCGTGCGTAAAAAACATGCATTCAACGCAACAATAACTACTGAACTCCCATACTTGACACACACTCCTCTATGGAAGTTAGTCTTGGACCACATACACCAGACACGAAAAAAGGCTCAATGGCTTCCATCTCAGATGCCTGCGCCGCATCCTTGACATCAAATGGCAGGAAAAAGTCCCCAAAACGGATGTCCTGTCTCAAACAAATATATGCAGCGTCCCAGCCCTTTTAATCCAAAGACGCCTCGGCTGGCTTGGGCACGTCAAGCGAATGCAACCTGGTCGCATACCCAAGGACGTGCTGTACAGCGAGCTGGCGACAGGGTCAAGGTCAGTTGGACGGCCTCGTCTCAGATACATAGACATATGCAAAAGAGACATGAAGGCGGCCAACATCAACATCTCACATTGGGAGGACCTGGCGAAGGATCGATCCACATGGCGGGGCATCGTGAAGGCAGGATCACTACGTGCCGATGAGCTTTACAGGGCGGAAGCAGCTGTAAAGAGAGCACATAGAAAGGCCAGAAAACACAACTCCACCGCATTCGTTTGTGGGACATGCAAAAGAGAATGGATCGGTCTCACTAGCCACACAAAGAGCTGCAACCAGAGAATTTAAATCTATCGTCTCTTGTAGGTGGAAAGATGCCATACATATATATAAGAATGGGCTAGGCTGACCGTAACGCTAAAGAAACGAAAATATTTAAATACGTTCGGATTCTTAAAAAAAATCATAGTTATTTTCTATTAGTATTACTTTACGGAAATAGAATAAATTTAAATGCGCAAAAAAAAATTTTTGTAGTAGTTTATTTTAGTTAAAATGAAGAATTAACATTTCAAACGTATAGTACATTCAATTATCTTTCATTTGATACCTCATTTGGTCTTACAAACCCAACAATAATATTTTAAATCGTTTTTAAATCCCAACCTCTCAATTCTGGTACACGTATACCAATAGGCGCAGCCTTAAACTTATCTCCTGGAAAAAGGTAGAAACTCGATATTTTATTATTAAGAGATATTTTTTTTACAAACGTCCCGTGTCTGCTACATCATAAATTATTTTTAGCTCTACAGTGAATAGAATTAATGTAAACCCGATATGTCTGAAACAGATTGTTATAGCGTTGTATCAGACAGAGACTTAGGAATTAGCTCAGTTTTGGTTCATAGGAAAGTATCATGTAACGCCAGCTGTAATGTTTTTGGTTTTCCCCAGGAAATGAAATCGATCGTTAGAGGGTGATAATCCCTTGCCAGTAGAATACTCCTCCCACCGACACTAACCGGCAGGACAATTCCATCATTCCTACTACAACCCTCAGGACAACACCGAACCCCATCCTACAATTCAACACACTACCATTTACCTTTACTTTGACCCATTCCCATCCTCTTACCAAAACTCTCTCCTATATCTATGATCTTGCGCTCACTTACCTCCCAGTCTTTCCTCCCACACATCACGTGTAAACTTTATTTATTTAATGCTTGTCGCCAGAAACATAAAAATAATAGAAACAAACACGGATGTAATGGGGGAGCTATCTATTCCCTGTGTTAATCAAAGAACGTGTTTCTTTTCATTGTTCTGTTCATTCTAAGTGTGTTGGGTGGTCGAGTGGTCAAAAACTGAGTCAATCCCAAGCTAGTGCCAAGCTTGTGGACTGCAGCTCAATCCCCAATAAATGCAAGACATCACCAACACCCCGGGTGGATGAGAATCGTTAACCTTAGATGGCAACTCGTCTAAGAGAAGGCAAAGTCTTAAATCAAACCATGATGAGTCCCGTAGGCGTTATGACATTGACACGATGAAAATTCCGACAACTCCTGCGACGTAGGACACATAAATGGCCAATTTAAACACACACACACACACTGCTGGACATCTACTGCATCCTGGTCTATTTTCAGTCAGTCGTCTTGACTAAGTTTTGCCATTGGATCAACTCTTCCTTCACTACAAGCAATAATAAGAGTCATTGAAACAATAATGCTGCATTTGAGTAAGCCCCGAGAAAAATTAAATTTTAAACACATATATTGCTAATAAATTCTGGCCTCTAATGTTCCTCTTGGTACATATTTTGGCGTTAGTAAGGGTTAATGATGGGATGGATAATGGCATCGGGGTAATGGTGTGGGGAAGTTTACATTTCTATATGGAACTACAAAAAAATTATGATGTAGCACACTCTGGAAGTTAAAATTATAGACACTCTATTCTATTGAAGTATTGATAAAAATATCAATAGATTACGTTTTGTCTGTAAAAGTTTCCAAGAAGATTGTTAGAATAACATTGCAATAATTAAGATAGAATAGTATATAAAGTCAAAATACCCGGCTTTGCTCGGGTTTGTATTCAGAAGTATGTAAAGGAAGTATGTATGCAGGGAGGGTAATTGAAAGGGGAGGGTTATGGGTGGGGAATAGTATTGACGTGGGGAGGGAATAGTGGCCTGTGGAGGGATAATATGGAAGGGTAAATGGAATTGGGGGGGGGCTAATGGCTTTGAGAAGGTTTCAGGGCTTGACGAAGGGACAATGGTGGAGAAAGTGTAATGTTGGGGGAATGGGTAATGGGGGGAAGAGCTACTGAGGAGGAAAGTGTAATGGTGGGCAAAATGGTAATGTGGGGGGAAACGTAATGGGGGTAGTAGTAATGGTGGGGGAAGAGGTAATGGTGGGGGAAGAGGTAATGGTGGGGGATAGGGTAATGGTGTGGGAAAATGTAATGGTGGGGGAAGAAGTGAATGTGGGGAAGAAGTAATGGCAGGGGTAAGGGTAATGTTGGGGAAGAAGTGATAGTAGGAGAAGGAGTAATGGTGGGGGAGAGGTAATGGTGGGGAAAGGGAAATGGATGGAAAAGAGACAATTTTATTGGGGGGAGGGGATTTTTGACAAGGGATTAGGCGGGTAGAGTTTCTTGTCCTTAAACCAAACATGGACTACTTTATCTTGCTTTATTTTTCAATAGGGCATGAATGAAATTCTTACATTAGATACCTGTAACAACTCTGAAATAAACATCAAATTTATACGTCATATCTAAATATAGATGTCTTCAAGGAAGTCGTATGACGTCACTGATGCTCTGATTAAATTGATCTCCTGGCCAATCATCGTTTAATTAACGTCCTGGCCAAATTACCCTTGACCACGGGCCTGCTGGACAGTTGCGTCGATAGCCGCACATAATGAACCATCCTCTTTAAGTCCTTCTATGAAACTGTCCACTTCGGGCTGGTTCACATTAGTCGCGCTTTCTAAGCTTTTATCAGCCCGAGTCACACGGGGGTCAGTGTGAGCGGGTTCGGGGTGTGGGGTGCTGCTCGGAACGATTCTCTCGGTTACGAGCAAGGGGGGTTCTGTCCGGCCATAAATGATGGAAGAGGTTATAGTTTGCGATTAGATCCGGTTCACGGTATATTAATAAGACACAAACAATGTCTAAATAAAGCAATGTATAACACAATTAGTCTACGGTATATACTTATAATATAGGTCTTATAGTATAGAGAAAAACAAGCTCTTTAGTGCTTAGGTTTGAGTAGGATTTAAGTTTAAGTGCATGCTACTATTTAAGAAGAGACGTCGGACATTACCTATAAATTATTTTTTTTAAATATTTTGGGACAGACCAATAGAAAATACCTACTTAAATATATTGGGAAAGACAATATATAAATCTATTGGAAATGAACAATAGAAGTGTGGTGGTGTGTGAGTGTTATTGTGAGGTCTATGAACTCAAGGGTCAACCTCGTCATCATTAACCCTAGATAAGCAACTAGCTCTGCCCTCCTAATTTCTTTCTCTCTCTCCATCCATCTCCTCTGCATTTCTCTCTCACTTTATCGCCCCCTCACTCTCTGATCTTTATTTATTTCATTTTTTAAAATTATACTCAGAGGGGACCATTATATGTCAACCAATTGGTAAGTGACAAAACAATTTGATGAAACAATTGAAAAAAAAATGGTTTCTGCTTTTACTTCTGGCTCGAGCGAGTGTTGCCACTAATAAAATTGTTTGGGTTGTTGATATGTGAGTGCGGGCGGTTGTCATCTATTGCATCTGAGCGCATGCGCACACACACACACCACGCCTCAGCTAACTAAAGGCATTGTGCTGCCCACACAAACTATTGTAGCATTTATTTTCGTAAGTTAACATTGCACATCAGTAATTCGTTGACAAACAGACGGAACAATGTGGTCACGACTACTAATCTTTACATTTCATTTCTTTTTTTTATTTCATTCAAACCTCAAAAGTTTGAGAGTAGCTCAAAGCCTTTGTTCCAGCCCGGTGGTGAAAGTCAAGACCATTTTCTTGACTCGGTTGCCATGAATATTTCAGTCCTAAAGAATACGTGTCAGAGAGTACGCCAGAAGGCACTTTATATGCCAGAATTACGCATTCAACATTTACAGCCAAGAATGGAAGGAAAACAATGTCATATTCAACTATAGTTGGATTTGCTGGAGTTCATGTTCAATAAACAACTTGGACAAATGGGTAACTTGTTGGTGATAGTGTAGGAAAATTGTTTTGGAATTGAACTCATTGCGTTTAATAAACAATGTATATTCATAAAGTGAAATCGATTACGAATACCAATTAATTAGAATTAAAAATACATCTAGTCAGAAGAGCTGATGAATCGAATTGAAACAAATCATGAAAAACTGCATTGAAGTTTGGCTGAGTAGGATTCTGTAGGCTACAAATTCACTCACTATTCCCACGCCAAACAATACCCATGACTTGTCAAGTTAATACCTGACTCTACTCAGAACTCCTAACACTCCTTACCAAACTTGGGAGTGTTGTAGACAGTTCACCAGAGTCAAGGCGTTCATTACAATAGCCAATGAGTAGCCACTGTCTTAACGTATTCTGTATGACAGTGGCTGCACATCAACAATAGTCAATGAGTAGCCACTGTCTTAACTCATTCTGTATGACAGTGGCTGCACATCAACAATAGTCAATGAGTAGCCACTGTCTTAACGCATTCTGTATGACAGTGGCTGCACAGTAACAATAGTCTGCATTCAGCTGGTAAAGTAACTGAAGCATATTTTTTTATGTTTTACTTTTTTAATTCCTTTTTTTTTTTTTTAAATAACTTTAATTTTTTTTGCAGCATTTAATTAAAATGTAAATTAAAAAGAAGAAAATATTCATTGGATAAAACTAACAGATTAAAACGAAACAGAAATATCGAGGGTTGAAGCTTGATTGTATGAAAGAGAAAGAATGTGTATTTGTGAGAGAAAATGTGTGTTGTCCAAGGAGAGGAGGTGTGTGGTAAAGAAAGAGAAAGATGGAGAAAATACGAGAGCTAGGGATAATGAAGCAACTTCACTGGCAACATAACGGTCGGTGAAATACTTGTGTGTGATTATGATTTGGTAGCGAAATAAATGTACATGAAATCATATTTAACTACCCCACCCCCCTCAACCCTCCCAGGTTTTCATTTGACCGCTTGATTTAATAGCAGTCAGCCTGTCACAGTCTTACCATTACGTCACCGCCAAGAAGTTATCCTGCTGATTCTATGCTTACGTGTCCTATTAGAGTAGAGTAAGTCCTGTTCGTTATAGCCTCTAAGAGTATGAAGGGTCACAGCTATGCATTGACGGGGAACATATCTTAAAGTTAAATTTGAAGCAATTTCGATCTGAACACGGCAAAGTTCACGAGGGGACACGTTTGCTGCGACCTCTCTCCCTTCCCAGTTGATTGACCAGATCTTTAACTGATTAATGCATAGTGGTCTGCAGTCCTGCCACCCCCCCCCCCCAGGCACTAGTGTTATAACCTAGAGCACAATACATGTACGACGACACATATGAACTCACAAATGTAATACTTGTACGGTCTAAAATGAGCTGATGGTAACGATATTCTTAGGTGTCACATATTAAATTTTACACAAATTCACATCCTGAGCTTAAGATTTTTTTTTTATTTGATACTTTGATGATATATCTATGACTGTGCATGAGATTAAATGTGTAACATTAGGTTTTATTTTGGAAACGAGATTAAATGTGTAACATTAGGTTTTATTTTGGAAACGAGATTGAATGTGCAGCATGATGTTTCAATGTGTGTTTGTTTGTTATTGTTGTTTTTGGGGGGTGGATGTTGTTGTTGTTTTTTTTTTTTTTTGGGGGGGGGGGGGAGAGAGATTAAAGGTGTAACATTATATTTTATTTTGGGAACGAGGCTACATATGTACCGTGATGTTTAATTTTTTTTTCTTGGGAACGAGATTAAATGTGTAACATAGAATATTTGTTAGATAATCCTATAAATGACTAATATATTTTAAGGCGAGAATAGAAATTATTAACAACTGTGAGTGTATAACAAATGCACTAAGTAGTGTTATCAAAAATGATGCCATGGGTTACACACACTCATCAAATAACCTCTCAAGAGGTGAGTTCATTAAACCAAAGTGTATATAATGTTCAATGACTTAAGGTTAGGCCAAAAGGTCAGATGGTTGATCTGGCTCATGCGCTTTCTTACAGTCAACCCACTCCCACTAAGATTGTGTTTAATAAAGTGCACCCCAAACTTCTAACTTCCCTCTGGCTGTCCTCGTCTGTGTCAATCACTCAATTACAAACGGTGGAACGAGTGTTCAACGACATCTGCGTGTGGACCGGTGCCGGGGCTAAAAGTGTCGTGAGGGCATCCCACGCGCGTCCTCTACCCGCCAGCCAACACCCGACGGCAGTTACTTGATGGACGGCTTCCCAGGAGTTGCCATAGAGCTGATATAAAACCGCGAGACGGCACGTGCCAAAGTCGTAGAGGCGCCTCTTGCTAAAAAAACAACACTTTTTTTCAACTCTAGGGATTCGAACTAGCTGATTATAACTTTTTAAAATTTCAAATAAAAAATGTGCCACTTTGAAAAACAGAAACATTGAAGCAAGTTGGATTAAAATTCAGTTTTTATTTAAAATATTCTTTTTTCAACGTTTTACTGTCAATCTAGACTCTTGAAAACAGTTCGATAAACCGTCTCGATATTTTAGTTTCACTTAACACTAAGAAAAGTAAACCCAAACCACCCTTCTCCTGTAACATTCAAAGGGATTTTGAACTGTTGACGACTTGTGCCAGAACTTGCTGCCGGGCTTGACCTATTGAAGAGTGCATGAAAGTCAGCATGTCCGTTTCACTGCTGGTCAGATCTATGACATCGGTAACTATCCTGCTGGTTGTCTCCACGGCGTTTCTGGCGTTTACCAAAGGAGATGGCGCCCCCACTCGGGTAAGTTGATCACATAAAAAAATAGTGTCTGTTGTCCATAGGGTGTCAGCCAAAGAGGGTCAAACGATGGACACTGTCCATGGGGGTTGTGTTCCGATCTCTGTCTGACATGTGAGAGAAACACAAGGTAGGCAATGCGAGTGTATACATGTAAACTTACTAATATTATTCTCCTTTACATTGACAATGAAGAATAGTATCTAATCTTTTATGTCTGAATTTCTGTTGACTCAGTGGTTAAATAGTTACATTTCGGGACACGCGAAATGCATTATGATGACCATTTTGAATGATCATATATTAACGAGATTCATTCACACCAGGGACACTAATGGGGGCGTCCATTAATTACGTCAACAATTTTTAAGCAATTTTTTACGCCTCCCCCCCCCCTTGTCAACACAACTGTCAAACTTTCAATGACCCCCTCCCTCAAGTAATTATGTCAACATTTTTATAACCACCCTCCCCTTACAAAAACAAACAACAATTATAATATAAATAAATTATATAAATACATTTTACTTTGTGCTGATCTATGATAATGACACAAACTTGTAGGAAAAACATATTTAGCCTATTAATCAGCAAGTTAAAAAATTCTTACATTTAAATTTTATAATGCAGAATCAATTAAAAGGTTGTTAAAGACTAAATATTGTTTGTGGAAGTATGAATATGATTATTGTCAGTATAGCTGACAATTGTAGCATAGTTTCTAGCTGCTATCATCTTTCCCGGGAGTAGTCAGGTTTTGCGTTATCGTAACAATGATAAGTAGTCAGTGTTATATTTGTGTACCCCTGTAGCAGGAAAATTAGTAATCTTAACTTTAAATATCTTCTACATAAGAAGCCATTAGTGAATTGTCATTTCTCATCGATCCGATTTCCCCATAAAAATTCGCCATGATTATCCATCTCAACACAAAAACCTTCATTGATGGTTAAAGGGTGTTCAACGTACGATAACTCAACTACATGTATGTCATTCTCAGGTACTCTACTGTTCAGAATCAACTATAACCTTAATGGTCAGAATCCACTATAACCTTAATGGTCAGAATTCACTAATATCCTAATTTTTAGAATCCACTATTGCCCTACTGGTCATAGTTCACTTTGGCCCCAATGGTCAGACTTCAATAAGGCCATAATGGTCAAAATCCACGATTTTCCTTTTGGTCAGAATACTCTATGGCCCTAATGGTCAAAATACACGATTTTCCTTTTGGTCAGAATACTCTATGGCCCTAATGGTCAAAATACACGATGTCCCTTATGGTCAGAATACTCTATGGCCCTAATGGTCAAAATACACTAGATCAATGTAGTAGGACTGGCTCGAAAATTCCACCAGAAGATCCTGCACATACATGGAGCTGAACAATTGAAATAACTTGGGCATATAGCCATGACGTAACGCACTCTGGTGTCATATAACGATTTTCTCGTAGTTTTATCGAAGTGACATCTAACAAAACTCCAATAACACTCCCCCACCCCCTTTTACCAACACCATAGTAGAAGTAGTAGAAGTTCAACAAAAATAAATACAAATATACTAAGCAACATTTATATTTGATTAAAATGTCACAGCAGGAGTAAATGATGAAAACTAGTGAAACAAAGAGTTGAGAACCCCTGTTGCATTCGGGTTATTATTACGTCAAACAAAGACGCGACATACCACAGACAGTATAGATCGAGGAAGTAATCTTGGGGTAGCGCATCGCGTTTAATGCAGCTAAACCTGGGTTTCATAAGACTCACTGCTCTAATGATATGCTTAGTCGGCGTGACTGAACGTCTATTTATACAGACCCTTAGATGTGGGTGGCGATGACATCGGTCGCTACCCGAGTTGGTATATAACTGGGCATTTCAACAGAAAAATGGGTTACTAGGTGGGGCAATGCAACCACATTGCGCGTGTCAAACAGGTGCATAATCTATAATAATAATTACAGATGGTACGCCAAATCTCCCCCGATGCTTAGTTGTATTGACACCATATTGAGGAGGTAACGAATGTGTTCTTTTGTGTGCATTTTGTGCGTGCAACGAGGGAAGCAGCGAGAAGGAGCGTATCACGGTGCGCAATCAGAGCGGGGTGGACAAGATCCGCCCGTGAACAATTATTGTAGATAGCCATGACGGGCAATAACGTTATGTTTTATGCCACGTGTGGCAATCTAGCCACTGGCCTACATTGTGGTGGAAGCTTCGAATAAACCAAATTACTTCAAAACTTCCAAAGGTAGTGCTAAGTAAAGATTCAGATGCTTACAACGTTCGCTCACATAGGAGCCATAGTGGTGTTATATAATGAAACACACATGGGCGTAGCAGGCACCTGGACAAGGGTTCACCACTGAACTATAGCCCTTGACTGGGGTTTAAATTTGTACATAAGAAATTGGTCTACGGTTCACATTTGTATGTAAGCAGTGGATTAGGGCTCGTCACTGTACTTAAGCCCTTGACTGGGATTTACATTTGTAAATAAGCAGTGGTCTAGGGTTCACAAGTGTAAATAAGCATTGTACTAGTGTTCACGTTTGTACATAAGAATTGGCTAGGTTAACATTTGTACATAAGAATTGGCTAGGTTAACATTTGTACATAAGCATTTGACTAGGGTTTACACTTGTACATAAGCATTGAAATAGGGTCCGCCATCATTAACTACGCTACCAGCAGTGCAGGGGTGGATCATCGTAGTTGACTCGGCCTATTCAGAGAATCGTGTCTGCGTGTGGGGAAATACAAAAATGGGCGTGAGTTATTAAGGAGATTATAGGAATCATCGCACCAAATGGGCTTGTTGTTTCACATGTTTTGCATTCAGTTGCTTAAACTTCTCTGTTAGTTTTATTTGATTAGAAGCACGGCGTAACTGGACTGTATGGCTCAAGGCCTAAGGTTCAAGCAATCCTTATATAGAAGTATCTTTAGATGTAACTATACGTAGAACGGTCTCTGCTACATATTAATGTCCACACCTCCAGTGTGCCGTTGGAAATATGATGATGATGATGTTGATGAGGATTGGGTACTTTTATTGCGCTTGTGTCTATTCTATTTTAGCATGCTCAAGGCGCTCTGATGCACTAAAATCTATTTAAAGAAAAAAGTCTTTCAATGGTTATTAAATGACATTTTATCATGTTCAATGTCTTTCAAAGATTGTGGCAATCTGTTCCACAATTTAGGCGCAATAGCTTCAAAAGAGAGCAGCCCGTTTGACTTCTTTGTGTGTCCATCCACACTTGGAACTCTCATTAAGGACTGTGTTCAAGAGCGCGGATTCAGTAAGAGTGACAATAAGACTACAAATAAGACGTGGACATAAGATAAAATGTTAGAAGTGACAATAAGACAACACATTAGATGTGGACATAAGATAACAAATTAGAAGTGACTATTAGATAACACATTAGAATTGAAATGAGAGTACTAATAATTAGACGTGGCCATAAGATAACAAAATAGACCATCAGAGAACATATTAGAAGCGACCATAAGGCAACAGACTATACGTGATAGAGTACAAATTAGAAATGGCTACTAGATTACTGATTAGATCTGAACGTTCAAGTACAAAACAAACGGATCTTGACCAGACAGATGACATAAATGAAAGATGATTTCATTTCCTTCTATTATCTGACTCAGGTGTGAAGAGTCGCAGATCCAATTTTGTCAAGTTAACTTATTCTAGATGAAATGTCAATGACTGTCAGTTCGGGTCAAGTCCTCATCATGTTACATCGTTCCATAGCCGATTTAAATCACTTTCATTTTGTTGAAGTAGGTGTGATCACTCACTATTGGAAACATTAGACTATTAGAGACATGGGCCTACTGGAAACATGAGACGATTGGAAACATTAGACCAGTGGAGAAATGAGACTAATGTAAACGCAAGACTAATGGAGACAAGATACAATTAGAAACATGAGACTATTGTAGACATGAGACTATTAGAAACATGAGATTATTGGAAACAGGAGACCATTGCGAAAATGAGACTATTGGGACATGAGACTAATGAAAACATGAGACTTTTGTAGACATGGGAATATTAAAGACATGAGACTATTGGAGACGTTAGAATCTTGGAGAAATGAGACTATTAGAACCATGAGACTATTGGAGACATTAGACTATTGGAAAAATGAGACTATTGGAAACATGAGAGAGACTCTTGGAAACATTAGACTATTGGAAACATGAGACTATTGGAAACATTAGCCTATTGTAGACATGAGACCATTAGAAACATGAGACTATTGGAGACATGAGACTATTGTAGACATGAGACTTTTAGAAACATGAGAGACACTATTGGAAACATGATACTATTGGAAACATGATACTATTGGAAACATGAGACCCTTTGAAACACGAGACCGTTGGGAATATGAGGCTCTTGGGACATGAGACTATTGAAAATATGAGACTATTGTAGACATGGGAATATTAAAGACATGAGACCATTGGAAACAATCTATTGGAGACATTAGAATATTGGAGAAATGATACTATTAGAAACGTGAGACTATTGGAACATGAGACGATTTGAAACATTAGCCTTTTGTAGACATGGGACTATTGGAAACATGAAACTATTGGAAACATGAGAATATTGGAAACATGAGACTATTGGGAATATGAGGCTATTGGAAAATGAGACTATTGGAACATGAGACTATTGGAAACATGAGACTATTGTAGACATGGGACTATTAGAGACGAGACTATTGGAAACATGAGACCATTGTAGACATGGGACTATTAGAGACATTAGACTATTGGAACAGTAGACAATTTGAGACATTAGACTTTTGGAGACATGAGACTATTGGAGATATAAGGCTAGTGGCAATATAAGACGTCTGGCTATGTCAGCCTATGAATAAGAATAATACTGTCTTCATCTCCACATAAATGGAATACACTGATCACAGCTAATTTTCCCACTGTTCTTCTTATTCTATATATTAAGGGCCCACGATCAATGTTTTATCATTCTTGCTCCTATGCATGTAGAGAGGATTTGCAATGTTTCTGTGCCTGGTGTTGAAGGGGATATTTTACTGGTTGCAAGGGGTACTCAGTGAGGCTATTATAAACTGGGGTTTGGAAGGCCTGAGGCAATAGACGCAAAAGTGTTTTCTCCTCAACTGTCACTTTTGAAAGCTTGTTCCAGTCCCTGATTGTCTTTGGCAGAAATTAGCAGTTTCTGTATTGGCTTCTTCCTGGTTGTCTAAGACCGTTTAGAATTGAATACTGATTCATTTCTTCAAATAGTCCCAAACTGTCAACAAGACTATATTTGTTTTCTAAAAAAACATCATTTGAAAACCTATGCACATTGGTAATATCGTGCAGAACTTACGATGTAAAGTGGCGAATACGAGTGTACCACATTTCCAATTATCCGTCTTTTGTTTTAAACTATTTTTTTTAAAAAGTTTATAAAAGAAAGGGGGAGTTCGGATAACTAATGTTTCGGATAATCGGCGCCCCATAAAAATGGCGCACCACTGTTCACCTGATTGAATTTTTGTCATCACTTTAATCAATACCACACTATATAATCACTTGTTTTAAAAGAATTTCTATATCTATGTCTGCGAACAGTGGCGTAGTGAGGGGGGAGGGGGCATCATGCCCCGGGCGCTACTCACAATGGGGCGCGAAATGGTATATTTTACTATAATATTGTATGGTTTTCGAATAGGGGGGCGCTAAAAAGGTATTGGGGGCGCTAAAAAGGTATTGTGCCCCGGGCGCGAATTAAGCTCGCTACGCCACTGTCTGCGAAACAGCCGCGGCAAATGGTGGCGGCTAATCAAGGAGCGGTGAAATATAGAGGGGGAAATGGAGGCGGCTAATCAGGGGGCGGCGAATCACAGTCGGCGGCGAATGGAATCATTCTCACTGGCAAAACTGTGTTGGACTTTGTGATCTACGTGGAAAAACATTCATCAAACATTGACGGCTTATGATTGAGTTTCATTGTCCCATGACGATGGTACTCTTACGCAAAGATTCTATGTTCTGCTAATGAATTTTGTCGACACTCTAGCTCTAGCACAAATCTTCCAGTGATAACGGTGAATTCCCACACGTTTTGTAAGCTATCGTGTTTCAGTTGCCATATGAAGGTTCTTTCAACGTCTCTAGAGTACAAAATAAGCAAACAGTAAAAGTCATTCCTTTATTTCAATTTTCAAAAAAAAAAAATCTGAATTGAAACTTAGTATGAAATATGTTCGTTTTTATGACTTTCTATAAGTGGTACAGGGAGAGTAACAGTTGTTCTCGCTGGAAGCTAGAAGTTCATTGGTTGGTATGGACAAGTAAAATAACGTCATGTTCCCACTTCGGTTATATCAATTCCTTTGAAGTCAATTTTAAAGAAAGGTCTTTCCCTACACCTCAGAGAGTTAAAATTTGACATAAATCTTGGGAAGTTCAGATATTTTAATCTAACTAGGTTAGATGGACACACCTCTGTACATACCTTTTGTCTATTAGTGCAGACACTAAGTTTTCTTAATTTAAAAACAATGTTTGACACATAAATTCTATTCCCTTTTTTTAAAAAAACTAAATTTCCGTTAACAAATATGAATAAAATTATATGTTTTGGCCTGAACAAGTCGTTCTGGCCAAAATTTCAGCCTAATAATCGGCGCCCTTAATGTGTTACTTTTAAAATAGACTGAAGGGTGGATGCCACTTTTAAGAGCATAGAGTCCAGTAGATGTGCGTTCTATTTTGGTAGACCTCGTCCTGAGATCAAGCATTTCAAGAGAAGATAAAATAGACGGTAGCTAGACTTCTATTTTTGTCTAATTGTTCCAACGCCCAGGGCAGACGTTGCGGACTTCTTAGCGACGCATTCAATGACCTGACTGTATGGTTGGTTTTGTGTGTGTGTGTGTTTTTTTTTTTTACTAGATACCGTTTTAGGTACAGTTAGACATCTTAAGCTTAAGTAATGAAATATTGAGTTTGTATCCATAAATCCAATGGCAGATGAGATGTCGGATGGTATGTAATATAATAACAGTTGTCGGATGGTATATAATATAATTACAGTTGTCGGATGGTATATAATATAAATATAATGACAGTTGTCGGATGGTAAATAATATAATGACAGTTGTCGAATGGTAAATCACCTAACGGCCGTTGAAAGGTGGTATATACAATCGAACAATCATATCTACCCAGGGGCGTATTAACTAAGGGGCACATTTACGCCAGACCTACTGTGTGTGGGGTTATGATATTGAAAGTACCCCCTCAATTCATTCATGATTAATTTTGGAAATGCAATTATTATTATTATTATTAATAATTAGTATTAGTATTAAAGTGGTTTACACCAATGCAATAAAAACACAAGAAGTTCCCAAATGTATAGATTTAATTGACTCAGATCCAAGAGCTGGATAAAGTACAGGCCCCACAACTGTCTCCCTTGATATCAGCAATGATATATCTAAACATGAATCCACGATGGATCTTACATTAAAGCGAGATAATAGTCTGTTGAAAACGAAGGGGTGCTGTCCCCTAGGGCGACCTTTTTATTATTTATTCATGGGCCGCATTTTCTGTCACATGCCAAGTTGTTTTTTTTTTTCATGAAAAGGGGGGTGGGCGGCAAAATTATGGGCCCGCCCCGGGCGGCATGAGCCCTAGATACGCCAGTGCATACCGCCACAAATTCTTCTCCATCTTCCATAAATGAAGTTTTGGTCACTTATAGGCTGCAGATGGGACCATGTTGTTAAATATTTTTGCTTAGGCCATAACTGAATAAAGAAGCAATGATTTTGAGCGTACATAAATAGAAGCTAAATAATTTATTTTTTTTATTCGCTCCAGATGGGGTATGCTTCGTACCGTCATTTCGTTTGGCCAATTTAATCAGTTGTAAAGTAGGCTCGTGTGTTGAACTATACTTAACAAAAGGATTGAAAACCAGCATACAAAGAAAACCTATAGCAAAGCTAGTGATACTAATAATAGTCAATGTAACTGTACTGTTATATTTTCATAAAAATACAAAATCAAATAGGCATAAATGAGCATCGTATAGAACATCATAGCATTCAACGGCCAATCTGATCAATTGGCGGATAGACATTAATAAAACATCCCGGTATTCCCTTTGGCCAACAGCTGTTTCGGACGTCTACGTTCATGTGAGTCTGCGTTGTGGGTCTTAACCTAGACAAAAATTGTTTTACAACTTTATTTTACAAAAAAATAAATTTTACTGCTGAAATACATTGTTAGCAGAAATGTTTTACCAAAAGCTTGTCTAAAATTAGTAACATTGCGTAATACGATGTGACGTTTTGTATGTATGTATGGCATCTTTCCGTCTACGAGAGACATAGATTATCTTGTCTGGTTGCAGCTCTTCGTGTGGCTAATGAGACCGATCCTTGAATGGCAGTCTCTTGTGCATGTCCCGCACACGAATGCGGTGGAGTAGTGTTTTCTTGCCTTTCTCCGCGCTCTCTTCACAGCTGCTTCCGCCCTGTAGAGCTCCTCGGTACATAGTGATCCTTCCTTCACGATGCCTCGCCATGTGGATCGATCCTCCGCCAGGTCCTCCCAATGTGAGATGTTGATGTTAGCCGCCTTCATATCTCTTTTGCAAATGTCTATGTATCTGAGACGAGGCCGTCCAACTGACCTTTTCCCTGTCGCCAGCTCGCTGTACAGCACGTCCTTAGGTATGCGACCAGGTTGCATTCGCTTGACGTGCCCAAGCCAGCGGAGGCGTCTTTGGATTAAAAGGGCTGGGACGCTGCACATATTTGTTTGAGACAGGACATCCGTGTTGGGGACTTTTTCCTGCCATTTGATGTCAAGGATGCGGCGCAGGCATCTGAGGTGGAAGCCATTGAGCCTTTTTTCGTGCCTGTTGTATGTGGTCCAAGACTCACATCCATAGAGGAGTGTGCTCAGTACGCAGGCCTGGTATACCTGCAGCTTAGTTCTTGTTGTGAGCTTGGCATTGGACCAGACTCTTTTTTTCAATCTCGTCATGACAGTTGCGGCCCTCCCTACCTTACCACTTATCTCATCCTCCATTGTGACGTTTTAGACGTGAAGAATCCTATAATATTTTAGATTTGATAACTAAAACTTATTAGAAATAATTCAGCTCCCGGGGTTTGATGTTTCTTACATTTTACGCGTGATCTCATGACGAACAACTGATGAATTATTGACAGGAACAGAGAAACAGAAGTGAATGTGACGGAAGCACAACATTTGAAATATCTTAGTCAATCCATCAAGAACCGTTTAAGGATTAAAAGATACGTGTCACGTGACTTTCTCAAATCACATCGTGACCAACGCGAGAATCGTCATCATTAATTCATTCAACGACACGTCAACCTCAGGCCACTCCCCAGCAGGCTGATGACGTGATTCAAATAGACGGGACTAAATATATAGAAAATAAAGTTAGACTACCTTCACGCGATCACCTTTATAAGCCACGCAAAAAAGGTGAAAATAAAACGGAAGCTACAACCATCTCCAGGCGAAGACTGAAGGATGAAAACTGCATGCATCAATAACGATAGAGGTAATTTATAGAGCAGTGGTCGGCGACCCGGCGACTCCGGAGAGTATAGTGCATGACACCCGGCGATCTCACTGCCTATGTCGTGAGTCGCGTATAGTCACTAAGCTCATATTCTTAATTGAGGATCGAATTGTAGGCATTTGAGTTTGGGGTACGGATACTACCGTCATATCTTTATGTGAGGACCGTTATTATAGCAACAGCCTTATTTAAGTTTAAGGACAAGCACTTATTTTATGACCGATACTTATGTAGTGTGTGATATTAAGGAAAACAAATAGAAATGTCTTTATTTAAAGACCGATACTTGAAATGTCCTAAACAAAGGACCGATACTCGAAACGTCGTGATTTAAAAAAACAATTCTTGTCATCTTGATATTTAGTGAAGGATTACAGACCGGTCATTACTTGAGAGATGAATCTCGTCTTTAAGAGTCATGAAAATCATTGTAGAGGAATGTAATGTATCAATAATTAACGAGGCAGCTAAGTGAACAGATCAGTTTACTTTCCTTCATGGCGACATTTACTCAATGCATATTTCAGTAGGTTCTCCTTCACATAAAATCATTCTAGCTATCACCTGGCTAGATGTGTGTGGGAGACAATTCTATGCATACTTCAGTAGATTCTCATCCACATAAAATCATTCTAGCTGTCACCTGGCTAGATGTGTGGGAGACAATTCTATGCATATTGCAGTAGGTTCTCCTCTTCATAAATACATTCTAGCTATCACCTGGCTGGATGTGTGTGGGAGCAATTCTATGCGTATTGCAGTAGCTCCTCATTCACATAAAATCATTCTAGCTATCCCCTGGCTAGATGTGTGTGGGAGACAATTCTATGCATACTTCAGTAGATTCTCATCCACATAAAATCATTCTAGCTATCACCTGGCTAGATGTGTGTGGGAGACAATTCTTTGCATATTGCAGTAGGTTCTCCTCTACATAAATACATTCTAGCTATTACTTCGCTGGATGTGTGTAGGAGACACTAAGATTTATATACATATTTCAGTAAGCTTCTCTTCATCTTAAAGCCATTAAAGTTATCAGCTGGCTATCAGCTGGGTTGTTGTGTGTTGGAGACACTTCTGTGAATATTTCAGTAGCCTATCGGCAGACAACAAAGCACTAATCGCCCTCACACAAGTTGTTTTCGGGACCGAGGGATATTTTACTGTGGAAGTGAGACCAGGGTCTCAATTTCAGAGAAGCCTTAAATTAAATTTAATTGATTTTCTAACATCAACTGATCTTTGTGTACCCATTTCAAATTCCTGGATCGATTTCTATTTATTCAGGCACGTCATTTTAAAATTGATAATTTTATTGTTAATTTTCAATTTACTTCATATGATATAAATGTATAATCTATTCTTTGTAAGATCACCCAGATAAGGTTAAAGAATACATATACAAACTCGTCATGGTGTACTTGTAAACAGATTAGGTCTGCATGGACATTAAGAACACCATACAGGTGAACAAGTATAGTTTATATGATAGAGATGGACACTGTTTTCCCAACACCCAAAAAAGAAATAATTAGCCCCCCCCCCCCCACACACACACACACACCAACCTACGAGAAAAAAAAATTCTACACCACATGGATTTCTTAATATAATAACTAAATTATTATTTTAAGTGTTTATCTGATGTGAGAGCTAAGGTATTATATAAAATGAGATGGAATTAATTAATAATATCTTCCATGTATAATAATAATTTGGCAGCTTAATTAATTCTTAGAAATGTAGTAATTATGTATTTACCTCAGTATGAGTGTGAGATTGTATTTAGTATAAAAGTGTAAACGTGTGAGTTGTTTTTTTTTTCTTTATTAATAGTGCTCTAGCAGGCACTATCGGGAAATGATATATAAGAACCAAGTGAGATAAACTTGAATTTATAGACAGGACAAAAGTTTTTGACGATCGGGAAACCCTGAAAATAGCAAAGTCATGATATTGTCTCAAATGACTTCAAACAATAGCACATTTTTGCTTGAACTCAATCAACCAAAAATACTAGTTTCATAAGCAGAGCCATCGCATGGGTCCAGCGGGAAAAGGGGGGGGGGGGGGGGCTCTGATATTTAAAATGTTGAAAAAATAAATAATAGAAAGTAGCTTATATTGCATTGAATGGTTAATAATAAAAAAAACTGGAACGTGGCCCCCGGGGGGGGGGGGGTGCCTCTAAAAGTCACGCAACGGCTCTGTCCTCAACCTATAGAAAAGAGTGATGCCCTTGGCGGACCTCCCCACCCCTTCCTTTTTCTACGGTAGTGCACAAAGAGCATTGAAAAGGATAATGCTATAATCAGTGTGAGATCATTGATTCTATACCCAGTTCTCCACAACGCGTGACGTGTGACGTGGTTGGGACCTCTGGTGCCACGCCCACGGAGACGGAAGAGTCGAACTCAGTCGGGCGTTTCATTGAAGATGAAAGCTGAGCAGATCAAAGTTATGGGCCTAAAGCAAATTGTGATGGACTGTTGTATCGTCAGATATTATTCGTGTGAGCCCTACTGAGGACAACCATGGCGGGTGGTTTAGGCGGGGTGGGGGGGGGTGTTTGAGAGAGAATGAGTTAATCAACATTAGTCATAGAGTATGATATTTGAATCGGTGATTGATTTGTGGGACAAATCAGTGTCGTGGGGTAGGGTGTCGGCGGGATATCAATATAAATATAGTTAAATGAGTGTAAAAACTATTTAAGTCACCCGTGGAACCTCACAGTTAGTGCAACAAAAACCTTAGTCTGTGCTCTTGTTCTCTCTCGTCTTGACTACTGCAACTCTCTTCTGTCAGGCTCACCAAAACACTTCTTAGAAAGATTACAAAAGGTTCAAAACTCAGCTGCTAGGCTAGTTTTAAAGGCAAAAAAACGTGATCACGTCACACCACTACTTCAGTCTCTTCATTGGCTCCCTGTACAAGCACGGATTGATTATAAACTCTCTGTTCTGTGCCACAACTTTTTCTCGAATTCCTGCCCTTCCTATCTAACCGAAATTTTCTCTGTCTATTCACCCCTTCGACAGCTTCGCTCCTCCGCAGACGATCGTATTCTTTCTGTCCCTAAGACTCGCACAAAAACATACGGTGAAAGATCTTTCTCTTACTGTGCCCGCAAACAATGGAATTCTCTTTCACTACACATCAGAAATATATCAACCATCACAGCCTTCAAAACTGCACTCAAAACACACCTCTTTAAACTTTACTATCCTGACTGATTCCCCCTCTGAAAGTTAAACGATGCTGCGGAGTGCCGTCCATGACGTCACATGTAAATTGATATGGAATGGTTGGTTTTTAATTTATATTTTTTAAGTTCATTTTAATTTGTATGTACAGCGTGGTGAGCCCAGCCCTAGGCTGGGGTACCACGCTATAGAAAACTACCCATAATAATAAGTATGAGAGGAGGGTCTGGTTGTGAGATATAGGAGGAGAAAGTTGGTCCGGATGTATGGAAGGAGTGCTAGTTGGGATTTATGAGAGGTAATGTTTTGGTGCGGAATTATGAGGTGACGGTGCTGTGGGGAGGTCTGCGAGGAGGGTACTGGTGAGAGGAGGGTGCTGGTGAGGGGATATTAGAGCAGAGTGCTGGTAAGCGGGTATGTGAGTATGGTCTGGTGCGGGGTATGAAAGGGGGGTTTCGGTGTGCCTGGGTGCTTTAAATGGTCTCAGGCCGCCAGAACAGATTGTTGCACTCAGATTTATGTCGTTGATTAATAACGCCTTTCACCGAGCCCAGCAAACAGACAATGCTGCCTCAATGATTTCATGATACATGTTGGAAACGTTAAAGCGCCATAATTGTGTTTGCTTTTTATTTTGTTTTATGGTGGCGTATTTTTCCTGCGTGTTCATCATGTGATATTTCGGCCACAACTGGGTCATTACATTAATTCTAGTTTTATGTTCACGTTTTGGTTATAAACGGGTGGGGGTAGGGGGATCTTGAAGTAGAACAGTTCATAAGCTGTGACCCGAGTATGTCAACTAATTCTGCAATTTAATGGCGAGGGTCTTCATTTAAACTAACCAGAACATTCGCTCGTAAATAGAGAACGTTTTTTTTATAGTCCTTTACGTTTTGTCATGAACGGGACACCAGTTCATGACACAAAATACCTAATATTTCTTGAAGGAAACATCTAGAATTTGCCACCATAGTTAAACTTTATAGGGCAGTTTGAACAAATGGTATAAATGATAGGTAATTTCAACAATAGTCAGTATAGGTCATGCCCATGTCCCATGATCTATGTGCTGATGTTCTCTAGTGCCCATCAATCTATGTAATGATAGCATATAGTGCCCATCAATCAATGTAATGATAACATATAGTGCCCATCATTCAATGTAATGATAATATATAGTGCCCATCAATCAATGTAATGATAACATATAGTGCCCATCAAATGTAATGATAACATATAGTGCCCATCAATATATGTCATGATAGCATATAGTGCCCATCAATCAATGTAATGATAACATATAGTGCCCATCAAATGTAATGATAACATATAGTGCCCATCAATATATGTCATGATAGCATATAGTGCCCATCAATCAATGTAATGATAACATATAGTGCCCATCAATCAATGTAATGATAACATATAGTGCCCATCAATCAATGTAATGATAACATATAGTGCCCATCAATCAATGTAATGATAACATATAGTGCCCATCAATTAATGTTAGAGACCGGGCAAATTTCGGTTTCCGTTTCAGCGCCGAAAAAAATGCCATTTGATCACTTCTGTTGTAGTTTCGGCTTATTTTCGGTTTAGCCGAAAGTGATAAAAGTATTGTATATAATGTTTAATTTTTTTTGCAACTTTTTTTCTCGAAACAGTTTTTAAATCTCATGTTGGGAATATATCCTTCGGTTTCGGTTTAGGTATCGGTCGAAAGTCTCATCAAGCGTTTGGTTTCGGCTTCAATTTCGACCTAGAGTCATTTTTAACTTTCTGTTCTGTTTCGGTTATGTCTGAAACCATAAAATCACATTCGGTCGGTTAAGCTGATGTCCTATAGTGCTGAAATCGTGTGGGTCCCAGCAATCTATATCTTCATATCCTATAGTTACTAGAAATCTATATGCTAATATTCTTTTGTACCCAGAAATCTATATACCATTGTACTTAAGCCATTAATGTTCTGATATCACAAAGTGTTTAGCCATCATTATCCTATTGTCATAAAGTGGCCTGCCATTAATATCTTAATGCCCCATGAAGTGACATCCCGTTAATATCCTAATGTCAGAAAGTTCCCAGATGTCAATATTCTGATATCCTTTCCAGACTTGTTTGATTCTTCTATCTACATTCTGCAATTACCCGGTAATCAAATGTAAAAAAATAAAATTGTATCATTACCCGGACGGCCATGTTTGGAGTTTAAGTTGAGATACTAAGCGGTGATGCGGAAATCCTTCCACCAGATTTATCAAAACTTTTCTCCTGTAATCTCGTGGACGAAATCGCTTTTCACCCAATTAATGCCCTATAAGAGATGCACTCAACCGAAAGTGATGCGGTTAAACCGCCTGTGAAAAATGAGAGATAACCCAAAGTTATGTGGCAAAAAAAGAAAAGTTTGTGCAATGGGGAGAGATTTTTGTCCCTTGCTTGAAAAAATGGCGGATACAAAACTGCGCGACATGTCAATATTTGTGGTTTGAATTATGTTCAATTAATTTGGAGATCATTGAATATTTCAACACGCTGTGGAAGATTGGATTGAGAAGGACAAGTTATTCTCTGGTCTTAGAGTAAACAGGTAACACCTTATTGGCCAGTTACGTCGTGTCCAGTTGGGGCTGTAATACCGCGAGTCGGGTTAGGAGGTACTTGCGGTAAGGACTCAAATTATAGTTGCGTGTTGGATAAAGAGGTGCGGGCGATAATAACGCGATGCCCAGTGGTGTGTTGACTGAGGAGCCGATGACGGGTGTTAACGCAGTGTCCATAGGCGTCTTGGCTGAGGGAGCAATGATGGGTGTTAATGCAGTGCCCATGGGCGTGTTGACTGAGGAGGTGCTGGCGATAATAACGCGATGTCCATGACCGTGTCGGCTTAGGTGAAAGTGCAGCCCTATGACTCAAAGTCTTCGTCATTCTACTGAATATTGGCGTAGGAAGAGGTGTTACGGAAGGGACGTTTGCACCGGGCGACCATCTTTTTTCTACATATGGATGGGCAGCATTTTCGGCATATGGATGGGCGGCATTTTCGGCATATGGATGGGCGGCATTTTCGGCATATGGTAGTGCTTTTTCGTGGGTAAGAGGCAGCAAAAGTGTGACCCGCCGTGGGGGGGGGGGGGCGCACTAACCCTCGCTTCACCACTGCTACTGGTGCTAGAGTGAGATGTCCTGATAAGAAATAGTTTCTCTTAGCGCTCTCTTTTAAGTGCACACCAACAGCCAAGTGAAACAGAACACCAAATCTATGGTACAGTTTAGGAACATATTTAATCGATCTCATATGAAAGATTCTCATTTCAATTGAGAAAATGAGAACCTTAAACAATCTATCTTTCAACAAAACTTTCAACAAAACATTCAACAAAACACATCAACATCTACCACAACATCGTCAACCAGGGCAGGAGAGAACAAAATAAATGTCTGAAAGTAACTTATAGATATAACAACTCTAACCATGGCACAAATAGACCAAGGCACCATGGGTCTCTGTCTTTATGTCTGTATGTTCATGAAAGAATGCTCCCCTCAACGTAAACGTTTAAGAACATGGTAGAAAATTTGTCAGTCGCCAAAGGCGTCATCATAACAATTGGATCGATTCTTTATTTAGGCGTCATATATTAAGACTTTTGGTATGGACGTTGTTGCTGGGAAGACATCAAACAAGATGAGCATAGATGTCAGGCTTGTTGTTCACAAAGCAATCCCGTGAATACAATCACGAATGATGGCCTCTGGGGGACGGCCACAAAATGGGGCACGAAGGTATGGACTGTTAAGTCCATACATCTCTGCGGTGTTTGCTAATCTAATCGAACCCACATTACCCTAACAGTGCACGGCACGGTGAGTCTATAGCAAAACACAACCACGCAATAGTACTTTTACTTTGTCTTCTTTTGTTTCTAATGGATCGTGTTAATCATCATTTGAGAACCTCAGTCGACTTTAGTTGGTGAACCGTTTGCAATAAAGCTGTCATTATATTAAGCAGAGCACCAGACAGAAAAAGAGGCTGTGATTTATATGATCTTTTTATTGAGGTTGGTTTCCAATTGGATCACAGAAATTACGTAGTTTTAAAAAAATAAAAATGTTCCAAAAAGATTCTACAATTTCGTGTCCACTGATCGCCTACACTAACACCAACACTTCATCACTCAACGTTGAAACGGTTATTTTTTTAGGTTGGAGCAAATCCCGCCATTTGCTCTAATGCACGGGTCCTCAAAGTGTGATGCGCTGGGAGATAATTCAGAGCCGCGACATCAAACAGCTATCGTAAGGGATATCTCTCTTTGACCCATCGAATATAGACAATAGACGTTGTGAAAATGTTAAGAGTAACACCACGCTAATGGCCACCCCGATGTTGTATGTCAGGCAGAAAATAATGCTGTCTAAAAGTCAGTGTGTTACACTCAAACAGTTGGGATTTTCTGCACAACCCGCTCTGTCGGTCTTTGATGTCTGCAAACATAATTAGTCCTGTTTAAATAAAACAGCGGTTTTCAAAGTCGTCAGCTCCCCGCATCCCCTTAATCCAGAGGCGTAGCGTAGGGGGGGCATGGGGGTACAGATTTACCCGGGCGCCAGCTAGTTAGGGGCGCCAAAATGTGCTTTGGTATCATTTTATTGATAAAAATAATGAGTTTGAGAGTTGAAACAGGAAATGGGGGCGCTTTAAAATGAATCTTGTCCCCGGGCGCCAAACACTCTAGCTACGCCACTGCCTTAACCCTAACCATGGGGTGCAGAAAGACTTTCGAGACTTTGGGAAGCGCTGGGACTCTCAAAGGTGGCGCTTTGGAAGTTTATCAGGAACGCATTTTTTTAAATTAAAATTAAATATTTTTCTTTAAAACGCTACACTGTTTTGATCGTCGGGATCAATTCAAAGTCGATGATAAACACGCTGAGATAAATTTTAAAAAGCAGGAACAAAAGGGAGAGAGAAATGTTCTTTGATCCAACTTTCAACCAGCGGTTCTTAACAAAGCCATTTCACATTTATACATAGATAATTGCTTTGAGCTATAATGTCACTCATCAAAACATGAATGGGCTGAGTATATCATATGATACATTGGGGAAAGTAATAATCGGTGAAGAACTCATTCTAACAGCAATTAGTGAGCTTCAGAATTCACTCACGCAAAGCTAAGACAATGAACAATTATTTGTGTAGCATACTTGAAGTCAGCAGAGATAATAATGTGACTCATCAAATAATGAGATGATTTCCAGATAATGAGATGACTTACCAAATAATGAGATGACTTAGTTCAACGAAAAGGAAATTCCGCTTAGTAACATGCCACAGAAACGGATAGATGGCTGTCAATGAAAGGTTACAGTCGTGACGTGTTGCTTACTGGTGAGAACAAACGGTGTTAAATATCCTATCCAATCTTTGTGTCATTCAGTAAAAACTCTTTTGGCTGCTTAACACACGCTGAAACCCCTAATTAAACATCATCATTATTACAGTTGATTAAATATTAATTCCACACTGTCAATAACTTCTCAATGTTCTTCAGAACAAAGAAAATTCCATCACCAGCTGCTCTAGACCTAACCTCGTTGCAAGTAATAGGACACACATTTTGTTTGGGGTTTTTTTGGAACACTTTTACAAGCTATTCCACAATTTCGTGGACATTTTATGACACAAATGATGCTTCTTTTGGTACTGAACCCATCATACACGATTTAACTTATTTATTAGAAATATTTTTGTTATTGCAATAAAAAAAATGAAACTGGTATCAAAATAAACATTAATCAAAGCACTATGAGAATTTACACCAGGTATTGAAAAACTATCATACGAAGCCGATACGTCATTTAAGAAATAATGGGCCAATGAATATGTTAAATAGCGGTATCTATTTAGAGCTTATTAAGGACATTTTAAATGTGAAAACGAATATTTGTTTTTATTTTGAATAGATAACAAAGTAAAGTATACACTTCAACATTTTTTCATTGTGTAAATATCTTCAGTCACGGATTCTGCAAATTATTATTCTGAGAATGCTTAAAATGGGTAAGACATGGGGACGCCCACGATAAGTGTATGCATTTAATGGTATGGTGGTCGGAAAACGTTTTGGGAACCACTGTTATAAAAGCAACAAACTTGGCACACTTCAGAAGCATAATGACGAATGCGAAATCTTCTTAAAAATGGATTACCAAAATGTATTTCTTTCAGGAAAGAGGACAAACTGTAAGACGAACCAAAGAAGATTATATAATTAATAGGATTTATTAGGATTAGTTAATGAACCTTGAGATGTGTGGTCACTGTCGTAAATATGATCATAGCACGAGTCAGCAAGGGTGACATGGATCATTGACCAGAACAATGGCCACGGCGAGATGACCAGGAACAAGTTCAGCCGAGCCCAAGGTAGGATGAACGACCTCGTGTTTACTCGTGCTAGATCGGTCTGATAGACCGTACGGCATTAGTTGATTAGCTAGATGGCGTACGTTGTTCAAATTGTCACGTCAAGAACCTCCCCCACCCCTTTTCCCCAATAAAAACACAATTATTCCAATCTCAATCTCGAACTGATCCCGAGCCATGCACATTGTGAGCGCTGTCAAGGGCCATAAAAGCAGGGAAGGTAATTCTGTAAAGCACATAAAGATCGAGAGAGTGCGGCGCCGTTATTGGGTTGTAAAACATCGGCCATCTTTATTGATGATGGGGTATCCAAACAGCCAGTCATGCATGGTAGGGTGAACACCGAGGAAAATGTATGATCTGGGACACCGTATTCAGGTCATACAGAACACATATAATCTCATCCCTCTAAAACGTTGCACTCAGTGTAAATATGTCATATCTGTCACTCTCCCTCCATTATTCCAAGAATCAACCTCCCAATTTTATGCCATAAGTCAAAATCCCATGATGCTATGTGCAACCCTTCCACCATGAACCCATAAGTCAAAATCCCACCTTGATACTAATGCTACCTTGAGACACCCTTCCACCACGATCCCATAAGTAAAAATCCCACGATGATGCCATGAGTCACCCTTCCACCATGATCCCATGAGTCAAAATCCCACTCTTGTGCCATATGTCAAAGTCCCACTATTATGCCATTAGCCACCCTTCTACCAAGATCACATGAGTGAAAATTAAACCATGATGCCATAAGTCGAAATTTGAGCACGATGCCACGAGCCATCCTTCCACAATAAAACCATGAGTCAAATTCCCACTATGATGCATAAGTCAATATCCCACCACAATGTCATGAGCCACCCTGCCAACATGACCCCATGAGTCAAAATACCACCATGATTCCACGAGTCACCTTCTACCGAGATCCCTTGAGTCATTCTTCCGCCTTGATCACATGAGTCTCCCTCGCAACATGATGTAACAAGTCACAATACGACTATGATGACATGAGTCACCCCTCCACCAAGATCTCTTGAGTCACCCCTCCACCAAGATCTCATAAATCACTCGTCCACCACGACACCTCACAGCTCAGCCCATGATCACAGTTTGAGCACATCCACTCCACTAATAGCTTGTACATCAAATATTATCTCGCCTGCTAGAAACTCTGAGAATCACTAGACAAGCGTTGCCCTTAGGTCACGTGGCAGTTCAGCTCATTAAGGACGCCCCGGGCTTATGGGTGGCTTTCCATAGGAAAACGTATATGTTGTAATATAATCTTTCATTTTATGGCGTATATGTTGTAATGAAATCTTAATGAAAATAATACAATTTCGTATATGCACAAATCATAAGCGAGAGTAAGTGTGGGGAGTAAGTGTTGGGAGTAAGTGTTGGGAGTAAGTGTTGGGAGTAAGTGTGGGGAGTAAGTGTGGGGAGTAAGTGTGGGGAGTAAGTGTGGGGAGTAAGTGTGGGGAGTAAGTGTGGGGAATACGTGTGGGGAGTAAGTGTGGGGAGTAAGTGTGGGGAGTACGTGTGGGGAGTAAGTGTGGGGAGTAAGTGTTGGGAGTAAGTGTGAGGAGTAAGTGTGGGGAGTAAGTGTGGGGAGTAAGTGTAGGCAGTAAGTGTGGGAAACAAATGTCCGCATTAAACTGTAACTGTGAAGTAAATTTACTTTAAATTAATACATAATAGTAATGAAGTCATACTACGGCTAGTAATGCTATTTATGCAGAGACAACCAGATTGATATATACTTATAAATTGAGAGAGAGGGAGAGAGAGAAAGTAGAGAGAAAGAGAGAGAGGGGGAGAGAGGAAGTAGAGAGAAAGAGAGAGAGGGGGAGAGAGAGAGAAAGTAGAGAGAAAAAAGGAGAGAGAGAGAGAGAGAAAGAAATATATGCGATGACGATTGGGAGATGGCGAAATCAAGAAACTCGAACAGATGACAATTGAGAGCTGAAGGGTTCAAGACATTCCAACAATTGAACAGTGAGAAATGAAGGATTCAAGACATTTCAACAAATGAACATTGAGAAGTGAATGATTCAAGACATTACAACAAATGAACATTGAGAAGTGAAGGGCTCAAGCCATTCAAACAAATGCCCATTAAGAGGTAAAGGATTCAAGGCATTCCAACAAATGCCCATGAAGAGGTAAAGGATTCAAGGTATTCAAACAAATGCCCATTGAGAGGTGAAGGATTCAAGGCATTACAACAAATGCCCATGAAGAGGTAAAGGATTCAAGGTATTCAAAAAAGGCCCATGAAGAGGTAAAGGATTCAAGGTATTCAAACAAATGCCCATGAAGAGGTAAAGGATTCAAGGCATTCAAACAAATGCCCATTGAGAGGTGAAAGATTCACGGCATTCAAACAAATGCCCATTGAGAGGTGAAGGATTCAAGGCATTCAAACAAATGCCCATTGAGAGGTGAAAGATTCACGGCATTCAAACAAATGCCCATTGAGAGGTGAAAGATTCACGGCATTCAAACAAATGCCCATTGAGAGGTGAAGGATTCAAGGCATTCCAAATTATGCCAATTGAGAGCTGAAGGATTCAAGGCACTCCAAAATATGCCTATTGAGAGCTGAAGGAGTAGGTCTGAACAATTCAAATATTAATTTCCCTAATTTATATCATTGTTCTCCAAACATTGCCACATTTTTAAAAAAAGAAATAATCATTTGAAAAAAAATTACGCTCAAAATCTTATCCAGTAGCAACCCTTAGTAAAAGTTAGTATCCTGTCCACAGAAATGGTCAGAGCTTTCTATGTAGCAACAACATGTTGTATAAAGTGGTTCCGTCTAACCCATTGTCTCACATTTTAAACATTTCATATTAAAATGTTTTCGTCACGTATGCAACGTATATAAACCATTGCCTCATTTATTAATTGTTTCTCTATCACTGACTCAAATATTACAACCTAGAAAACTAGATCCTTACATTATCAAGTCAGTCTGACCTTTCACTCTCATTCTCTCTCCCCCATTCTATCTCTAATTGTCTGTCTCTCTCTCACTCTCATTCTCTCTCGCACTCTCATTCTGTCTCTCTCTCTATTTCTCTCCATCGTGCCTCTAGTCTAGTTTCGTTTTTGATCTCGCGGTTTCCTTTTCTTTTTATATAGGATTGTCTTACTTTGAAAAATCAAAGACTTCGAGTCACTCGGTTCGAGTTATTATCTTAGTAAGCGTGGTATTCGTGTCCTCCTCCACAGTTTCACCAGGATTAGATGCTTGGTGCTGAGACATAATGAATGACACACCCAGCTTTAATCCTCTCCTATATTCAACCCTGCTAGGATCAAACATGTATTACAACAGTACAAACAAGCTGTCTTACACCGGGATGTGTTAGGAAGGTCAACCGTCTGCTCAGAACGCATCGTATTAAAGAGGGGGGTCAGTCGTGGATGTACTGGTTATTTGTAGGTCTCGAGTTACTCTCATCTGGTGTCAATGTTTTAGAGGGGAATGTGAGGGGGGGGGGGGTCAGTCGTGGATGTACTGGTTATTTGTAGGTCTCGAGTTACTCTCATCTGGTGTCAATGTTTTAGAGGGGAATGTGAGGGGGGGGGTTAGTCGTGGATGTACTGGTTATTTGTAGGTCTCGAGTTACTCTCATCTGGTGTCAATGTTTTAGAGGGGAATGTGAGGGGGGGGGGGGTTTAGTCGTGGATGTACTGGTTATTTGTAGGTCTCGAGTTACTCTCATCTGGTGTCAATGTTTTAGAGGGGAATGTGAGGGGGGGGGGGTTTAGTCGTGGATGTACTGGTTATTTGTAGGTCTCGAGTTGCTCTCATCTGGTGTCAATGTTTTAGAGGGGAATGTGAGGGGGGGGGGGGGTTAGTCGTGGATGTACTGGTTATTTGTAGGTCTCGAGTTACTCTCATCTGGTGTCAATGTTTTAGAGGGGAATGTGAGGGGGGGGTTTAGTCGTGGATGTACTGGTTATTTGTAGGTCTCGAGTTACTCTCATCTGGTGTCAATGTTTTAG
Source organism: Omphiscola glabra (assembly GCA_964017045.1). Classification (NCBI taxonomy): domain Eukaryota; kingdom Metazoa; phylum Mollusca; class Gastropoda; family Lymnaeidae; genus Omphiscola; species Omphiscola glabra. The sequence goes on from OZ024805.1 coordinate 22,343,772, forward strand.
AGGGGAATGAACAAGTAGCGTGTACAAAAGGTACATCTTTAAACCACGAAATCCTAATAATGTCATTTTACTTAGCAGAGTAACAAGTACAAGGTCATGCTACAATACCACCAGTGGTGTCATTAGTGTTGATGTCATCAAGTGCGATGTTGTTCTCCTTCGCACGCAGAGATGACCAAGTCAATTCTAGACTTGAGTAGTAGCTGTTGACTTGAGCAGTATTTTATTTAAAGTGAAGGAAAGTAGCTCAATTCGTCAGCCTCACTCTCTAGTCTTTGCCTATTTGATCCCAGACGACTGGAATTTGAACAGGATGCAGTAGATGACAGCGGTGTGTGTGTGAGAGTGTGTGTTTCAATATGCTCTTTACTACACCTTCTACGTCACACGAGTTGTCGTAATTTTGATTGTGTCAATGTCTTACCTCCTATGGGACTCAGAGTTTGCATACTCTTAGATGAGTTGCCATCCAAGATTGACGAGTCCCATCCATCCGGGGTGCTGGATATATATTTGCCTGATTAGGCGTTTTCTGTGGATGGAACTCCAGTCCACTAGCTCGGGATTGACTCTTAACCACTCGTCCACCAAACATAAGCTCATGATATCATCCCTACAGACTTTCCACTGACCTCTTCCTGGTTATCCTTCTCGGGTGACACCCACTTAAATATTGAACTATTAAATATCTTCAATGTTTCCATTTGATGTTATCCCGGTGTGAGTGTATCAGCTATTGAGTTCCGCACCCCGCCCCCAACGCTGTACGAAATAGTGACGCTAATATAACATTAGCGAATATTATAACTAGTTAACATTTATAGCAATGGTATTACATTTCTATCATCATTTGAGAATAACCGGATGTATTTTATGAACGCGAAATGTGCATTCAAGAACTTGTATCTTTAAAATACAAATTGACCTTTTGAGCCAAGACCTGGCCAAAGTACTTTTTTTTTTAAAGCTCCAAAACTTTAAGGACGAGAACAGTAATAGTTATTATTTTTTAATAATCTCCGCCGCGTGGTTACAAGATGAGACTTGGTGATAACAACGTTAACACAATGTCAGACCTACTACGTGACTTAATTAAATGAGACCTGGTGGATACAATATAAAAACCACGTCAAGCCTATAACGCTACTACATGAGATGATACCTAAGGACAGACAAATATAAAATACGTCAGGGGTAAAAAATCATTTTATTGCTTTTCATTTGTGCTAAAGCGATTCATAATCGCCGTTCTAGTATTTACCTCCATTGTCACTTTAAAAATTAAATTACAACAGATATATAATAATAATTTGTTTTGAAGTTCGCTTCGGAAAATTAATTCAATGATACAAAATTTGGGAAGGGGTTATTTCCGCAACGTGCAATTTTTTTTAAATTGGTTTAATTTGAATTTCTTATTTTTGTTGTTGTTTTGTTCTAAACATCTCGTGCTTTTGCTGTCTATATGAAAATCGATAAGAAATGGCACTTAAGTTGCCGACATCTGTCTTGTGAACTGCACTTCAATACGCTGCTTCCGGTTCTCAGAAGTGAGGCGGAAAGGATGAGGGCGGGCCATCTTTAATTTATGTGTTTCGTTGTCAAGGCGTACAGGATATCGAAAATACAATGGTTATGAGACATCACCGCTAGGCGAAAGGATGGCTAGAGAAATGAACTTGTTAAACTGGTTAGATAAATCATGTTGGGAGACAGGTCAGAGGTATCCCGTTTGTTGTGAGACTAGTTAGAGAAATTCTGGCATATTGTGAGACAGAGTAGAGAAATTCCGACAAGATGTTAGACAGGGAAGAGAACGCCCGGCACGTGATGAGAATGTGTAGAGAAATCCCGGCACGTTGTGAGACTGGGTACAGAAATCCCGGCACGTTATCAGACGCGTTAGAGAAATCCCGGCACGTTGTGAGACTGGGTACAGAAATACCGGCACGTTCTCAGACGCGTTAGAGAAATCCCGGCATGTTGTGAGACTGGTACACAAATCCCGGCACGTTATCAGACGCGTTAGAGAAATCCCGGCACGTTGTGAGACTGGGTACAGAAATCCCGGCACGTTATCAGACGCGTTAGAGAAATCCCGGCACGTCGTGAGACTGGGTACAGAAATCCCGGCACGCTATGAGACACGTATAAAAAAAACAACTTGTAGCATGTCGAAGGGAAGATAATCCATGTCTAATGGCCTGGTATTCAAGGGAATACTGCTCTACCCGGAAATAGAATGATAATCATTGCATAAAAGTGTTAAGTCATTGATGATCGATCATTGTAGAAACTCGAGGATGGACGTTCTAACGCGATTTGTGTATGCTTTTATATGCTGGCCAGCCAACTTTTAGTATTGAGTTGAGGTGAGAAAATTAGGTGAGTCCATAATGTATCTATTCCACTGATTGGAGTGAAAGGGGCGATTCCTTATCTTTTACATTGAGGAGAGGGCATCATGCTAGTCCAATCCTGACTTAAAATAGTGAGACGGAAAATTTTGGGACCACGAAGATAACAAGGGAAGTTATGTTTCTGAACACGAGGACATGAGTGATCATCTTAATATTAGACAGCACAATGATCCTGGTTATGTAAGACATAACAAGAGAAACTATCTCCAAACCCTTAATCTTTCTCCCAAACTCTAGCCTACTCTCCTTTTCCCAATCTCTAGTCTACACTCTTTCTCCCAAACTCTAGCTTACATTCTTTCTCCCAAACTCTAGCCAACACCCTTTCTCCCAAACTCTATCTTACATTCTTTCTCCCAAACTCTAGTCAACATTCTTTCTCCCAAACTCTAGCTTACATTCTTTCTCACAAACTCTAGCGGACATTTTCCTTCCAAACTCTAGCTTACACTCTTTCTCCTAAGCTCTAGCCTACACTCTTTCTCCCAAACCCTAGTCTACACTCATCTCCCATGACTTACTTTATTCCCAACCCAATCCCAGAAACTGTCATCTCCTCCCATCCTCCCCTAGCATACCTCCAACATTTCCACTTACCACACAATCCTTCCATCCGATCAATCCCACTCTCCTTCACTTTGTCAGCACAAGGCCCAGAGACTCCCCGCCCCTTAACTTGCTAATGTCTTTCCCCGTACCCTATACTGGCTCATCCATATAACTATTACCCTTAAATTCCTCCTGTGGATTTCTCATTACTTCAGCCTACGTCCTACTTATCCCTATCATATGCCTCATTGCCTGGACCCTCCACTTAGCCCGCTAGCTTCCCCATTCTTCAACTATTACTTGTGTAGATCCTTTCACATATAGCATTCGGATGGAGATCCATCAGTTGTGTAGATCCATTCACAGGTAGCATTCTGATATACATCCATCAGCCATGTAGATTCAGTTGCAGATAGCATTCAGATAGAGATCCATCTAAGATCATGGGTAGCATTCAGATAGATATCCATCATTTGTGTAGATTCAGTCACAGATAGCATTCAGATAGAGATAGCTCAGTTTGTGGTGATCCAGTCACAAATAGCATTCAGACAGAGATAGCTCAGTTTGTGTTGATTCAGTCACAGATAGCATTCAGATAGAGCTATATGAAAGATGTCCCCGCCCACGCCTCGCCTAGTGTACAATCTCCCAACTTGTCACTCGTTGAGCTGGAACAAGTTCTTAAAGCAACAATTAATGAAAGGCGTTCTGTCCGGTCCGTGGCACAAAAAGCTGCTGAGAATTAAATCGAATCAAAGTCGTGTTACTTTTTAATTTAATGGTCCAAGGACCTCCCCATGACTGTTGCACCCCCAGGGACGGGGCGCTGTGGTTTAAAGCCAGACAGAAGAGGTTCAAATGATTAAATTAACGGGGGGTGGGGGGTTAGTCTTGCGAAGTTACGGTCTAATCGTCAAATGATGTTAGTAAACCAGGAAAGTCGAGTTGTGGGCGAATGAAGGGTGGAGGTGAGAGTCGAGAGATAAAGGGAGGTGGTGAAAGACGAAGGATGAATGGGGGGAATCTAGAGATTCAGGCAAGTGTAGTGTATGAGAGCAAGATGAACAAGCGTGGCCCTAGCGGGAAAAGCTTTATGTGAGACGACCAAGCAGAACAGTGGTAAGACGACGAAAGAGACAATTAGCGTAAAATAGCACCAATGTAGTATAAGCAGAACACAGAGCAGGCTAGGAGCGGGGAGGTGGTATTAAGAACACATAAACCGTTCTAAGAAAGGGCAGATGTTACTGAGAACAGTCAGAAAGTGTTAAGAACAGACAGATGGTGATATGAACAGAGACGTGTTCCAAAAATCTGCAGACGGTACTACTACTAAGAACAGACTTTACTAAAAACAGACAGACAGTACTAATACCAGATACTGTAATAAGGACAGACGGGTTTTAAAAAGAAATGCCAGGCAGTGATAAAAACAGAGATGATACAAAAATCAAACATTAGCACACAGTACTACTACCAAGAACAGGCCGGCAGGCCTAAGGACAGACATTCGAAACTAAACATTGAGAGATAGTATTAAGAAGACATATACTATTGAGGGAAAGAGACAGAGGAGAGAGAAGAAAAGAAATTCATTTCTCGATTATTTAACTTGCAATAATTTAAGATGATGAAAAGTTGTTTATACTTGTGAGTCTGTAAATAAAGTGGCGTTGGAAGGCGGTATGTCAAGGGTGAAGTGTCGTCTTAACAGCATCTGTGGCCATGAAAAAACTAATGCTCTGATGCCTCCTATTCCTCTCTAACCCATTCAAGTAAAGTTGAAAAGACCCCCCCCCCCCCCCCCACAAAAAAAAAAAAAAATCTTAAATTGAAAGGTTTATTTGGGAATTTCAAACTACTTTTACTTTCTTCAGATATGTTACTGATTAATGAACATATGGCGCCTGCTGTGAAGCTATTCAATTTACTTTAACACATTTCACCCCGGCCCCCCAGCCTCATAAGAAATATTAAATAATAATGATTTTTAAAAAATTAAAAATATTTCTTCAACATTTTGAAAATAGCTTGAAGAACAAAACAATTGTTCACTTGATTAACCTGCCCCTAATGCACTTTGAAAAACAATGTGCATTCCCTAAAGATTTTTCTATTTTCTTTAACAACATGGGCAACTTAATGCCCCTTGAACCGTGAGGTTGTCTATACGCGTGATGCTCACTCGAACCGTGAGGATCCCTAGTATCATGAGGATCCGTGAAGCTCCCTATAACCGTGAAGCTCCCTATCACTGTGAGGCCCTGGTCGATTTCCCAGTGTGCCCATTGCTTAAATTAAGATGGTACCGCGGAGAGGGCGGTTCGCCCCGGGTTGGTTATTTTGTTCTTCTTCATATGGAGAGGCGGCATTTTCGGCCAACAGCGGTATTTTTTAATTGTGGGTGGGTGGCAAAAATCTTGACCGGTTGGCACAAGTCCTATCTACGCCACTGTAAGCATGTTTGATGAGCAGAAATAACCTTCCTTTTTTGAAAAAAAAGGGGATTGATTTTGAACACATGTATTGTATTCCATGAATTAATTAATTGAAAGCAAAGTGGGAAGATGGGCGACGTGAGCATAATTAATTCTCGTGCAAAAAGCAAACGTATTGATGAGTTTTCCACAGCCATGTCCAAACATCAAAGACAATCATTGTTTCTATTTGGCATATCATTAGAGGTCATGATGCCTAAGTCGCGCCTATATTCCATTGTTGGTTGTTGTTTTTTTCGACCATCTATATTTGGGACACGTCTTTACAGCCCAGTCTTAATAGAGAAACCAAGTGAATGTCAAGGCTGTAACCAAAGTCATCATATATGCTACCAAATGAAAGATCTTCAGATTTCGCACTAACTCAATTAAGTTTTGCACTTTCACAAGGCGCAGGCGCACTTATTTTAACATGTGTTTCACTGTCGCATTATATCGTGTGTTTTTTTAATATAAGAATAGAGCTTTCATTTATCTGGTTCTGGTTCTGGTTCGGTACGTTGCTGCATCCATATACTGGCATATGTGCAACGGTTGGGGAAGCGATGTTGCTAATCTAACGGCCCCTAGCAGATGCCAGGGCGGCCTTGAAGCTTTCGATCGTTGTCGAGTTCACGGCGATATTGTCCAGGTTGTTCCAAGCAATTATGGTGCGTGGAAAAAATGACTGCTTATGTTGCACTGTGTTACTCCGAGGCACAGTGAAGCATTTGTTATTGTTTCGGGTGTAATTTCTCATGGAGTTGTCAGATGTTAAGTCAGTGTTAAGTGACTGTTTGGCTCTAATTAATCGGCCTGGCTTCTGTGGGGTAAGATAATTGTTTGCTGGGATGGCCGGAATTAGCCCCATGGCCATTTTATATAAGAATGTTAGGCGGATCTTTATATTTAAAAGTGAATCCACCAAAAGGATATTAAATAATACGAACAGTATTAATTTCAACAATTAGATCTTTGTGAAATATTTCAACTATAATCACCGGTCCTCGGTTGGGAAAAGGTTGAAAACCACTGATGTGCATATGTTTCTATTTGATTAAATACTATATCTACTTGATCTACTACTAAATCTGATTGATTTAATACTATATCTACTTGCTCTAATTATTTAATTAATAAATTGTTGCTTCATATAATAATAAATCTACTTGATATACAACTCTATATGATGCAATGCTTAAACTACGTGAAGTCGTATTATATCTACTTGATACAAACCAATCAACTTGATGTCATCTACTTGATGTTACATTGTATCTGCTTGATGTAATCTACACGATGTAACAGTGTATCTACTGTTGTAATAGTATTAATCTACTGATTTAAAAGTATATCTTCTGGTGTATTTCGGAGATGAATACATTCAGGCTATGAATTTTATTCCGTGATAAATACTGCTTGTCTTAATGATTCACCCTATATATATTTTGCCCAACCCCATCCACCATATATATACCGCTGTGTCTTTCTCTAGGGACAAAGTAGCCGGACAATGGCTGTCTAGTTAATTAAGAGAAGGTTTGTCAAACACAAAGGTCAGTGACAACACGTCAAGTCTAATCTGAAACTCTTCTACTCAATGGAACCAACGAAATGGACCTGGTGGAGCGAAACACGTTAGGGATGACTCATCTGTAGTTGGTAGTAGATTATGAGATTGTTGCAAGTCATGCGTGCATCCCACTCTGTGATTGATGCCTCCATCCCATTTTGTGATGCTTGTCTTTACTTGAGTAAAATGTTGAACATAATCTTTATAATATATTTATAAATATATATATCTCTCCATGAGTACATTTATTTTCAGCTTTAATCTCATTTATAAATGAAACGATATCTTCTTGAGAAGACAGTTTAACTACAGTAGTCTCCATTACACATGGTAAACTGAGGTATATAAATTTAAAACATTTTGCAGTATATTTGACTGTCAAGTTGAAAATGTTCACCACGATATTGTCTGGACAATTAACCATGGCGAAAGCCCAGAGACGTTTTAAAACATAGATGTAAGCAGTTTGGATCATAGGTCATGCAATGTGATGTAATAGATGAAAATGTATGTCTAACGTGTAGTCAGGAGGCGCGATTAGGCTTTCAGGCCATATCTGACCGTATTAGATAAATGCAGTCTAGAGATCGACCGAATTTCGGCTTCGGTTTCGGCGCCGAAAGTTACCATTTGATCACGTTCGGCCTAGTTTCGGTTTCAGTCGAAAAAGAAAAGTTAACTTTCGGTTTATTTTCGGTCTGGTCGAAAGTGACTGAGGTTTTCGGTCATCTACAAGGAGTCAGACTATCTGTCTGTCTCTAGGCCAGCAATCCGATATTCATTATTGCTCCACTTCTTGCTGTCATCGAATGTTAATGTTATATGAGTAAAACTCTGCGAAAACAGATCACAGCTGCCTGATGACCTACCTATCCTTTGTTTCCAAAATTTTAAATTTCAATTAGGTCTAGGTAAATGTAAACAGTTTTGTCAAAGAAAAACTAATGGATCGGAATTATGTATATAATTATTTTTTGTTTCAATTTTTTCAAAAATAAAATTTGGAACACTAGGTTTATTCAATTCCTTAATTTGTGATATGCTCATCAATATTGTCATAGGCAAATATGAATAATATTGAATAATCCTAGGGAATGGTAATATTTCCCATTTTTATTTTTTTTATTATATTTTTTTTAAAGTAAGGAAACCTAGGCTTTTTCAAGTCTTTCATTTCTTGACATTCATAATTATAATGCTCATACACATTATTATTGACAAAATAACATTCATGTGCATGCATCACGCTTCTTATTATAATTATGTAGTAGGTCTACTGCAGACCTGTTTACCTTTATGATTTTGGTGACCAATTTAGATGTGTTTTGCGTTTCTCGGTCGAGACCCGTCAGAACAAAAAATTTTAAGAGACCCGGTTAACAAAAGGGTGAGGGAGCCAAGCGAAAGAAAATTCGTTACCAGCACAGAAAGACTAATGTGTTCGTACTTGGCTAAATATTAATACAGCGATATATTGCTAGCTATTTAAGAAAACAAATCATTAGTATGACCATAGCCACGAAACGTTGTAGTGATATTTTTATAGCCTCAATAGCTGATATTTTGGTGGCTCTACTATAGCCACAATAATTATTGTAAGTATATGTTCTAGGTTGCAATTATATTATAAAAGCAAAGGGCACTCAAGGGTCTATTTTGCATGAATTTTGCCCAACCCCATCCACCATCTCCAAATTTTCTCTTAACATACTACTTTAAAGACATTTTAAAGCAATTTTAATTATTTTTAAATTAAAATGGTAAATTTCAAAGTGTTCATTAGATGTGTATTCATTAAAATTCACGATTATCACATTTTTTATATAAAGAATGCAAACATTGATACTTTCGCTAATCATTTTTCGATGTTTGAAGAATGTATGCGTGAACGAACTTCAAAATATATAAATATTTTGGCTTCGGCCGAAAGTCACTTTAAGTCATTTTTTAAAATTTCTGCCTATGTTTCGGTTTCGGCTGAAGTCAAGAAATCACTTTCACTCGGTCTCTAATTCAAACCATTGCATAATGGTTCAATATAGCACCGTCTCTGTGAAAGTTATAACATATGTTCAAGGTTAAAGTAACATATGAAAATATGTTAGTTGACGTCATAAGAGATGTATCTTACATAACAAAATGTCTACTGACGTCAAAAGACGTTTACGCTACATAACATCATGTCAACTGACGTCTTTAGACGTAACAGTTACATAATAACATCATGTGAACTGATGGAAATAAACATATACCTCACATAACAACATCTCTGCTGATGTCATAAGACGTATAGTTGCATAACGTCATCTCAACTGACGTCAGAAGACTGGATCCTTCCATAACATCAGGTCAAGTGACGTCATCCATCAGGCGTGCACCTTTTATAACGTCAAGTCAACGGACGTCATTAGAAGTATATACCTTATGTAGCATCAAGTCAACGGGCGTCTTTAGAAGTATATACCTTATATAGCATCAAGTCAACGGACGTCTTTAGAAGTATATACCTTATATAGCATCAAGTCAACGGGCGTCTTTAGAAGTATATACCTTATATAGCATCAAGTCAACTGACGCTATTAAAATCGTACCCCAAAATAATTCGATGATTTTATTTTCCACACTTTTTTTGACTAAGGACAACATTTCACTTTGCTTCTAGTTCTCTTGTCCAACTACAGTTGTACTTCCCCTGTAGTCCAAAGTTTTATGTGCATTCCGGTCCACATTAATGTTGTTTAGGTTTTTGTTCTCGTCTACTTCTCCACCGACGCGACTCTGGTACTAAACCATTGACGGATCATCCAACGGGAATACACAACTCTTAAATAAAAGGTTGGAGATTCGTTTTATCTTTGTCTAAAGGGAATAACGGCCAACTCCAGACATCTATCTCCCTGGACAGCGTTTTATGGGACTTTGTGATTTGAAACAGATTTGTCAGATTAAAAACGATTATTTACCAAATAAGTCAAAGAATGTATTAAAATATATGTCAGCAACCTTTACAAACTATTCATCAGACATAAAAGAAATGTCACAGAGTAGGTCACATGGGATAGCAACCACTGTAGTATTAGCAGAAGAGTATTTTTAAAATAATTCTTAGACAGTACTAGCGTTTTCATAGTATTAAGCTCACTGGTGTTTCATTGCGACATTACGCGGGAGCTTGACCAACTCGTCTTGTTTTGGTAGTGTGGGGTGTGAGTTGGTGTCGGGTTTGCATTAGTGTGGAGGTATGAGTTAGTGCGGGAGTATAAGTTAGTTTTGGGGATATGTGTTAGTGTGAGGTCATGAATTAGGGTCGGGTTTGCATTATGTGAGGGTATGAGTTAGTGCGGGGGAATGAGTTAGTGTGGGATAAAGTTTAGTTGTGGGGTATTGGTTAGTGTTGGGAGTTTGGGTTAACGTTGCGTTATTGCCTTGTCTGCGATATGGGTAAGTGTGGTATGTTGCCAACTAGATCCAATGACATTTTACAGCCCCGTGGGCTTGTCAGTTGGTGCATCCCGCCATGTATGATATTTGCTGAGTAAACAGGGCTCGACCCACGTTACCAGTAGGCCGGCCCCGTTGGCCAGTGTTGCTTCCAGAACTGTACGGGTTGCCCGCCTCTACTGAAAGTCACATGTGTGGAAATTGATTGTGTCTCTCCTAAATAATCTTCTTAATGGCATTGTTTTCCTAGTATTTACTTAGCATGCTATTTGTACGGTGACAGTTTCTGACGCTGACACCTGATTCATATTCAACGCGTCCGCATTGCCCTCTTTTTTGTTGTTGTTTTTTTGTTTTGTTCATCAGGTTTCTACAATTGAGCTCAAATTATTATTATCATTTTATTCAAATACCTTATCCCCTGTTATTATTATTTTAGCCCATCCTATCCTGTTGAAAGATGATATTAAAATAATTCATGTTTGGAAAAACCACTTTGATTGACTTTCTCATTGCCTTATTTTTTTTTATAAAGTTTTTTATGCAGCCCATCCACCGCCAGCCCGTTGGATAATCCAAAGCAAGCCAGCCGCGTCTAATTGAAATTCAAAGAGCAATCCCAGAATCTCCTGGTTTTAATCTGTCATATCAGCTGTATCCGGTTTAACGCTAAGATTCTATATTCCCGTCAACCGGCTTCGGGGTATGGATGACCTTAAATTTAAAAAAAGTTTTCGCGAACTTGACCCCACTTAGATCGCCACCTGATTTTTTGATAAATTATACTCTCTGACGTCATTATATTAGATAAAGTATGATAATTCAGCAAAGTGTTCACAAATGGTAATTTTCTATTGACGTCTTTAACATAAATGTATAACCAATACAGATATGGTGGTATGGAAATAAACAAGTATCCTCTACTAGAAATCTCGAAAGAACTTGCATTGTTGTCAGGTGTTAAGGCTGGTCAGGAAATTATCAAGAAAGCTCCCCATGGGGTGGTATAGAAGTGACTCCCGGACAACAGTAAAATACATTCTTAAGACCATGTAAACCAACTGTCAAATAACAATATAAAGAAAGTGCTGCGTTGACCATAAAGCAAGTGGCAAAAGGAATCATATACACCAATAGCCAAATGAACCAATGTAAACCAATTGTCAAACTAAACAAATTTTTAAAAAACCTTTTCAAATGGGCAAATATAAACCAAGTGTTGAATGAACAATTATAAACCAAGTGTTGAATGAACCAATATAAACCAAGTGTTGAATGAACCAATATAAACCAAGTTTTGAATGAACCAATATAAACCAAGTGTTGAATGAACCAATATAAGGCAAGTGTTGAATGAACCAATATAAAACAAGTGTTGAATGAACCAATATAAGGCAAGTGTTGAATGAACCAATATAAGGCAAGTGTTGAATGAACCAATATAAACCAAGTTTTGAATGAACCAATATAAACCAAGTTTTGAATGAACCAATATAAACCAAGTGTTGAATGAACCAATATAAACCAAGTGTTGAATGAACCAATATAAGGCAAGTGTTGAATGAACCAATATAAACCAAGTTTTGAATGAACCAATATAAACCAAGTGTTGAATGAACCAATATAAACCAAGTGTTGAATGAACCAATATAAGGCAAGTGTTGAATGAACCAATATAAACCAAGTTTTGAATGAACCAATATAAGGCAAGTGTTGAATGAACCAATATAAACCAAGTGTTGAATGAACCAATATAAACCAAGTGTTGAATGAACCAATATAAGGCAAGTGTTGAATGAACCAATATAAAGCAAGTGTTGAATGAATCAATATAAAGCAAGTGTTGAAGGGACCAATTTGAACGTATAAGAAAATTGACTAATATAAACAAATTTCAAATTGACCAATATAAAGGAAATCTGAAATCGAACATTATAAACCAATAATCGAATAGACCAATATAAACCAATTTTAAAATTGATCATATTAAACTATTTGTCAAATTGACCTATATAAAGAAATTGTCGAGTGGACCAATATAAACTAATTGTCAAATGGACCAACATAAAGCAGTTGTCGAATTTACCAATATAAACCTAAAAGATGAAACACATTTTTTACTGTCACGTATTCTAGTTCAAAAAGGGTAGGGAAAACCTAAATCAACTGTCACGTCCCACAAATGACGTCACTGATTTGGAAGCAGGGTTGTTGCTAATCTCAGTATTTCTGAGTTGACAGATAACAGCTGAGGAAGATTACTTCTGTGGTCAGTGGTCATCAAAGGGGGATGAAGGGTTTATGTGAAGACGGTACCATGTGGACTAGATATCCCATACTAACGTATCCCTTTACATGAACTAGTTGTTCACTTTCACCCTAGCTCCCTAATTGGACTAGATATTTACTTCCACGCTCGCTCCACACTTGAGTATATGGGAAGTCATCATCGAGTATTTGAGAAAGAGATCTGTGAGTATTTAAAAATAATACATTGAAAGGAGAGAGAACATTGAAAAGAAAGAAAATATTGAAAAGAAAGAGAACACTGAGTATATAAGATAGAGGCCCATTGAGTATATGAGAGAGAGCATTGAAAAGAAAGAGGCCACTGGGTATATAAGAAAGAGAGCATTGAAGAGAGCATTGAGACCCATGGGTAAGAAAGATAGTTATATGAAATAACCTGCAAATTTTACTTTTTTTTTCTGCGCAATACAGAATAAGTAAAAACTAATAAATATAGCGACTTGTTCAAGTATTTTTAAATGCACATTTTAGTAAGGTATTTTACAGGTTGAAGTCGACAAATGGCAGAGTCCTTACAACAACTCTATTGGTGACTCCTGGATTCGCTAACATAATTTCCGGCCTACAATGGAACTTTCACTTAATTATACGGCGTTCGCTGTCGGCACCCAAACTGTCAATCAAGTGCCCATATCGCAGTACAGAAATGTCCATCTCATGGACCTGGACTTTTAGATCAGTACGATAGCTGAATCACGTGATACCTATCTCTCCTGTCGTGAAGTAAGCACAGGTCCACGGACGACCGAAAGCGACAGCTCTAATGATCATTGTGTTGCTGATTGGTGGAACTCACTTTCACTCTACATTTTCTACCCTTCTACAAAATCTCAGGACGGGACAATGACCATAGTGAGGCAACTAGTAGTTTTCCAACATGAACACGCCCCCCCCCCCCCCCCCGTCTTTTGAAGCGTGTGCTACATCTAAAGGAAGGTTCATTCTAGGCAGTTTGCATGTGGACACGCATACAAGGAAACTTAAAGGGCGGATTTTGAAGCTAGTAGTCTCAGTTGAAAGTTAGAGACATGGGAACGGTGAGACAGTAGCATCAACAGAAAGTTGGAGAAAATAAGTGAACGATGCTAGCCTCCCCGCTTTATAATAACATTCCGTCTATATGAATATGCCAACACTATGTCTGTATACCAACATTATGTCTGTATGCCAACATCCCCTATGTGTTCCAGCATGTTCTCTTTGTTCCATCAGCCCATCTTGATTGACACCAAAGACTTGATGTCTGCGAAGAAGTTGGGTGAAATATTAATTAAAATAAACTCAATCTGAGCTGGTAGGAAATATTTATATTATTATGTGGCTTGACAAGGATACAGCCGTAAACAAAGTCTCTAATTCCAATTTCAAAACGTCGTACCCACTTAATAGGCTGACGTCATACACGTATTAGTTTAGGCAATTTTTGAATGAACTCTCCGAACACCAAAAATACTTTCAACAGTTAATCATAAGGCTGGAATTGGATGGCAGATGTAGGAGTAACGATTTCTGGCTTCCGAGTTCAGTTGTCATGATGCCCGGATTGAGTACCAGGTTCGCGATGTTGCCTTAAATACCATTAGCAAGGAGATGGGTTTTTTAAAAATACAATCTATGACTATGACAACCAATAATTTTATAGCGCAGTAACGTTCAGCGCAGACCTATTATCATCGTAAAGTGGCAGTGGCGTAACTGGGGTGCATATCATAGGATGTTAACCAATACATCCTCCTTATCAGTTTCGCCTATTGAAGTCAACCAAATCATGCTCATTGGTAATAAAAGGCGTCGCCTACACTTTTTTATTTGGTCGGGCGAAAATAGGGTGTGAGATAAATATTTTAATGCTGAGGTTGGCAATGCTAATTATGAATTTTATTGAGCCTAAATGAATTTTTTTTTTTTTTTAAATATTCCCGATGCAGTAGTGAACACGATAAAATATATCAGAGATTTAAAAAATATTGGATTTTTAAAGATTTTTCTCTTGACTACTTAACTCACCCGGATTGGCGCCCGGGGTAGGCCTTCCTTCAACCCCTCCCTTGTTCAACAGCATACTTTTTAGTAAATGCCACCAGGACCGGATTAACCTCTAGGCAAACAAGGCAAGTGCGTTGGGCACCAAGCGTTTGGGGGCACCACAAGTCCTCAAGAAATTATTTTTTTAAAAACAAATTTAAGTCCAGAAACAACTAAAAATTGAACAAGTGCTATGAAAATGAAGAAATACATTATAATAAAAAATCACATTCAAGTTTGGTACAATCTTGATTGCTTAAAAATTAAGCGCATAAAAAATTTAAAAAAACTCCTGGTAAATGGTAATGAGCAAAATGCGGACCATGCGGACTCACTCGGCTTGTAAATAAATAATGCGGTCGTATTCGAATTTTAAAAATTGTTGGGACGTTTTATAAAAATTTTAAGCCATTTTTATATTTTCAATAAATAATATTAAAATAATAACATTAATTAATTAATTCAACCGGGAACCCCTTAGTAATAGACACGAAATGAGCATGTGAACTTGAAAACGTGTGCTAATTTGTATTCTTCACTAGCAGATCACTTGCATACATCTAGGAATGAATTTGAAAGATTTGAAGAAGCTGCAAAAATAATAACACCAGGTGTAGAATGATGTAGCAGTTCCATTTTCTTGTTTGGTCGATGTATCACTATCACAAACATCTCAGTGTTGTGAAGAACTAATAAATGCTTATCCTAAACATCTGAACAATAATATGTGTACTGAACTACAACAGTTTCATTCATATATTCGCCACAAATTTCCTGCATCAAAATCGGAAAACAAAACGTTCAATCATTGAGAATTATACAAAGTAATAGTTAAAGACAACATCGAGTGTCCCTTTCCAAATGTTGAAATCGCCTTGCGCATATTTATAAAATTAATGGTTACTAACTGTTCAACTGAGCGCTCTTTTTCTCAGTTGAAACGTACAAAAAATCCAAATAGATCAACAATGAAACAAGAAAGGCTCGATTCCTTATCTCTGCTTATGATCGAGGCAGATGTGTTGCGCAAAATTAACTTTGACGATACACTCAAAAACTTCGCTAGATGTAAATCTAGGGAAAAAATGTTTAAAATTTAAATGACAAAATCTTTTTGATTTTTTCATCGAATAAAAAATAAAGTAGTTTTGTCTATCATTATTTCAAAATTTATTAACTATTAATTTTAATACAGAAATACTTTATTGTAGATTTTATATAAGTGATAGTAATACAAACTACAAACATATTTGTTAACAACTGTTTTCTTTGAATAATATTGAACATAACAGCGGTCACGTCAGTGAAAGATCAGGGGCCCCGGGCAGAAGGGGGCACCCATGTGGGTTTGTGCCTTGGGCACTAAAATGGCTTAATCCGGCCCTGAATGCCACCCGGGTAAAACTCTACTAAAGTTCGCCCTTTAGCACATGCGTGCACTTCATTTGTATCGTGTTTTATATAACCCTTCCCACCATCTAGTTTCGCCACTGACCCCTGTATACACGTAAGTTGATTTATCTAGCTGGTGATATTAGCTTGCCTGGGCTATTTTTCTGTTTAAAACTCTCAATAATTTTCAAATAAATATATTACTGCCAGCGAAAATCCCATGGTGGAATTTAACCCAATTTAAATCGACTTTGTTTTCGTTATTCATAAATGTATAAAGAAGAATTTTTAAAAAATATACATACAATATGGTTGTGATTTAAATTTACTGCTCAATGTCAAATCAGGTGCCTTAATAATGTTTAATTAATATTTTTAACCGTGGTTATGGAACAGACTGTTTTGACCTAGCTCCGTGCCTCGATTTAGCTCTATTCCGAGATCCAGCAAAATGTGTTCGTTAACAATGAAATATAATATATTCGTAGGATGGCACCGAGTAATCTACACATAATCTAACTTTAGCTAGTCTATCCATCACCCTTTTTTACTGTAAAAAATGCTCTAAATAATTTAAAGGTATTAATTATGGGATATTTTATTGGGTTTTATCAAACTTGCACCAAATTAGGAAGAGGAGAGGCTCTATTTGTGCAATCATAGTATAACGCCCCCTTCCCCACACTTTATGTGTCAGTGTTTGCATAAGACGCAGCCATCAAAAAGCATGACACATTTTTCTTGACCTGTCAAGATTTCAAGATCTTAATATGATGTAGCCATCTCTTCTGGTGGTTATGTTCGGATATTTCCTTCATTCACGCACATTTGTAATATTGTTGTTTTTTTTAAAGAAAAATTTAACTTTTAAAAAAGTGCGCGTATTTTTCTGAGCATTCAGTCTTTTCTCCGGGAGTATAAACAAAATATTCCATTTGTGTGGTGTATGCTTGTTGGTTGCACTCCATAATATTTAGTTGAAAATTGTCATTATTTCTAAATCCTTTACACTTACTTCGCTTTTGTTTGATGCTGTCAGGCAAAATCTTCGGACGGTTAATTGACCCACTTCTCGCAGTGACGTAACGAAGCGAGCTTAACTCGCGCCCGGGGCACAATACCTTTTTAGCGCCCCCCATTCGAAAACCATACAATATTATATGTAAAATATACCATTTGGCGCCCCTTTGTGAGTAGCGCCCGGGGCATGATGCCCCTTCTTGCCCCCCCCCTCGCTACGCGACTGACTTCTCGTCAACTTAAAACGCTGAAACTTGACACATAGACTTGTTATCAATGACAACACATTTTATCAAATTTTCACCATGTTGCTAATGAGATTCGTGTTTAGTGGATGTCTAAATGTTTTATCATCTTCTTGGTGAGTTTGTTGTTAACGTATCTGAATGTTGTTTGTGATTCTGTTGCGTTGTTACAACATATCAGAAAAGCGTGCAGCACATATTGATCAAATTACAATCCGAATCGCTACATTTTCACCAATGAAAGCTGGCTGCACAGTGAAGTCGGGCATAGACCACTAGATTTATATTAGATATGGCACTCAACTGGAATGTACCGGCTGACGAGTTGTAGGAAATGGACGTGTAAGGCTTACGTCCTCGCGTGATCAGCCCGAATGATTTTTACCGTACCAATCTAACAGCGATTTCTTTGATTGAAACAAATATTTTAAATCGTCCAATAAATGCATGGGTTTATCCTAGTATTACCACACACACATAGACACGCAAGCGCCCACACACATTTATACACGCACGCTGACGCCGATCACAATGACATGCACCAGGAGCGACGCCAAACTGTCTCTCGACATCAAATGAACAATGGAAAGAGATCCAGCATTAGAACCGCGTACTCCGCGTGTCACCATGCCTTGTATGACCAACCATACCCACAAACTAACAATATCAACCAATACAACACCATTAAAACGGCGGGCTCTCTCCTGTCCACTCCACCTCAACCCCATACACCTAACGTCGGGTGATTGTGTTTGAAGTGGGTTAAACATTTAGCCTGGTTTGTTGACATTATATGACGACAGACGTGGACGTTGCTGGCGGCGGTTGAAGTGCTTCTGTCCGGCAATGATTACATTTGCCAACTAATTGAAAGAAACTCTATGAATGGAGTATGTGTTCATTTCCTTAGTGTTCGAATTTAGAGAGTTATATTGTTAGAGTCTTCAAGTGTGGACCGACGTTCGACTGAATGTTGAGAGTCTCATTGGTCGCATGATGGATGGATATTTGGAAATATAGCAGGATAAAATATAATAAACTACATAAATTCTGAGTTAAAGGAACATTCATCTGTGACAAATGTCCTATCATTGACTCCACTAATCACAAATATTGATATTGAACGGGAACCTCCATCTTTTCACTGTTAAAAAGGAATGGAACTAGGTCAAAGTTGAATTTACCAAATCGCTCCACTGCCATATGACACCATCATCATAGCGTCCTCAAGTCTATTGAAAACATTGTCCTCTTTCTCGTGTTTCTTTTTACCCCATTCCCCTTCGTCATCCATTTTCATCTTCGTGTCTTCCTCTCTTTCTCTGTCTCGTATTTGAGACGTTGTGGGACAAATGTTCTGAATATATTCATGATCGTTATTTGAAAATGTTAAATTTTCACTTGTGTAAGAATCTTTTTTTAGGGGGGTGGTGGGGGCCTCTAAAAACTTCGGAGTGTTAGAAAGGGGGATATTAATTCTCTGAAAGTTGGGAATCCTTGAAATAGAAGGATCACAATGAAACACGTGGATTAATGTCCATTCTGTTGCGGCACAGTACATGACCATACACACGTTGTAACACTTCTATCATGTAAGGTGTACAAAGCATTTTATTCCACTTGCCAGCCGTGGGCGAGTCATTCAATGTCCCTATAATCAAATGTTGGTTAACTTCAATGGGAGGAAATTTTCCGTCGGCGTCAATAGCGGACGCGTCAATGCGATGTGGCTTCAGGGCGGGGGGGGAGTTTGATAAGAGCAAGGAAACTATTTTGAAATAGCGAAGCAATTCTGGACGCATTAAGTATCAGCATGATTGAAGACTCTGTCTCACGACATGGGACGAGATGCTTTACAGAATCACTGCTATTTCTACTAGATATACACTAGATGCCCCTACAATATATAGTATCTACTATCTCTACCCTAGATTATCTTCTTTCACAGAAGCCCCTACCATAAACTTCATTAAGTATCTACTATCGCAAAAGTCCGTACCCTTCCGACTGCAAATTTTTTGAGTGAGGAAACACCTTCATAAATTATTATATCTGCTAAATTTTTATTACAGATTAGCTAAAACAAAAAAAGAGCTATATATCTATTCCATCAAAGAGCCGCATGCAGCTCCGGAGTCGTGGGTTGCTGACCGCCGGCATCTACTATCTCAAAGGTTAATCGGGTATGGTTCCGGAAAATATATTGAACTGAGATTTTGTCTTGTGCTTCTCTGACTCTGTGCAGATTTCATGAGTAGTGCGCAGGTAAATTTCAGTTCTATCAAATTTAATACTGAAAATCTTTTGGGGGAATTCTTGAATGGTTGACATTATTATGTCTTCATTATGGATGTCTCAAATTTACTAATCAATAACAGCTTTAGACTTTAGATAAACTAATTTCCTGGAGCATAGATAATTATTTAATAAAAGCTCACTAATGTTACCTCCTTTCTAAAAAAAATTAAAAATCCTTCCTTAAGCAATGATATCTTTAAGAAAACAACTGTTTCAATTGTAGCATATTCTAAACTACTTCGAACGGAGATCTAAAATAACGTT
Organism: Omphiscola glabra; assembly: GCA_964017045.1. Taxonomy (NCBI): domain Eukaryota; kingdom Metazoa; phylum Mollusca; class Gastropoda; family Lymnaeidae; genus Omphiscola; species Omphiscola glabra. The sequence continues at coordinate 22,363,789 of OZ024805.1, forward strand.
ACGACCGATAATAATGAGTTTCACGAAAATGGTATATGATTAATAAGGACTATGTTGAGTTGATATATCACGGCAGGACCAGTGGCGTAGTGAGGGGGGCAAGGGGGGGGCATCATGCCCCGGGCGCTACTCCCAAAGGGGCGCCAAATGGTATATTTTACTATAATATTGTATGGTTTTCGAATAGGGGGCGCGCTAAAAAGTATTGGGGGCGCTAAAAAGGTATTGTGCCCCGGGCGCGAGTTAAGCTCGCTACGCCACTGGGCAGGACTACTTTATTCATCAATTACCCCACTGTTCTTATCTTACCCTGTGTTAATGTTTTTGCCTAAACCCATGCTAAAGTACTGACATTACCCTTTGCTATTGTTCTTATCTTACCCTCTGTTAATGTTCTGACTTTATCCCTTGCTTTGTTCTTATCTTACCCTGTGCTAATGTTCTTACTTTACCCCTTGCTATTGTTCTTATCTTACCCTATGCTAATGTTCTGACTTTACCCCTTGCCATTGTTCTTATCTTACCCTGTGTTAATGTTCTGATTTTACCCCTTGCTATTGTTCCTTTCTTACCCTGTACTAATGTTCTGACTTTACCCCTCGTAACTTCTCGTTGTTATCCTGCCTCACACGACTCTGTGGTTTTATTGACAATGGTATATTTGTAATGTTGTAATGACCATAATGTAATGTTATCATGAAGTGATGGTATTCTTCCATAATCGCTACAATTTGTGTTGACAACGACACGAAGTGACAACTTGCCGTGTCGACACAACGAAATCTCACGTAATTGAAAGCTTAAAGGCTGTGCTTTTTAATGGGATTTTAAGACCATCGTTTCCAGCGATATGGAGTAAATCCATCTTAATTCAACTTAGTAGACGTCTTTATTGAAAAATGTGTTCGTTGTGCACTGGCATGACGTGATTGGCCCGCAGAAATGGGTTTTTTATCAATATTCTCAAACAAGTATTGTATATCAGCAAGTTAGACTCTTTATAATATACATTTAGCTGCTGCGAGTAGACAACCATTTCAAATCGTACGATGCGAGCATGTTTCTCGATTTTAAAAAATCTTTAGAGTTACAGCGCCATATGAACAACGAATAATAAAATATAGGCTAACAAATTTAAAAAAGCGGTTCATTTTTTAGATCAAGTATTTGAATTTAATAAACGCTAGATCACAATGACCACACATAGCAAATATAACTTAGCATTCTCGTCACGCTACATATACCTATCCCTAACCGACACCCGTCATGGATTCCATAGCCTACCTCACACGTCACAGATTCCATCCCCACCAGACATACGTCACAGATTCCATCCCCACCCAGACATACGTCACAGATTCCATCCCCAACCAGACATACGTCACAGATGCCATCCCACCCAGACATACGTCACAGATTCCATCCCCACCCAGACATACGTCACAGATGCCATCCCCACCCAGACATACGTCACAGATTCCATCCCCACCCAGACATACGTCACAGATTCCATCCCCACCCAGACATACGTCACAGATTCCATCCCCACCCAGACATATGTCACAGATTCCATCCCCACCCAGACATACGTCACAGATTCCATCCCCACCCAGACATACGTCACAGATCCCATCCCCACCCAGACATACGTCACAGATTCCATCCCCACCCAGACATACGTCACAGATTCCATCCCCACCCAGACACCGGTCTAAACTACACACTTCAGAGGCAAATCTTCCTGTTAATCTTTAAAGCACGATGGTACCGCTTTATCGTTAGTTTAAAGATACTGAGTTATTTGATAACATTCTTGACATTGTATTTTACTTGAATTTTTTTTTTAATAACTAGTTATCTTTACGGAGAACAACGAGATACCTCATGGCCTTTTGGCTATCATAACCAGAGAGAAAAAATTAAAACATTTCTTCGAGCCATTTGAACAGTTAAATTATTCTTCCAGGCGCAATTGAAATAATAAATCTTCTGTAGTTTAAAATAATTGCTATAGAAATATATTTCATATATCTCTATATAAAAAAATATATATTTCTTCACCAATGAACGATTTGCTACACTTGCGATCTTTCAGTTTTAATCTAAATTATTATTTTCAATATTGTCTGATGCACATCTTGTGTGACCTCCCATATTTATCATCAGATCAAAATCTAGATTTACTTTCTCTAAATTTCATATAGCTTCAATATGTGTCCGTAAAAACTTTTTGGAGTAAGCAATCTCTATTATCTAGAGCGATATATTTGTAACAAGCTGTCGCTTGCCTTGATACAAAGTTAAAGTTAAAGGATCTTTGAGGCTGCACTGTGCGGGCTGTAAGTGTAATACAAGTGTATATGTTCCAAGTTGAAATATAGTGTCACTAACATACAAGACTGTGTGCTCTCAAATATGTACTGCGTGCGATGCTATTAAGATAAAACCTAGTCGTCTTATTGTTCCTCACATCGCAGCCAGTGTGTCGCAATGTGTTATCCGTGTATAGAAGACCTCCACTGTCATGTCACAACGCCTTATTTCATTGTTCCTTCGTGTTAATAACCATGAGACGTGGAAGACGGGCTAAACGTCTTATCAAAACAAGCCAGCATTAGATGCTAGACGTTCGCCCACTGTTTTCACACATCCAACAACCCCGTTGTTTTCCTAATGGTCCTTGTTTATATCTCATGTTCTTTTTTGGTTTTCATTTTTTTTATCTGGAATTTGTAGGGTGCCTGTGTTTTTTTCTGTGAGACTGAATTACAAGTGTTCTCACATAAGGTGTTAAGAAGCGCTGACCTATATTCATCACAACAGGTCTCCAATGTTCATTTTAGCACGTACACCCCAATCTCACCCCCATCGCTCACCACCTACCAACACCTCCACCAAACACCCATATTTCACATCGCTAACTAACACCCCCATCTCACACCCGTTTCTCACATCACCTGTTCACACCTCGAACAAACACCTAGAATTTACATCACCTACAAACACCTCAATCTTACACCCATTTCTCACATCACCTGTTCATACCTCGAACAAACACCTAGAGTTTACATCACCTACAAACACCTCAATCTTACACCCATTTCTCACATCACCTGTTCACACCTCGAACAAACATCTAGAGTTTACATCACATGCAAACACCTCAATCTTACACCCATTTCTCACATCACCTGTTCACACCTCGAACAAACACCTAGAGTTTACATCACCTACAAACACCTCAATCTTACACCCATTTCTCACATCGCCTACAAAAAACCCAAAAATGCAATCCGTTTTCACATCACCCGCAAACACCCCTCCACCTTACATTTAGTTTGCACATCACATGCAAACGCATTCCACCTCGAGAGAAATAATGTCATAAGCAACAACCATGATTTCGCATTTTTAAGCCATGAACATACTACAAAACGAACATATTTCACTTATATAAACAAATAAAGACCAGATTAACTCACCTCACCCAGTACTGAAGCTCATTCACACTGCCCATAATCTGATCACACCCGTCCACCCCGACACATATTCTTCTTACAAATAAATACTTGAAAGTTGAATAGTTTTCAACACAACCCCCTGACTGAGTTGGACTTGAACTCACCCTTCCTTCCTGGACAGCGTCGTTAACCCCTAAGGCCAACTCGCTTCTCCTGTATGAAAATAACAAGCTGTGCTGAGCCCGAAATAATGAAGGAAGGCCTTTGTCTAGTCTAAGAGAAATTCACTTTGTATTAAAAGCCACTCGAGACCAGTGCCCACTTAATACTCAACTGTCGGTGGCTGTCAGTAAGGAAGGAAGACGCCATTAGGTTTACTCGACTAGCGAGTCAGATCTCGCCATACTGTCGGTAGAGATAAACTCCTGGCGTCGACTAGGTCGCTACGCTGTCGGTGGAGACAATACCGGCGCCTAGTTAGTTGCTCTACTGTCAGTAGAGACACGCTCCAAGTGCCTAGTTAGTTAACATGTAGTCAATAAGGGTCACACTCCTAGTGTCCAGTAAGATCAGTGGTTCTCATAGTGAGCTGTACCTCCCTCCCCAGGGGGCGGTGGCCGATTATATCCCAAAAACGTTTTTAAACAAATAAAATTATTTATTAAAATAAATAATAATAAAATATTAAAAGCTATTAGTGTTTTCGGCATTTAAAAAAGGCATTTGGTGACAAATTTCTGATATTTGAAAGAGTACAAATGAGTTCAATGGGCTTTTAACAAGATATGTTTTCTTACTATGACAAAATAAATTTTAAAAAAAGATTAGTTATGAACTTCAAAGAGAAGCCACCGAAAGATTTGTCTACACATTCATGGACGCAGAAATAAAAATTATAAATCCCTACGTGTATCCAATCCAGCAATATATATATCACTGAACTGTTACTAATGTCAGCTTCTTAAAGCGACGACATGTTTGAGTCGAAAAGGAGAAATAGATGCTGATTAAATGAATAAATCCCTTTGACTGAGCAGCCTCTCTTCACCATTACTCGATCTCCACCTGGAAATGGACGTGCCCTGTCGAATGTCACTGCATCACGTGTTACGGGAGTAGAAGTGGCTTCTTTATACTTATACTACATAAAAACGTGTGTTATATAACATTATCAAAAACAAGTATACGTGTTATTTGACATCTTCAAAATTGGCACGAATAACTCTATGTCACTGCTATTTATAGTTTGATGACAATATCAAAAGACGAGTAACGTTTTCAAGAATTGTATTTAGTCTGTTCAAAATAGTTTGAGAACTACTGTTCAACTGGTAGAAGTGAAATTTGAACATTAAAATCAAGACCTGCAACAATTTGTTCCATTAGTAACAGGACGAAGAAGAATTTGATTCCATTAGGCTTGCAATCTTGTACCTCGACGTGAGAGAACCAAACAACACCCCATTTAAGACCAACAGCTTAAACGGTGTAGGCGTTCTCCCCATTCAACTGAATAGGCTCGTCCTGGCTGCCCACCCCCTGACTTTCTCGGAGTTGTCAACGGGCTGGTGTTACAGAGTACGTCGTAAGTAATCTCAGATGAGATGTCTTAATGGTCCGTTAAAAGTACTCGCTCTATAAAGTGCCTGATGGGTGCCAGTGGGTAAAAGAGCTCCTTGTACACTGTAGCATCACAGTTTGCTTGAGCGATCAGTTTTATCATCACATTTTGCTTGAGCGATGAGTTGTATAATCACAGTTTGTTTGAGTGATCAGTTGTATCATCACAGTTTGATTGAGTGATCAGTTGTATCATCACATTTTGTTTGAGTGATCAGTTTTATCATCACATTTTGCTTGAGTGATGAGTTGTATCATCACAGTTTGATTGAGTGATCAGTTGTATCATCACATTTTGTTTGAGTGATCAATTGTATCATCACATTTTGTTTGAGTGATCAGTTTTATCATCACATTTTGCATGAGTGATGAGTTGTTTCATCACAGTTTGTTTGAGTGATCAGTTGTATCATCACAGTTTGATTGAGTGATCAGTTTTATCATCACATTTTGCTTGAGTGGTGAGTTGTATCATCACAGTTTGTTTGAGTGATCAGTTGTATCATCACAGTTTGACTGAGTGATCAGTTGTATCATCACAGTTTGATTGAGTGATCAGTTGTATCATCACATTTTGTTTGAGTGATCAGTTTTATCATCACATTTTGCTTGAGTGATGAGTTGTATCATCACAGTTTGATTGAGTGATCAGTTGTATCATCACATTTTGTTTGAGTGATCAATTGTATCATCACATTTTGTTTGAGTGATCAGTTTTATCATCACATTTTGCATGAGTGATGAGTTGTTTCATCACAGTTTGTTTGAGTGATCAGTTGTATCATCACAGTTTGATTGAGTGATCAGTTTTATCATCACATTTTGCTTGAGTGGTGAGTTGTATCATCACAGTTTGTTTGAGTGATCAGTTGTATCATCACAGTTTGACTGAGTGATCAGTTGTATCATCACAGTTTGATTGAGTGATGAGTTGTATCATCACAGTTTGTTTGAGTGATCAGTTGTATCATCACAGTTTGATTGAGTGATCAGTTGTATCATCACATTTTGCTTGAGTGATGAGTTGTATCATCACAGTTTGTTTGAGTGATCAGTTGTATCATCACAGTTTGATTGAGTGATCAGTTGTATCATCAAAGTTTGCATGAGTGATCGGTTGTATCATACAAAACTGTAAATATATGGGCACTCATCTACCCAGTGACGCCGAAATGGTGTTCTTGTATCCTAAACTATTATCATCAGCTTCGGTGCCCCGATGGAAATGAGCCTTACAAGGAAGCTGTCGAAAATAAATGGTTTAAAAGGCTGACAACTATTTTAAAGATGCATGCAAGAAAGAATATGTTATCCAAAATATTTAGAATTTTATTTTTTTAAACAATAAAATTCACAACTAAATATTTTAAAAAGAACAACTCTTGACTGAAATTTTAAAATCCAACACAAGTATATGTTTTCATGAGATTTAACCAAGCATCTTTCTTGGTTATCGAGATCTGTGTACTCATTTTGTTAATTGTAGGTCCCGGCAAAAAAAGCTTTCACCGATTTATTCCCCATAGCTGACTTATGGCTAAAAGCAATGTCCAGGAAAAACAATAACATCTCAGTCTTTCGGTTGCTTCTTTTGTAGTTTCTGTCTGACTGCAGGCTCGGGTTTATTTTCTGAAGGTCTCAAGCCAATTTTCTGCATCATGTCTCCTAGAATCTTCCGTTGTTACCTTATCCAGGACTGTACATAAAAGCTTTCACGAGAAGGGAGATTTGCGGCATTCAAGTCATCCAGGTTTCATTACTAATTGTCACTATAAATCGACTTCTTGGAGATTGTTATAGACCATAAGATTTTATTAAGGATACGTTTTAGGCATTTGGTCTAGATTAATCCGGCTTCTATTCTGCATATCCAAGTTTTTAGAAGTCTTTCAGCATTCTGGTCCATTGAGGACAAAACTAAAGCAATTCATTTTAAAGATTCGGATATAGGCGTGGATACTTTGGTTACTGGATATCCTTGGGAAGTTCACCCCTCCAAATGGATGTCGATTTTGGGGAATACAAAGTATCCTTAGAATGAGCCAATCACCAATTATTTGTAAATAATTTTTCAATTCAGCTTTTCATTGAAGGTACAACCAAAGGTAGCTTGTATCCCTTTAGTGCCCCCCTGCAAATGCCTAAACATATCTTGTTACACTATTTATTTATTTATTTATGCCATGTACGCTACTAGAATGCTCCTGTATCTCTGCTAAACCCCCACTTAATCCGTGTCTGTCACGGCGTAAATCTTCATTACAACGCCAGTATAATGGACCGTTCATCAAGATTAATGCGAAGAAATTGTCCAAGGCGTCAGCCGTCATCCCACGATCAGCCAGCGATTACTTCTCCCCATTGACCGCTTATTATGATGGAATGTTGCGTCCACTCCTGTGAGTTATTTTGAGACTGGCCGGGTTGTCTAAGGTAATTTACCGTGCTTTAAGGATTTACCAGCCGATGCTATTTAATACGACAGTCGCGGCCAAATGGATACCGGAAGATGATAGTTTAACGGGCGGCGTAAACTAAAAAAGAAAAAAAATCTCCCCGTCCATCAGTTGGAGAAAAGGATCAGTACATAAAATTTAGTAGTTCAGTAACCACATGGTGACTTCTCCTAATACGCTCAACCCACTTTAAACGCATACGGCGATTAATGTAACATAGATTATTTTTTCGAACTTTCGTTTTTATTTGGGTTAAGTAATATTTGACCGACCGCCATTATTTACTTGACTTTAAAAAATACAAGCAAATAAAAACGCGGAAAAATAAACGGACTATCAATGAAGTATGGGAGTTTCTGGAAAGATTCATTCCTCGATAAGTGTGCATCGTAATAAGGGTTGTTACTTCGTGCTCTCTATTCAACACGTGTCCTAAATGATGACACATACCATTGCCGAGGCATGATCGTCTCTAAACCTATATCAGCTGTGTTTGTCAGAAAAGTTTGAGAGATCAATCTAATCCAAAACAGAACATGTAAATCCGTCAAAAATACGAAAATGAAATACTCTCATACCAAGCCAGACACAATTTAATTTACAATAAGATGTAGCTTATATTTCTGATCGACATAACGCAGAATTTGAATTGTGTCCTACAATCTGCCAAATGTATATATGACAAAAATGCTGCAAACTTTATATGTGACCTAAAATCTAACGAATTCATATGTGATTCACATTCTGACAGACTTTCTGATTGCTTTATGAAATAACCTAAAATGGTCACCCCATATAAACAAAATTTCAAAAAAAGCCAACTCCACACTAGGTTTTATTAGAAGAAATCTGCGCCACTGCCCAACATCCTGCAAACGAAATGCCTATCTTGCACTCGTTCGTCCGATACTAGAATATGGTGCAATCATCTGGGACCCATACCTCAAGCAAGACGTGGACAAATTGGAGCGAATCCAACGTAACGCAATGCGCTTCATAGCACGAGACTATAAAACCACCACGCCTGGCTACGTCACTGGCCTTTTAAACAGATTTGACATCCCCACTCTCAAGGACAGACGAGAAAAGATCCGCCTAACATTCTTATATAAAATGGCCATGGGGCTAATTCCGGCCATCCCAGCAAACAATTATCTTACCCCACAGAAGCCAGGCCGATTAATTAGAGCCAAACAGTCACTTAACACTGACTTAACATCTGACAACCCCATGAGAAAGTACACCCGAAACAATAACAAATGCTTCACTGTGCCTCGGAGTAACACAGTGCAACATAAGCAGTCATTTTTTCCACGCACCATAATTGCTTGGAACAACCTGGACAATACCGCCGTGAACTCGACAACGATCGAAAGCTTCAAGGCCGCCCTGGCATCTGCTAGGGGCCGTTAGATTGGCAACATCGCTTCCCCAACCGTTGCACATATGCCAGTATATGGATGCAGCAACGTACCGAACCAGAACCAGAACCAGAAGAAGTTGAATTTTAAATCAAAACATTTTTTTTCGTTATATCTCGAGAAATCCAATATTTTATTGGAACAAGGTTAATACAATGTCCAACGTGGTTCAGACGAGTCACTCTAGCACAGAAACGTATTGCCCAGGTCAGGTAAATGTTTCCCTCTGGTCATTTAAATGTATCACTCGTGTCCGTTGTTGCACATGACAGCGGGCCATTAGCACTACAGTGTTAATTGCCCAGATGAAGTAGTTCCTTTAGAAAACATCACGGTGGAGAGATGGTCCTTGGGAGTTGAGAGTACTACACATTTTATGGCTTTTGTATTATATGACGTCATTGTACATGGTATTTAAAAAAAAGAAAATTATAATGTCAGTTCCATTTGCCAAGTTGTTTCAATGAGCGAGTCTCCAACTGTTTTCTTGAGCTCGGAAGCTCAACGTTCTTTTTGATGCTTATGATAACAATTTCACGGTCACTATCTAAATCATGTAACAATGTGTAATAATTTGGTACATCGTCCTGGTAAAAAAAAAATTGACACAAACCGCTGCATCGCATGGCCACTTACCGGAAACCAATACTTATTATACAAAGACACAAACAAAATAACTTTTTTTTCAGACGCCAGTCCTAAAGCCTTTGCCGAAAGTTGCACTTATAATAAAATTAAATTAGTGAAATATATGTTTGAAATAGATAGCTCTAAATTCTATTCATGTTCACAAGACCTCTAAAAGTTTCATTAGTTCTAGATCCACCACTGGATGATGTCCCTTATTATGGGAATATAATGTTCAAGTCATTCCAGGACTAGGATTACCGATACGTGACACCGTGAAATTCTCCCAATCAAGATAAGAGAGCTCTTTTTTATAGCCACCATGTTTTATCTATGGGATCAAGGTGAGACATTTTCTCCCGTAAGCCCAACGGCAGGTATCAGCGCGAGCAGATTCCTATTTGCTGATGGAAACTTGACCAAGAAACCGTTTGCATTATCCACTGCACGCGCCCAAGCCTGCCGTGCGCATGGCCAATGCGATGGGGATGATCAGCTATTAATGTCAGTTTTTCATTAAAGCTGTACATGGACGGCTGTTACTGAAACGCTTTAAACCACTCAGCCAGCACGGTGAGGTCGTGACCCTAAACTGCAACCTTTCAGATTAGTGCTTCATGACTTAAGTAACTAAGTGGTTCAATCGATTCAGTCGATGCTTTTTGTTGTAGACGTGGCCGCTAAACAAACTAATATGATAAATTGAAGAAAGCGCGCATGCCTGCCTTCTCCAACATTGACGACTGAGTCTTTGAAAGACGCATGGGTCATGACCTAGTCCGTAGGCATTATGTTCATGTATTATAATTTTTTTTTAAATCCTCGAAGCTTGACCCTAATGGCGCAATTAACAGTAACAGTAAATCAACTATGTTATTACACGCCCTGTAAGCAACTAATAATCATTAACATTTGTTTGGCATCCGCTCGATCAGGGCGAATTCTTTTTCTTAAAGTTGCGACCGAAAGATATAAGAAAACATTTTGTTCTCCAGTCTGAAGGAGTTACCAGCGTTCTCCACTATCGATTACCAAATCTATATGATCACAAATTAAGTCATTATTGTCACTAGAGGAGTTCATTGATGACTGAAGAAAAGAAATACTTTACATGGCTTGTGTTTAAATTGTTATAATTGTAAAATGTCTTGGTTTAAATATGCATGAATGTAATGAATATGAACAATGTAATCAAAGAAAAGTTTCATTTTCTTGGATCAGTAAAGAATATTATCTTATCTTATCTTAAAGCTCACCGTTAACTTATTGCTGAATTGCCGACCCACGCCCAATGAGTAGTTTTCGTCCACTTCCACTCTATAATAAAGCGATGCTTCCGATCTACTCCTTGTATAAAGATTCAAGTAAATACCCTTACATCCATTTGGGTTATAAGAAGTACGTATAATTAACCCTACTGTGATTTTTAGGGATGTATACTTATACCCACTGAGGTCATAAAAAGTATGTATTATTACACCCACCGAGATCATAAGAAGTATGTATTATTAAAACCACTGTATAATGTATAATAGCCCCCCCCCCCACTGGGTTTATAGAGAGTTTGTATAATTACACCCACTGGGGGTTATAGAAGTATGTGTAACTGCACCCACTGTGGGTAATAGAGAAGTATGTATAATTACACCCACTGGGGGTTATATAGAGAAGTTAGTATAATTACACCCACTGGGGGTTATAGAGAAGTATGTATAATTACACCCACTGGGGGTTATATAGAGAAGTGTGTATAATTGCACCCACTGGGGGTTATAGAGAAGTATGTATAATTACACCCAAATGGGGGTTATAGAGAAGTAATGTATAAGTGCACCCAAATGGGGGTTATAGAGAAGTAATGTATAAGTGCACCCACTGGGGGTTATAGAGAAGTAATGTATAAGTGCACCCAAATGGGGGTTATAGAGAAGTAATGTATAAGTGCACCCAAATGGGGGTTATAGAGAAGTATGTATAATTACACCCAAATGGGGGTTATAGAGAAGTAATGTATAAGTGCACCCAAATGGGGGTTATAGAGAATTAATGTATAAGTGCACCCACTGGGGGTTATAGAGAAGTAATGTATAAGTGCACCCAAATGGGGGTTATAGAGATGTAATGTATAAGTGCACCCAAATGGGGGTTATAGAGAAGTATGTATAATTACACCCAAATGGGGGTTATAGAAAAGTAATGTATAAGTGCACCCAAATGGGGGTTATAGAGAAGTAATGTATAAGTGCACCCGCTGGGGGTTATAGAGAAGTAATGTATAAGTGCACCCAAATGGGGGTTATAGAGAAGTAATGTATAAGTGCACCCAAATGGGGGTTATAGAGAAGTAATGTATAAGTGCACCCAAATGGGGGTTATAGAGAAGTAATGTATAAGTGCACCCAAATGGGGGTTATAGAGAAGTAATGTATAAGTGCACCCAAATGGGGGTTATAGAGAAGTAATGTATAAGTGCACCCACTGGGGGTTAAATAGAAATGTGTATTATTACACCCACTTAAGGTCCTTTATAGATTTGCACAGACGGTTATCTAGCAGGACAATAACCTTATAACCGACAGCTCTCACTTACAAAATAATGAAAACTAAATACTACCAATGAATGCTGGGATTGAAACTTAAACGTCTCGTGTTAACTGCGAACCTTTGTGTTCAACTCATTTGTTTGTAAGCCAGACAGGCCTTGACATTTAACTGACGCTTACAAACAACAGCTCCAGTTCTAGCTTATGATCAATAGGATTGCTTTTAATGAGAGAATCGCCTACCTTTGTTATGTGGACATCGGACATGAATAGCGGTACATTTGGTATTTATTTATTTATGAAATTAATGTGTACAGCCTATCCCCTTCTCAAATACTTTGTCATGTTGTAATTGATATTTTCTCGACAAATTTATCTTCAAAATATGTCTTCGAATTTGGTGGGTGGGGGGGGGGAGGGTGGGGGGGAGGGGCAATTGTAATCAACCATAGGCATGAAGTCATCAAGTAACTTGCTACTAACATGCAGATAATAATTGAAGGACTGCAGTTTAGCTATGTGAATGAAATAGTAAAACAAGGGATGTTGAAGCTTGAATCAAAAGACAAGACAATAAGATGTGAACGCTTTGGCCACGGAGGAATTTAATATTGTTCATATAAGACAGAAGACTTTGAAACTTCACAAGTGCTTGTGTAGTATTTGTAAAAGCAAAGCATGCTCCTATTTTTTTTTCAACTTAAGTGTTCAAATACCAAAGTTTATAAAAGTTGAATAAAATTGACCATTTAGACTGAACTCCCTCCCACCCACCCCTGACACTTGTTTATAGCCCAATAGACAAACCGACAATAGCATTACGTCTATATTTGATCTGTTCCGTTGATCTCCTTTCATATATCCTAAAATAATTTACAAATAATTTACAAATAAGTTCATCGTTTTCTGAGACTCGACCCCGCTTTCATTTTTAAGCTAGTTTGAACCCATACTCTGGTCGGAGAGCTTAAAATGCACAATTGCTTTTATTTAGGGAGTGAACTTTTAAGTTTTCAAAAAGGGGTTGCAAAATTATTGTAACCCTTCATCGGCAGAAGTTCGCCCTTTTCATTTGATGTTGAATCGTGAAACAGACATTTGGCAAGTTTACTTCTCTTATGAATTATTAAGGTTATTTAAAGTATCTGATTTGATGAAGCTAATCGTCATTCAGATTTTATCAAAATGTTAGTCATAAATGTACTTTTTAAAAAAATGATTCAGTAATAACGGGCAATGCTATCGACCATGTTACTATTTTGGGATGTGACTGGACATATTAATTATTTTGTGAAAAGTCATTATAACAATATTTCTGATGAACCTAGAATTTAAGTCACAATAAAAATCCTTCATTGATGTTTACTATATTTGGAGAACGTCATAAGTTGGGTCGTACAGAACTTGGAGACACAGGGACTAGGGTGGATGGGGGGGAGAGTACTGATGGGTCAAGGATGCGATTAGAGGATCACGATGCGAGCCAATAAGAAACGAGAAGATTTAGCTCCAAATTTTTTTTTTATCCCTCCCGACGGTTGTACGGATTCCATGAGAACCATAGAGGGGGATAACTAGGGTATCAACTCTAGGGTATCAGACAAATGAATCAAGGGAGTTTATAATATACATTTATTTTAGAAATGTCTAGGTATAAGTTCAGTTAAGTATGCGACATTAGATACAGTGTTGAGATACAGCGTGTTCGGCCTGAAACATTCCATCAAACACACCCGGTTTTAAGCAGAAATAGAAAAATGCCTTACGTAAATATCTCGATGTTTTTAATATGCATATCACCAAACATACAAGACATAATACACAGCACCACCCATATAGACACAATGCACAGCACCATACATACAAGACGTGATATTTGGCACAAGACATATTTGGCGCAAAAATATTGAGACAATAAACAGCACCACCCATACAAGATATAATACACAGTACCACCCATACAAGACATAATGAACAGCACCAAACATACAAGACGTGATACACAGAACCAAACTATTAAGACATATACATATACTATTAAGTACCACCTATACAAGACATAATACACTACACATCCCAATAAGACGTGATACACAGCACCACCCAAATAAGACATAATGTTTTCAGGTGTAGTCTATCTCTATGAAATGTTTTCAGGTGGGTCTTTCTCTATGGAAGCGTTTCAAGTGGTCACCATAATGGTTTCAAGTGGTCACTATAATGGTTTCAGTTGGTCACCATAATGGTTTCATTTGGTATCCATAATGGTTTCAGGTGGTCACCATAATGGTTTCAGGTGGTCACCATAATTGTTTCAATTGGTCATTATAATGGTTTCAGTTGGTCACCCTAACGGTTTCCGGTGGTCACCATAATGGTTTCAGGCAGTCACCATAATGGTTTTAAGTGGTCACCAAAGTGGTTTTAAGTGGTCACCATAATGGTTTTAGGTGGTCAACATAATGGTTTCAGGTCTCAACATAATGGTTTCAGGTGGTCAACATAATGGTTTCAGTTTGTCAACAAAATGGTTTTAGGTTGTCTATTGAATGGTCCCAAGTGGTCAATGGAATGGTTTCAGGTTATTTATGGAATAGTCTCATGTGTTCTCTGGAATGGTTTCATGTTATCTATTGGATGGTCTCAGTGAGTCTATGGAGATTGTTTCGGGCTGTCTGTGGAATGATCTTGGGTGGTCACCATAATGGTTTCATGTTCTCTACGGAAAGGTTTTAGGTCTGTGGTATGATCTTGGGTGGTCACCATAATGGTTTCATGTTCTCTACGGAAAGGTTTTAGGTCTGTGGAATGATTTAAATTGATCTGCAAAATGATTAAACAATACAAATCATTATTTCACCTGAGTTCGCAATCAAATAATTGTTCGGTCAGTGAGACTATAAAATACCACTATTGATAAATATTTTCAAATACCTCATTTCAACTGCGCTATTCTATCTACACTTTATCCAAACTACGTCATCTTAACTACCTGAATTATAAATACTTCATTACAACTAAGTCATTAGATCTACGCCATCAAATCTAAAAAAATTATTCCAAAATTTATTATAAATTTTTCTTGCGAAATCCCAAAGCTTTAATAGAATTCATTTCGAGTGAGGGGGTGGGGAATGCCCTTAGCAGACAATCTCTAATTCCTATGATATAGATCTGCTTACGGGAACAAACAAATTGCCAGAGGAACATGGCTTATTTTAACAAACTCTCAAATGAAATGAATAGAATGAATGCTTGAAGGAGATGTAATAATGTATTATATATTATTGTTCCAGATCGGTGTTGTTCGCAGACCGATGCCGATCCGTGAGCCTTACGTTGTCGGTTCGCACAAAGTGAGAAAGGAAAGTGAATAAAAAATTAAATAAAGTTAAAAAGCCGTAACACACAAAAAAAAACGTTAATTGGCACGCATTAAATGCCAATAGTAATAGTTAACAGAACGCCCTAAATCTAAAGCAGTCTTTCTTCTCTTTGAACGATTAATTTTTTTTTTAATAATTAATCTTTTCCTTTCTTAATTTAGATGGTGCTCACAATTAAATTTAAGATTTTACTTCCAACTTCCATGTTTGATAAATTGCATTGAAAACAATAGCCCTAAAATATATACCCAACCCACATACAACCTTGTTTCGGGTGCTTAAACCACTCCCCCCCCCCCCCCAGGCTGGGTCGCCATGCCTTCATGGTGTGGTAACAGGGTGTTCAATACAATGTCAAGCCTTCCCTCTAATTCACATTAAAAATTCCAAATGGAAACATTCGATTGTTGTGGATGATGTCATTGGTGTGGCTATCCGCAGTAGTAATGCAACGCTATTGGTGTATTGATGATGTGAGGGTGTGTGTCGTCCTAGCTACAACAAGATATAGATATTATATATACACATTACATCTACTCCAAGCTTCTGTGAAGCGAGAAATTGTTTATCACATATATATATATATATATATATATATATATATATATATACATATGTGTGATAAACAATTTCTCGCTTATATATATATACTTTTCATGTGCAGAAATAAAAGAGTCGTTCTTATGAGGATAGCAATATCTCAAAACTTGAGTATTTTACAGATGTGAAAATTCTATCTTAAATATATATCAATATAATATATATGCGGTTTTTTATTTTTCCAGGAATTACAATCCATGGGTGTTGAAATAATGTAGTGCATTTATTTACGTAAGGAGATACCAATATTTCATAACCCTGTGATGTTGGAAAATGGAACATAGGGGTAAAATTGTGTTTCAAAATAAACAAATATTTATTTTTCTCTTTTTCGCAACATACAGTTTTTTTTAATCAAGGTGAAGGTTCCGAATTGTTTTTATGAGATTAAGAATATTTATAAAACCCCAAAGATGTAATGGGCGTAAACATTGGAAAACAGATTTGGCTTTGTATACATTTTAAGCGTATTTGGTTTTTTTTAAATAACTATTTTCCGTCCCAAACATATACTTCAGGAGTGAATAGCAATATTCGTTAAGGATAATTTATCTGGTATATATATATATATATATCATATAGTACATTTTTAATCAAGGAAATGTGTGTTTTATACTGTTTTAAAAATATTATCTTTATAGTTCATGGGAGTGAAATAGTTGGGTACATTTATAAAAGATATAACTTTCTTAAAGCACAGTAATGTTTCAAATTTAAATGTCTATACATATATAAACTTCTTTAAAAATAAGAATATGACTGATTTACTATTTCCTAAATATGCATTTCAAAGGCATGGAAAATGGTCGATCATTTTTAAAAAAAATTATGTCAAAAATAAATATTGTGTATAAAAAATATCAAAACCCGATTAAGTTACAGACGTGGAAATTGTAATTTAGGTGTAGGTTTCTGAATTGAATTAATCTGTTAAGTTTATAATTAATAAATCACCGGAGCATACACAAGCAAAACTTCGCAATGTCATGTAGACAGTTTCTATGCATTCCATTATTACCGGGTTACAGCGGGTCTTTTTTCTAGTTTTTTTTTTTTTTTTTTAAAGTGAGCTAAGGGGGCAAATAGTTTTCTTACCAGCTGCTAAAAATGCTGCATGTTGCCATCCATGTTACTCCATGTCACATGACTTTAACCTTGACTTCATTAAAAGTCAATTGTTATACGTCTTAGTTGGAACTTACATATTTCAGAGATTAGAGCTTAAATTAGAGCTCATACTTAGGCATTAAATCGTTGTAATAAGTTTTCCTCGTAATTAAAGTTGTAACCGTGGGCACACGAACTGACTTTGATCTGGGGAGAATGCGTGGAGACGTGTTGTTGATTTTAAGGCCTCAAGACTTCTATCTCACTGGACATTGTTATGGTGGGAAATGTGTGTTCAAACTTCCATCTCAAATTACATTTTTATAGTGGGGAAATATGTGCCCATACTTGATATTTCAAATTACATAACATTGTTATGTGTCCATGCGTCTAACCCCCCGATAATAATTGTTATGATTGGAAATCTACATCCATACTTTTATCTCATACATTTTCATGTCGGGAAATCTGTGTGCATACTCTTATCTCACCATACATTATTATGTCGGGCTATCTATGTGCATACTTTATCTCACAATACATTTTTATGTCGTGAATTCTGCGTCTATACATCTATTATCTATCCCACCGAAAATTGTTTTGATGGGAAATTTACTTCCATACTTCTATTTCACCGTTCATTGATATGGGGGTGGGGGGACGACATCTTATATATCGATGTCCTAAAAGCAAAATTATGAATTGTGTTCATATCCTTAAAATCTCCATTTGTTTCGATCAATAAAAGAATCTTATCTATAAAAATGCTGCGTAGCTTATTGCTTTCAATTACCGCTTTAGCCCGTGATTTGGCACGCAGATTATAAAAAAAACCTGGTTCGAGGAAACATTAAAAGTGTCTGATTTTTTAAAGGAAATATTATGTTCACTACACATAAAATTTTAACACCCCCCCCCCCCCCCCCAAATCTTCCTTACCCCATACCACACGCCCATTAATTTCTGAGAATTTGTGAAGGCCCCTGTTGACTCTGAGGCCATAACCTGTAGTTTATTCAGTAATTTTTTTGTCTACTTCCAGCTTCTTGTGTATTGATTTATTTGATTTTTTTATTACAAAATAATGAACACAAGAAGCCTCGTACTTTATTAGAAAATGTTTAGAAAATCCATTTGAGAATTGTGCATTTTATTACAACTTAAACCACGCTCTACATTGAATTTAAGCTATGAAAACTCCATTGAGAATGCCTTCTAACAAATTTGTTTGACTCTATTAGTTTAACCAATATTTTTTTCATGATAAAATCTAGCCGAAACTAAGAATATAAATTCACTGAGAATCGTGCGTGGCTCAAGTTAACTGAGTACAAATTAAGGATGCTGGGTTTTTTTTTATTCGCTTCATTTTCTTTATGCTTCTCTTACATTGGTTGGTTACTCGTGTTTTTTTTTTCCCCTTTTTTTAATATCAGCTCGTGTTGCATGGCAAGGAAACTAAATAGGCGAGAGAGGTTATTTAAATTAGACAAAGATTTCATGAATATGTACACATCAGCAGTGCCGTCTGAAGGCATGTGCCCACTGGACACTAAAATTCGCGTAACAAATACTTAATAAATATTGTGAACTATCGGTGTGTCTGTTGGTGTTTCTGCTGATAGGTGCCAAAAAAAAATCCTATGCGTTAAGATATACCGGTACCGGAATTATGTAATTTGTGTGCGTCGGACTCTGAACTATATACCATACTACATAAGCGACTGCCAAAGTATTCGTTTCTATTTAACTCTCTTGAGAGTTAATATATTAGTTCATTTCACAATTATCAGCTACTTGTGATTCAATTTAACACAACTCTGGAGAAAAACTCTTTAAATGCATAAACGCACAATATAGATTCCAACGTAATAAATAGAACAATTTAAGATTAATATTTGTTTAAAATAAATAATACAATAATAAATAAAGCCGGATTCTTATCACCGGGGACCTTAGCAATGTAAATTTTATGAATCTGAAGAACATAACATTGACAGAGGATTTCCGCGGCCTCTTGCGTTTATAATTTTATAGGCATGATTTACAAAGGTTTCTTTTTCTTCTTCTTTTCAAAAACCAGCTTGAAGTTGGGGATTTTTATTTTTATATCAATATAATCCTAAGATACGAAGACAGAAGCTTTTAGTGATCACGTCAGACAAGAAGAATGACAAATGAAGGAAATTCTAACTCTGTGGAATCTTTTTAATGGACGGAAAAGTGTAAGCGAGTGAGGTACAGTCAAGTTTGTAGGGACGATGTATGGACTAATTTAGCAAACATTGTCGTTCTAGCAATGTAAGCGACTGTTAACTGCTGCATTGTACATTGTAATAGGGGAAATTTAAGCGTGAAACAACACTTAGTATCGAGCTGCATATTCTATAATAACTCCATTGAATCACTGTAAATCTGTAATTAATTATGTATATATTTATATAGCCTCTTATTTATGGCCGATATAACGTGACCCTGGAAGTCCGCCATTTTTTTTCCGCCAGAGGGCGAAACGCTTGTTTGCAATGGTCAAAAGTATGCGAATATCTTAACATGAACACTTTCCAAGCCACCACCACCCCCCCCCCCCTCCCTTCACTCGCTCCCCCCATTTATTTCCAATAATATAATGAAACCTCGATAACGAGGTCCTCTCCCAAGACTCTGGGCATTAAGTCTGTTAAACCCACAAGCCATGCATGTTTTTCCCGACCTAATGGATTTCTGTATTGGCACTGTTTCGCCGGTAATGAAGGTCCCTCTTGGAAGCTGTGGAGCACAACCGTGCACGGCCCAGCTATGGCTAGTAATCGCCTTCATAAACGCAATTGAGTTTTATCCGATGGAATTGAAACCTTCGAAAGTGCAGTCGACATTAGATATCCCAGGGCTTGGATTGTAAGACGGCTTCAGACACCTTGTTTTCCAGAGATTTTTTAAAGGAGTTCTACGGACAGGAAATAAAAAATATTATCAGCAGATTTTGAGGATTTTCCGTTGTTTGTTTTTTTTAAACACGACACCTAAATTGAAAGATATTTAAAGACATAAAATGGAGTTATCATACAATCTTGCTACAACTCTTTCGCTAGAATATCATTATTGACAGAATATATCACTTTCAAGTTGAGTATTTTCTTTTATAAGTTAGTGTAACTCATATCACTCTTGCAAAGGACAGCTCAGTTGAAAAGTTTGAGAATCTATTTCCTAGTTAGTATGTCTACAAAACTCTGCCCTGTTCAATGGGTTTGATCAACACTATTCTATAAAACACGCCGTAAAACACTGCCCTAATAAATGAGGTTTGCAAAAACTGCCTTAATTTGTACTAGTGGGTTTGAAAAACACTGCACAAGCGGGGTTGGGGGGGGGGGGAGTTAAGTAACGTTGACTAATAAGCGTAGATTAATTGATAAGCACTGCCGTAAGCAAAATAAGTTTAAGAAACACTGCCATGGTCAGGATATTTGATAAACACGGTACTAAATATATTTAAAAGAAATATTGCCCTTATGAAACAGGTTGCGAAACTCTCCCTGGTCAATAGATTTGATAAACTCTGCTATAAAAATATAATATGTTCAAGAAACTCTCGCTGGTGAATGGATTATAACAATGTATATTTAAGAAACTCCCCCTGGTCAATAGATTTGATTAACTCTGCTATAAAAATATAATATGTTTAAGAAACTCTCCCTGGTTAACAGGTTTGATAAACTGCCCCAATACAATATGTTTAAGAAATTGTGCCCTAGTCAGTAGATTTGATAAACACTGCCCTCATTAAATATGCCAAAGAAACATTGCCCTGGCCAATAGGTTTAAAGTACCCACCCGTGTCACATCTGTTTGTGTGGGATGCCATGACTTGAGGTTACCGGTAAATCTGTGCTTGCTGGGCTTTACTTGTCATGTTAATGTGACACGTTTAGGCCCCTCAAGACCGATCTGTTGCACTAGATCGTAAACCGATCACCACCGGGCGCCGTGATGAGCTGGCAAATACCGGCACGTACCATGTTCAATAGTCTCGAGTGCATGGCTCTATCACACTCATAGCCAAATGGAGCCAACAATGTAATAAACGTAGGTCTGTTACACGTAATTAGAACCTATTTCTCATTTATAAAGGGTGCTACCGATCTTGCGTGAGAAATGTAAAGGTTTGAGAATCTATTTCCTAGTTAATATGTCTACAAAACTTTGCCATGTTCAATGGGTTTGATCAATAAAACACGCCGTAAAACACGTTTCTTAAATATAAATTGTTATAGATATTAAAATAAAATACAAGACAAATCATTTTTTATAGCTAACACAAGTTGCCATCTCAGTTATGAAGGCGTATCAAGTTTAAAACATACGAAAGCTAACCTAATCAGTAAACATTATTTTGGGAAGATATGAAACCTTCGATTGGGGCTGTATTCCGCCAGATAGTTCCAATTAATTGCAGTTTGTCAACTTTGCACTAATCAATGCCTATAAATATTTATGTTGTTAAAAGCACTTAATATACACACCCGAATTCAGCTGTGCAAAACGGCATATGCTCAAGGCGTAAAAACATGTGACCTGTTGCTTTTTGGGGTCACTCTGGTTTATGTGTCAAAATGTTCTGTAAGTGTCTGTGTCCTGTCTATAAGAAATACTGGCTAGCTGAGGTTGATGTTTACATTGATTAGTTGATGATATGTTGTTTGTAAATGTAATTTTTCCCCATTCAGACAACTTGATGTCACCATCTAATGACACATTTGTTTAAAAATTTTATTACAGAATCCCAACGAAAGCCACGATAATGAGAAGAACGCAAAAGTGGCCGCCCACCATTTAGAGACACATAGACAGCAACAGGTAGCAGGCACATCTTACACAGTACCGAAAACAGAGCAGCGTGGCAACAAGACGGCACCGTTGCCGACAGAACCATCTCCAGGAACTGCTAATGGAAATCAAGGAGCTGAGGCACATCGGAGAAGACGCCACGGCGACCTATCCGGTGTTAACTTGAACTTTTTAACTCGACAATCCAACAGATTCAAAAGAAATGGTAAAGAACGCAACCTGAATCAATTGCTTATTGAGAATGATCCCAATGTCGGATGGAAGACATTTGTTAAAACACGGAGTTTGGATTCTGTTGGCGGTAGTGGATTAATAGGATTATCTCAAAACCATTTAGGTAAAAGAAGTTTTGACTCTATTGGAGGTAGTGATCTATCTGGACTTTACCAAAACCATTTAGGTAAAAGAAGTTTTGACTCTATTGGAGGTAGTGATCTATCTGGACTTTACCAAAACCATTTAGGTAAAAGAAGTTTTGACTCTATTGGAGGTAGTGATCTATCTGGACTTTACCAAAACCATTTAGGGAAAAGAAGTTTTGATTCTATTGGAGGTAGTGACCTATCTGGACTTTATCAAAACCATTTTGGGAAAAGAAGTTTTGATTCTATTGGAGGTAGTGACCTATCTGGACTTTACCAAAACCATTTAGGGAAAAGAAGTTTTGACTCTATTGGAGGTAGTGATCTATCTGGACTTTACCAAAACCATTTAGGGAAAAGAAGTTTTGATTCTATTGGAAGTAGTGACTTATCTGGACTTTACCAAAACCATTTAGGGAAAAGGAATTTTGATTCCATAGGAGGAAGTGATCTATCAGGACTTAACCAAAACCACTTAGGAAAAAGAAATTTCTATTCCATGGGAGATAGTGATTTATCGGGGTTATTCAAAAACCATTTAGGAAATCAAAACTATTTGGATAGGAGAAGTTTTGATTCTATTGGTGAAAGTGGATTATCGGGAATAAATCAAAACTATTTGGGTAAAAGAAGTTTTGACTCTATTGGCGAAAGTGGATTATCTGGGTTAAATCAAAATTATTTAGGTAAACGAAGTTTTGATTCCATTGGCGAAAGCGGATTATCAGGGATGAATCAAAATTATTTGGGTAAAAGAAGTTTTGATTCTATTGGCGAAAGCGGATTATCGGGGATGAATCAAAACTATTTTGGGAAAAGAAATTTCGATTCTATTGGCGAAAGTGGATTATCGGGGATGAATCAAAACTATTTGGGTAAAAGAAGTTTTGATTCTATTGGTGAAAGTGGCTTATCGGGGCTAAATCAAAACTATTTGGGTAAAAGAAGTTTTGATTCTATTGGCGAAAGTGGATTATCGGGGATGAATCAAAACTATTTGGGTAAAAGAAGTTTTGATTCTATTGGTGAAAGTGGCTTATCGGGGATAAATCAAAACTATTTGAGTAAAAGAAGTTTTGATTCCATTGGTGAAAGTAGCTTATCGGGGATAAATCAAAACTATTTGGGTGAAAAACGCATTGATTCCGTTTGGAGAAATAGTTTGACTGATTTTGATCAAAACTTTTTGGAAAAAAGAAAAGTTCATTATTTAAGAAAGCGACAATTGGACCCTATTGCTGGGAGTCCACTCACTGGAATGTCACAAAATTACCTCGGCAATTACCTCACTTCCACACGACGAGGTAAAAGACGTGTTGATTCAAGCGCACTATACCACACCGATCAAAAAGCGGTACCGGTCGGGCGACAGACACGAAATATGGATCTTCAGCAACGAGGTCACCTTATATTCAAAAGAAGCTCAGATTTTCCAGAAATAACCAGTAAGACGACAATGGGATCCCACACCTCAAGCCAAGGGACTCTTAAATCACCGCCAGAGACACAAGAGAACTATTTCAGCCCCATTGCCAACCAGCCGTTTCATTTCAAAGACTGGGACTTCCCTATGTCAGAACAAGATTTGCCCGACGAGAAGGAATCAATAATAGAGGATAGGTTCAAGCCATCAGGGCTTGATGCGGCCTCCAGGACTAAGTCGTTGGTAGCCGCCGACAACTTGGATAGCTTATGGCAAGATGGGGAGAGTAGCAGGGATGAAAATGAATATGGTGGCGTAGGAGACATCGAAGCTCATAATGTTGGGGAGGAAAACATGCGGCAAAGTGAGTCGGAGGAGGGCACCGTGACAGGCCAAAGTGGGGGAAGAACGGAGAGGGATGCAGCCCAGTCATCACGTTTCAGGACAGAAGATTTACAACATCACTAACGTTTGCGACTTGGTTTATGATACTAATTATTTTGTTAATTTTGGGTGAGGTTGGTGATGGGGAAAAAGTAAAGGGGTGTGGGGTTCCGGTGTTTACTTTATATTTTTTCTTCAGTTTCTTTCAAATAGTTTTACCAGTGGTTCTAACTTAGAGATCTGTTGATGATTATATCCACATTACATGAAAGGATGTTTGGAACTGTTTGGAATTCAAGAGGCACGATCTTATCGAATAGCGCATGTAATTCTATGCTGCCTTGGAACGCTCAAAATGGGTTGGCCAAGACCATGATGCGCTTGTATAACACAATAAGACGACTCATTGGGCCACAGTTTGAATGTAGACTGCCAGTCTGGAATACGAACCCAACAATTAGGCCATCACTGTTCACAATGATGGATTATTCAAGCTGTTTTTATGTCAAAAGTTTTTTTAAAATGTCTAGTTGGACGGGCAATTTTCCTGATACATCACACCTAGATAACAAATCAGGCCAGAAGAATGCAATGAGTAGTGGGACCAGAAGATGAAGACATCGCGTCAGAATAAGGTGACTTTAATCTCAAACAAAACATGGAATCTTCTTACAAGACTTCAAATGTGCACTCTTGGTGATGTATCAGTTAAACAAGAAAAATCCCGTGTGAAAATAAAAAAAACGGCCATGAAACCGTCACACCCACACTGTCAAGTCAGCTAAGACAATTTACTTTTTTCTCAGTAAAATATTAGTGACGCATGAACTCCTTGTTGATACGGGAAAAGTCCAAGTGGTTGATAGCAGTTTAGTTATTTATTTATTTAAAGTTAGTGGTGACAACATGAGATGATAAACTTACAATTAAAATCTAAAAGTTAAGACACCTATATACTCTGCCCTTTAAATCTGCTGCTGCTAACATTATTTTGTTCAGTTTTTAAAACCAAAAAACAACTATAGCCAAGTAGTAGTGTGTTGAATACACTTGTTTGGAATCCCTGTGCGAAGCTATCGAATCCTAAACTCTTGTCTTGATGCGGCGATCTGGCGTTATTACCAGACGTGTAAGAATGGGGACCGAGGGACCCAGGCTTTCACTAATGTCGTTGTACCGACTGTACGCAATGGGTGGGGTGGCTGTGAGAGCCAGTGGGGAAAATCAAAGTAATACGAGATTTATCTTTAGTGAATGACTCATGTTACTCGGTCCACGGTTTGTCTGTCTTGTCAGCTTTTAAAGATGACAGTCCAACTAACGGCACACCGTGACATCCGTATATGGCGCCCTGCTTGGGGGGAGGAATGCTTGATTTCTCCTGGTTTACACAAGTTTAATCTAACATTAAATAACTAGTAAAAAGGTTTATTCATTCATAAAGTGTTCTTTAAAATAAAGGGTCGTTGATAACAAAATCTCACCGAGAATCACTGAACTAGCCAATATGTTTTCAATGGAACGCAGCAAGGATTATTAGCTCAGTCCGGCAACATAAAATTTGATGGACATAAACATTTTGGATACCTCAAACATTCAGTTATTCAGTTTCTTTACTGATAGACATTACTTGAAACAAATTATGGAAACGTATGCCTGTAACTGTAGCAGTAGATTAACAGTGACTATACACATAAAGGCCCCTTACATAACTGTAAGGGTAACTATAGATGTAACGGTATCTATGTACCTGTAACCGTAACTTAAGCTGTTATGATATGAAACCTGTAACGGTACCATTATACAACTCTTACTTTATCTATAGCTTTTACGATAACTGTAACCGTAATAGTAGCTAACTATAATGGCACCTTTACTTTTCTCTATAAATTGTAACGGACTAACCGAAATACAAGCATGTTGGCCAGACTTCGTGCCTCTATAAGTTAGATTCATTTATTCCTCTCTGTAAAGACAGCTTTAATGATGTCAACAAGTTTCACAGTGATCTGAACCATTATTCCAAAGCCAGCTGTACACGTGATAATGACGTTAATGAACTGACAGAATAGGGTGAAAAATTGTGACAAGCGGTGGCGCCATATATATTGACGGTTGCTAAAATTGTTACGTCCATGCCATTTTCTTTTATTTCTTTATTTTTGCTTGCTTGCATTTTTTCAGATTACTCTTCTACTGTTATAAATAAATGATCGTGATGAAGATTTCTCCAATAAATCTATGATGTCAGCACCAGAGTCACGTGTTGTTTTGTTTCATTTAGGAATTTTTAGGTGTTATAACGTTTGCCAAATTTTGGCGACGCATAACCAGAATTAAACCTTTGCATTGAGAAACAGGTGTTGACAAAGACGTGGGCAGAGCGTTTTTATAGAAAGATTTTTTTTTGAAAAGGGTTTGTAAGTTATATATACTGTGATTTGGATTGGGGGGGGGGGGTGGATGGAAGCAGAAACAGGGCTGACGTTTCTGTTGAGGGGCTCTGTAAGTCAATCCCCAGAAAAAAATGCATACATTCACACACCTGGTTATAGTTTCAGTGAAAGCTACCAGCGTTTAATTTGGGGTTGGGGGGGGGGGGTGTTAAAGGAAAAAAATTAAATAATGTATAATGTATATATTTAATTAGTCACTGACATCTGCCGAGTGAATCATACTTTGCTCTGTTTCTTCTCTAGTTAAAGTGTAGTAACATTAAGAAATTAGCCTGTCAATGTAAATAGAAGTAAAATGTTAAAATGAACATTCAAATAAGGGGGAAAAACATTTTACACACAAAAGCACCCTCAAATACCTTAAATTCTCAAGCAACCCCTGACATTTTGTCAGGCGACTCCCAAGCGGGTCGTGACCCATAGATTGAGAACCACTGCCTTAACATATAAACATAACAAAGGAATCAAACATGGAGCGGGGCTTCGCTATATGCGTCAGTGTTGCTAGTCCACACACGCAAACTTTGGCCACTCAGTGCCATCAGCCAGTCAGCATGTTAAATGAAATATCAATTGTAAACAGAAAGTACCATGGTCGTAACCAAAGCTATGCATCTTGCTAAGACAAACAACTACATAAAATTCGCTGCAAATGCATTATTATTTTCAGAGCATTGCAGTTTCAATTAGCTTTCTTACATTTATCTTCGCACCAATCGTTCGTCAGTTTTCTATTATTATTTTTTTAATTTAGTTTAAGTTACACACAATTATTTCAAAATTTGTCTCCATTGGGTGAAACACATTAAAGGAAATGAGTAGATAATTTATTTGTTTTTAACACCTGGTTCACGTTATGTTTTTGCCGGGTCCGGGTGGGCTAACACTCGGCATTTCTGGGTATCCGGGTCACCACCCGGCTCAGCCCTAGTTTTTAGCTTCATTATTTAGCTCCCCACTCATTCCAAGCGTGCCTTGCTAAAAAGCCATGGCACTCATTGCTGCTGAAACCTATTAGCCTCGATAGAATTCAGCACTCTTTAGGGGATTTTCTAATGTTTATCTTCTTTCGACAGTTAATCTAGTTAAAGCCATTAACTTTAGCAGCTATCTATTGAACGGTCAACGTCCGATATTATTAGGAAAAATAAAATGATTGTTAACCCATATGTTGTAATTGATTATGTAAATTTTCATTTATTTACTTGTACTTCATTATAAAACAAAAAAGCACAGTTAATTACTTATTTAATGGTTCTATTACATTTTTCGTCTTGGCTTAGGCACAAAGAAACAACAATCAAAAAACAAATTTTGAAAAAATATACGTTTAAAACAAGAGAAGAAGATATTCTACTTCAACAGAATCGGGTTATACAAACAGAGAATAAATGTATATATATACACACATATATATTTCATAACATGGTTTCGATTATTTTGTTTATTTTTTTATATGTCGTAAATACATAACACATTTTTTTTCTCATTCATAAAGAGATCGGTTTTTTCTGCTGAGTGGGGGGGGGGGGGGGGGGGGGAGGGGGGGTTATAATTTTAAAACTTAAAAATATACCGTTTGTTCTGTTATCATTTCTCCACAGCAAGGTTCACAAACGGAAACATATAATCTCTTACACGTTGTTTATTTATTGATTTAAGTGATCTAACAGTTTTGCAAATCATGGTGGACATGGCTGAAGGAATGACCGTCTGAGGCGTCTGATCCCAGTGCAGACGACCGTAGTTCGCCCATGTCACAATAACCAGTACTCTGTCTCTTGTCCCCGGCCTAATATAGCTACAAAGGCATTGTATAAACACATGGTAACCGAAGTTTTTATCTTAGCTTATCATCATGGGTCTTAACGCTGAGATTCACCGGATGGAGATGAGGAATTCTTTCAGAGGACAAACGGAAATGTGTGTCAAACCTTTCCTTCTTTTCCCCACTTTTTTTTTATTTTCGATTGAAACGGGCTCATGAGAAGAAGTGACAGTAGAGCTGTTTTAATGAGCAGGGAAACAAATTAGTGGATAGAGGACGAGTGCGTGGGAGTGTCCAGATACATCTTACTGTCTGGAAATATTAGTTCTCAATATGTATTATTATTATCTACACTTAGTGGGGATTTTCATTCAAATATACAACTGGGTTGTTGTTTAAACGACACTCATTGGATAACTGCACCCCTGGGTTCTCTGTACAACCAGAGAAGTCATCCCCTGCCTCGGATATTTAAGGGACAAAAAAGTTGTGATTTAGAAAAGAATATCATACAATCAACTTTGAATGCAAAAAAGAAGTGTGTGGGGGGTGCATAAAACCCCTGGGTTTATTGTTTCAACCCCACCCAACCCTCTTCTTGGGATTCCTAAAACTACTGCCCTGGTTTTGTTCTTAACTAAAGCTCCTTTTATTTGAACCACAACCCTGGGTTATTTACCTTATCCTAGTTTCTTTGTTGTTTTTCTAATTTGGTTTTTTTACAATCCTGGGTTCCTGTTTAAACTATACCTCTGGCCTCATGGTATAACCACATACATGTGTCATCTAATATATGCCGGTACTCTCGCTAACCATGTCTCTGCCTTGCAATACCCCGTCCCGGATTAGACTAAAAGCAAAGTAGGCAACACATACGGACCCCGTGCCTCTTACGGGCCCCATGAACCTATTTTTATGAAGATATTTGATTGCTCCGCTAATTATCATAATTTTATTTGGTAATATATAAAATTGGGGGGGGGGGGCAGGGGTCTTTATCGGGCACTGCTTATACCCCAGCCAAATCAATAGATTTAAAACGACTTGATAGGGTGATTGGTGGCTGAACTTCAAAAAAGCGTTATGTTTCTCAATCAAATGACTCTGACTATCAGCCGTTTTAAAGGGGATATTAAAATAACGGCGCACTGTGTTTATATGATTAGGATTGGAAGTCCTATAGCTGTCTTGGCTTAATAGTTAATAGGGATAGTATTAAACATGAAGTTTCGGTGGATTCGAAAGCCTCTTGGCCCTGCCAAAAAAAAGGATGTAACGCTTTAAACTTGAGATCGATACGGCCTACCTCAGTTAACTTACAAACATTGTCTCACATCAGTATATGATCATCTGTATCGATCCTGCCCGCACTTCACATTACTGACACAAAAAGCGGGGAGGCGTTGAGTAGGGTATGCATCCCTCGTGCGCAAGATTCTTAAGAGGACAGCTGCTTATGAACTCTCTGATGGCCCTGATTTCCCTCCCCAAAGGGAACTTGCTAATAAGCCGGCAGTGGCAAACAGTTTTGTTGTTGTTTTTTTTTAAAATCATAATCTGCTTGCCGTTTTCGCCACAAGGTACATGTATTACAGAATTGAATGCAGCTCGGGGGGGGGGGGGGTATTAAGAAAACATTTTATGTCATTTTTTTTTAAAAAAGGATTTAAATCCATTTCGTTCGGTATGTTAAAAAGAAAGGTGTACTCGTCAGAAAAGTCTTATATGTATATCAGGCCTGCTGTAAAATAAGAATATCACAAACAAGCAGGCTTCAGAATAGTGCTAGAACTGAGCGTGGAAATTTTTTTAACCAGGCCTATTATCCCAAAATAGATTTGTTTACATCGACATTAAACCTCTCTCCCCACCCCCACCCTTTACGATTTCATAGTGAGAAAAGCAAAGACTGATATAAAATGGTTCGTTGAATCTATTTATGCAGAGAAGAATAGTATAAATATAAGAAGAATAAAATAAAAGCGCAAAAAAAAAAAAATGAACACTATCCTCATTATGGAACGAAAAGATTTCTTTCCACTTCAGGTCTTGAAGCTATGATATTTAATTTTTGATAAAATAACATCACAATTGGTGCTATTTGATATCAAATGAAATTGGATAATGTATTCGGGGTTAAACTGATTGCTCTGCTCTGCTTTTAGGTTCATTATGGTGTTAAATCATTGTTTGAAAAGGTAGGTTGTTGCGAAAGTCAGTACCTTTTTCGACTGCCTCGTCTTGTGCAACTTTGAAAGCCTTCGCAGCTCTTGGCATCCTTGAGCATATAATAAAACAATTGGCATTATTTTGTTTTACTATATAGTATAGTGCGTTCAAAAAGAAATTTGACGAAAATTTTAACGTCTGAACTGAAAAAAAGATTCGACCAAATTTCCGTTCTATCAAATTTCCGTCGATCAATTTTCCGTCGACGAAATTTCTTTCGATCAAATACCGGTAACCCACATTACCACAACATTTTGGTGACGTTTGTCTATTCTAATGGTGCAGTGTTAAAAGAACAAAACTTTATGTCGCAACAAAGGGGTATTTTATCACGGTTCGCCGACCCCTGGCAACTTCTTGGTCATATTATAAAATATTTAGCACAGTAAATTTACATAGGTTTTAAAATAAACTGAGCAGTGTAGTGAATCTCGAGGCATTAATTAATTGCAACCTTCGAGATATTCAAGGCGCGCACACAGAAAACCCTGAAACTAACGAGATGTTATATGCTTATACATACACACACACACAAACCACTGCAAGTGTAAAAGTGTTTTAACTTAAGCTTACTAAGCAGACACACAAAACAATGCAACTGTAGAGTTGTTACAGGCTTACACTGACACA
Source organism: Omphiscola glabra (assembly GCA_964017045.1). NCBI lineage: Eukaryota > Metazoa > Mollusca > Gastropoda > Lymnaeidae > Omphiscola > Omphiscola glabra. Next base: position 22,395,113 of record OZ024805.1, read on the forward strand.
CATCCCTCAACAACGTTAAGATATTTAAGGCACATCAAAATGTCCAGGACTCTATATTTTGGGATTATTAATATAAAATTGTATAATAGCTCGGTTCCTTTTCTCGGGTTAAAACAATAGAGAGATCTATTCTGAACAAAGTTAGGCTTATACACAGGGTTGTCTACACAGGGGGGTGGGGGGTAGACGCCCATGCTCGGAGGGAGTGTAAGTATAATAATTAAATGCATCCTTAACGTAGTAATTGGATGTTGTGTCCGCAAGTAATGAGATGTCGGTAATAATGAACGATTTGTGAAACATTTTTTGATAGATGTGTTCTTGAGATTGTGTAGGATGGCAGAAACGCATTTCTGACCATAGGCGTAGGGAAATCTCCGGAACCTGAGATTTATCTTAGTCTATTTCGGATTTTTTCTTCTGTATATAAGATATAAAATTTAAAAATTCAGAACTTTCCGCTGCGTCTAGGTCGGTCACAAAAGTTTAATATAAGTTTTATTGCTGCACACAAATGAACTCTTTCCTCTGGGCGTCTTTCATGTGCACGGTGCGTTAGATTATTATGCTCATTACAAGAGAAAATTGTGTTGAGTGTTCATTTATTTCACGTTCTGAAACGTATCTTTATTGAATAACAAACCTTTTTCCAAATTATCAACAGTTGTGACGAACGAAGTTAAATTCACCATACCAAATATAAATTAAACACTTCTCTTTAAAAAAATAAGATGAAGAAATAAGCATAGTCTTTAAAGCGGCCAATATATTTCCATGTGTCTTATTTAGGAAGTTAATGTTGAATTTGGCGAAGCAGAAAATGTTAAGCTGGTATAGTAAACTAATATTATCTGCCTTTCCAGGTTCATCTAAAAAAAATTAAATATGAGAAAAATCAATGTACAATTATATTTTATTAGAATCAAACACATTGGCTGGTAGTGAACCCATCTTATGCTGTAACTAACTCAAGACAAAAACAAAATACGGCATTTGTCACACAAGCTAGTCAACCATAATATGCACAAAGAAAACTAACCCCACACTACTTAATTGATATCATCATTATATTTTTTTATCACCTATAGGAGTTATATAGGAAATAAAATTGAACTCTGACTATCTGGCTATGAATTAAAACGACGAAATAGTACCAAGTGTAAAATATGTATGCCTACATGTTGAGTGACTGTACCCTATATGTATAACTCTATGTACATGAGTGACTATACCAACTTGGTTCCAATAAATCTACTTCCATCACGCTATTTTAAATGTAAGCCCAATTTTTTTTTTAAATGTCAATTCAATATTGAGAAATCCAATTTGCTCATTACTCTTCTTAAATCCAGCATTTATATAAAAAAAATACAAACTTCCACTTATTTCTAATGCTTCAATTTCTTTGTTGTGATAAAAATACATTCACTGAAGCCAAGCCACCACAAAGTTATATCCTGTCAATTATGTAAATAGCATTGTCAAAGCCAAGTTGGTTGAAGCATGACTTCAGTTTCCATGCAAAGACAAGAACTGTCAATGTAGAGCCCAATGAAAATAAAATACCATGTTGTGTTCAGTGTGCATTCCTTTAACTTAGAACTATTTTAATGGATCACATCATACAGGTCAACTGAATAGTTTTGTGAATTTTCTGATAACACCTAGTGGTTGGGCAGTATCCATTAGAAAATTAGGCAACAAAAGGAAATGGGGAATTTGACAAAAGATTGTTAACAAATAATGGTCGGACAGGTGATGAAATATGGTTGTCGACAGTTGATGAAATGCGGACAGTTGATAAAATGTGGTTGGACAGTTGATGAAATGTGGTTGGACAGTTGATGAAATGTGGTTGGACAGTTGATGAAAGGTGGTTCGGTGGTTCACAAAAGGAGTTAGAAAAGATAAAATGAAAATGGTTCAACTGATGACTAAAAGAGCCCCGTGCTAGTCCTATGACTGTAACAACTCTGAAGTTTTGTGGGAAATTTATTTTACACTTTTTAGCCTTTTTTTTTTTTAAAGACTTCTTTTTAAAAAATAACTTTTTTTTTTGTATTGTCTTATTTTGTGCTTTTTAGTTAGACAAAGTTTCAGCTCAATTGGAGATCAGGCAGTGGTTCAAAATTGAGATACAAGATTTGACCCAAAGAGGTCACTCAAGGGTAAGTGGAGATTACTCATGACCAACTGATCATGAAAGGTTGTATTTGTATTGACATGATGGGGGAAGAAAGGGGGGGGGGGGGGGGGAGAAATTGTACAAAGTTTCAGCTCAATTCAAAATCAGGAAGTGGGTCAAAACTGAGATGCAAGATTTGACCCCGATAAAAGCGTGTAATAAAGGGTTTCATGCATCTTTCAAAACTGTAAAAAAATAATTTTAAAAACAACCAAAAAATACAAACAATGGTAAAATAAATTTAATGGAACAATTAATTTAAAAATAACTCATCAACTTTCTCACAAACCTCAGAGGTCATGAGTTCATGAGTAGGTTCACTTGTTGGTAAGCGATCAGAGATCACGAGGTTGAGATTTTCTTCACTTGATGTTGGGTTGTCTGAGAGACCTTTATTAGGGAGAGGGATAACTGATGGTTCAGCTGATGAAACGTTTTTAGCTGAGAAAGTTTCTACATTATTAGAGCAGGCAGCGTTCTGTGCATGATGGCTTTGTACGTGCCCAGTTGGTTTGAGCAACCTGTCAGTCCTACGGAGATGACAAGCTTCTTGGTAAGGTGGGTTGATGGGGGACTGTGTGGGTTTGTGATATGTGTATGTCTCACCTGGTCCAAGCTGTTCATGAAATAGGGAGAGATTTTAAAGTTTGCAAGAAATTTAATTCAATAACTGAAATCATTATCTCTAAATAAAAATGTAGAACTTTAATTGAATTTTATCTTTAAAAAATGGTGATATCCACTTGAGAGAAATAAATAATATATTATATGGAGAAATCTATATTTTTGTTGAGATAACATTGAATTCACTAGGCAGTAGGGTGATTCCCAAAGAATTCATATTGCTTCACTTTACAGCCTTCAGGTCCTATTGGATTTTAATTATTTTGGAAATCAGATAAATGGTACAAGTTTTTACACATATAGTATTTTTCATTATTTAAGTTATTATAATTTATTCAGCGCCTCAAAAAAGAAAAAGGAAAAGGACAAATAAAAATGAGTTCCTAGCAAAGAATTTGGGCAGTGATCGGTTATAAGCAGGAAACAAATGTCATTTTGGACAATAAAACATGATATTACCTTATTTTTACTTCATTATAATAAATTAAAATTGCTAAATTATTTCAGAGAATGAAATTATTTGTTCCTCGTTTGTAAAATTTAAATAGCTGCCACTTATAATTATTGTTACGAGAGGCTGTCATGGTAGGTGAACTAAATAACATAACTGTCCACATACATGGTTTCTCTAAGAAGAGGATTTTGATATAGTACAAATTTAGCGTTAAACCCTAACGTAATATCAAGGGTCCAGTGTGATTAAAATGAAACACTTTATTTGGTAAAATGTACACTTCAAATTTAATATCTTATACAATATACAGATAGCATATGATGAAAAGATATAATTTTAACATCTTATACAATATACAGATAGCATATGATGAAAAGATATAAATTTAACATCTTATATAAAATACAGATATCATATGATGGAAAGATACAACTTTAGGAACTTATGTATTAAAATACTTTTTTGGCCCTGTTCAGTATAATTTGGTGCACATATATAAAGTGTATGCTATACACTTGGCGCAAAATTATATTGAATGAATTCTGCCAGATCGAGACTACTGTATTTTAATATATACATAGATATATGGAAATAAATATTTGTACTTAGTGGTAATATATGTACTCACCACCAGTGGATAAGTCATGTGAGATTGACATGTTAAAGTATAGATGTATTGATAGAGTAAAAAAACACATAATTATAGATGCACATTGTGGCATAGATTCTGTTTTTATAAATGTACTCACCTCCAGCGGATAGGTCATGTCAGAGTCGAAGCCACTGAGATCACCACAAGCCAGAAATGGAACAATGACACGATTTGGGCCCTCCAGCTCATTAAAATCAACCTCTAAAAAGACAAGATTAAATTATTAAATTTAAAAAATCACACTTTTTAGAAGCCACTGAAAAATAATCATTCTCCAACAGATATTTAGAGCAGAATATTGGCCAGGGGTGCTACAATGAAATTAAGTCCTACAGGAAAATGAAAAATGAAGTTGTTGACTAAACCCTGAAAGAGTTTTGTTTAATGAAACAGCTTCAGTGTGATGATAAGTATTTTATTCAATTTTTTCCAAAGTGGTTAAAACACCTTATATGCCATAAATCACACTAAGAGCAAAGTACTTATGTTAGAACCTTGGGGGGTTGTTACTTTGAATTATACATCATAACCTAATATTCCTTCACAATCCAATACTTTGTATTACAAATAATTTAACAAAAGAAGTTATTCACCATTACCAAGTTTAAGTCCATAAAATCTTGCTCAATAAATTAAACTACATTTTCAAAAACGGCAGTAAATAAGTGTTTTATCTATTATCTATCTTTTGTTTAAATTAATTAAGAGGAATAATATTCTTTAAAAAAAATTAAAACAATTTTCCTTGTAAGCTGTGCACACTTGTACACAAAAAGGGAAAAGGTGAATACAGCTTAAAACAATGTTCCCAGTAAGCTATGCAAGTGTACACACATTGGTAAAAACTGAGCACACAAAAAATTTTGAAAACAGGAAGAAATTGTTCCTCTCCCATACTCTTGAGGCCCCAAAACATAATCCACTTTACTAGATTGCAAAATGTGTTACCCCACTGCAATTTGGCTTTTAAATTCTAACTTTGGACAAGAATTAAAATATCAAAGAATATTGTTAGCTCATTACTATTTGCAGATCTGCACTTTTCATGACTTATGATTGAAAATCAAAAGATCCTAAAGAGAAAATGAACTGCTACTTGTTTCAGAGGATTGGCTGACAGAAATAGTTATAACGTCAACACCAAACTGTTAAGATCCAGTTCAAAATGTGCTGAGCGATATATTTTCTAATAACACAGGAAGTTGTGTAGATATAATTTTGTTTCTTATTTCTAACCTTCCGCTTTGTTTTCAGTTTTAAATTGTATTACTTTTGTAAACTAAGAGTTAATAATATTTATAATTTGATTTCTTGTCTGACATCCATGTTCATGTACACAGTGCACTTTTTTTTTCTTCTTAACTTTGCACAACGCCAAAATATTTCCCCACAGAGACTAGAAAAAATTAGAAGGTACATTATTTATACAGACCTGCCAAGAAAAAAAATCTGTAGGGGTGGTGCATGCGGGGGGAAGTGGGGCCACTGCCCCCCAGGATGCGCCGACCCGGGGGGGGGGGGGGCGTTGGTTTAAGATCTGTGAACTAATGCACTAGCCTTTTAAATAAAGAAAGAAATATAAAGTTACCTCCATTGTCTTTGAAGAGTCCAAAGAACATGAGAAAATATACAGATTTATACAGTACAGGACAGAAGATCCCTTTTATTTACATCTGTACACAGGCTGCTAAGACTAAGAGTTCAGTTTTCCTGCCTATCCCTAGTGGCCTTTTTGCATTTGTCCAACAGCTCTTTGGACAACTGGAAATTACCATTGCAACTGATTTTAGATACAAGAAAGTTACTTAGTTAGAAAGATAAACGTTCATGCTTGCCCTTGTTACATTGAAATTTTTCTTCAAAATCTTCTAGCAATCTGCAAGTGTGGTAACATTTCTTTGACTCTAGCATTAAAACGATCGGAGTTGGTTGGAGAAATATTTCCTTCAATAAGAGAGGTGGTCAATAAAACGGTCGGAGTTGGTTGGAGAAATATTTCCTTCAATAAGAGAGGTGGTCAATAAAACGGTCGGAGTTGGTTGGAGAAATATTTCCTTCAATAAGAGAGCTGGTCATTAAAACTTAGCAAAGAAATTAGACATGGATGTCATAGATTCACTGAACTTTTAGCTGCAGTTGTATAACTTATAACTTTATCTTGTTGTTTTGTGTTAAAATATGTTTATTAATATCATTGTACCCATCACTTTCAATAGATTTATCCATTTAAATTTAATTAAGAAAAACCTTAACAAACAAACAAAAAGTCAAAACAAAACTGAATTATTTTTAGCTTTGTAAAAAAAGGATGAATCGCGATCGGATCAAATGATAATTGAAGAATGATTTGGAGATCGCGGCTCGCTTCGATAAAAACAAGGTAGTGTCGTCACTGTCTACACGTCAGGCAACAGGACTGATGATTGACTGATTGACTATATTAGCGGTCACGTGACAAGGCTGACGGACAAATATCTCGCGCAACTTTGCTACGGCGGTCATGTGACATGATCAAATATATAGCAGTAATAATAGTAATAGCCGGGCGAATATCTCGAGAGCATATTCGTCCGGTCGCCCGACATGTAGTCACTACGTAAAAATAAAGGAATGCACCACTTCATGTCGTATACAATTTTGTATTTTTTTGTCGCTTTCAGATTTTTATGACGGGTGAAAATTATAATGTTCGGAAAATCGGAATTTTAAGAGGTTTGTCGGAAGGTCGGAATGAAGGGTAAAAAATCCGTATAATTACGACAAAATCGGAAGGGTTGGCAGGTCTGTTTATAACACTTAAGTTTTTGAGGAACTACAGGAAAAGATCAACTAATCTACTTTAATAATGAATGTTTGTTTGCTTTTAAAAAAAAAAAAAAACAACAAACAAATGACACAGATATCCCTGAGTCAACAATAGAAAGCAAACTTGTTTCTCATTATCATACTAAATGTATTACAAAAAACATGTACATCATCTGAATTCTGATTATCATTCCAAGTGGCATATGAACCCATGTCAAACCTGACAAAAATTTATTTTATATCCCAGTAAAATGTCATGTGTAGTATTTTATCTTAATTTTACACCTCAATGGTTAATTCCATGTCTTATGTAATGAAAATATCAACATCGTCATGGTATTATTTCAAAATATGATTGTGTAGTGAAAAAATTTTCTTACATTTTCTTCTATTCTATATTAAACCTTTCATTATCTGCATGTAATTCTCTGACCAAACACTAAATAGTGCCATAAATGAATAATAATACACAAGTATTATCAATATACTGTGATAACGCAAAATAATCATTGATGGCATCATTAAAAAAAATGCATACAGTATTGCATATGTATTTCTGAATATGTCATCAATTCAAGTATATTACATGATTTATAGTTGATGTGACCCTGTTTTCAAAAAATTAATGTCTGGCTGATGTGTTTTAATTCGTGTCCTGGTCATTGACTTTGTATTCAATCTGTCTTGACAGAAAATCTGCCTCTATGTTATCTTTACCTTTTTTGATTTGATTTCATATTGAAAGTCTAGTAATATTAAAACCATCTGTTGATTTTATTATTTGCTATCTTCTTTTTATTTAGTGCAATCAGTGGTTTATGATCAGTTAACAGCAGACCTGTTTACCCTCACACTCTTAAAATCGTACAATATCATCACAAAATCATTCAATACATTATCTTAATAGTAAAAAAAAATAGACATACAGTATATATAATTTATATAATGTATGCACCTCAAAATCGTACATTGTACGCCAAAATCGTAAGAGTAAACAGGTCTGGTTAACAGATTAAATTTTCTACTTAACAGATAGTTTTGTAGTTTTGTGACCAAATTGCAGCAAAACTTTATTTTTCAAAGGTTGAGCAGTTTATTTCTGCTTTGCTTAGAGATCTGCTGTGATATATTATTGGTCTCAATTTGTTATTAACCTCTTGCTTAAGGCAAGCTCCTAATGCATTATTGGATGCACCTGTTACTAGTGTGAAAAGTTTACTCAGTTGGTATTAAAATAATACTCTGAAACATTTCTTTAATAGTTTTCAAAGCTGTTTCACAACCATCCGTCCAATTTATATTTTTTGTTACTTTTGTTAAGTAGTTTTCTTAATGGCATAGTTATATGAGAAAACGTTGGTATAAAACCACTATAAAAGTTACATAGACTTAAAATAGCTTATATTTCCTTTTGGTTCTTTGAGGTTTTTATATTTTTGTATTTTCTTTTTATTCAATTCTGTTGGTTGATTTGCCTTTTTTCCTATTTTGAAACCTAAGAAATCTATCTGGTCTTTTGCAAACTGCAGTTTATGAGGCGCAATAGTCACAACATGTGCTCTTAGTTTTTCAAATACTTTCTTTAAAGTTTCCAGATGAGTTTTCATATCTTTTGAATGAATGGAGATATCATCAACAAAGTTTGGCATTCAAGTAAACATCATTCTCATAAACCTGGAGGATGTAGCTGTTGAATTGACAAGTCCAAATGACATAACTGTCCATTTAAGCCATCCTTCATCTGTTGCAAATGCAGTGTAGGGTATAGATTCTTATTGCAAACTTATCGGCCAAAATCCTCTGTTGAGATCCAAATGTGTGAATATTGTAGAAGAACCTATTTCTTCCAATATTTCTCTAGTATCTCTCATTGGTTCTGCATCTCATTGTGTGATTTTATTGAGTCCTCTACAATCACAAAATATTCTTACTTCCTCTCTATAAGCATAGGGTATAGGATATTGTTTTTGATTAAATTAAGGTTCCTGTGTTAATACAATCTTATCCATTAAAGTCTATTTTCAGTCACAACCTCCTTGAATGTCAACTGTTATATCTCTACAATTGTTGCCTCTCAATTGATTCCATACAACATCAAAATAGCACACACAAAGTTATACTATTACAGTTATCAAAAGATATAAATCTTAATAAAATGTTAACAGTCTCTGTTCATTCTACCATTCCTCTCTCCATTCCAAAACAAACTTCCATTATTCAACCAAACCTCTCTTTGGCCAGTTCCTCCTAAGTCCCAACACTCTGCATTTTAAACAAGAAATATGAACCATATCACTTGTCTCCCATTATTGGTTCACATATTCATATCTGTGACACCCTCCCTCTTCATTAAAATAAAGTTGGTTAATTATTTCATAGAAGAACATCCAAATCACATAATTATCAACATAGGGTAACAAATTGTGCATCTTAACTGATATCACAGTTTACAATGTGTGAAAGATGTAGGTTATAATGAACAGAAGAAGAAGTAATTCATGAGTACCACTAAAAATATAATTATTTTATAGAGTAACATCCAAATCAAATAATTATCAACATAAGGTAACATATTGTACATATTAACTGATATCACAAGATTTTTTTTTTTTTAAATATATAAGTTACATCACCATCCACCCATAGGTAATGAATTTCACTATAATGACCATCCTGAAAAATGTCTATATCAATAACTGCTAAGTCAAAAAAATATGCACACTGTTATTTAAGAAAAATTTTATGTTTTTATACAAACTATTATAAACATATCTCATTTCCATCGCACAACGTAATTGTGTCATAGAATTATATTTCTAAATTGTCTAAGTATAATTTTAAAAAAAATTGTTGCTAAACTTTTAAATTACCACATTTTAATTGCAACATCTGCTTGCAAAGCTTTTTTCTTGGACTCATGCACTTCATCTATCTCAAGCTTTCTTTTTTTTTTTTATTCAAGCAGAATAAATTTTTCCTCTTTCTGCTTTTCCAGATATAAAGTGTTTTCATAGTATATGATGAAGCTAAATTCAACAAATCTTTAGTTATGGGAACTTTATGAGGTCCTCCAGCTCTTCTGACTTGATAAGTTATGTCTTTGAGCACAGAGACTCTCTCTGTTTAAATTTTTGACAAGTGACATCTTTATTTTGAGAGAACCCTCTTTATACTGTCACCTGGCCATGTGATAACAAAAGGAGTTTCTGAACAATAACCCACAGCTGAGAAAACTCCTCTTTTTTATTGTGGAAAGCGGAGAAGAAAAATTCATCCACCCTTCTTTTAGATGGGGAGAAATTTCTGTGTTCCAATGAAATGTCTGTGATGATGGACTCAACCTATTTTTCGTACTGAGCCAAGATGGTGTCACACTTAAACTCTTCTACTCGTTTTGCTTCAAACATCACTCTGAGGACTCTGGTCAATTTAGCTTTTCCATTCAGCTTGTCTGTTTCAGACATCATGAGCCTTGGGACTTTAGTCCAGTCAGGACATGTTTTATTACGTATTATACATGACAAGACCAAACTTATTAGGAGAGTTGAGTTGAATTTAAAAAATTTTCACAAAATCTGAAGGTACTTGGAATAATATAACGAAAATTTCAATTACTATTAAACTTCTATTATAAAATCTTCTTTTACTTTTACTTGAAAATGTTATCAAGAAAATATAAATCTTGATAGTGTCAATGGTCTCTGTTCATTCTACCATTCCTCTCTCCATTCTAAAACAAACTTCCATTATTCAACCAAAACTCTAATGGACCAGTTCCTCCTAAGTCCCAACACTCTGTTTAGTAAAGAAATATTAACCAAATTACTTATCTCCCATTAGTGGTTTACATAGTATTCATATCTGTGACAAACAGAATGAGTTGAAAATTAATGTAAGCAGGTCACTTCAAGTTTCACTTGCTTAACTTTATGTAATTATACATTGATAGGAGCGGACAAAACAAATTAGCTTCTTCTTCATTAAAAAAAAACGTTACATAATTTACTTGTTAGAGAGGTCTTGATGTGTAAGATGGCTGCATGACACAAAATAAGTAGAGCAGATTAAATTTCAGTTGTCTTGCAATAACTTAAACATTAAATTGTCTTACAATAACCATTGTCAGTTGTCTTACAATAACTCACCATACTGTTGATCTAACAGAGGATTGGACATGTTGGGGATGTAACCGTCAGGTGGAAAGTACTTCTGGCATACAACAAAAGCTTCTGAAATTGGAAGTTTAAAATATAATTTTTGCATAACTGAAGGTTAAAAATGTGACCATACATAAGTTCAGTGTATTTTTATGCAGTTGGATGAGACAAAGCTTAGGGTCAAGAAGGGAGGAAACAAAGCTAGTGATCAAGGAAGATGGAAACAAAGCTAGAGGCCAGGGAGAATGAAAAAAAAAGCTCTAGAGATCAGGGAGGCAGCAAACAAAGCAAGAGATCAGGGAGGGAGGATATAAAGCTAGAGGTCAGAGAGGGAGGCAATAAAGTTGGGGGTCACAGACAGAGGAGACAAGGGGGGAAGGAAATAATGCTCTGGCTCAAGGTGGGATAAGATTAAGTTTGGGGGGTGTGAGGCCAGGGTACAAGATTATGGTTTAGGGAAGGAGGAAACAAAGCTCCCGGGAGGGAGAGATAGCGCTGGGGGTCAGGAGGGACAATGCTGGGGGTGAGGGAAGAAATAGACAAAAGAAAAGTTGGTTGAATGATGTAGCTTACAATGCTTGAATAATGTAGGTTATAATGATCAGAAGAAGAAGTAATTCAGGAGTACCACTAAAAATATAACTTGCTTCTTAATGAATGGTAATTTTTGGTGTGTTAAAAGCTTCAGCTGTCACCAGGCAGAGAGCCGTGTCCAAATGTGGGAGTTATTGGATGAATAAACCACAAAATGCACTCTGCCTGGTACACTGTAATAACCTACCTATGCTTGAGTTTCTGCTGCTACGAGGTTTAAAGACTGTGACCACTGGAAAGAAAATCTTCAGCTGCGCATACAGGAGAGTTACATCTTTGCCACGAAAAATCTAGACACACAAAAGATAAATTACATCATTATAGTTGGAAAACATTCAAAAATGGAAACAAGTAATTTTGTGAGCTAGAATTAAGAGCAGGCCTGCACAACTCAAAATGTAAGGCAAGCCATACTACGTCATGAAAAACTTGTGCGGGCCGAAAGAAAATAGGACACCGGGGAAGAAGCTATTAGGAAAATAATAATAATAAAGAATTTTTCGTTACTTACGAAGTAAATTTAATGTAACACATTCCATTGATTTTTGGTAACAAGTTTGTCGTATTCAGGAGATATATTGGAAGTGGCTGTTCTCAAGATGTCTTCCGAATGATCATCACTCAAAATGAGTGTTGCTTTCATTTATTAATGTTCATTATTGAAAATGTCTGTTCACATAGGTAAATGGTTCCAAACACTACTAAACGTTTTTAGTGCAACTTCGTAAAGATTTTTGTACTTCTCACGGTCCAGATATTTATAAAACTCGTGCAGGCTGTTCTCCCTGTGCTTGCTTCTGTAAATTGCCGAACATTGTAGTTCGATAAACATCAGCTGCTATTGAACTGGCATGTTCTCTGTACTCACGGAAAATGCATCTTCAATTAGTGTAAACTGAATTTCTTCTTCTTTAGAAAGAGTGAGTATTTTATCAAATTCTTCTATCAAAAGATTTATTTCATAAGCTATTTTTTTTCCCAGCTCAAAGTGCTTGTCCTGAGGAATATGCTGTGCACAAGTGGAGAAGTGACTAATTTCACCATTTAGTAACTGGGTTTTGAAAAGTTTCATTTTCATTTTAAAAGCTTTTACTGCTGAAAACATTTCAAATACAAGTTGTTGGTTACCTTTAAGTTGAACGATAAGTCCATTTAGATGTGTTGTAATATCACAAAAAAAGAAGAGGTCATGATTCCAGGACTCATTTTGAAGCTCAGGGCATTCCTTAGCTTCCTCTTCTAGGAATTTAGATATTTCCTTCTTCAAAGCAACACATCACTGAAGCGCTTTCCCTTGGCTTAACCATCTCACTTCTGCATGGTATAGTACATCTCTGTAGTCTGCGTCTATATCTTCAAGAAAAGCTTGACAAGCCCTATGTTTGAGTCCTCTTGATCTTATATGGTTGACTATTTTAACAACAACCCACATAACATGTTCTAAATGTAACACTTGGCTACACAAGGCCAGCACATGTATAATGCAAGGATATTTTGTTATTTGCCTTCCAATAAAATTTTCAAGAAACGAAACTGCTCCCTTATTAATATCCGTCATATTCCCACTAACTTTATAAAATCTTATCCCAACTTATCTTTTAAGCACTTTAACACTTCATTGAAGATATCTTTTCCGGTTGTGCGACCTGACGTGGAGCACACTCCAGCGAGTTCTTCTGTAATTTCTAGGTAATTTCACAATTTTTGTCAACACCTCTAATGAAAATGAGAAGTTTGGTGGTGTCTTTTAAATCTGTGCTTTCGTCTATAGCTAGAGAATAAAAAGAAAATTGACAATCTTTCTGCATTAATTGTTCTTGAAGATTGGTGGAAATGTCAGTTATTATTCTTTGCACTGTCATTTGCAATAAATTGACGTTTTTAAATAATACTGTTTTTTCCTGACATAATTCAAATGTGGCAATAAGCATCAACTTCTTTACAAATTCGCCTTCAGTAAAGGATTTCCCGGCAGTTGCGATTTCCCTTGAAATACAAAAGTTTATGTTGGTAGCAGTCTCATTTTCACAGCTCTTTTTCTTGAAAAATGTCTGCTCTTCAGTAGGAGTTTTTGATAGATTCGCTGCTTTAATGGATTTTTCATTTTGGTCCAATTTTGACAAATTAGGATGTTTTGATTCAAAATGCAGTAGAAGATTATGCTCTTCTGCACAGAAACTGTGTCACGACATATGAGGCACAGTATTTTGCCCTTGAACATTGTAAATAAGTATTTATTTGTCAATTCAGGATTAAAAAGTATGTGCTCCATCTCTAGTTTTCTCTTTTTGCATTGATTCATGGTGCTTAAATATTTCAAGTACATATCTATACGTATATTACCGAACTAAAAGCACAGAATATCAAAATATGTGAGTTCAATGCAACACTATTCTACACAATATTACAAAATAGTAAAAGGTTACTCTGCACAGAAGACACTAGTTTTGAACACACTTAAGCTACCGAATTGGTTATGTTGATTGAATAACATCAGGGGAAAGAAAATGTGTAATTAAATATTTACACAACGATAAAAAATTAGTTGATGTAATTTAATTTGATTTAAATAAACAAAACATTCCTTTCAAGTATACGTGTGGGGGAAAAAAAATTTAATATTTTTTTAATTGATTATTTAAAATTGAAATAAATATATATAGTTTTATACTGTTTTATATACCTGTCGTAATATTATAAATCAATAAACTAGGGAATATTAATTTATAATATTATGATTTTTCACCAAAGTCTTCGCAGGCTGTATGTTGTGCAGGCCTGGTTTAGAGAATTCTCCAAATCATAGTCAGGTTTTGATCACTAATATTACAGTACCTTGGCCACAAACGTCCCTCCTTTCTTCAGCACATGTGTGGTGATGTTTAGAGCCTGTGAACAAATTCAGTTTCAAATTCAATCTTATTGATGGAGACATGAGTCTCTTTTACTCTCACAACAACAGATGTCACTATACCAGGAAACAAATACACAAGACAGTTCAAAGTTGAATACATTCATTAAAGAAGATAAACAATATATAATCTTAGCCTTCCTTCTTACTTTTACATAACCCTGTTTATAGAATTACCATAGAGAGCTTTCATTAAGTAAAAATTCACTTATAACATATATTAAAATATCTTTAACTGATAACAAGAACTGCGTCTTTATTGACGTGTTGATAATTTACACTTTTTATTTTTTTTATGAAAACTTACAGCTAACAGCAACTGGGCTTGTATGTATTCATCTATGTCATGAAGACCAGTCACTGAGAAGAAAAAGATGATGAAAATTCGTCAACCACCAAAAATTTAATTTATGAGTATCTGGATATAATTTGACTATTTTCAGAGAAAGTGCATGTTTTCTTATAGCAAGAGGTTGTTGAAACCCTACCTGGGAGCCTCCCATGGTGCTGATCAACTGGTGTGCTTTAATATATTTTTAAAATTATGTACCACTTAATTCAAAGATAGCTAATGAAGCTTAGGTGGCTTTATCTGATAGATTTTTTAATCACAGCTACCTAACAGCCACACCATCTTTATGCTAACTTTAGGCTAACTTTATGCTACGTAAAATCATCTCCAATATTGCTTATTTTATTTAAACTTTAATGTTATAACAAAAAATTTTAATTAAAAAATTGGTATGTAATACTGTTTTCATGACATATAATTTTAATATAATTAGTCACATCATTGAATCCAACTATGAACTATAAATCAGATATTTACCATCTGGGGCACCATCACATACAACAAGATCTGCTTCTTCCCCATCAAAGTGTCCAATTATTGC
The DNA here is from genome assembly GCA_964017045.1 of Omphiscola glabra. Taxonomy (NCBI): domain Eukaryota; kingdom Metazoa; phylum Mollusca; class Gastropoda; family Lymnaeidae; genus Omphiscola; species Omphiscola glabra. The sequence goes on from OZ024805.1 coordinate 22,410,388, forward strand.
TTGAGCAGTAGATTTCTGAAGAAAGAATGTTCACATGAAAGAAATGTCACTGACCAAGACCAATTGAAAAGATTATGTTCAGCACTTGATTATGGCCAGCTCATAGGCCATGTGTTCTTATGGCAAAACAGTGCTTAAAATAACATGTTTAAAGGACATTTTTTTGTGGAATGAGTTCAGTGTAGGACTTTTCAAATCATGTTAATCTGGTATGATGATCATGTTTTAGCATAAGTCTTAACCCAGTAGCCAAATTATAATTGTAATTGTAATGAAACAATGTAGTTGTGTATTTCAGAGACAATCCTCTACCCAGCTAAGACAGATTTAATTTACTTAAGTTCTTTTTAAGACATTGCTAGCTTAAATATTTCATTTAACTTTAACTTTTATTTTGTACCAACATACTTATATTTTAATAAGTTTCATTTAATGACATTTTTTAGTGCTATAAAAAAAATTTAGATGAAAGTAAGTCTATTAAAATAATTATACTCTTATTTAAATTGTACTGCTTGTCACAGAACAGTTGTTACGGAGGAGGGCTCCTGTCCTGACTTATCACAAACTATGTTAATTTAGTAGTGGTTAGTACAGGACCGCTCCTCTCTGTGATTATATTTTGGGTGTCTAGGCGTTGGGACAGACAAAGCACAACGTAAACTTTAACGAAAACTCACAACTCCAAGTGTACAGATGATATAAATGTATTGATTTCTTGATGTTATAGGAATTAAAACTAAATCTATCGACGAATCTATATCCTTTTCAAAACCACCTACTATCTTCTCTCCCTACCTGAAGTGCCCCTAGCTCATTCATGATCCATCAAATGTGGTGCGACCCATGGGGAAGCCCCCGAACAAAACAACACCATTATGCACTGATAACAATTTAGCTCTGTCCTGTAGCCCCACCCCAGTCATTTGTGACACTGCTGTCACAGAGGGAAATAAAATTTTGTAAAAGATATTTTGTTTGTTTCATTATGTGTTTGCAGTTTAGTTATTTTAGATATTTCTTTACCTAAATTTGGCATTTTTATAAGAGGATGTCAACTGCTCCAACCCAGATTCACACAAGGTTGTTAGTTTTAATATTAGATTATCAACTTGAAAAAAAACATCATAAAATTTACATTTTCTAGAAAAAAATGCTTTTATGTTAAGTTCAGGGTTAACTCTATATTTGTATGTCTTGTGTTGTAACCAACAAGGTTTTACATGGAAAAAAACACCTTCAACAGACTGACCTTGGTGATATCCCCTTGCAGTTGAATGACTCCTGGTATAGGTGCCATAGCTTGAAGGTCTACTGCAACAATTTTGGCATCTGACTTGTTGCTAGCCTCACCCCTGGGTAATCATTACATACATAGCCTTATCTCATTTATAATTAAAGTGTCAGGCTAATGATTTTTCCATTAGTGTAGTTCGAGTTACAATCATTGTTATAAAAGTTCATAAACACTTATAAATGCCATGGGTTTCCAAATGTATTATTGATGATATAAGAATTGATCCTGTTACTGGCCAAAGCAATAACTAGTGTAAAAATAAGTGCATATGCTATAAGAAAATATATTTATTATATTCCTCATCTTTATCTTTTAAAAAAAATCTACTCCACCATTACCTTAATTTTTTAGCCAGAACTTGACTCCAGCTTCCTGGCGCTGCACACAGATCAACCACTTTTTTCACACCTGTTAGTAATATAATCATAGTTAACATTTTCATTTATAAGTGTTGGGTTACATAACCTCAGAAAGATAGCCCATACATAAGAAATAAATATATACACAGCATATTACAATAAACTGAATAAATAAGCTTTTGGCTGACAGTCAAAGAAAGAAGTAATAAACTAATTATTATTGTGTGAGGGCGAGGACACTAATATTTTATTTCCATTTAATATTCTTTTAATATGTTTTATTTTATATGTATTTTTTTATTGGTTTCAATTTTTAGGCTAGGAAATGCTTATTTTACAGCAAAAATAATTAAAATAATAAATATATATATATATACCTATATAGTACAAAATCCCATGATACAGCAAAAAATCTGTGATATATGTATACAAGTAAAAAAAATCACTATACAGTGAGCCATTGAAAGTGAACCCGCAATAGACAAGGGATCACTGTACATCCAAATGAACAATTTAATTTAACTCTTTCTATGATGTGTTATCTAAGACACAGTCATTACCTTACACAGAGTTATTAATTTTTTAGAGATTTTTCTATATACTTTTCCAAAACATGGTGGCACCCACTGAAGGATTTCCCAGGTTAAATTATTGCAGATGTGTCACAAAAAGGAAATGCATTGCAAACAAAGAAAATAGAGGTAAACAAGAATAGCTTTTTACATAAGCGTTTAAAGGATACAGTACCTTCAAAAATGTTGAAATCATCATTGATTTGCAAAAGTTTATAAGCACTTCTTGCTCTCCATCCTTCTTCTTTTGCTCTTCTGTAATAAACATCTCTTTTATCTTTGGAAGACCTCCCCATAATGTTAACAGAACCTGAAAGTTTATCAATATAAATAACATAATATAGTATTTTTCAGTAATTTATCAGAACTGATTTGTAACAACTATACACTTGCAGCCAGGGTCAGATTTAGCTAACTGGAGGCCCTAGTAGAACTGCTTGCAGCATGCATGCATTCTATTGCAGCCTGCCAAGCTAGTATTTTGTGTAGCACTTAATTAAGTGATTTAATGACTTTGACTTAAGACATAACATATATAATATAGGCAGAGGCGTAACTGGGTTTTTGGCGCCCTTGGCTAATTTATTTTTTTTATAATAAAAATTTAAAAATTAGAGATTTAGCGGTGCCCTTTTGAACAGGCGCCGGCCGGCGCCCTTGGCAACTGCCCCAATGCCAAGCTGTTGTTACGCCTCTGAATATAGGCCTATTCACACCTATTCATTCACTATTGACGCTCCATTAAATTATTAGGTATGCCAATTATTAAGAGTACTAAGTCTATGCAAAGGCCTATCTATGTCTGTATCATTCATAGTTCATTACATTTGTAACTGACATTACAGTTATTTTTTGTGTAACACCATAGTCCATACCATAGTGTTGCAATAGCTTCGACACGGTTTCTCTTTCATTTCAATATCATCAAAGGGATTTTCAAAATCTATAAAACACAACAGGCTAATTGTTACTATTGGCATTGGTGCCTTGCGTCAAAACCCTGGTTCCAATAGGGTCAAAACCCTGGTTTCGATAGGGTCAAAACCCTGGCTCCGATAGGGTTAAAACCCAGGTTAGGGATAAATTTATAGTTCAGGTTAGGTTTAGTTTAGGGAAACATTTAGGACATTTTTTGGTAAATGTGAAGAGATAGGCCCGCGTTTTTTACCATGTCCACCAACTTGATTGCAGTGACCCGTAAAATTTAGAATAAAACGTTTAAAAATAATGAAAAAATTTCCTAAATGCATCCTTAAACCTAACCTGAACCCTAAATCTATCCCTAAACCTAACCTGAACCCTAAAGCCATCAGCAAAATAATAATAAATATAAAACAGTAACTTAACAAAACACGCAAATTACGTCGTGGGCCAATCTCTTAGCATTAGTCGATTTGGTTATTAGGCTAATGTTGAGAGATATTACTGTGACTTTGTTAGGGATACATGTAGGGTTCAGGTTAGGTTTAGGAATAGATTTAGGGTTCAGGTTAGGTTTAGGGATACATTTAGGAAATTTTTTCATTATTTTTAAACATTTTATTCTTAATTTTATGGTTCATGGCAATCAAGTTGGCAGCCATGGTAAAAACGCGGTGATATCTCTCAACATTTACCGGTTATTATTTTTTAATGTTTGATTCTTAATTTTACAGGTCATGGCAACCAAGATGGCGCACGTGAAAGTGGCACCAATAGTATCAAATTACCAGACAACACTAACACTGAACACATAGTCTGACATAATCACACTCTCACTGTAGGCCTACTCAATTCTCATTTGAGAAACAAAATCACACTCTCACTGTAGGCCTACTCAATTCTCATTTGAGAAACAATCAATCACATCGATCACTGACTATCAGTATCAGTAAGAGTATCATCACCCACCTCAGTCCTCGGATTTGATTATAAGAATTATCCAGCTTTATAAATATAGTTAATAGACTTAACGTCTCTCATTAATTTCCATTGCCATGGCTATGATAATTTTATTGATTTTCATTGATTATTAATATAGGCTACTAGTAGGACAGCATGTGTGAGTGTGAGACTGTTTTAGCAGAAGTTAGATTTAAAAAATCGTCTGCTTTGAAAGTGTTTGGTTTCATCTACATACCAAAATGAAAATGACATATCTTATTGCTACGGGATAACTTATGCAGAAGTCTATTTAGTAAGTAAGGGATTCTGTTTCACTAAAAAAACAATTTGTCGAGTTATTATAATAAACAATTCTCATAAATATTTGCTTTGTGCATATTTTTGAATCATTGCTTACACTGGCAATGACAGTTATTTAAATAGCTAACCAAATACCTAATTTTAATATCATCATTGTTACGTACCGCTACATGCTTTTGACAAGTTAATCTGTTTAAAGATTTGGCTCGTAGAATGAACAATATTTAACAAAGGACTGAAAACCAGCACAATCCTCGAAAAATTAAAATATTAATTTACACTCACACACAAAGAATACAATATTGTAATTATATAAGTTAAATATTATAACGTCTCGAAAATGTATAAGTATAGTAAAATTTGCGAAAATATCTTAGCTAGGAAAGCTGTCGGACTATAACTAAATGCCTATATACAGGCATTTAATCAGAACCCTCAAATAAAGACATTTTAGAAATTGTGTCACCTGATAGCATTATTTAGAACAAAAGGAGCGCATTCGAACTGTAACAACCTTTTGCTAATCAAGGGATGGGTGGGGTTGGCACGGTGCTACGCATTTAATCGGTGACGTCAATTTCAAAATAAATGAGGGGGGAGGAGAGTTGTTGACGCTTTAACTCTATGTTGAAGTGAAATTGGGTCAAGGATTACGCTATACTATAACAATTGTAAAAAGTTATTTATTGTACTTTGCCTTTTCAACTCATGGTGAGGCATAGGCTGTAGGCAGGGGCATCTACTTTTTGTAAACGCCGCTTGCTGTAGGCCATAAACTACTTCTTTCTTAGCCTCTTTGTTTTCCAGTGTTTTAGGTCTTCCCCGTCCTATTGATCCTTTAGGTTTCCATATCAGTGCTTATCATGTTATATTTGGCATCGTACGTATTTTTCTAATTGATTATCCATTTCCACCTACTTTTCCAAATGTCCTGCTCCAATCGGATTTCTGCTGTCATTTCCCTTACTGCTATTTTTGCGACTTTGTGGATCTCTTGGTGTTAAGCAGGCCTGCACAACATACGGCCCGCCAGCACCCACTTTGCGGCCCACGAAGTAACGAAACATTCTTTATTATTATTCTCTTAATAGCTTTCCCCCGTCCTATTTTCATTCGGCCCGCACAAGTTTTTCATAAAGCATTACAGCCCACCTTTCATTTTGAGTTGTACAGGCCTGGTGTTAAGGATTCTGTGCAGTCTTTTCCCATCTATCTTTAAAGATTGTGAGCTTTCTGAATTTGAGTTTAAAATTCAAATGTTTGTTTGTCTCCTTATTTGCCCAAAGTTCCAAATATTTTAAAGCAAAGCAAAAGCTCTTCTTGTCTGCAATATTATTGCCTTGATGATATCTGTCTCATCCTCACTAACAATAGGCCGGCTGTAGGCTCTTTCCTAGATAGGTAAAGTTATCTACTTATCAAAGTGCTTTCCCTATTATCACTACAACTTCTGCGCTATTTGCATTTATTCTAATTATTTTTTTCTTATTTTTTTTCAAAACTGCCTGGTAATCAAGTTGTGTAGTTTTATCTTTTAAACGTTTATGGCTCTGGGATAATAAGGCGATGTAATCTGGAAAATCCAAGTTTTCTGATAGCCCAAAAATAAAATGGGACCAATGCCAATGTATTCAGTTTCATCCACTCTCTCTCTCTCTCCTGCACTCTCTCTCCTCCGTAATATTACACAAGATAAACATTGTCCTGTCTCCAAACACTTCAATAGAGCCGACCATCAGGGCAAGGCGGACTTTTCAATATGTGCGATCGTGGCTAGCACAAACACACCCAGCCGGGTGAATTTGGAGCACAAGCTTATCTTGACCTATGGCACATTGTCCCCACATGATATGAATGTCATGTCTCTATTCACTGTCTAACTCCGCCACTCCACGTCACGACCTATCGCAGTGGACTTACTTCTCCTCTTTTCTTTCCCTCTTCCGTATTTAACCTTTCTCCCAATTACTTTCTGTCACAAATCTTTTGCTGCACCCTTGGACACTACTTCTCAGCTAAGTGCTATAATATTTTTTAATTTTTTGATATTTTTTAATTTTATTCGTTTGTTCGCTGATGAAGGCTTCCTGCCGACACGTTCGTTGTCTTATTGCGTTCCTTTTTTTCAGGTTTAACCTTACTGCGTTTTACTACTCTCCTGCACTGCTCGTCATCCAATATAAGCCTATAAGAAATGAAATGGTCAAAGCAGACATCCTTGTCGCACCCCGACTCTATCTAAAAAGAATCTTTTAGTTTACTCTTATAAATAACACTGCAAATAATCTGATGCGTTTTTAATCATAATTATTTATAACATGCGTTTTTAATCATAATTATTTATAACAGTTATTTTTTGTGTAACACCATAGTCCATACCATAGTGTTGCAATAGCTTCGACACGGTTTCTCTTTCATTTCAATATCATCAAAGGGATTTTCAAAATCTATAAAATTATTTAAGAAACTGTATTCCTATTCATTGCGTTGCTGTGTTATAATTAAAAAAAGTGGTATTTTAGTTCAGACATTATTTATTTTTCTAAAACCTGCTTATTCGTCTCGTAGTTGCCCATCAACTGCTTTAAAAAATAATAATGTCACTTTTCTTATACATACTTGTACCGCTTCCGTGCAACCACTGAGTCCACTGTAAGCTTGTTTACTATAATTCTCCAAATATCATATTCTTAAATGATATGTTATGCAATATAAAGGAAACATTTTAGAAGTTGCAAATATTTTGAATTTAATATTCACGTATGACGCTTAAGTATATTTTAAAAAAATAATTAATTTAACAACCATGAACGTAATTAAAATGATGCAGAAACCTCTCATGAACTCGGTATGTAGATAAACCTTCATTTCATCATGTTACATATTACACAGTACACATTTTACGAACCATTAACTGGGACACGTTGAAACGTATTGAAAGAACTTAATCTTAGAACAGAATATAGCGAGCTTACGTGAAAATGCCCATCGTTTCTGTAAAAAGAGATGAACTATTCAAGGCAATAGGAAGATCATATAGTAAGTAAAATTGCAGCTAACTAAGACTTGAAGAGTTTTAGTCTAAAAAAGTCTAAGATTTAAGGTTCAGTTCAGTAGGGATACGTTTAGGAAATATTTTCATTATTTCTTAGCTTTTTATTCTTAATTTTACGGGTCACTGCAATCAAGTTGGTGGCCATGGTAAAAAAACGCGGTACGATCTATTCGAATTTACCAAATTTTGAAATGAAAAGACGAAAATAGACCTAAACTAAGGTAGTCGGTAGCGCTAAGGCCCCGCTGATTAAGGCAGGTAATGTTGATAGGCCACAATCCCAAACTTATCCCTAATCTGGTTTTTGACCCAATAGGAACCAGGGTTTTGACCCTATCTGAACCAGGGAGGGACAAAACGGGCAAATGAGTTGTGGCGATATCTCTTCGCATTAGCCCAATAAACATATTGGCTATTGGTTATTAACAAATTATTGTTCTCAAGTATTATTAGTTAGTAGACTGTAAATAGTGTAAACTGTAGTCCTATTTAATTTAAATTTAGTAAATTTTTAATATAATAGTAGGTCAGTAAGTTACACTCAGACTGGGGCTCTAATCCTGGATCAGCGAATTGTGATAGTGATTGTCATTTGTTTGCTACTTTTCTAGTACTAGGAACAATGTCCCAGACAGGCTAAACTAATATCCTTAGTAATAAATTTAATAAATAGTATAGTCGTATGGTGAGTGTGACTACAGGTTGTTCCTTACAAAATGTAGTCACGGAAAAGGAAAAAAATACAACTCTGGGTAATCCCTCTGGAACTTCAACGAGAATATAGCACCCACTCTCTCTTTCTATGCCACTGAAACGCCACTGTAATATTAATGAACATCATGAGAAGAATAACCATTTAAATAGCTCTTCAAATCGGAACAACATCATTCCTTAATAACCTACGGTGAAGTGGTAGATTACCCAAATCTTGTTCCTACAAGACTAGTGTAGTAAAGGTAAAATAACAATTTTTATGATTGCATGATCCAAATCAATACTAATATTGATAGGTGTTAAACAATGTAAGTTTAGACCTTAACATGATTATGATTAGGTATTTGAAATACTAGATCGCATGTTATCATTTATCATTGCCCGACAGAGCAGTTAGAAAAGAAAAGCAACCATACTTTCCAGCCTTGTCTACTTTCTTGTCATGTCAAACAATAGCCCATCGCCTCAGTCCTGTCTCAGAATAATAACCAAGCTCCAGAAGGGTGCGCAAAAAATGCAACTGGGCTCTATTCTGATTGTGACCATAGGCTTACCTAGCCTAGTATTAGGTCTACTATTTAAGACTATTATTTATTAATTTTACTACTATTTGTATTAGTCTTCAGTATAAGGGCAGTAGGCCTACTATTATACTATTATTAGTAATTTTAAAATATAAGCAGGCACAAAGTCAATAAGTAAATGATGATAAACATCCATAAAATAAAACCATCATGCAGGACATAACTATTCACTTTCCCTTCATAGCTGATGAAGAATTTGATGAGCTTTGTTTCCAATATGGATTGGAACTTGATGAAGTGGTGAGTTTCCCTATTTTTAACTATGCTAGACTTAATTATCATAGTTACCATGATTTCTACTGTAAAATGAAATACTGAAATAAAAAAAAGTTATATTGGTTCTAAGTCATAGGTAAACATAAATAAAACTAGACCAATTTAACATTAAATAATGTTATTTGTAATACTTGCACTGCCTTATTTGTGTTTGATGGCTCTCAAAATTTAGGCTTAAAAAACAAAGTTCTAATTTTGCCAAGTCAATTTCATGTTAAATTTAAATGGACATTTTTAACTCCCTCCTTTTTTTAGACTTCAGAGAAAGAGCTAATGGAAAGAGAAAAGGGAGTTGGCAAAGCAGTTGGAGCCTCAGAAGTTGTGGAGTATAAAATAGAAATACCAGCTAACAGGTTAGTATATTAATTAGACACAAACAATTTGTGTAAATAAAAAACAATATATGTTCAGCTTTAATGATGATTTTACAAATTACAAATGTAGTTGAGACAAGTGATTTGTTACATTTTTAATTCACATTTAATTTAAAGTGCTTAAGGCTAAAAGAAGTTCGTAGTCAATTAGTCAAAAAAAATAAATTTATTTGTTACTTGCACTAGTGCAGAAACTACTTACTGAAAAAGTATTTTAATATTTATTTTGTCAAAAGTAAATAATTTTGAACATTTATTTTAAAACATTGGAAAACCCGTTTTTAAAAAGAAAGTCAAATGTAGCACTGTTCGACTATTAAAAAACGCATTGGTTCATAGCTATAGGTTTATTTATTTAAAGCTATTTATTCATATTGTGACAATTTTGGCTGAGCACCTCTTTTCAAATTGGCAGTTGATGTATAAAATAACATACTAATAGTAAATATAATTAAAGAAACAAGGAAATTAAATATAATTAAACCAACAAATAAAGGCAACATGTACATACATATGTCAATTCAGTAATTCATATGGAAATAACTTGATGATATGGGGATAATGTTAACCCCCAATTGTTTTTTGAAAATCAATAATGACTTGATGGATTTTAAATGGAGGTTTATTTAAAAGTTTAACCGCTGAATAAGATAGGCTTTGGTTTTTGAAAATGTCTCATTATGCAGAGGTAACTGTAGATGTGTTGAATTAAGGTAACTGCTTTTGAATTTTGAAGGGGGTTAAATATGTAAGATGTATTTTTTAAGAATGAGACCCTTAAAGAGAAACATCAAATTATTAAATTGCAACAACCGATAAAGTGGTAGAGTACTAACATTTAAATTAGATTTTTTGTGTCTACCATAAATAAAATTAAATCCATTAAAAATTAGTGTTGGTCACCTTATACTAGGGTTAGTACACTGCAGGTTAATATTTCAATCTGCACTTTGCATGATTAAAGTTAAAACCATTCTCAGATTACCACTAGGATTGACCTTTACCCTTATTTTTCTGTCTGCATATCATAAAAACAAAAATTATCTGAGCATGTGATACAAATTAATGATACATAATTAAAAGTTAATGAGCTGTATCTTCCTGTCTTATTTGAAATGTAATTGTTCAGCTTTAAGTTTTAAAATTTACACCAGGCCATTTCAAAATCTTAGTCTTTCAATCATACGTTCCATTTCAAAATCTTAGTCTTTCAATCATACGTGCCATTTTAACATCTTAGTCTTTCAATCATACATCTTATTTCAACAAAGCAGTGCCTTTCTTGATATGTAAAATTTCAAAACAAGTTATTTATTTTATACACTTTGTTTTCAAAGTATTTTGAGTAAGCTATTTTTAATGGACCAGGTACGATTTGCTCTGCTTGGAAGGACTTGTTCGTGGCCTACTTGTGTTCTTAGAGAAGTAAGTTATTGCATTCTTTTCCTTGAGGTGACTATCTTATCAAGACCATACTTATAAGGAATGCTTTATTGATTTCTTGATAACAGCCATACTTTTGGCAAGAGCAAAATAAACAAAGCCTTGCAAGCTAAATATATATTTTTATTGTAAAGAAAGCTGTAGTGGGAACTTGCCAGTATTTGCTTGCTATTAAAATACACATTGTTTATAGAATAGTTTGATGGCAAAACATCTGATTTAAATCAAAACAATTTTTTTTTTTTTTTTTGCATTTAATTTTTTTTAGAGAAAAGGCCCCACTATACAAGACTGTCAGCCCCGAAAAGGACAAACTTCAGAGATTGGTTATCCAAAGTTCTGTAGGTTTAGTCAAATTTTATTAACTTGTGAAATAAATAACTTGACATTGTCAATTTTGTATATTGTAATTTTTTTTCTTCAAAGTCTGTGTTCATCAAGATAAATTAACTGCTTTTATTTGTAATACTTGTTGGGCTGTCTTATATATCCTCCCACCAAATAAACAATTCTTATATGGCTTCTGTTCTGAGTGGTAATAAGTTTCGTAACTAGAATTATGTCTACATTTCTAATGTAGCATAGTAGAGGAATCAACTTTGTAATATGAAAGAAGTTTGAACGTAAGCATGTTTAAAGATTTTTTCTTTATATGTCTTTCCCAGACTGCTCAAGTCCGACCATATTGTGTGGCTGCAGTCCTAAGAAACATCAAGTTTGATGAGGTTTGTTAACTTTCCTCAACACCACCCCCCCCCCCCCCCCCACCAAAAACATTTGCATCTAAATGATAAATTCTCTTTTTTTTTTTTTAAATTATTGTTTTTGAAAGGAGAATGAAAAGGGAAAAAATCTCTTGTGTAATGATCAGTTTTGAAATGAAAGAGTAACCAATATTCTTTTTCTAGACACGCTACAACAGCTTTATTGACCTTCAAGACAAACTTCACCAGAACTTGTGCAGGTAAATTTTCTGTATTTATAATACATAAAAGATAGTATATCAACTGTTCATTTTGCAATCTACTTTATCTATGTGAAGTTAGTTTTGATCAGAATTTGTCTCACATCTTTCCCCTGCGTGAACTGCATTTTTAGACCCACATCGTTTTTGATCCTTTCTTTTTTTTCCCCATTCAGACGACGGACTCTTGTTGCCATAGGAACACATGACCTTGACACCATTGAAGGACCTTTCAGCTACGAGGCCGTGGCCCCATCACAGATTAAGTTTAAACCCCTGGGACAAAAGCAAGAGTACACAGCAGTGGAGCTGATGGAGCTTTACTCTGTGAGTTAAGACATTTTGTGTTGTTTGATGGTCATTGCCTGGACAGGGACAGTGGCTTCTTCAGTCTGATAATGGCCTTGTCATCAATGTTTGTTTGCACATCAGTCCAGTAATATTTCATATCAGTCCAGTATTAGTGCATATCAGTCCAGTATTAGTGCATATCAGTCCAATTATTAGTGCATATCAGTCCAGTATTAGTGCACATCCGCTCAGTATTAGTGCACATCAGTCCAGTATTAGTGCACAGCAATTCAGTAATAGTTGCTTTACTTTGTTTTGTTATCTGACAGGGAGAGAGTCACCTCAGACCTTACCTCCATATCATAAAAGACAAGCCAGTGTATCCTGTCATATATGACAAGAACCGGGTGGTGCTGTCCATGCCTCCAATCATTAATGGTAGGTTGTTAATTCCAGTTTCCAGTGGTCAGTTCACTAGGTAGTCCAAACCAGGAAAATCGGCGTTTTCCCCTATTTTTATCGTTTTTGAGATTGATTTTTGACTCACTTGTACTAATTCTACACAAATAAAATTTATATGAGATTAAAGTTTAACTCTTTATCTACTAAAATATGCTATTTTTATATTAATTAATTGTATTACGAGAATGTTTTATATTTATGAAAAGTGTGGGGGTACGTCATTTCGACAGCGACTTTCAAAACCTGTCCGTACATTTTAGTTTTGACTCATGTTATTCAAGTGCGCGGCGCTCCGTGTGTAATCACCCGAGACGCATAATTTTACCACCATTTAAAAGTAGGGATCTAGGGCTTTCGTTTGATATATAGAAAGTATATCTAGCTTGCTTATTTCATTTTGAAAAAGCCGGTTGAAAACTTTCGTTTAAGAAAAATGGTTGAAAACACTGAGATAATAGTACTTTCTTTACACCGTTGGAAAGCTCAGGCTTTTTACTATGTAATAGCATAAGATCAAATGAGTGGGCACGATACTCGCGAAGCGGCGATGATTACAAAAACACCCCCATTTTTAGTTCCACACCGCTAGCCACCAGCCGGGCTGACGCGCGTTTGGCAACTTGTACCAACGTCACGGCGGAGCTTTTTTAGCCATGTTTGAGACTTAATCAACAAGTAAGTAGAAGAATTAATGTTTATTATAATGTATTAGTAACTGCAAATGTTTGTTAGAAGTGAGTTAAACTTAAATTGTGTCAGATATTCGATATATTTTAACGAATCGGAACCATTGTGTTGATTTTGAACTTGGCTGGGAGACATGTTGTCGATCGGACAAAATGTATTTAATTGAGGACAGTCTAGCTATAAAAAAAAGGGATAGACATATTGTAGACATGATAATGTCTGATCCATTCGTGTATTTTATAAATATAAGATTTAAAAAAAAGGTCGTATTGTTGATTTTAAAGAGGGTTTCTGTCCGATCGAGCAAATAAAAATGGATGCCGGCGAGACTGCATGTGGGTGGACCGACGCAAATTATTATCTGGGTTAGGAGGCTTCAAGTGAATAAAACATTATATGACACAAAATAATTGAATACAAATTTGTAAGCTTATCTTGCTGATAATGTATTCAAATTCAATAAAACTTGCTTCTGAGTTAAAATTGTTTCAATATTATTTTATTTAATACTCACTAGTACTACCGGTACTACCTTACGACCGCCTTACGTTTATTTATAAGGCCTAATGACATGGACTCGCCCAATGCCTATTAAACACAACTTTAACAAATCATTTTTGCATTATTGATGCTAGACAATAGTGACTAGTTTAATAATGATATTTTTTTTCATTTGATTATTAAATCTAGTTACTGGTGACTATCAGCAATGAAGGAGAGGGAAGCTAGCACTTGGACTTGGAGTACAGTCAGAAAGTAAGCAAAGTTAATGATACCCGTACTACAGAGAGAACTGTCCAGAGACTTGGATTTGACTTCTGGTAAGTATTTCAATCACATTTTAAACAATTCAAACATACTTCTTTCATTAAAATATGAATTATGAAATCCCAGTCCCATTGAGAAATGATATATTGTCCGGTAATTAAAACACTATTGTAAATTGTATGCTCTAAGTTTTAATTGTTTATTCCACAGCGGAGAAACTAAGATGACCCTTGGTGCAACATTGTGGCAAGAGTTAAAGATTGCTATTGATAATACACTTATCCTCAAGCTACAGGGGAATAAGGCCAGCCGGGATATTAAATATTGCTTACCCAGACAGTAAAACCCCCCCCCCCCCCCCCCAGTTGATAGACCGGGCATTTCCAAGATGATTTAATTAAAATTTGTGCTTAATTGCCATCTATTTTTCACGATACTCTACATTAAATATTTTTTAGTTATTAGTAAACACATCTGACATCATATTCCTTTGATTTTATTACAATTATGTGATGACATGTATTTTCTAAGCACATTTTTTAAAACCTCAATTTTGAAGAGAAAAAAAAAGTGGGTACTTCCGACTTATTTTAGTGCCTTTAAATGTTTCTTGATGCTATTAAGGCATAGTGCATGTTGTGCTGCTTAAAATTATCTTTCATTTGATGTATGACACATTTATGTAAGTCAATGACATTTTTTAAAACAAATTTTTGAAATTATATCTTTTCACACTTTTGCAGTCGGAAAATAAAAACGACTAAAATGCAATCTTGTTATTTTTTATTTTTTAATAACTTTTGAATTAATCGTTCCAGGTGCTTAAAAAAAATTAGGCTTTAAATATGTTAACTTTTGAGCTAGTACACCAATTTTGGAACTTCTAGGATTAGTAGTTATGGTTCCACAAAAATGGACGATTTGACGAAATGAAAAATAGCCAATTTTGTGTCGGTTTTTATCAAATTTTAAAACCTCATAACTTTTGTATTTATTGAGCTATTGTAATAAACCAGGTATCAAAATTCTTATATTAAAAAGTTCTATCAAGTGAGTGTCCTTAAAATAGTCTAAATTTAAAAAGAAATTTTGGTTTGGACTACCTAAGTTCACAGAAACAAGGGAAGTATATGTTGACCCTATAGACATGTACTTTTTTTGTGTGCAGAATTAACAGCTGCTCTAGCTATTTAGGCCAGGGCTGACCAACTTGAAGTTAGCTAACAGCTTTATTCCACATTGCTAGATTATTTGCGGAGCACACGTCTGGCTATTAGGCCATCACTGCAGCCTATTCTGAGTGAGGAGACATTTTTATCAATTATATATGCAAATGAAATAGTTTGGCAGCGGCGGGCAGGAGCAGATCATTTAAAGATTATTTTAATTATGAAAGATAATTGAATGTACTATGCGTTTGTAATCTTAATTCTTCAGTTTTACTAAAATAAACTACTACAAATTACATCCGAATAGCATTGAGTCTAATGGTACCCGGGTGCGAATGGCGGCGCTGCGTGTCTGGGTCCATTTTGACTAATGCTATTCGGATGTCATTTGTAGAAGTTTATTTTAGTTAAAATGAAGCATTAAGATTACAAACGTATAGTACATTCAATTATCTTTCATTTTATACATCATTTGGTCTTACAAACCCAACAATAATATTTTAAATCGTTTTTTAATCCCAACCTCTCAATTCTGGTACCAGGGTACCAATAGCCACTTCGTTATTTAAATGTCATTATAATTTTTAACATTTAAAAAAGAATAGATCTGCATTTATCCCTTTCAAAGAATCGGCATGTGGCTATGGAGACCTAGACAATTATTATCAATAATGATTAATTATAGTTAATACTCCTAGAAAAAAAATCTGTTGCTTTATTTACTTTTGTAATTTTGAATGATTTTTTCAATGTCTAAATTTTGGAATTTTTCTAACCTTATAAATATTATATAAACATTTTATTTTTTGTGATAAATTAAACATACATTTTTAAATGATATGCCTTATATTAAATGTTTCATTAAAAGTATTGCAATAATTTATATAAATCACATTACAGCAAATTATGCATGCAATAAATTTTAAACTAAGTAAATCAGATCATGTTTAAGAAACTTGTGAATGATGTTATTTCTTATTATTTCTTATTTGCTAATGCATTTCAACTGGCCTCATGGGCCACCAAATGGACAGCCAGGTATTAGCCCATCAGAAGGCAACTAAACCATAGAAATTACACATTTTATGGGACTTGAAAGAGTTGACAATTTTTAAAGTTTAGAGACTCTGTTGTTATTTTAATTCATAAGAGTTTACCCCATGTATGTACATTAGGCTGAAAAAGGATGGTACCATTTGATAAATGCACATTGTGACTATGTTCAGACTTTGTCTAATCATGCAGGTGAACATTCCAAGATCACACTGGACACAAAGAATGTCTTCATTGAATGTACCGCTACTGACCTGACCAAAGCTACTATAGTGTTAGATATGCTGGTGGCCATGTTCTCCGTGTACTGTGAGAAACCATTCACGTGAGTGGACACAACCACATCATGGATCTGTTTTTTAAGGGGGATTTGTACATGATTCTTTATGTATTGGTGTTTAGTCACTTCACAAAGTGAAAAGAACAATGAGTTTAGTGTAGCTGTTCTGAGACAATGTTGTGTGGCCAAATGAGTTTAGTGTAGCTGTTGTTCTGAGACAATGTTGTGTGGCCAAATGAGTTTAGTGTAGCTGTTGTTCTGAGACAATGTTGTGTGGCCAAATGAGTTTAGTGTAGCTGTTGTTCTGAGACAATGTTGTGTGGCCAAATGAGTTTAGTGTAGCTGTTGTTCTGAGACAATGTTGTGTGGCCAAATGAGTTTAGTGTAGCTGTTGTTCTGAGTGTTGGTCAAATGAGTTTAGTGTAGCTGTTGTTCTGAGACAATGTTGTTTGGTTAACATCTGTAATGACAGAATTTCTAGTTCAGAATTACATTAATGCAGATGCAATAAAGAGGAATAACCAGTGACAGTGTTTCTAAATACTTAACAACTAATAGCTTTATTGAAATGCTAAGTAATGGTGACTGATGAGCTCCTAAACACATTTTATAGTTTTGCTGTGCTTATTCAGTGGCCCTGGCCAACATTTAATGTAACAATACATCTGTACTTCATGTTTATCTGACAGAGTGGAAGCTGCAGAGGTTATACAGCCTGATGGAAGCGTACGAGTTTATCCAGTAAGTGGTCATCTTATGGTGGGTTGGACATTGTCCAAATGGTTTTAAGACATGGTGAAGTGGGAATAAAATCTGACATGATCTATGAGGCAATGAGACAGGACAATGGCATATATGTGACATTTTGATGGCAAATATGTGACAGGATTATGGCATATTATGACAGGATGATGGCATATTTGTGATATGATTATGGCATATTGTGACAGTATTGTGAAAGGATGATGACACAATACTAACATCTTGCCACATGTCTGAATGATGGGTTGATGTGACAGGGTGGTGGCATTGTGTACACAAGTATTATAATATGATAGAGGGCATTAATTTGAAACAGGGGGACTCTAAGATAAGAACTGTTGCTACAGTATACTTAGTTCATTATCTACAGGCAAATGGAAGTGTGTTTTAAATCCTTTAAATCAGTCCATTATAAGGCTGATGTTGGCAAGCAGCTAGCAATACACTAAAATACCTGATGACCAAAAGAATGTTTGTATACTAATGTCCTAAAAGATACTATCTATTTCAGGAACTTCCCTATAGGACAGAAACAGTAAATGTTGATACCATTTCTAAGCAAGTTGGAGCAAAGTAAGAAATCTATTATATGTCCTTACAAACGTATCATGTTAATTGCAATGTATGTACTAACCGTATCACATATAAATAAGGTTGAGCTAGGCTGATCATATAAGGCTTAAAAAACAAATTAATTTAATTTAATTCCATTCAATCATTCAGATTCTTAAAAACAATTATAGGAATTTTCTATTATTTTACAGAAATCAAATTAATTTAAATATGCCAAAAAACAAAATAAATATATTCTTTTAATTAAGTATATGTAAATTTTGTATATCTAAGTTTTATTATACATTAGAAATAAATTTAATACAACAATTAAAGATACATTTTATCTGAATGTGAACATTTAGGTCATGTTTAATAATATTAGTGTTATTTTTATTCATTAGCAAGCACATTTATCAGGAAAACCTGTTGTTAATATTGGGAAATTAAATTTAGATTTATGTTAATTTCCTAAATTACTTCAGCTGTAATTAGAATTAGAATGAGGCAGCATCATTTGGAATTTGTTAATAGTATCATCTATGAATTGATGGTATTAATTTGATAGAAATCTTGTAGAGTGAATCTTATGATTACAGAACTTGGTATTTACATCAGTAAGAGTTAAAATGGTTTAAGAGACTGCAACTTAATTGAAGAGTAAAGAAATATTAATATAATGCTGTGGTTAAAAAATCTGGATTACTAAAAATATTTATTTCCTTGTCAAAATATCTTTCCAAGCTCATACTTGAACCACCAAGGTTTGATGTTGAATAATAAGACAGATCAATGGGAACATTATTTAAATTGATGCAGAAATTTATATTTATAGTAATGGTCTTATCTGAAACCTCTGAAATAGACTCTTAAATCTAAAAATTAACACAGTAATATCGGTAGATAATAATACAGACAGTTGAAAGTAATCATGGTAATGACAAGTGTAGAAATATCTGAAAGCACATATATGTTACACACCGGGAATGGGTGTACAGATGGCTTTAAAATGTATTTAACCTTCTTCTAAATATACATTTCAAGCAGAGTAAAGGCATTAAGTAAAGTTTTCTTTGGATGACTATCTTTAAGTCTGATGATATTACAGTTGTGAAAAAGAAGTGTTAGAATTTCTTTTAAAATAAATCAATATATATGATACCAATTTAAGAAACTACAGTTCAGTGAGTACCTTTACACAAGCGTACCCATACCTCAAAAAAGTTGGAAAGAGGAAAATACATGATGCGTTTATCTTTGTAAATAAGGAGGTTCAGATTTTTGAAATGATTACAAAGATACAGTTCAGGAGTGAGGATAAAGAGTGAGCACATATTTTGAGGATAAAAATATATCAAAACCCAATAATTTTACACACATGAAAATATAATCTTAAAAATAGAGCCATATTTTTTTTACATTTTAAGAGGCATGGACAAATTTGGGTGAAGATTTTCTTTAAAAATATGAAAATATGTTTTGTTTCCGCTTTGCAAAAAATAATGTTAATTGAAATGTGGGTGGAGAGGACATTTTTATGAGATTAATATTTTAAAAAAAATATTTCAAGGCTGTTACAGGCGTGAAAATTAGTTAAGAGGTTCATCATTAGATATGAAAATTATGTGCTTTACTATATTTTCTGTAATATGATAGAGAAGCGAGGCCAACATTTGGTTAAATTTAAATGAAGATACCAATATATCAAATTCCGTTGATTCTAAAGATGTGAAATATACATTTCAAGGGCGTGGAATATTGTCCTACTTTTTTCAGTTATATATTACTAAAAATTTGATTGCTAGATGTTGCAACTTCGCAATAGCAGGTATAATGTATAGGTCATATTTTGTAGTTTATAATAATCTTATCAAATTAAGGGCATTTATTTTATTTTTATAATATTTTTGTTTAATTTTTTAAAGATATTTGACATTTTAAAAAACAAAAGTCTAATTTTGTTTGTCTAGGATAGAAGCTACAGAAATGGCCAAGTTATTAACAAAGATGTGTTTAGAAAGTGAAGTGTTGTCAGGCGGAGCAACATTGAAAGTCACAGTGCCTCCAACCAGGGCTGATATCCTTTATATTGATATGATTAGTTATATCTTAGTTTTAACATTTGTATCACAGTTTAACATCGGATTTCAGAATAAAAACAGACATCAAGATTTTTTAAAGTACTATAAAACATGAATCAAGCAAGTCAGAAATGTTTTAATTGCTGAGAAAATGGAGAGAAAAGGAGTTAGTGAATAAAATGTGGACTTTTAAGCATACATTTCAATTGTGAGATCATTTATTGTCATTTAACTTGTGTTTACCAAGAAGCAATGTGATTCTTGTTATTTGTTATCTGCATATAGGTCACTGAATAACTTGTGTTGGTCACTCAATGTCTCAATAACTTGTGTTGGTCACTCAATAACTTGTGTTGGTCACTGAATAACTTGTGTTGGTCACTCTGTAACTTGTGTTGGTCACTCAATAACTTGTGTTGACCTGAATAACCTTGTTGGTCACTAAATAACTTGTGTTGACCACTGAATAACATGTGTTGACCACTGAATAGCATATTGGTCACTGAATAACTTGTGTTGACCACTGAATAACTTGTGTTGACCACTGAATAACTTGTATTGACCACTGAGAGACACTATTTCAACTGTCACAAAAAGTTTCATCATTGTGACCTCCTTAACATTGGGTAAATATTCTACACCAGTGTGACATCATGGAGGACGTCGCTATTGGTTACGGTTTTAACAACATCAAAAAAACTATCCCGGACACCAACTGTATAGCTGAGCAGGTGAAATGAAAGATTTACTCTGACATTAGTATACTCTGACATTAGTATACTCTGACATTAGTGTGCTCTGACATTAGTATGCTCTGACATTAGTATATACTCTGACATTAGTATACTCTGACATTAGTATGCTCTGACATTAGTATACTCTGACATTAGTATGCTCTGACATTTTTAAACAAGTGACCTGTTTATTACTGCATTTGATATCAAACACTGTGTTATAAGTATGATATGACAGTTAAGACACATTGGTGTGCTGTATTGTAGATTATAAAGGATGTCAGTAGTCTATAAAAACATGACCTGTATGTATTGGTCTGTAGGAACATTTGAATGTTCAAACAAACAAAAAATTGACACAAAGCATTTGAAGCCAAACACAACAGAAAATTGATAGAGTGTAAATGACTCCTCCAGTGTTTGAATCAGGAATCGGTATGCATGCATATACAACACTGTAGTCAGGGGCCAGATTGCAATTTATATTATTTAAGAAAAAAAAAAACTTCTTGTTATGAAATGGGAATTTTTTTTCATGATAGTTTATTGTTACATTAGCTATAGCCCGCTAAACAAGTTCCCTTCAATCAAAGTTACTTGACAAAACATGCAGACAAGTAACACACTTTATAAGCTTCCCAGTTAGTGCTTTACATCCCCACCCCCAACCCAAACTTTTTGCCACCTGAACTCCAATAATATTGTAATGTCCCTACCCCTTTTATACAGCAGATTTATTACAAAAATAGCTATAGCCTGCTAAGCGATAGCGGGCGCAATGGATGAACATCCCATCTAATAAAGGACTTAACAAAACCATACATTCAAGTAACGCTCTTTATAAGATCCCCAAACCACCAACACCCCCCCCCCCCGGTTTGTAACTGAACACTTTTTTTTCCCACACCCTTAACTATATAAATAATACATAATCATATCTCTCACATTTGTCACTCTGCTTACACTGCTATCCATCAGATCAGCTCCATCCGCCACTACCTCACAGTTAGGGGAACAAAAACCCTAGTCTGTGCTTTTGTTCTCTCTCGTCTTGACTATTGCAACTGTCTTCTGTCAGGTTCACTAAAACACTTCATAGAAAAAGTTCAAAACCTGTTGCTAGGTTAGCTCCAAACTCTGCTGGTAGGTTAGCTCCAAACTCTGCTGGTAGGTTAGCTCCAAACTCTGCTGGTAGGTTAGCTCCAAACTCTGCTGGTAGGTTAGCTCCAAACTCTGCTGTTAGGTCAGTTCTAAAGGCAAAAACATATGATAACATCACTCCACTATTCCACTCACTTCATTGGCTCCCTTTACAAGCATGCATTGATTACAAACTGTTCTTTGCCTTAAAGTTTCCCGATTCCTGCGGTTCCTATCTAACAAACTTCTTTCTTTCTAATCACCCCTTCTACAGCTTTGATCGTCTGCAGACACGTGTATTCTTTCTGTTCCCAAGCCACGCACTAAAACATAGGGTGAGCGATCTTTCTCTTTCTGTGCCCCCAAAGGATAGAGTTCTCTCCCACTACACATCCGTAATATACCGACCATCCAGGCCTTCAAAACTGCACTCATAACACATCTCTTCAAATTATGCTATCCCGACTGAATCCCACCCCCCCCCCCTCTGACTGATAAACGATGCAGCTGGGTGCCGTCCACAGCTTGACATGTAATTAATTCGGGGGGAAGGGGGGGGACACATATTTTTTTTAAAAAGCTGCTTTTTCACTAAATAAATGGATGTAACTTTTTAATGTCATCTTCATTTTTGGCAACATTTTCATGTGAAGCGCGGTGAGCCCAACCCTAGGCCGGAGTAGCATGCTATATGAGACCACTGTAATATTAATAATAATAATAATCTATTGTCCCATCACCTTTATACAACAGATTTATAACACATTTAAGTTGAGAATTTCCGTTAAAAAAAAAATACACGCTCAAAGCACACATGCAGTATTTTTATGAATCTCATTTAGCCCAGTTATCTGGAATTTTATTAAGTAACATCAGCACCATCTGGTAGTGTAAGTCGACATTTATACATAGAGAATTATGTGTTTTGATGGTGCCTTTCAAAAAATGGTGCCCATAGATTTAAAGTGACTTAGCAAATGTGCCCTTTATGTACAGTATTTCTCAAATGACTAAATTGCTTTGTTCTGTCTTCTCAGTTTCCTATCAACAAATTGACTGACCTACTTAGGAGAGATGTGGCAGCCTGTGGATTTACAGAGGTTCTCACATTTGCCTTGGTAAGGAAAAATTACTTTAAACTACATTTTTAACAATTTTCTTATAAGATGGGGAGTTCGTATTTATTTTGGAATGGTCTGTTTCGTTTAGGTATCACATTCAAATGCTTATATCTGTGTTACGCAGAAGGCTAGGGATCTGTAGAAAAATTATTTTTCATTCGCATCGTAATTAAAACAAGAAAATGGTAGTAAAAAACTTTTTTTGGGGTTACTGTCTGTGTGGTGTCTATCTCATTGTTGTAGTTATTTGGGATAGAAGAATGCTATAATTGATATCTGAAGAAAATATTATGGTCTAAGTAAGTAGAGAAAACAGATCCATGTACATCCATATATTTATTTTACTTGGGTTATGGCAAAACTGTGTCACAGCACCAGGCCTTTGAAAATGAGGATACATTTGTAAAAAAATTAGAACTTAGTTGTATTAACCATTCACTGCAGTCATGAAAGTAAAGAGAGAAAAAAAGATATTGTTGGAAGTCTGATAGCCAAGCATATCTTTTAAATGTTATTAAGTCATTGTCACTAAGGGAGTTCATTGATGGCTGATTTCTACTCAGAGAAATACTTTAGATGTCTTGGGTTAAAAAAATGTGTATTGATTTATGTGCTGAAAAGGTAAGTTGTAATAAAAAAAAAACATTTCTATAAAAGATCAAGAAAAGAAAAGCCTTATCTTATCTTATTCCTTAATAAAAGTAAGCTCCCTTTGTCAGTTTTTATGACTGCAGTGTTCATATTATATTAATGGAAGCTAATGGTTGAGGTTTTAATTTAAAAAACATACAGACTGGAAAGGGTTAAAATAAAAAGGTTTTAATCTGGGTAATTAAAATAAATTCAAATGCAGGATACGCTAACTTTTAAAAAAAACATTTTTTAAGGTTTCTAAATGTTGATTCCACATTAATAAGTTGTGGAGGCTATATATATTAAAATAATGATTGGACATTTGGTGATACTTAATATGTACTGAAAATGATGCCTGTTACATCCCTTTAGTAATTGTTTCCCCTTTGATTTCAGTGCTCTAGAGCTGACATTGCTGATAAACTGGGAAAACAGATTGAAGACTTAAAAGCAGTTCATATATCAAACCCTAAAACAGCAGAGTTCCAGGTGAGTGAGGATAAATATCACATGTCTGAGCCGATCTGTCCATTTATTAACAAATGGTCAATTCATGTATGACATCAGCAGTGATGGGAAGACACCCAATTGGGGACAATATTTCCTCTGCAACACCACCCCAACCTCCAGTTTACTTGAATAACATCAATGGCTAATGTTCTCTTACTGCTATTTGCTTGACTAAATATTTAGCAAAGTTAATTTCAGTTTTGTTATAATGGGCCTACTTTAGATGTAAACTTATAGTTACATGTATTTAAACAATTCAGCTCACAAACAGTAACCACAAAAAATGTATTCAATTTTTCTTTGTTTTAAGTGTGGTTGTTAAATACTAATAACAGATGTGGAGGGAGAATATTGATGTTTTATTTCAGATACGGTTACACACAAACTATATATGACATGCATAGTGCGAAAATAGAAAATGTACAATGACCAGAAAAAGCTTTTTCCCATAGTGAATAACTACCAAATTGAAAAACCCTGCTGTGGCCGAATTAAATCTAGAATGTTTTCTCACTTTAGGTGTATGTACAAATTCAGCTGCAGTTTTCTTAATTATAAACTTATTCTTATTATTAATAAACCATTTTGTAGGTAATTGAATTGCCTATAAGATGGACATAAAACAATTGGAAAGTTAAGTTTTTTTAGGAAATTTTTAATTGTTAAATTAGTAGCTACCAGTACAACAGAAAAACCATAAAAAAGATTAAATGTGCCAACTTATGTATAAATTGTAAATTTCCAAATCATTTAAAGCCTTTTATTAGATGGTTTCCAAATAGTATATCCAATAATAAGAATAATGCACCAAAGAACACAGAAACTTGAATGATATTTACACTTCCAATCACTTATATGCCTTTAGTAACCCTGTCACTTGTTGCCACGGTAAACAAGTAGTACAATTTAGTAACTAGCTTGGAAATTAAATCAAAATTAATGAACAGATGGTCTTTTAAAATTAAAACATTCTGCCGATAGCATGTGGTTCGAATATAAACATCCTGTCGGTAAATTAAAATCTCAAAGCAAAATGGGAACGGAAATATATAAATATTTGACTCAATTTGCTACGATACAAACATTAGTGCTTAGATCATTGATCGACTCTTCTATGTGTTTTTCACAAATTTAGGTAGCTAGAACAACATTGCTGCCAGGTATTTTGAAAACAATATTCCACAACAAAAGTGTTCCCCTGCCTCTTAGACTTTTTGAAATTTCAGATGTTGTTCACCAAGACCCTTCCAAAGGTGAGTCTAAAACCAGCTTGAATTTCAAGGATAGAATTTCATAGAAAGACTTAAACCTCAAATTTCATCTTTTAGGAATACTGATCTATACTTTTGGTAAAGAAACAATTAAGGGGATGTTGTATAAAGGCGGTGTCATGGAAAACATTTGACAAAAATACACACAGATAAAAATGGATGCCAACAATTTGGTCAGCTTAAAATGTATGTTTCACATTGCAACTCAATCTGTATGTCATCACCCCATCCCAAACTGCATTCAAGCCAGTGAGGAATGGAAACATACAAGTAAAACTTCTTCTTCTATATATTAAGGGCCCCCGATCCATTTATTGATCATTCTGGCTCTTATTCTTATGAATGTAAAGGGGATTTGCAATGTTTCTGTGCCTGGTGTTGATGAGAATATTTCACTGGTTGCAAGAGTTACTTAGTGAGGGTATCATGCACTGGGGGTTGGAAGGCCTGAGGCAATAGACGGAAATAGAGTCAAGTGTTGTCACCTCAACTGTTCCTTTTGAAAGCTTGATTCAGTCCCCGATTGTCCCAGATATTAATTAATAATTCTACTTGCTGCTTAACACACTCACTTTTATTTAAAAAATTTAATTAATTATGATTATGCATGAAGCAACATTTACAATTTCTTCTTTTGGAATGAAATTTCATGAAGATTTGCTTACCTGTACTATTCAAATAAATGGAAAGCAATTCTAAATAGACTTGCATGTCTGAATGTACTTAAACTTGGTAATTATGTTATAATTATAAGATTAACTTGTTTTTGGGGTTGTCTCTTTTAAAACTGAAGACTGGAAATGCCCTTTGTAACTTGTATGGTCTAACAAATTAGTATGTTTCTGGTATCATCTAACAAGTCAGTATGTTTCTGGTATAATCTACAGAGTTAGTATGATCCTGGTATAATCTAAGGAGTCAGTATGTTTCTGTTATAATCTATCAATTCAGTATGTTTGTGGTATAATTTTACAAGTCAGTATTATATATCTCCCCAGATGTAGGAGCTAGAAATGAGAGGAGACTCTGTGCTATCAACTACAACAGGTCATCAGAGTTTGAGGTTATCCATGGCCTGCTGGACAGAGTCATGCAACTATTAGAAGTGCCGTTTGGTGGTCCAGATGGTTACGAACTGGAAGCAGGAGATGGTAGGTTGAGTTTCCATTCATCATGACTAGGCATTTATGATTTTTAGTTCTTGTCTAGATTTTTACTTTTATAACAGTTTCAATTTAGGCACCACATGTCAGTTTTGAATAAAATAGTTCATTTTAATTTAATTAAAAATTAATGGGGTTTGTTGTTTGTTTTTTTGCTAGAAGAAATGTAAAGTGAACCTGAGATGGAGTGAACCTGAGATGGAGTGAACCTGAGAATGAGTGAACCTGAGATTGTTTCTTTGATAAGTTCAGCGTGAAATAGTGTTTTTTATATTTACAAAGAATTGCATTTGTTCAACAGATTCAGCTTTCTTCCCTGGACGTTGTGCCAAAATTGTGGCCAGAGGTCAGGTCATTGGTACTCTTGGCGTCCTTCACCCAGATGTCATCACAAAGTTTGACCTCAACATGCCTTGTGCTGCCATGGAGATAACGATTGAACCTTTCCTATAAAAAAATGTATCTTAGAATAGTGTGTTTTAACATTTGCTCTACATCCATTTACTGTGTGAAATATTTAATAACCTACAACTACAACTATGATGGTATAAATTTTTATCTCATTCTAAATGAGACAAAACCTTTGAATGTTTCTATTGATCATTTAAAAAAAAATGGTTATTTCCTGACATAAGATTTAATTTGAAAGTGCATTAAGGTCAAAAGAATACAAGCTTAATATTGATTTTAACATTTAAAATCGTCTTCAGTTCCTATGGGAAAAGATGTGTATTTTTGGCATAACAATGGTATTTTCATGGACAGAGATTTTACTAATCTGTTGACAATGGTTAATGGGATCAACTCAGTTAAACATTAATTGAATAAACTCATAGAGAACATGTCATCAATTTTGACACACAAAAACCTTCTTTTATAAATGCACTGAGTATTGCTATCTAATGGTGCCGTTTTAAATTGTATCTCACTTTATTTACAAATATACAGTAGTTAGCTTTCCTTTATGATTTCTTTAATACAATAATCAAAAGTGTTTTTATCAATAAATCAGCTTTTTCTTGAATAGAATTATCTCTCAAATTTTATTATTAAGAAGAATGACACTTTCTTCCTATTTTAAAATTAGAAAATTAAGTTGATATGTTAAGAATTTTTATTTTATTTTGATGTTTTAATTCCAAATTATCATTTATTTTTCTTTAACCCCTTCACCGGTTGTCCCGACTATAGTCGTCTTGATCTGTTAGGTTTTTTAATTTGAAAGTTTTCAACAAAAAAAAAAAAAAGTGAAATTTTGTTTTTTTTTAAGATTGATTGGCCAAATAACTTAATAAGGGTTAGTTTTAAAATTTTTAATACCCGGTAAAGGGGTTAACAAAAAAAAATTTTTTTTTTTTAAAAACTACCAAAAGAAAACAGCACAGTATTAAGATAGTTGTAACCCGTGGCAACACTTACCTAGTCATATTTCATCAAACATTCTTCAACATATCTAAACTTTATTATTTTCCAATAGTACATTTATTTGCATATTATTTACTCAATTGTAATTTTTAACATTGCTTTGTTTCCATGTAACTGCAGGTTATTAAATTTTCCATTAGATGTGTCTGGCTGTATCACCTGGATTGTTTGTTCAATAAATGATCCACATGCCAATAATATCAGCCTTGTGTGTGTCATGTGTTGGTCATTTATGTCATTGTGGAGCATCTTATTTTGCATTATGATAAAAAAATTCAAATATTGACACTTATTTCAGCTGGACATTTACACACAAAAAAGAGCAATACAGCACCAGGAAGACATGTCAAATATCATATGTAATGTCTAGTCATGTTACTATTTGAGTAGATCATACTTAATTGAACAATACCGAAACAAACATACATGTTTTGACAATTTTTAATGCAATGTTAATTATTATATTATATTTTAAAACACTTAAACCTGCAATAACATTTATTATAGACATAAAATTAACTTTTGTAATGAAATAATTAGAAGTCGTGAATCAGCATGATTATCCTTTGACTATGCAAGCAGCAAATGTCTAACACCGTTTGAAATATTGTGTCATCACACCTGCAAAGGATGTCGTTACCTGAAACAAAATAAGTTCATAATTCATCTCAGTAAGAGAGCACCCGGTATTATAAAGCCTTTTTAATATTTGTTTTAACATTATAGTAATAGTTATTTAATGTTAATGTCATTAAAGAGAACACCCAGTATAAAACATTTAAAATTTGTTTTAACATTATAATAATAGTTATATAATATTAACGTCATTCTACAGTACACTCGTCACATAGACTATTTTAATTATTAATTTTTTTTAAAATCTAATTAAACACATTTAATTATTTTATGTTACTTTTTCAATAAAGTAAAATGTTTATGTCAATAAGCTTCTGTTTCCTGTCAACTATCGGCCAAGTTTGTCTCTCCGTTTTTTTTGCAGTGAATCATGGATGTCTTCTTATCCGAGACTATATGAATATGGGGATAACATATTGACATCTAACATTCTCTATGTTGGTCGTAGTTTCCTTCACATGTGTCCGTGCCTTGACCTGTGCTTAATCTGGGATGTATTTATATACTTTTTCTTAACCATTTCTGCACCACAAAACTCACCGCTTTCATTTCACCATTAACTAGTTCTCTCACGATATCTATTGTTATACCACTCTCTGTTTTTGCATGTTCTGTTACTTTATTCCCTTCTGCTTTTATAATACCCTGTGTAATGAAAAAAAAGCTTTACTGTAAAAGACAATTATAACGTCATTAAGGTCAACATGTTGCCATAGAAACTGAAGACTAGTTTTGGTTGATATAATTTTGGATAAATCAATAATAAATAGGGTAAATTCGCACAAGAAGTACCTCGCATTTTAATATGGCCGCCATCTTGACGTAAAATTAAGAATAAAACGTTTAAAAATAATGAAAAAACTTCCTAAATGTATCCCTCACCCTAACCTGAACCCTAAATCTATCCCTAACCTGAACCCTAAATGTATCCCTCACCCTAACCTGAACCCTAAATTATCTATCCCTAAAGCTATAAATACGCACATGAATTCAAGGTACTCCTTGTATGAAATAGCCGGGCTTTAAAATAACTGGTCAATTTTTTTAATGAGTCCTCAAATACCTTAATTGTGAATAACTTTTGAGTAAATTTCACTTCAGGGAATTTTGTTTGCGTTATACTTATACCTTCACTTTGATCCCTCCAATGCCTTCCAGAGTTGTCTCCTTTCCCATTTCAAAACTGTTTGTGATGGTTGGAATACCTGGACATGACATCACAACGGTGTAGACGTTGCCGGATTTCGTGATCTCATAAGTGTAGCCGTTGGCCAAGATGGTTTCGGTTATGTCCTTAGGGGAAACTGTAATGACAAAAAATATTTTGATGAATTCTATGCACTTTTTGGAAGCTAGCTTTTTTTGTAGTTTGACATTTTGTATCAGTTTAAAAGAAGTGTTTTTCATAGTTCGAGATGAGGCCTAATAAAATTTCAAAGGTTTACAATTCCAAGTTTAAAAATCAGCAGTTTTTATTCGTTAGTGCCGAGTTTGTTACTTTTGAAGTTATGATTTTATAAGTTGATCTTTAAATGTTTATACTTGCCAGTGTAAATTTAAGGCTTCTATAATTCTGACCCCCGCTGACAACCCCACCCGAAACGCCTAGACTTTAGAAGCAAGGAATGTAATAATAATAAGAATAAGAGTGAATTGCACAGCACAGTGGAACTACAATATGGTGATTAATTTCAAAATGTATTTCATTGGTTAAGCTTTTATCATGAGGTTTTTCTAGTGAGACGTAGAGGAACAATGTGACATAGATACTATTTCAATCGATGCATGTAGAGGCGTAGCGTATGAGGGGCAGGGGGGTACAGATGTACCCGGGCGCCAGCTAGTTAGGGGCGCCAAAATGTGCTTTGGTATTGTTTTATTGATGAAAATAATGGGTTTGAGAGTTGAAAAAAGGAAAAGAGGGCGCTTTAAAATAAATCTTGTCACCGGGCGCCAAACACTCTAGCTACGCCTCTGGATGCATGTCACTAAATTTCAGAGTACGTTTTAATCTATACATCATGCCGCCCGCCAAACAGGGGAGTCCTTCTCTTTGCTTTAAGTGGGATTCCTCGACCCTTAAGATAACATGATCACTAATGAATGTCGCCTGTCTTAGGTAGTTATGAACATAATTAGTATGTTTTATAGGATGTTATTCAAACTTACGTCCGGCTTCCACATAAGCATCCACGCCTTCAAACCTGCTGAGATCAGCCCGCCATTTACCAATGAACACGTCCATGTCTGCTGCAAAGTTACAAATAAAACTAAGTTAATTATCTTCAAACCGTAACAAAATCTGATTGGAGGGGAAAAAATCAAATCAGCATAAACCATCTTCTTCTTCCATTTTAATATTATTTGAGATTTCAAATGTAACAGCCGACGAGACATAGTGGACTTACCGTTAAATATATTGATGATAAATTTGATATGCCAACGCTTTTTACAAAAATCCACAAGTTGTTGAGGAAGCTACGGATGCTGCACTCTGGACCTTCAGCTGATGAACTTGGACTGTAGGCTGTTTCAGAAGTGCATTGGCTTTTTATCAACCGCGGACAACATCCGACATTTTTATACAATGTTTCATCGCTAATGGATTCTCATGTTTCTTAAAATGATCCTTCTTATCTCCATATTTCATGAACTACTGATACACACACTTCGGTAGTCCTCATGTCACACATGAGTTTACCCACACTTCGGTAGTCCACATGTCGCACATGAGTTTACCCACACTTCGGTAGTCCACATGTGGCACATGAGTTTATTTGGTGGTCAGTTTGTATCACTTTGTTTTTCTATAGTTCCTTATATAAAGCAATTGGTTTTTATGGTAGCCGATATGTAAACTTGAGTTTGTATGGTAACCCCTATATGTAGCATCTGAGTTTTTAGGTCTCGCTTCTGTTGTTACACTTAAAGTTAAAGATCGATTGTTTCTATAGGAATCCAAATGTGGCTCCTTTTTAATCCAAATGTGGGTCTTTTTAATAGTGCAAATGTGAGTCCTTTGTATGTGTCTGTTTTTCTTACTTTGTTTGAGGTTCTTATTTTTGTTTTGTATGGTGTTGTTTTTTGTTTTGTTTGCCGCAGTTAAATTGTTGACACGCCCTAACTCATGTGTTATAACTAGTTCCCTAAGTAACTGTCCTCGTGCTTGCCAGATGACAACGCTCTTGCAGCATCACACGATCTTCAGTTGTAATATTGCAAGGTCAAGGATCATTGTCTTTCAATCTCTAGGGTACGGTATCTATAAGTCGTCTTAATGACAAAGACTTCTAACTTTGCTTAAATCACAATGGCGGTAAAATCTTTAAGCAGACGAGTTATTCATCATGTAAGGACAAGCAGTCTATTGAACGGACAAGAGTGGGAAGCAGTTTAAAATATTGGTATGTAGCCAATGAATTGACTATCTAATGTATACGGACTAGCAGCTTGACTTGCAACACATTGTCATCAGTTTTATAGTTTAAAGAAAATTGTGACCTCATAAACAATCACGTGACCAAGAAATCTACAGCATTAGAAGGACTTGTGCATATCAACTCGCCATGTCACATTTGAGTTTTTTCTGACACCGAAACACAGCGGCATGAGAGTTTAATGTAGTTCATCATACAGGTGAACACTAATTTATTACCTGTTAAATGCTTGTGTTTTTAATCTACCAGTCTGAGCTTCGTGACATTTATTGATTTCAGCCATAGGTGAAAACGCTTGCTAACGACCTGATCCAATTATAAGGGAGATTGTGTTACTACTGAAAACTCGAGCTGAATTCTAATTGAGTAAAAAAAAAAATATAGGCTATATATCTATTCTACTATTTCTACTGGTCACGCTTAGCTGGTTAAACGGCATGTTCTTACCGACACGTTTCAGTGGTCAGCTGAAAGTGTGTTTTTTTACCCTTCTCCATTGGCTTGTTAATGATACGTTATTTTAAGCAAGATGGACTTACGAGGGGAAAGTGGTGTAGGCTTCAAGTCTCTCGCCTGTCCCCATCTCACCTCTCCCCCACCTAAATGAACAGCTGTGCATTGCCTAAAAGCAGTGGTTCTCAACCTTCCTAATGTCGCGACCCTTTAACACAGTTCCTTGTGTTGTGGTGACACCCAACCAAAAAACTATTTTTCGTTGCCACTTCATAACTGTAGAGTATATGTGTTTTCCGATGGTCTTAGTACTTTTAAGCGACCCCTGGGGAAAAAAAACCTAAAAGCAACAGTCAGTTCGATGCTTGTATTTACAGCAACAGTCAGTTCGGTACTTGTATTTACAGCAACAGTCAGTTCGGTACTTGTATTTACAGCAACAGTCAGTTCGGTACTTGTATTTACAGCAACAGTCAGTTCGGTACTTGTATTTACAGCAACAGTACTTGTATTTGTTTTGGCTTTTCACTGTAGTAATGATAATGTGTTATGGGTGGTTCAATGCCAGCACTGAGTGTGTTTGTTCATTGTAAGTGCACAAGATGTTTACAAAGAAATATACATTTGCCAAACAACAAAATTATAACAATTTATTTTTTAGTTGTTTTTTTGTGTGTTGTTTTGTTGTTTTGTTGTTTGAAGCGTTGATCACCAACACCTCATAAGACATTCCTTTAGTGTCTGTTGTTTTTTTACTGTTGTCTTAACAGCCCGCCCTTGCTCCAACCATGAAATTACTAAATTAAAAAGAAGTAAAACCTCAAAAACTGATGGTGTGATAAGTTCTTTCCTCACTAACTGATGGTGTGATAAGTTCTTTCCTCACTAACTGATGGTGTGATAAGTTCTTTCCTCACTAACTGATGGTGTGATAAGTTCTTTACCAATTGTACGCTAAATTCCTCAACCCAATGATGTCCTCATGCCAACACGATCGACTGTGTCGGTGTCTGATGAAATGTGTAACGATGTCATCTTTTCTAAAAGTTTATTAAGTATCTTCTGATTCCAATCAGTGTTAGTTATATTCAGAATACAATATATACAAGCGCCAATCAAAATAATGGAAACTTTAAAAGAAAACATCAAACAACAAAGATAGAATAGGATTAAATGTGACATTTTCACACATCGTGTGGCTGCCATAACTGGCGCAGTAGAGTCACGCCACCAACGTCAGTCGCAGAAGAGCGATGCCGCCAATATCTGGCACAGTAGAACCATGTGCCGTGTGGCTGCCACTATCTGACACAGTAGTGCTATGTTCCGTGTGTCTGCCACTATATGACACAGTAGTGCTTTGTGTCGTGTGGTTGCCACTATCTGACACAGTAGAGCCATGTACCGTGTGGCTGCCAATATCTTGCGGAGTAGATCCATGCCGCCAATATCTGGCACAGTAGAACCATGTGCCGTGTGGCTGCCACTATCTGACACAGTAGTGCTATTTGCCGTGTGGCTGCCACTATCTGGCTCAGTAGAGCCATGTGCCGTTTGGCTGCCACTCTCTGACACAGAAGAGCCATGTGCCGACTCAATGGTAAATCTCACATTGAAGGGTGGAATAAACTGGACATTTTGTTGTTTTTTCTAGAAATTACAATTTGACATTTTTAAAAAGAACAAATAATGCTTAGTAGTTATTACAGTTCTAATTCTATTAAGGTTTTGTGGCTATAACATACAAGTGTACATCTATAGTGTACGTACAAAGGGATGGACGCAATGCTATGAAAATATTATGTATGGTAGCAATGCTCTGACGATATATAGAAGACCGAAGTAATACGTTGTAGAAATCCCACGTGGGTATAATGCTATGGTGATACAACATAAAGACATAATACTTTTCATTTGACATATGAAAGTAATGCCAAAATATGACATACATCAGCGTTTGCAAGGGGGTGGGGGTGCTGACGTGCATTTGTCCACCACACCATCCCCCTTTAATGTTATCTCTTAAGTATGTTAACTATAGTAGGCTTACATAACCAGTATTTAGTGATCAATTAAATAAGTTTACATAGTCTCCACCCTTAAAAAACGTCAGCTTATGTCGACATACATTTAGAAATAAAGAAACAGAAAAATTGTCTGAGTGAATTACATACATTATGTACATAAATATTAGCACCAAATTAAAATATGAATAACAAAGCAAAGTCACAATCTTATAAGAAGAAAGTGATTAATTGGGTTGTTTTTTTTTGGGGGGGGGAGGGGTTGGTGGTTGTCTTTTATAATTCTACAGTCAAAATAAATGTTATTATTAAAAAATATACTTTGAATATGTTAGAATCGTTCCAGACATCACCTTAATATTAATAATAATTTATGTTAAGTCAATTGTTCCAGACATCACCTTGATATTGATATAATAAGTTATGCTAAGTCAATATGCGGCTGCTGATCAGTGCTTGGTGAGGGGGGGGGGGATTGTTCCCAACACCAGCCATGCTTTATTTTGCTGGCAAGGAATACTTTTTGCTGAGTTTTAGAATATCCTCGTAGACTGCGTCCACCACGCTAGAGAGGTCATCAATGGCCTGCATGCCCGATGGGTCGTTCGAGACCTCCATCTTGGCCAGGATCACTTCACGTGACGGAAAGCTGATGAGCGCCATGTACACGCCCATCCTGACGTACCACTCGTGGTGGGGCGCCAAGACGGTATCGTAGGCGTCCCTCGCCTTGGAGGCCAGTGACTTGTCCTGGTTCTCGTCCCGGATCGCTTTGATGATGGCCGAGATGAACTTCATGGCCCGGTGCAGCCACCGGTTTTCTCTGACGCCTTCCAGGTTGGCTGCGGCGCCCTCTGACGAATGCTCATACTCAAACATGCTCTGCAGCGAGACGTAGTTGCTTCTGTGAGCCTTCAGGTCCTCGCTGCGCAGCGCCCGGAGTGATCGCAGTTTATTCCTGATGTCGTCCCCGGCAAAGGAAAATATGGAACCGAACATGTTGAAGATTCTGTGAAGAGTTCAATTCGATTTGTAACTTGAGTTAATCTGTTATGTTAAGCTCAATGGTAACATGAAATAAACGGTACCATTTCGTATATATATAAATTAAATGGCGTTCTAACAAACTCACTGCATCCAGGGCCTGCCTTACGTTTGCGGGTGCCCTGGGAAAGCTTATAATTTGGCGCCCCTTTTAAGGATAATCATACAAGTTTTGCAAAAGAAAAACCTAGGGCTTAAGCAATGAGCTTATTACATGGATTGTTTAAAAAACAAAACAAAAAAAAAACAATGAAAAATGATATTGTTTTTCTTAACTTGTATTTGGACAGTATAAACAATTAGCTTACCTATGAATTTTTTTTCTAGCCTTTAGATTAGAAAATATTTTCATTTCACTTTCTATATTTATATTCTTTGCTATATCATTTTAAATTGCCAAGAATTCATTCATTCTGCCTTTGTCAGCACTGACTTTTCCCACCACTTCATGTCCACCAACATACAATTTACATAGTATTGCAAAAAAAAACAACAAAAAAAAACATTTGGCAATACAAATTATTGTTCTTCAATAGCACCAACATGTAATGCTTTTTCATAATTTTCAAGTTCGCTGATTTCGCCCTATGCCAGAGGCGTTTCTAAGGGTGGGGGCAAGTGGGACAGATGTCACTGGGCGCCAGTCTAGTTAGGGGCGCCAAAATGTGCTTTGATATTATATTATTGATGAAAATAATGGGTTTGAGAGTTGAAAAAAAGAATGTGAGGCTCTAACACTCTAGCTTCGCCTCTGCCCTAAGCACGTTGCGCCCCGGGGAACTGGCCGAGTTGCCGGTACCCTGAGCCGGCCCTGGCTGTATCCCATACTTCAGTCACCCCGGTTGTTCTCGTCAATCGCCAGATTAGCACTACTCACCCCAATAGTTCACTGTAAGCATCGATGTAAGGCTCCATTAAAATAATGTACTCTCCGCGAGAATGTGAGGTTCCGAAGCAATCCTTCAACTTCTTGGTCAGTCGCAGGACATCAAATTTGCCGTCGCTGATGGTGGTGGTCAACTGAAAGTTGTATTAAAAAAAAACCCACGAATGCCATATCTGCGTGTTAGGTGTTTGTGAGTGTGTGTTTGTTTGCGCACTTGTGTTTGTGTGTGTCTGTGTGGCGTTACCTGTTGCTCTAACTCTGCTCTTTTCAATTCTAATTAATGTTTTTACCAACTTTTATTCAACTTTTGTTGGATGATGTGTGTAAAAATTAATGCAACTGTTCGGTCTCGCGATTCTCCTTAAAATCATAAAATCCAATGGAAGTAGAACACAATAGAAAAACAACTTTTAGTACACAGCTTTATCTTTGGAGGGTTCCTAGGACGCGGGGTCCGCCCCGGGTGCCATTTGTACTCTTTATGGAGGGGCGGCATTTTCGGCCAATGGCAGAGCTTTTTTTCGTTGAATTGGAAACAAAAGCTTATCCCGCCCGGGCGCCACCTACCTTAGCTACGCCACTGGCAGCTTTTAAAGAGAGATAACTGACATGTTACAAAAGTTTGCTAGGTTTATAGTTACCTCCCTTACTCCAACCGTGGTCGTGACAACTTCCCGTGTCGGCTGATTGGTCAACTCCGTTAAAGGTTTGGTGGTCAGTGGTCTCCCTTTCTTGTACTTATTCTTTCTCTTCCTTTTTCTGGACGTCGGCGATAGCGGCATTACGCCGGAAGTTGTTGCAGACAAAAATGGCGGCACAGGCGTGGTGGCAGACGTCATTGCAGCAGAATGTGGAGACGCAGTTGTGGGGAACGTTGACTTCGAACCTTTCCTTCGCCTCACTTCCGGATTTTGTTGTTCGCTCTGATCGTGCCGGCCGACGTTGTCGGATCTTGATCTTCCTTGAGGTCCGTTTCTATCTTGTTTAGAACTTGAAGAAAAGAATCAGATTAAGTAGTTAAAAATTTACTTACAAATAAAAAAAAAAAATCTCAATCCGGACTCGTTGGAAGTCAAAACTGTTTTTAAGAGACACAGAGTATGAACCTTGTGTGCGACACGCGTAAGTTGTCACTACTGTACATCGCTGAATGGGTGCACGCCCATGTGAAATGACGTCAGTGAAATGATACCTCAGTGACATCTTAAATTAGTGACATCTTGCGTCAGTGACAACTTGCATCGATGGCAACTTACACCGGTAACATCTCACGTCAGTGACATCTCACGTCAGTGACATCTCACGTCAGTGACATCTTACATTAATGAAATCTTAAGCCAGTGACATCATACATCAGTGACATGTTACCTGAATTGAAGGTTGTACACCTTCTGCTCCCCCGGCGTGTCCGCGTACAACTTCTGAATGTCGTCTGCGAGGATCCTGGACAGTTGGTTGTATTGTTTCTCATCTTTATTGCTGAGCAGCTCTTCCACTTTAGAGGACGGAAGTTCTAGTCTTACGGTGAAACGAACTGAAAGAAGAAATAAATGAGCAGCTCTTTCACTTTAGAGGACGGAAGTTCTAGTCTTACGGTGAAACGAACTGAAAGAAGAAATAACTGAGTAGCTCTTCCACTTTATAGGACGGAAGTTCTAGTCTTACGGTGAAACGAACTGAAAGAAGAAATAAGATAGCAGCTCTTCCACTTTAGAGGACTGAAAGTGCTAGTCTTACGGTGAAACGAACTGAAAGAAGAAATAAGATAGCAGCTCTTCCACTTTAGAGGACGGGAGTTCTAGTCTTACGGTGAAACGAACTGAAAGAAGAACTAACTGAACGGTTCTAAGCAGGAATTTAGAGCAATCCTTGTTGACCGAGCACCACTCCGGACAAATTTTTATGAGCTCAACTCTGAGCTCCGGGAAATTAAAATTAAAATTATATTAGGCTTACAAGTCTAATCGTCCCTCGTGGTTCTCTTTGTTACCGCGTGCTTAAATAATTAAGACCATTACTGTCCAGTTAAAGCGTTGCATTAGCTTAAAATAAAATGCCTTAAAATGACCATGATTATTAGTTTTATATGAGAAAGGCGGGAGGGGTGGGTTGAGGGGTAGGGTGATTGAGGGATGGGGCGTTTGAGGGGAGTGCTCAGTCTTAAAGAAATGTTTTTATTATTGTTAATTAATAATATTAATAATAATAATAATGAAGTTCATTTGAAAAACCACGCTTCATCTCCAAAGGCTCGAAGCGCGGTACAAAGTCAAATTAGGAGATAATAGCTAGCTGGAAAAGATGGTAGACAACATCACCCCAGCAGATGTTTGCGAAACATATGAGTTTTCAATTACCCATCTTATTAACACGAAATGCTGGTACCAGCAACATAGCTGGTATAAGATTTTGGTCAAAACAGTTGTAAAAGAGTGGGGCAATATAGCAGCTAGAAATTTTGGCAAAAAGACACTCCTTCAGAGCTCCGAGTCTCAGCTCCGGGCAAAAACACACTGCTTTGGAGCTCTGAGCTCAGTTCCAAATGCCTGGTTCTAAGTACATTACGAAACTGTGACCCCGCAAGCGCCTCTTCACTGTCTGCTCATTTATTAAACTTGAAAGAACATTTATGTCCTATACGGTCTCCGCGTTCATGATATGATGTGCAACAGGTGTGTGAAAGGAATGAAATTATGTGCTACAGGTGTGTGAAAGGAATGACATTATGTGCTACAGGTGTGTGAAAGGAATGATATTATGTGCTACGGGTTGATAAAAGGAATGATAAGAAGTAATTTACAATTAATTTGTTTATCTTTTTTTCTGCCTGTGCTACTCCACACTTCTCACTGTACACTTCTTACTGAACATGTCTCACTGTACACTTCTCACTGTACACTTCTCACTGTACACTTCTCACTGTACACTTCTCATTGTACACTTCTCACTGTACACTACTCACTGTACACTTCTCACTGTACACTTCTCACTGTACACTACTCACTGTAAAATGTACACTTCTCACAGCCCACTTCTCACTGTACACTTCTTACCCCCCCCCCCCTATCCACTGAAATAATAAGTCAAGAGAAGATTGAATCGTTTAGAGTTACCTTTCTTCTTAGCTTTCCGTTTTGAGTTGTGCTTGTTGTTGACCACGTCATGGCGGGAGTCGTTGGTACGCTGACCACTGGCTCCCACTTGGCTCACTTTGACCTGACTAGCAGACGCCACCTGAAGCGTTACGAATAATCAAGAACTAGAATTCGTTAAGTATAAAATGAAAGAAAGCATGGTGCAGTGGTGAGTTCATTAGCGCGAAAAATAATATTCCCGATAACGGTGCTAAAAACGGAGTCTTAAAAATACCGCAAGTGCGTTTGGTGCGTAATATTTTCCTCTTTTTTACGGAAAATTCTCAGTTTAAATATGGTGTAATAAATATGTTTTTAAAAGGGGTGGGGCAGTAGAATATTAATATAGCTCAGGGGCGTGGAAGAAAAAGTACCTAGAGGGTTGGCACTAATTCGGATTCCCATATAGTGCGTTATTTGAATGCATGTTTGGTCAAGTAACTTTAGGAGATGGAATGTTCACGCATTGCCGCCGCCATTGTTTGGCGGGCTATAAACAGTCCCATAATATTACATCAATAAATTCAACTCCTGCGACGCCCCTGGTGCCAAGCTGTATCATCCACATGATGTTCCCTTGGGGTCATCCAGCGGCGTGGAGAGAGGCGATTTGCTGTTGGGAACCAGCTAATAATCCTATAAGAATAATCCCAGGCTTTGTGGATTTCGTCCTGCGAATTCCACACCATCGTCACATTGTGACGGACGGATGCCAGCAAAAAAAATTCATTAAGTCTACTAGACGGAATGATAGTGGCAGAGGTCTGAGTATTGTGGATTGATACAGAGGTCTGAGTATTGTGGATTGATGCAGAGTTCTGAGTATTGTGGATTGATGCAGAGTTCTGAGTATTGTGGATTGATGCAGAGTTCTGAGTATTGTGGATTGATGCAGAGGTCTGAGCATTGTGGATTGATACAAAGGTCTGAGTATAGTAGATTGATACAGAGGTCTGAGTATTGTGGATTGATGCAGAGTTCTGAGTATTGTGGATTGATGCAGAGGTCTGAGTATTGTAAATTGATGCAGAGTTCTGAGCATTGTGGATTGATACAGAGGTTTGGGTATAGTAGATTGATGCAGAGGTCTGAGCATAGTAGATTGATACAGATGTCTGAGTAAGTAGATTGATACAGAGGTGTGAGTAAGTAGATTGATACAGAGGTCTAAGTATAGTAGATTGATACAGAGGTCTGAGTATAGTAGATTGATAGAGAGGTCTGAGCATAGTAGATTGATACAGAGGTCTGAGTAAGTAGATTGATACAGAGGTCTGAGTAAGTAGATTGATACAGAGGTCTGAGTATAGTAGATTGATACAGAGGTCTGAGTATAGTAGATTGATACAGAGGTCTGAGTAAGTAGATTGATACAGAGGTCTGAGTAAGTAGATTGATACAGAGGCCTGAGTATAGTAGATTGATACAGAGGTCTGAGTAAGTAGATTGATACAGAGGTCTGAGTAAGTAGATTGATACAGAGGTCTGAGTAAGTAGATTGATACAGAGGTCTGAGTAAGTAGATTGATACAGAGGTCTGAGTAAGTAGATTGATACCGAGGTCTGAGTAAGTAGATTGATACAGAGGTCTGAGTAAGTAGATTGATACCGAGGTCTGAGTATAGTAGATTGATACCGAGGTCTGAGTAAGTAGATTGATACAGAGGTCTGAGTAAGTAGATTGATACAGAGGTCTGAGTAAGTAGATTGATACAGAGGTCTGAGTATAGTAGATTGATACCGAGGTCTGAGTAAGTAGATTGATACCGAGGTCTGAGTATAGTAGATTGATACAGAGGTCTGAGTAAGTAGATTGATACCGAGGTCTGAGTATAGTAGATTGATACAGAGGTCTGAGTAAGTAGATTGATACAGAGGTATGAGAATTGTAGATTGATGTGAAAGAAGTTCGAAAGAGCCATTCACGCACTACTCACCCTTACATTTCTATTCAACAAATTCTCGACGTTTGTACTTCTAGCTATAAAAAAAAAGTTATAAAAAGTTTTGAAAGCTTTACAGTTACCCGCCCTTACTTGTTAAATACTTTCTCGTGTTTTAACAATGATGAATTTCTTTTTTAAAATATATATTTCATCGATGTGTATTCGAGTACAGAACAATAAAAACTCTGAAAAGGGTTAGGAACACGTGGCATAGATTAGGGTTGTGCATTCAAGACCTGGGCTCCGAGACTATTTATAGAGTTGGAAACTATCTTACTACTGAGTACTGGTAGTCATGAGAACTTTCCATAGCAGTTTGAGCATGGCGTGTCTGAGACCCATGTCTACGAGACGGAGGAACAAAGTCTCGTTGTGAGCTCATCAATGATCGTCTCTTTCCGCAGCTATTTTTAGAAGTTCCTGTTTACTTAGCGGAGATCCATTGCAACACCTCTTTCCCTGTTAGTTAGTCTGGCGACAAACAATAACAGAACAAACGCGACTTCTTCTGCCTCATGTTAATCCCTGCAGCTATCCATGATTTTTTTTCTTAGTTTTTTATTTAAAGGGGCGTCTTATTCCGGACATTGGCAGATTCAGTTATTTTTGGGTTGTGTGTTTGGGGGGGGGGGGGGGGGTGGTGCGTAGCCAGTGGGGTAGCAGAGGAAGCAGCCAGTCCCCCAAAGACAGGGGTGGGGTAACTATGGCCCGCGGGCCGCATGCGGCCTGGCAACTGATATTATGCGGCCCTCGAAGGCATTTAGAAATTTTTTTAAAAAATATTTTTTTAAAGTTATGTTATTGAATTTTAGAGAATTTCAAGTACCGTTATATTGTACCGTTATGTTGTACCGTTATATCGTACCGTTATGTCGTACCGTTATGTTGTACTGTTATGGTGTACCGTTATGCAGTACATTATGTTGTACCGTTATGTTGTACCGTTATGTTGTACCGTTATGTTGTACCGTTATGCAGTACCGTTATGTTGTACCGTTATGTTGTACCGTTATGTTGAACCGTTATGTTGTACCATTATGATTTTTAAAATTTCTTTCTCATTTTATTTTAAAAACAGTCCTTGACTTTTGTCATGTAATGCTAAAATGCGAAATTACCGATTTTAATACAGAGAAATGTTTATCAAGTAAAAACTGGACATAATATACATGCGCCCCCCCCCCCCCCCAATACCTTTACCTTCGTCAATGTGGCCCTCCTCACAAAAAGTTAGACCACGCCTGCCCTAAGAGCACGTGGTGCCTATTTCAAAGATGTTACTATTTTGTCGAAATAATTTTATACCTATATTAATTTTTTTTTAAACTATTTTTTTGGGGGGTGAGGTTAATTAAGAAAAAATGTTACCTTCTGGAAAAAGAAACTTAACACTATTTTGGGAATACTTTTAAAAGTATACATGAAACCCAACGCCTCGCCACTGCTCCTCTTGGTAGATCCTTAATTGTAGCGCAGGTATAATAGAGAACGGCGTAGATAGGAAAGAAAGGCGCTAAGCGGGAGATTTGCTATGCACGGGAAGACACGTGTTTGGTCAAACATTCAGGTTTGTGACAGTAACAACAGCTGTCTGTTACAGCAACAACAGCTGCCTGTGACAGTAACAACAGCTGTCTGCGACAGTAACAACAGCTGCCTGTTACAGTAACAATTATGCCAGGGTCCAACGTGTGACTAGTACCCGGGACAGTGGGGAAAGTGGCAGAATGACAGGATATCTTTTGTGTGTGTGTGTGTGTCACTGTTTTTAATAAATAATTATAATCAAGGAATTAATCTAAAAAATGTATATAATTTAAATGAAAAATAATAAAGGTGCATTACTGTATGGCAACACTCAGGTAAGTGAAGCTAAATTTGTATTAAAATTTTCTGTTGCTTTTCGATTATAAAGCGCTGAAAAAAACCAACCTAATTTCCAATATGTGCCAAAATTCATCCATGTTTTGTTTCCTCTGATTTTTGTTGTTGTGATTTACTCTTGCTTGTTTTTAATCAGAGGACACTAAACACAGAGCCTCACAACATACTATTGCATCACATGACATAGAGTTATGGACCCTGATAGAGACAACGTCAGAGATTTATTGGTTTTCTTTTAGCTCTACAATTTATCAAATTTATGTGTGTCTTTTTTTTTTAATTGTTCAAACTTTGCATTGTAGTGAGTTGGCAATGTTCACAATTTGACATGACAAGGTCAAATTAATGGGCGCCACCTGACGCTGACAACATGACAAGGTCAAATTAATGGGCGCCACCTGACGCTGACAACATGACAAGGTCAAATTAATGGGCGCCACCTAACGCTGACACCATGACAAGGTCAAATTAATGGGCGCCACCTAACGCTGACACCATGACAAGGTCAAATTAATGTGCGCCGCCTAACGCTGACACCATCACAAGGTCAAATTATGGGCACCGCCTAGCGGAGAAGTGGTGGCTACTTCATTGGGTTAACGTATCTCTGAAGGATCCGTTTATTTCTCCGAACGTCTGCTCAAGATCCTCCGCTGCTCCCCCCCCCCTCAACCCACCCCGCACCACCCAGACTAAACCACTTCACATCTCAGCAAAGCCGGGCGCACTTGACGAGCAAACAGATCAGACCGTTCGCGCGCCAAAACATCACGTGACACATAGGCTCCTCCTTGGCCTCCTTTTAATCATTACCAGATCAAAGCGTCTGCGCACCTTGACAGCGCAGCCTCGCCGAGTACGTTGTTGGGTTAAGATAGTAGTTTGTGTTAACATCTGACCAC
The DNA here is from genome assembly GCA_964017045.1 of Omphiscola glabra. NCBI lineage: Eukaryota > Metazoa > Mollusca > Gastropoda > Lymnaeidae > Omphiscola > Omphiscola glabra. The sequence goes on from OZ024805.1 coordinate 22,454,658, forward strand.
TGATGACGAAGTAAGCAGTTGGTCGCCTAATGAGACGGCTTTATCTCAGTGTTTCATGTGGGGGTTTTGTAAAGGGGAATTGGGGGTGAGGGGGTGATTCCATTCAGTGGCGTAGCTAGGGTTGGTGTCACCCGGTGCGGTTAACTCGTGGTGCAAATCCCCCCTTAACCCCACATCCCCCGACACCCACGATCGACTTCTTCTTGTTAAAATAAGTCCACATCGTAACAATGACAAGAACAAAAACTAATTAATTGAGGGTCAGGAGGTCAATGGATTTAAGAATTGAGGCATATATTTAGAATCGTCCGACCACATCGTACTTGGTATCAAAGCTACTTGTCGCTTACGAAAGTTACCGAACGCTTCAATCCGCGTTGAATCATGGTCAAAACGGTGTTTTTCTGACCTAGTTATAGGGTAACCTAATTGCTGATGCATCAACCTTGAATTTTTAATAAAGCACGCATTTTTATTGGATACGTATGTGGAAAATTTGGATTGGTTACATGTGTGATGGGTTATCCTTTTATGAAATTCGGTTAGAGCGAGTAGTGTGTGCTCTATAAATATGAAATTTTTCAATTTGGTGTCACCCCTTGAAATGGTGTCACCCAGTGCGGTCCGCAGCCCGCACTCCCCCCCCCCCCCACCTCCACGAATTCTAAGCTAAGCCACTGATTCCATTAGAGCGATACCCCCTCGCTTAAGTCCTGACTTTGGGATACATTCAAGTGACGGTAAATTATAGCAACTTCCACTTGAACAGCCCGTTTGTTTTCTTTAATGGCTTTCTGCGATTGGTTAAGCTCGCTAGTCTCTCTAAAATAAAATAAGATATTTGCCAAGATCAAAACAAATCCTTTATTTCACTAAAAATTTAAACATATATAGGTAATATGGACATACCCTCCCCCATCAGACACTCACACCTTTGACATACAATAAAGGATTTTCCCCATGATCAACTTACAGCAAGGTGATCCAGTAACTCCGTCCCCAGCAGGAGGATAAGAAAAACCGCGGACTGTCCCCACTTGGCCATCAGCCGGACATCTATAGGGCTCACTTGATGACGTCACTTTGACCGGAGTCAACCCCAGACACAGGTCACGTGGTACATACAAATCCTAAAAGTCACGTGTCTTATCACTGACAAAAAAACTTAGTTCCAAAATTGAATTTTATCCCGAAATCACAACTATTTGATCTTGGTACAGTTGATCTTGGTACAGTTGATATCGATAAGTTGATCTTGGTAGTCGATCTTGGTACAGTTGAAATTGGTACAGTTGATATTGTATAGTTGATCTTGGTACTGTTTATCTTGGTATCGTTGATCTTGGTACAGTTGAGCATAACACAATAATTGTTCCTGGTACAATGAAGGTTATGAAATGAGTGTCTCCTGGTACAATTAAAGGTATTACATACAATTACTTGTACCTAGTACACTTGAGTATAACACATTAGTTTGCTCCGGGTACAGTCGTGGTTACCTACACAAAGTTATTGGTCTACAAGTATGATGCTTTAAGACAGGAGAAATATTTGATCAACTCATAAACAAGATCAACAATACAAGACCAACAATACAAGACCAACAATACAAGACCAACAATACAAGACCAACAATACAAGACCAACAATACAAGACCAACAATACAAGACCAACAATACAAGACCAACAATACAAGACCAACAATACAAGACCAACAATACAAGACCAACAATACAAGACAAATGTGATACAATATAAAAACCTTGTCATACAGACCATAAAAAACCTAATCAGACAGACCATTAAAAAATGGCCAGACTTTAAAAAAACGAATCAGACAAACCACAACAACCTAAAGCAGACCACAGCAACCTATAAAGCAGACCACAGCAACCTATAAAGCAGACCACATGAACCTAAAGCAGACCACAGCACCTTATAAAGCAGACCACAACAACCTAAAGTAGACCACAACAACCTAAAGTATATCACAGCAACCCTTAAAGCAGACCACAGCAGCCTATAAATCTGACCACAACAGTCTAAAGCAGACCACAGCAACCTATAAAGCAGACCACAATAACCTAAAGCAGATCACGGCAACCTATAAATCAGACCACAACAACCTACAAAGCAGACCACAGCAACCTACAAAGCAGACCACAACAACCTACAAAGCAGACCACAGCAACTTATAAATCAGACCACAGCAACCTATAAATCAGACCACAGCAACCTATAAATCAGACCACAGCAACCTATAAATCAGACCACAGCAACCTATAAATCAGACCACAGCAATCTATAAAGCAGACCACAACAGCCTATAAATCATACCACAACAGCCTACAAAGCAGACCACGGCAACTTATAAATCAGACCACAGCAACCTATAAATCAGACCACAGCAACCTATATAGCAGACCACAACAACCTATAAATAATACCACAACAGCCTAAAAAGCAGACCATAACAACCTATAAATCATACCACAACAGCCTAAAAAGCAGACCATAACAACCTATAAATCATACCACAACAGCCTAAAAAGCAGACCATAACAACCTATAAATCATACCACAACAACCTATAGAGACACAGCATCATCAAGCACGAGGACGGTGTGCACTCAGTCCACAGGTGAGTTAGATATTTAAAGCAGATGTCTGATATAAGTCTGGCTTCTGAAGTGGGTCTCAAACTTTATTTTTTTTTCAGTCTCCAAAATTGAGAAACGATCGCTGATTATTGTAAAATATCAATGTAAAAATTTGTGCTGGTAGTTTTGGGTAGGGGAGGACAAATTGAGATGATAAATAGACGAAACAATGTTTTTAATTGGGCCTCAGAAGTTACCTTGACTTATTATGTATTGGCTCAAAAGTTGAGAAACACTGGTACAGTTTTATTTTTCTGAAATGGCGAAGTAAAATTGTTTATTTTAAGGATATGAATCTATGTCGAACTCTTGAAAAAAAAGATAATTTTGTTCTCGCACATTTGATTGCTCACGCTTTACATGTCTCTGGAGGAGTGAGATAGTGCTATGATAAGTAAACATGTGGATAGATAGTCTCTGGATAGAGGGATAGACAGGCTGATATGGATAGACTGACAGAAAGAGATGGATGGGTAGAAGGATAGACTGACAGAAAGAGATGGATGGGTAGAAAGATAGACTGACAGAAAGAGATAGATGGGTAGAAAGATAGACTGACAAAAAGAGATGGATTGGTAGGATAGACTGACAGAAAGAGATGGATGGGTAGGATAGACTGACAGAAAGAGATGCATGGATAGAAGAATAGCCTAACAGAAAGAGATTTATGGATAGAATGGACTGGCTGAGATAGATGGATTGATAGAACGTTAGACAGACAGAGATGATGAACTTGCACAAACAGATGGATGGATGGACTGGAATAAGCTGATGGATGGTTGGATGCAGATGAGACCCCCGTAAAAAAGCTTTCATGAGGAGCCCAATCATTTGGAACCCAATCATTTGGAAACCAATCATTTAGAACACAATCATTTGGAACCCAATCACTTAGAACACAATCATTTGGAACCCAATCATGCAAAATTTCTTTTTGTTGTGGTTTAAACATGTGCCATATTTACAACTGTTGGCAGTGTTCAGAAGTAAAGCGGAGGCTAACTGAGCTTCAAATAGAGTTATATTCACACAAACGTAGATATTCACTTAAGTTGCGAGGCATTCACACAAACGTAGGCGTTCACTCAAGCTGCGAGGCATTCACACAAACGTAGGCATTCACTCAAGCTGAGAGGCATTCACACAAACGCAGGCATTCACTCAAGCAGCGAGGCATTCACACAAACGCAGGCATTCACTCAAGCTGCGAGGCATTCACACAAACGTAGGCATTCACTTAAGCTGCGAGGCATTCACACAAACAAAGGCATTCACTCAAGCTGCGAGGCATTCACACAAACGTAGGCATTCACTCAAGCTGCGAGGCATTCACACAAACAAAGGCATTCACTCAAGCTGCGAGGCATTCACACAAACGTAGGCATTCACACAAACACGAAATGTATTAAAAGAAAGCGAGACTTATTTACACAAAAATGAAACTTCTTTACCCAAAAATGAAACTTCTTTACACAAAATGAGACTTATTTACACAAAAATGAAACTTCTTTACCCAAAAATGAAACTTCTTTACACAAAATGAGATTTATTCACACAAACTTAGACATTCACACAAGCTGAGACACATTAACAGAAAGCCAGACGTGTTCACACACAAAAATGAGACCTATTCACACAAACTAAAACTTGTTCATAAACCTCTAGATGACGTCTAAATTTAATTCGTGTGCAACATGGATGCCCTTGTTAACAAACCTGCTTTCTGTGGCCAGTTATCTGATGTTATCAAACATTTCGTGACCCTTCTCTTAATGTTAACTGATAATATTATCTTCGGGATTCCAGGAAATAAACTCAGACACACGTCCCACTTATTTACCAAACACCCTATTTTTTAAAAAAAAAAATCATCATCCCGTACACTCACACACAGACGACCCGAAAATTTCATTTTAAAATTTCTTTAAATGGGAACACATTGTACTAAATTTTCACCAGAGGGTTTCTCATTTCTAAGACCGGAAAACGTCACATCGCATTACGTAATGTTACTATTTTTAGACAAATTTTCAAATATATATAAAAAAAAAACATCGCTTCTTATAATGTATATCCGTATGTATACAGCAGTAACAATTTGTTTGTAAAATCCTTCGTAAAATAAAGTTGTAAACACATTTTCGTCTAGATTAAGACCCGCTATACCTGGCTCACATTAGCGTAGAAGTACCGAACAGCTTTTCAGAGATTGGCCAAACGGGATACCAGGATGCTGTTTTACAAACATATGTTCCTGTGCTTGGCCAGCGCCTGTGCCTAGATGTTCTATGAATAGATTTCACGTCATTAAAATGACGAACACTGATCCCTTAATTTCGCACTTGGTATGAAGACTAGAGAAAATGTTTTTAAGAACAATAAAACATCGCACAAATAGAAATAGTTAATTTTATCTCTGAAATCAAGAAATTAAAATAAGAACCTAAAAACAAAGTTGTTTCGTAAAAATTCTTTCTATACATTTTTGTTTGCATTCATTTATTGTACGTAATTTATTATTTATTAAGAAGCGGCAAACTTGTGGCGAAAACACGTTGCCTATTTCCATCATTTCCCCCTTCAAAAAATACGTTTTATTTTTTCTGCATACCCAAATACGTCACAAATGCCTAGCAACAGCTACACAATTAATCTCCACACCAAAAACAAAACCACCCTTGAACAAATCCTTAACATTCCCACCCCCCCTTTTCAAAAACTGATTTTCGAGGGTGTGGGGTTGGGGCTGAAAATGTGAAAGAATGTGTTGTTATCGGCAACGAGTCTGTGTGCCAAGTTTCAGCTGGACAGGATGACAGGGAGCGGGTCATTTAGCCTTCCGAAGATTTTGCTACACTCGAACAAATGCGAAGTGAATATAAAGGATTTAAATAGTTTTAATTTTTTTTTAAACCGTACTTGTACATATTTTTGTTCACTTAATTATTCAGTTAAACCAAGAGTTAAACTAAAATGTGGTTGTTTTTTTTTCCATTCAATCTTTATAACACAGTCTGTGGCTAAACCAACTCTAATCCTAATGGTTCCTTGTATATCGTGTAAGATAATAAGTGCTAGAGAAATCAAAGTTCTTACAAAGCTCAAAGGGGCCGCCAATAAATTACGTCACACTATTTTTTTTAAACTACACACTCGCTCCCCACTCCTGTCACATTTCTAGCCCCCCCCCCTCCCTTAGAAAGTAAGTTACACTTACTAATTAATTGTTTTTAAACTTAAATGTTTTAAAAATTTAAAATAAAACAAATATGATTAAACTCTTAAATTTAAAAAAATCGCCATGACTGTCAGAATACATCCATCACAACAGAAAGATTAACATCACTGTCAGAATACATCCATCACAACAGAAAGATTAACATCACTGTCAGAATACATCCATCACAACAGAAAGATTAACATCACTGTCAGAATACATCCATCACAACAGAAAGTGTAACATGACTGTCAGAATACATCCATCACAACAGAAAGTGTAACATGACTGTCAGAATACATCCATCACAACAGAAAGATTAACATCACTGTCAGAATACATCCACCACAACAGAAAGTTTAACATCACTGTCAGAATACATCCATCACAACAGAAAGATTAACATCACTGTCAGAATACATCCACCACAACAGAAAGTGTAACATCACTGTCAGAATACATCCATCACAAAAGAAAAATTAACATCACTGTCAGAATACATCCATCACAAAAGAAAAATTAACATCACTGTCAGAATACATCCATCACAACAGAAAGATTAACATGACTGTCAGAATACATCCATCACAGCAGAAAGTTTAACATCACTGTCAGAATACATCCATCACAACAGAAAGTTTCAAGATGACTGTCAGAATACATCCATCACAACAGAAAGTTTCAAGATGACTGTCAGGATACATCCATCACAACAGAAAGTTTCAACATCACTGTCAGTTTCAGGTTTTATTTGCATGATTTTTAAAAATGTTTGACGTCACACACAATATCTCTAAAAGCCCCCCCCCCCCCCCCCCCCCCCGTGTCACAAACTGTCACACGTTCTTAAAACCGTACATTTTGTAAATCTCTCAGTTCGATGATCCAGTTCACAACTATATATGTGGCTAAACTTTCGGATCGGAATACAAAATAAAAGAGACGACCGCGTATCAAATGAATGACGTAACGGGAAGGAAGAAATAAGTTACATTCACTAGAAGTTCAGATTATCGCAATACTGAACTGCTGAAAACAGAAATCTTGCAGTCACAATCGTACAATTTATGCAACACAAAAAAAAAATAATTAAAAATTATACTAATAATAAAAATTTTTATCTGCTATATTATTATTATTATAATTGTTATTTTCAAACGGTTTACTTTACTTTAAACCCAAAAGTTCAATGTCGTCATTTGAACCACTATTGGGAACAAAATGTCAATTCCGAGTCGACCTCGTGTCATGTTGACCTCGTGTCATGTTGACCACGTGTCATTGCTCGACGTCCTGGGCGATAACAGCTTCAACAATCTTTTTGAATTGCGCAGTGGAGATGAGGGCTAGGTGGGTGGTGGTTGGAGGGGGTGGGGGGAATAACCTTTATGTACCAGACGTCTCCTGCTGGGACTCTTGTAGATGATGATGTCATGTGGATGTTTTAGTGAACTGTTCTTGTTTCAATTTCTTCATACATATATATATATATATATATATATATACATACAATGGAATTCTCTCCCATTACACATCCGCAATATAACGACCATCACAGCCTTCAAAACTGCCCTCAAGACCCATCTCTTCAAACTGTACTATACCGACTCCTTCTCACCCCCTACCCCTCACTTCTGACTGATAAAGAACGCTCGATTCTGCTGGGTGCTGTCCATGGCTGGACAGGGGTAGATAGTACTTGGGTTGGTGAGGGGAAGCTTTTTTCACCAATTGTGGTTTTTAAAATGTATACGTTTGTGTAATTGCTAATTTTTCTGTGAAGCGCAGTGAGCCTAGCCCTAGACTGGGGTACTGCAATGAGCCCAGCCCTAGACTGGGGTACTGCAGTGAGCCTATCCCTAGACTGATGTACTGCAGTGAGCCTAGCCCTAGAATGGGGTAATGCAGTGAGCCCAGCCCTAGATTGAGGTACTGCGCTATATAAAACCACCTAATAATAATTATTATTATATTTTTTTTAAAATATATATTTTATTCGAATACAGTTAGTTTTCAACCCTTGTAAAGTTCAAAAACTTTTTCAACTCCCGAAATGTACAAAATAAATACGGATTGTGGAAAGATACTGAAATACAGGATGGGAGACTGCTGGCACCAGTAATAAGCTGTACACAAAGCTGTATCTCACAAAGACACACCACCGTGACGCAAAGCTGTATCTCACAAACACACACCACCGTGACGCAAAGCTGTATCTCACAAAGACACACCACCGTGACGCAAAGCTGTATCTCACAAAGACACACCACCGTGACGCAAAGCTGTATCTCACAAAGACACACCACCGTGACGCAAAGCTGTATCTCACAAAGACACACCACCGTGACGCAAAGCTGTATCTCACAAACACACACCACCATGACGCAAAGCTGTATCTCACAAAGACACACCACCGTGACGCAAAGCTCTAATGGTATCCCAACATAGAGAATGGAGATTAAAACCTGTGTGAGACACAGTGCAATCCACTCCTTATTTAAACTGACACCATTACAACGTCAAAGTGAAATGCAATTAAATATAGCGTGCCGAAGAAGAAGAAAAAAAATCACCACTGCTGATGTATCACAGCCTGAACTGATGCCCAGGTCTGCCATGCTGACAGCGGTCGCTTGTTGATCTTACGGTAAAACCCTTATTTAAAATAAAAAAAAGGAATAGAAATATAACAAACAATCGGATGTTTATGGTGTCTCATGTTTACACGATGAATTTTTTTTTTAAAGAAAGGTTCACCTCGTTGATTGAAAGTGTGGTCAACGTAACAACTCATGTACAGCATACACACATATACAACACACACATACAAAAAAACAACAACACAACATACAAGTAAAAATCTCAGGAATTTTAACAGTAGGATTAGTACATCACATTTTTTAGGATGCTTACAGTAACTAATCTTAATATGCGCCGTGATCTAATTATAATGATGAATGTTAAGTAAATACAGTTTGTTTATAACTACATGTCGAATCTTCAGTCTCAGAAAAAGAGGTGGGGGGGGGGGCTGATAGGACACGATAAGTTACGCCCTGACTAAAGACTCTATAATCAGAAAGTAAAAGGTTTACGCCTTGCCCTTTAAAAAAAAGCGTACTTCGCCTATGATAAGAACTGTTTACCCCTTGGGGAATCCTTGCCCCTCCCTCAACCCAAACCCACTCCCAGACACACATGTTTTGAGAGCGCGTGAAGGGATTCATTCCCGGGTTTTAAAAAACACCCACCAAGTGCGACAGATTTCAGAGTTCCAGCTGCCCAGGTACCACTTGAACAAGCTTTTGATGCACCTTCAACTTCATCCACACGAGAAGCGTGACAGGGGAAATATCCAGACACAAATTAAACATAAACTGAATTCAAAAACTAGAAGGAAATTGGAATAGGGAGAATAAAATCATAAAATATAAACTATTTTATTACAGTATTTAAAAAAAACAATTTAAAAAAACGGTACTCTGTCCCGAAATCACGCGTTGAACTTTAACCTTTCTAACTCTCGAACTGAACGCTTCAATCAGTTGCATACATTATCATAGCATCTATGTCATACACTCCCTGCTCATCCTCCATCACCCCCAACTCTAGACACACACACACACACAAACACACACAAACACACACACACACACACACTTATAGACACCTTTCAAACTGTAGGAAACTGATGGAATTGTTATAGGTAATTTTCATGTTATAAAAGTTAGGGAACATTGACTAATTTGTCGTGATGCTCAGTTAGTTATTTTATAAAAGTTAGGGAACATTGACTAACTTGTCGTGATGCTCAGTTAGTTATTTTATTTTAAAAAATCCTTTATATTACCTTCACTTGTGTTCGTGGCAAAATGACTCACTTCCCGTCATCCTATCGTGCTGAATGAAACTTGGCACTTGGACTCGTGGCCGATGACAACACATTCTATCGAATTTCAGCCCCCCATGCCCCCCATGCCCCCCCCCCCCAAAAAAAAATCAGTTGATCCTGTTTTTAAAGGAAAAGATAAATGAAATATGATTTGTTGAATGGGTGCGTGTTTTAGTGTGGAGATTAATTGTGTAGTGGTTGCTATGTACTTTGTGTTTTTGACGTATTCGGGTATGCGGTAAAAATAAAATGTATATTTGAAGGCGACAATGAAAGAAATATAAAACGTGTTTTCGCCAGAAGTTTACCTCTTTAGATAACCGCTTCTTAAAAAAATGATAGATCACGTACAATCACATAAATGCTAAATCACATACAATCACATAAATGATAAATCACTTACAATTACATAAATGATAAATCACATTCAATTACATAAATGATAAATCAAATACAATCACATAAATGATAAATCACATACAATTACATAAATGATAAATCACGTACAATCACATAAATGATAAATCAAATACAATCACATAAATGATAAATCACGTACAATCACATAAATGCAAACAAAAATGTATATAAAGGATTTATATAAAAATACCTTTTTTAAATTTTAAAGGGTTGTTTAATTTGAGGTGAATCTATGTTGTTCAACAACTCCTTGAGATGAACCCATTCCATAAATTGTTTTTGTGTGAACCTATTCAACTAATTCTTATGGCAAACAAACTTCTCTGGAAGGAGTTATAAAGAATTGATCAAGTCTTGCTCTGCGTTACCATGGAAACATCAGTTAGCCCAGCGGCTCTCACAACAATTCTACTTCTGTATTTAGATTTGATTACCATGTCATCTATTCGTCTGCGGACAGTGTCGTTGGATAAAGGAAATTGTACTCAATTTCGTAACAAATTTATCTCCGATCATAACGCTAACAATGTCTTTGGCCGCTGGCAGCAATAAATCTTCGGCAATGGTGTGAGGTTTCATAACTCTATCGATTCTGAGTGCCTCCAAATATGAAGCTTCAACGGCTGCTAAGTTTTGTTTTTGGTACTTGCCTCCAGTTTCAAGTCTGACTTTCTGGAGTCTATCAGCTTTACTTCTAAAATAGTTGGTATCCTTGCCGGCAAATCTTGGATGCTTGCTATCAAAATGCCTTTTAGTTTGTTCGGCTTCATAGATTCGGCTGATAGAACTTCACAACAAATAACACATTGCGGTTTCTCAATCCCTGTTTTAATTATTGAGGTAAAACCATGCTACAAATTAATAATCCTCACTGTATTTTCTTTTCTTAACGTTCTTCTCTACACGATCCAATGTCATTGGATGGTTTGCTACAAGATGGTATATTGAAGATCTCAATTTAAAAAATAGACATTTAACATTTTGAAGAGTTTGAGAAAAGGGAATTTTAAAGTTTGAAAGTATCCAACATATTCTCAAGTAAAAATACAATTATGTAATCTTCCTCTATTTAGTGATACCATTTTACTTTTAAAATATATCAGTACTAGGTATTTTGTGACAGATTTTTACAGTTTATTATCAGACTGACTCAATATTGTGACTTGACAACTTTTTCCACTGAAATTTGAAATTTATTGATTTAACTTTATTTTATGGTTTTTAAAAGTCAATGCCATCTCTTGTTTATCACTTATGAAACTTGAGTGTCCTCTCTAAATAAGAAAACAAATTGTGGCTGAAATAAAAAAAAACAATTATTTTTCAAAAAATCGTCAATTTTGTTTTAAAATCTGAAGCAGTGTACAAGCCACTGAGATCTTGTACAGGTGGTGTAATTTCCGTGTAATGACTCAATGATAATGTAATAAATTATATCAAGTTTATACTTTCATAGTGCCATTATCATTCAGCTTATAATAAATTATAAGTGACATATAAGTAATATGACTCATTATGACCTTGAACTGGTACTGAAATTTATGGAATAGGCTTATGTTATGCTATTTTACACATAAACATCAGTCATTACTCAGTTCACTGTAAGACTTTGATTAATAACATAAAAGATAATGACCTGCATTTTCACAAACAATGAAAACATAGAGATATTTTATAACGTGTTTAACGGCGTTTAATCAGGTGGCACGAATTGTTTAAAATGATTTACAATGACTATGTTATAAATCATTGTAATGCTCTTATCACTCAATGGTCAGAATCAAAAGAAGGCGTGAAGCAGTAGACGAGCATACTTTTTATTTTGTGTTTTATTTTTATGTAACAGAGACGAAACTTAGTACGACAGCATGTGAAGCTTGGGCAAAATAGTACTGACTGCAGGTGAAGGCTACTGAAACTGATTAAACTTAATCCTAAACTTTCCTCTCAGTCTGTTTTTTTTTTTATAAAACTTGAACAGTGACTATCTTTACCCCATGTATTATCACTAGAAAGACTCTGCTATTTAATATTTAACCGATATTTAATTTTGCCTTGAAATGTTCACTTTAAATTCATCGTAGATAACAATTGTAGCATTTATTGTTCGATGTAATTTTAGCATCTGACATTTGACCTATAATCTTTATTTATTTACGTTTTCTTTACTTGCCATTGGTTAAGCGCATCACTTGATATTATAGAAGGTAACTTTTAGTTTTTTCTTCTATATTTTCACTGGTCTTGTAAGATTCGTCTATTGAATGCCCTATTTATAGTCCGCGATTGCCCGTAAACGAGCTGATTTGTGCAATAGTTTTCACTGCAGGTTTAAGCTTTATTATGGGGTGAATAGTTCAAATGGGGAGATCTAATAAATGAAAATTGGTGACATGTCTGGTTTTTCAGCTGGACCTAATCAATCGGTTTCTAAGAAAATCATCATCGGAAATGTGTGTTTTCCAATGGTCCTTGGCGACCCCCGCGAAAGGGTCTCGCCACAGGTTGAGAACCGCTGAGTTAGCCCCAAAAGGAAAACCAAGTGTGAATAAGGTTTTTTTGTGTGTCCTTTTTAATGAATGTCCATACAACGTAATCCCCCTTTTTATCCACCCACTTCCTTTCCCCACCTCCACCCTCAAACACCCCCCCTGCTCCAAGCCTTTTTTAGAATAGATCTCGTGATTAGTTGCACCGTATGACTGGCGACTGCCATCGTTTACAGCACCAAATCTTGACTGAATTAACGTTAAGATGTTGTTAGAGCCTTTCAAAGGATTCCTTGAGTTCGTTTCGTTTTCAAGTAAGGGACTAAAAGTAATTGGGGCATATTTTATGGGGGGATTTACAAGTACGTCGTTTTAGGTTAGAGAGTTTCTTTTTTTTTATTTTAGTCGAGCCATCAGAATATACGTTGTGATTAATTTAGTTCGATGTCTAATTCTGACCGATCGTGTATAGAAAATGGTGGCCAAGATTCTACTTGTAATGACGGTTTTTTTTTGTTTTTTAATTTTTTTTTGTATTATCATTGACATAGTAATAGTGACATTATTTAAAATACGATTACAGTAAATTTCTCAATTTAACATGCTTACAGTAAATCTTTGAGGTATTTAGGTTTTTTTTTAAGGAGCGACCGCCCCAGTTTGGCGCTCCCTTGAAGTATATCATATCATATATATAAAAGTGAAAATTTGTTTGTGTGTTTGTGGTTTTGTTCCACCAAGGCTTTTAAATGGATTGATGGATCTTGACCAAACTTGGCGAATATATGCAACATTATCTGGAAGGAACTCTTTAGGGCATATGAACTTTTTATAACATTCCGTTTGGGTCCCAGAAATGGTTTTTATTCTTATATGAGCTAGATTATATAAAAAAAATGACATACAAATACTCCTACATGAATAGATGGATCTTCAACAATCTTAGTACATGCACATACACTTGATTATCCATATTCAAATACCGAAGGGTACTGAACTCATAACATCCATTCTTCCGGGGCTGGGGGCACGATCCCAACGTGTGACGGGATCAAATAGGGATCCTATTGACAAACGGGATCCCATCGGAGAAAAGGGATTCCACCAGGAAATGGGATCCTAACGGGATCGGGATCCCACCTGAAAAAGGGGAAAAAAAAGGAAAATGATTTCCTACGTGGAAATGGGATCCCGTCTGGATCTCATTTAGGTCGGTATACCAATGGGGTCGGGAGCCCAAATGGGGTCGGGATCCCAATTGGATCGGGATCACAATAGGAACTGGAATCCATCGGAAAATGGTATACTACTTGGAAATGGATCCCATTCGGGAACAAACGATATCCAAAAGTTATTTTAAATGTGTTTTTATAGGAGATAATTCTTTTATTTTCTTTATACTATAGGGGCGGGTTGTTGTTTGTGTGTGTTTTTTTTGTTGTTTTTTTTGTTGTTTTTTTTACTTTGCGCTTACTTACAATGTTATTTAAAAGGCTGTATATGTTTTTGTTTCTCCGAATGCAAACCCGGGCAACGCCGTAAATATTGGCTACTATACATATAACATAAAGGACTTGTAAATGATATATATGAATTTAAGGGGGGGGGGGGACTCATGAGGTTTCGCACTGGGTGGAATTTAGTCAAGGTACGCCACTCAGTTTAATATGAATAGTGTAAGCCATTCAATATAATATGTTTACAGTAAGGCACTCAGCTTAACAAAGGATGACGCTGTTATCATGACACTGATTAAAATAGATTGTTATCAATGCAACAGAACAAAAACACTTTCACTTTGGCGTTATTTGTGTCTCCAGATTGTGAGTGGTTCTCAATTGTGGATCACTAGTCTCCCCTTTATAATTTACACTTCACATAATGGTGCTGCATTTTATTTAGTTTTAGGATTAAGTTTATGTTTTATTATTTGCGATTAGCCCCACCCTTACACACCACCCTTACACCCCCCTATGGGGGGATAGCATTCCATCTAACTCTACCCATCTGGGTGATAGCATTCCCTCAAACTCTCCTCATCTGGGTGGTAGCATTCCCTCTAACTCTCCTCATCTGCGTGGTAGCATTCCCTCTAACTCTCCTCATCTGGGTGGTAGAATTCCCTTCACCCTACCCGATTATGGCAGTATTCCCCCCCCCCCACCCTAACCCATTATCTGGGGGGTAGCGTTCCCTCTATCCCACTCCAACAAATTGATGTCACAAGATGCCTCAGAACACAACACACGTAATCAAAACACATCTGTAGTGGTTAGAAGGTCAAGGAGCCAGCACTCAACGTCAATTGCGGAGGACATGATTGTGTATTATAAGGTTGAACTGATAGAGGGTTGAATTAGTAATCTTTTAATAAATTTTGTCTAGGTACTTTTATTTAAAAGGTGTCCCCCCACTAACCGTCAGTCACACACACACAAAATATGTTTCCATTTTCCATTTTTAATAATAAGCCTAAAGAAAACTTTTTTTTCTTTACATATTTACACTGAACAAAGAAACATTTAAACATGAATCGACCGACAGTTCATTTACAAGTACAATTTACGGGAATAAAGATGGACCGTTGGGATAATGAGTGAATTTCTAAAAATAATTTTAAGCCATGATAATGTTATTAATGATCTATATTTAACCATAAATAATCATGTTTTCGGTTATATATTTTTTTCGTTTAACTTTATCTATTTATTTATGCTTGACCCACTTATATTCGAAAAATTAAGATTAAAAATTTTTTGGGTCTATTTGGTATGCTTATCTTGTTGATGATTAGTAGAAATGCTGGTTGCCCAGCCACAACTGTTTTTATAACCTATATTAATTTATATGATAAAAGTGTCACTGTCACTTGAGCATGCATTTCTTGATGCGAATGTTGATAACCGACAAGGAAAAAAGAAAACAGCTGTAATGAGGTCACTAAATCACATGATTCTCAAGACAGATAGGAAAGTTTATTTTATTCAAGCGAAGAAACAATGACTAGGTCTTTGTCTCAGTACTAATAAGTATGTGTGGTGGCCAGAACTTTCTGAGGTGAACCGACCCGGTCTATCCTATTCAACAAGCTCTTATGTCTTATGCTGAAGTTATTCAACAACTTCTTGAGTTGGGGTGACATCATCGATAAAATTATTTTTAAAAAAACCCCAATTATTTCTACATACTCATGCACGCACATACACACAAGTACAAGCACATATTTTTCCTTTAAAGGGGGGAAAAAAATTGGGGGGGGGGGGGGGGTAATAAATTAATTAAAGAAATGTGCGATTGTACTCAATGGTAAATTGTCAAGGACAGGACAGATTTTTTCGGAAATTTTCGAAAGAATAGCTACGCATCACTCAAAATCTTTTAACAAAAATAAGTACGATTCAGCTATAAAGTTATAAAAAATTGCATTTATTTATATAAGAAAAGACAACTCTCTAAAATGATTGCATTTTTATTTACTAACGAATAATGTAAATGTTGGGATCTCAATCTTATTTTCAGAATGATTAACAGTGATCTAAACTGTCATCTTCGAAGGGCCAAACAAGAATTTTTAAAAAAAAAAAAATTAAAATCAGATAATGGATTTGTTGTAAAATAAAAATGCGAACAAAACACTTATCCACAACATATTTGAACTAATTCACAATTTCTTTCATAAAAACGAAAAGAAAACTGATAACTGCCATTTAATACAAATAAAGTTATATAAAAAATAAATTTAATAATATGTACGTGTGGGGATGTAGCTCAGTGGTAGAGCGTCCGCTTTGCATGTGAAAGGCCCCGGGTTCGATCCCCGGCTTCTCCATCTTTTTTTTTTTTTTTTTTTATATTATTATTTTTAAAAAAACTCTATTTAGTCCATTTATATATCAGACATAATAGGAAGACATTTATTCATGGGGCCTCATTTCATTTTCATTTTTAAAAATGTGTGAATGTGTAGGAATTGATTTTAAATTTTCCTTTGCCAACACCTTTTTAAGGGATGATATCTAATGCTTTCCTAGTTCTTTTGTACAAGACCTTTTTGATTTTTCGACATTTTAAAAAGCAAATGGAAGGAATATTTCAAAATCTATATTTCAGTAAAGTTTGGTATGGGACAATGACGATAAAATAGGCCAAAAGCCCACAGTCCCTCACACATGCCACCACTGACCTTTTAGTAGGCCTACTTTTTAATCATGTTTAATTAATGATGTAATTGTAATAGTTTGTTGGTGGAAATTAATGAGTGACTCAGTGGTCTCAGTAAAGATTCGAGCTGTTGTTTACATGCTATATATATAATATAACGACTCGTCTCTTTCCAGTTATAAATTTGGCTCTGGTGCACTCGTTTGTGGGCGTGGGGGAGATGGGGGTAGGGGTTGGCCCAGTGTGTGTGTGTGGGGTGGGGGGTAGCCCGGTTATTGTGTTGGTTTTTTGGGGTTTTTTTTTTTGGGGTGGGGGTGAGTTGGTGGGTTTGAGTCAAATAAAGCAACTAATTTTTCTAATTTCACAAATGGGATGTTGTATTTAAAGTGCAGTACCGGTATATAGCAGTCAATGAAGCAAATGAAATAATTGTTTATTATTGCTTTCATGTTATGTTGTTGAGTGGGTTGTTTTTGGCCTTGATTAAAATAGGTGAGGCGTTATGTTTACACAGCATTGATCGTAAAGTCACGTGTGCTTAAAATGGTGCTTTTAATAAACAAAGTCACGTGTGCTTAAAATGATGCTTTTAATAAACAAAGTCACGTGTGCTTAAAATGATGCTTTTAATAGAAAAAAGTCACGTGTGCTTACAATGATGCTTTTAATAAACAAAGTCACGTGTGCTTTAAATGATGCTTTTAATATACAAAGTCACTTGTGCTTACAATGATGATTTTAATAAACAAGCCCCGTGGGGATAAAATGATTCTTTTTCTTTTTTTTTTTGAATATATAATTCTGCTATATGTTGTTGGCATTTAAAGGAACCACGGTACAAATGAAAGGCGGATGACGCACATGCCTGTTCCCGCGACGAAAGGGACCCAAGATTTTTGGTGGGTAGTGACTAGGGATCGCAAACCGGGATGCAGAGTTTCGAAAATACCGGGATGCGGGCTATAACGGATGCTTGAAAATACCGGGTCTGGATTTATGAAAACCGGTATTTTCGAAACTCCTGTGATTTCATTTTCAAAAAATATATATCGCTTTTCTTAGTTTTCATTAGTAGTTAAAGCAAAACATATCAATAATTTATGCGAAAACATATCGTAGATTATTTCGTTTGACTATTTAGTATAGTGCGTTCAAAAAGAAATTTGACTAACATTTCAACGTGTGAACTGAAAAAAAAGATTCGACCAAATTTCCGTTCGAACAAATTTCCGTTAACCTATAAACCACTTCTGCTATCCGCACTTCAGCCAACTATCTCCGAGTAATAATTTTTGCGTTAACCCCTTCTGCTCGATTCTGTTCTCTTATTCTGCTTGTAGTTTCCGACTATGTCAGCATCATCAGATCAAAACTAACACATTGCTTTAATTAAAAGTGTCACCTGTTACCTTCACTACATATTTGTCATTTATTGACAAGAAAACTTGACTGGAGGTCTGCATGTTACATTGGCCACGTGACGGGTCGGGACGTCGTGTATATAGCCTAACGGTAATAGTGCATATAGCCTATCAGCAATCATCCTTAATATTTCACAGTTCGTTGTCCATCAGCACTAGATTAATTTGGAAATGTAGTGTGAAATTTATTGTGTAATGAGCCATTAAATGGGGTTTTCTCTGTTAAGCTTTCATTAAAGTTTCTCATATATAAGAGGGGACTTCGTTTGCAAACATACTACCAGCTGTAGCAAAATCCACAATCTTAAAAATAAGGTACCCCGGTAGCTGTTGTGTCAGTAGCATAATTATTCGCATAAATGTTTCATATTTTATTATTATTATATTAGTTAAAAATCACCATCATCACATCATCGAATTTTTCTCATTAAAAGCTATACTTTTCAATAAAGTATATATATATTTATATATATATATATATATATATATATATATATATATATATATATATAAATACTGCACCAGTATGCCATATTAAGTTTAATATTCGTATACTTATTCCATTTTTTTACACCATGGGTCACACTCTACTTTCAGTTGATGCAAATACTTGAAATGCACACGGTCGTCAGTATGAAGTTCAAGGTGTTTTCTATCACAGCTCTGCTCCTGTCATCGTTTATGGTGGTCCAGTCTATCGACCCCGAAGACTTGTTGCTATTTCTGTACTATTCGTCACAAATCCAGAACCAGCCACAGCAGAATGTCAGTCATGTTTACACTATTACAGCTGTTACCATGGTTACGAGCAGATTAGTTAAAGATAGATTTAAGCACAATGGGGTTTTCGGCTCTGCTCGCGTTTGAATCACCAGATGGGTCTAGCGGTCAAACATAGGTCTAATGGTCAAACACAATGGGTCTAGCGGTCAAACATAGGTCTTATGGTTAAACACAATGTGTCTAGCGGTCAAACATAGGTCTATTGGTCAAACACAATGGGTCTAGCGGTCAAACATAGGTCTTATGGTCAAACAAAATGGGTCTAGCGGTCAAACATAGGTCATATGGTCAAACACAATGGGTCTAGCGGTCAAACATAGGTCTTATGGTCAAACATAATGGGTCTAGCGGTCAAACATAGGTCTTATGGTCAAACACAATGGGTCTAGCGGTCAAACATAGGTCTTATGGTCAAACACAATGGGTCTAGCGGTCAAACATAGGTCTATTGGTCAAACACAATGGGTCTAGCGTCAAACATAGGTCTTATGGTCAAACATAATGGGTCTAGTGGTCAAACATAATGGGTCTAGTGGTCAAACATAGGTTTTATGGTCAAACACAATGAGTCTAATGGTCAAACACAATGGGTCAAGTTGTCAAACATAGGTCTAATGGTCATAAATAATGTCTTGTGGTTAAACTTAGGTCTAATGATCAAACACAATTGGTCTAGTGGTCAAATATAGGTCTAATGTTAAAAAATATTGGATCTAGCGGTCAAACATAGGTCTAATGGTCATACATAAAGGGTCTAGCGGTCAGACATATGTCTAATGGTCCAACATAATGCGTCTGGTGATCAAACATAGATCTAATGATTAAACATTATGGGTCTAAAGGTCAATGAAAATTATAATAATAGAACATAATAGGCCTAGTTGTTAAACACCAGTGGAATGTCATTCAGGGGAGTGTTAGTCTATGTTACATCACTGGCATGACATTCAGGGGGTGTTAGTCTATATTACATCACTGGCATGTCATTCAGGGGAGTGTTAGTCTATATTACATCACTGGCATGACATTCAGGGGGTGTTAGTCTATATTACATCACTGGCATGTCATTCAGGGGAGTGTTAGTCTATATTACATCACTGGCATGTCATTCAGGGGAGTGTTAGTCTATATTACATCACTGACATGTCATGCATGGAGTGTTATTCTATAATTCATCACGTGCATGCCATACAATGAACATTAGTCTATATATTACACAACTGTCACGTCATGCAGGGACTATAAGTCTATATCACTATATATAACTGATTGTAACGTAACGCCCTCCATCTTATAATGGCAATGTTGTATACATTATTGCAACAACAAAAATATATGCGTGAGTGTAAAGGCACATTCAGAGAACTTTACATGTAATAACATTTTTAATGCTTTAGTGTAGCTATTTATATACTATTTAAATTAACTTTTAGCACATAAAATATAGCAGGTCCAAAGAAGAATGAGGACATTTGAGTCCGGATGACATACAAAAAATCAATTTAGAAAAAAGCAACAACACGTTAATTTAAATTGGAAGACAAACAATTTGGTAGTTTGGATAAAGTTTTGACAGTAAAAATAGAAAAAGTGCAACAATTTATAGATGGTATCGCTTCAGCGTCTGAAGTAGGGTGCAGTTCAGTGCTTATACTGTCAAAGAAAGCCAGACACACTTGATATCAGCAATGAAGTAAGAGGGTTACAGTTGGTAAGATCACTGCCACATATGCATGCCAAAAAAAAATATCCTAGAAAAGATTATGTAAATTTTAATTTTTTTTAAAACCTGAAACAGCCTTCTTGACGTATTTCTCTAACGAAGGAAATCTCTAAACTTTTACAGCCAGAAACGATAGCTCTCTTAACAGCTGTGGCTGTAGCGCTCTTAAATTAAATGATGCATTTTCTACTTTTGCAAAGAAATAATCTTGAGCGATACAATGATCGAGTCAATAATTTATGCAGTAAATCATGATTACAAGTTGCCGTTAAGGGATATGAGGCTATAGACTGTGGTGGAAGCCTATAGCCGGTGATTCTAAATATGCAGCCCTGAGAAAGCTGCTCCTAGGCAACCGTTTCGTCCCAGCTATTTCGCGAACTAGTCGCGAGGTGGAAACCCACTGTAGAATCCCTCTTAGAGGGCGTCCGATGCTTCCCCGGGACGGGTGGGGGGAGATATTAGGACGTTAATTTACCGTCCCGGCCCCTGGGAGAGTGGACTACGGACGCTTGAAACACAGCGTCTTTGGTCGACCAGATGTCTCCGGGCGGGGAGGGTCTCCGTCGGCGAACCCGATCGAGCGGTTGCGGGCGGGGACGCTCCACGCCTGGGGAGGTCTCTGGCGCCCTTCCGCACGGCCTGCCGCCGAGGCGGCCGGCAGGTGCGGGTGGGCGCCGGGGAGGGCATAAGGAGCGTAAGCTCGACGGCCCGCTGACGCCATTTCCTAATGTGATATTTATGCAGTAAAACTGAAGGTTTGGAAGTTAAAACGAGAACGCCTTCCAAATAAGAGAGCAGATGACTATGGTAAACCAGATAAGTGTATTTTTGTTTAAAGGCAATGATACGTTTTAGATTGACTCTTTTCATGACGTCTATTTATGACGTCTTTTTATGACATCTATTTATGACGTCTTTTTATGACATCTATTATCCCATCTATTTATGACATCACTTATTCCATCTATTTATGACATCTTTATATGACATCTATTTATGACATCTTTTTATGACATCTATTTATGGCATCTCTTTATGACATCTATTTATGACATCTTTTATGCCATATTTTTATGACATATATTTAATACATCTATTTATGACATCTATTTATGTCATCTTTTATGACATCTTTTTATGACATCTATTAATGTCATCTATTTATGACATCTTTTTATGACATCTTTTTATGACATTATTTATGTCATCTATTTATGACATCTATTTATGACATCTTTTTATGATATCTATTTCTGTCATCTTTTTATGATATCTATTTATGTCATCTATTTATGTAATCTATTTATGATATCTATTTATGTCATCTTTTTATGATATCTATTTATGTCATCTTTTTATGATATCTATTTATGTCGTCTTTTTATGACATTATTTATGTCATCTATTTATGACATCTTTTTATGACATCTATTTATGTCATCTTTTTATGACATTATTTATGTCATCTTTTTATGACATCTTTTATGACATTATTTATGTCATCTTTTTATGACATCTTTTTATGACATCTTTTTATGACATTATTTATGTCATCTTTTTATGACATCTTTTTATGACATCTTTTTATGACATTATTTATGTCATCTATTTATGACATCTTTGATGACGTCGTCGTTGGTTTAGGTCACAGAATACAAACCTGTTTTGTAATTGATCGACGTTCGTCATTTTTATTTGGTGACAAAAAATAACTGAATCAATCAAATTGATCTCTACAATAACTGAATCCATCAAACTCATCTCTACAATAATTGAATCCATCAAACTCATCTCTACAATATCTGAATCCATCAAACTCATCTCTACAATAACTGAATCCATCAAACTCATTTGGGTGATTTTATTCAGCTGATGTAAATAACGAACTTAACAGCGGATGGGTACAATTGGCGTTCTTTTTTTTTTACCACAACTCTCGTCACCTGAGAGAGGTAGAGCAGGTGCTCTTCAAAAGATGCTGAGTAAAATGTATGCCATCAAAATATACAACGTTGTTTTGAAAATGTTTGTATTGCGTCGAGAGTGTGCTTAGCACTTAGCGTGGCCCATAATAGTAACCGCAAAGGTGAAAGGTCGTTCATTGATTAAAACAGAAAAAAAAATCATCCTTGGGGTCAACAACTGGCCAGGACAGATTGGATAAAAACTCTCTTAAACATTTAGTCAGAAATATTGACTGAAGCATTGACTTTGAAATATTGACAAGACTTGACTTCTAAATATTGCCTGGAGTCTTGACTTAAAAAGCGTGGCAGATTGCATTTTTAAATTCGATGAGCATATTATAACAACTGAATAAGGAAAAAAACCTCAACCAAATACCTAAAAAAAAAAAAATATTATATGTATTATTTTACAGTGCAGAGTGTCTACTTGAGTTTGTTTGTTGTTGTTATTGTGTGGTTATGTTGGCTCAAGACCTCCAAAAAGTTAATCCGGCTCTAACCATATATGTTACAAAAGGGTATATAACAATGGATGGACTATTTATTATGTGTCGTGTTATTTAAATGAACATTTCTGAAATTTAAATTGTTGTTTTCAATGGTATATATGTACAAGCACATTGTGCACTTGTCTTTATCACACCAATGAGTTAACTACAGTTTTGTCATTTTTAACAGTGTGGAGGTTTCTTAGGATTTTGTAATGCCACGACCATCTGCTGTCAATCACTGGTATGCATCGGCGGCGTCTGTCGTCAAGATCAAACACAGGTAAATGGCATCAATGTTGTTTTTTTTTTATGTGTGTATTTAATTAAACGTTGTGAGGGTCAGGGTGTGGAGATCAACAATGCGTACATGTACTGTGTAATGACAAAAAGTGAAACCCATCTTATCGACTAATTTTGACTTGTTTCAGTGCGCAATCTTCTGCGGCCTCACTGTTGGTGCTTGCTGCTTCGGGTTTGAATGCAGCGATAGGTGGTACGGCACGTGTCGTCTACGAGATGACAAATAACTAGAACTAGAACTGGTTTCTTCGGGCCACCGCGATGGAATAACCAGTGTTTTCGAGTTGTCTGCTTGGTCTGCAGTTAACTAACATAACCCTTTGATTGTATGTGTTGACAAATACAACAATAAAATTATATCCCCCCCCCCTCTATCATCAATTTGAGCTTATTAAAAAGTAGATTTCATTTCTCCACGTGTCCTTTCGGTGTCAAGTGTGTCCATGTTAACTGTGCGTAAAAGTAGTAGAATTCATTTCTCCACGTGTCCTTTCGGTGTCAAGTGTGTCCATGTTAACTGTGTGTAAATGTAGTAGAATTCATTTCTCCACGTGTCCTTTCGGTGTCAAGTGTGTCCATGTTAACTGTGTGTAAAAGTAGTAGAATTCATTTTTCCACGTGTCCTTTCGGTGTCAAGTGTGTCCATGTTAACTGTGTGTAAAAGTAGTAAACTACATAAGAGACACTTCTATAGATGAGATGGCGAGACTGGTGGGGGGTTCCTTTCTTAATTTGATTTGACCCATCCTCGACCATTTTAAAGATGTTCCCACTGTTAAGTCTATGGCAGGGGTACTCAAACGTTTCTAAAGAAAGAGACAGGTATTTGCTTTTGACATGCTCAGCATTGACCTTATGTCTACGCAGCTTAGACCCAAGTTGCCATAGCTTATTGACCTTATGTCTAAGCAGCTTAGACCCAAGTTGCCATAGCTTATTGACCTTATGTCTACGCAGCTTAGACCCAAGTTGCAGTGGCGTAGCTAGAGTGTTTGGCGCCCGGGGACAAGATTCATTTTAAAGCGCCCTCTTTTCCTTTTTTCAACTCTCAAACCCCTTATTTTCATCAATAAAATAATACCAAAGCAAATTTTGGCGCCCCTAACTAGCTGGCGCCCGGGTACATCTGTACCCCCTGCCCCCCCTACGCTACGCCTCTGCCAAGTTGCCATAGCTTATTGACCTTATGTCTACGCAGCTTAGACCCAAGTTGCCATAGCTTATTGACCTTATGTCTACGCAGCTTAGACCCAAGTTGCCATAGCTTTTGCATCCATGGGGAACCATGTATAATTCTATCTTACATCTGACGTTAATTTTATATTTATGTTGTGCCGTTAACAAATTATGAGATTATTTTCTTGTAAGAGCTCTAATGAATCACAGTGAGCAATAACTTTATTTTAGTTAGTAGCCTATATTTAATACTGCAATTAAACAACCTTTTAGTTCCTTGACTTTATTAAAAGAAAAAACAGCATTCTTTATTTTTTCCTTTGGTTCCGGAAAATTGTCAGGTAGCCTAAGGCCTAAGTGTAAGTCAAAATCAATTCGTTTGGAGTTTTGAAGGGGCTGTCCATTACTTATGTCAACAAATTTTTTGCGATTTTTACCTCCCCCCCTCCCCCTTGTCAACAACTTGTCAAACTTCCAGAGACCCCCCTATAAAATAACGTCAACATTTGATTACCCCCCTCCAAATAAAGATAAAATGGGAAAAAAAAAAACAATATTTTAAATAGACTAGTTTACAACTACAACAAAAAAGTGTATAAAGTTAAATGTTTTGAAAAAAATGTTTAATAAATTCTAAATTATGAAATTAAATTTATTTAAAAAAAGTAACATTGTTGACGTCAACTTTTCTTGACCTTCCCCCCTCCCCCTTGTCAACAGTTGTCAAAAATTTTCAGACCCCCCCCTCCCCCCTATTTTGTTGACATAATTAATGGACAGCCCCTGAAGATGTTTGTGAACCACATCGTGATCCGAACATTGACTGTGAGCTGGTCTACCCCCCCCCCCCCCCGGTGAGAATTCCAGAGTACGGTTCACATTCAGTGACGCTACTGCTTATGCTCAAAACGTCAAGAGATGCAACAGTTTTCAAAGCTGCTCACGGGGGAAACAGCCAAAAAGTTGGAGCATTACAAGTAAAAAAAAAAAAAAAAATTTTTTAAAGTTCATCTTGTGCAGCAACATACCTTTGCGAATTTTCCCACTAAAATGAACATAAAAACAAAGAATAGAAATACATTATTTAACCCCAAAGACAGGCTATCCAAATTTTCTCCGATTCAAAAAAACAACAACAAAATTGATGTTATTGTATAAAAATAGAACATCATTTCTACAAAATTTGAAGTGAATTTTTTTTCCAAAGAAATCTTTTTGTTACATAATCAGGATTTTATTAATTTATTTTATCAAATTCATTTTGTTTTACTTTTAGATTTATAATTGTATTCTGGATTTGACTAGCATTCTTCAACTAAATGATTCAATAAACCTTTTGAAATTAAAAGTCTGCGATTTTCCTTTTTTCAAATCGGAGGTAACGCCGGCGTAAAATTCTACATTTTGGTGCACTGACAACTTATGCAATACCTTTATCAAAAGTACAAACACTTCAGCATTCTCTCCAATTGTTTGATGAAAATATTATTGTTGACTGAGCAACCAATTCAAATAAAACCTGTTTCATAATTTTATATTTTTAGATTGTTTCCTAGCTAAGTTAAGAAAATATTATTATATAATTCATTTTTATTGTTTTTATTAAGTAATAAATACAAATTATATATATATTGGGACTTATAATTTAAGGAATTATGAATGTCAGCAGCTTAAAGATGTATAAAAAATAAGGTTTAAAAAAAATTATAGACAGATAATTTTACAAAGACGAAAGTGCGAAAGTTCGCAGATTAAATTACACGCAAGCGGCTAAATTAATTGAAGTAAAAATTGAGTGAGAGTTAATATAGAATTTAAAATACATTGTCATAGTCTAATTGTTTTATAATTTTAATCAGATTTCAATATAACTAATGTAAAGTTTTAAAATTCATGTCAACAAGAAGACGGCGGTGATAAAGAGATGATCATTCTTTGTTAACACGGGTGTAGATAAATTGAGATACATAAAAAAAAAATGTAATCTTCTTAAAATCTGTAGGATTCAGGATGATTACACCACAAAAGTTAATGGCGCGCTTTTTCTTTGACTCAGACGTGTTGTTGCGAGCTGTGTTGCTAATTGGATGGCGTGAACTCTGTGGAACAAGCGCTACTGCTGAGATACCGCATAGATTATTAATATTATTAATTACAAACGTTAGTTAATGAACTATAAGATGTTGGCTTACCCACAAAGCAAATATTGGAATCGTCCATACGTCACTGACTTTGCCAGAGCCTAAATCAGCCAATCAAATATTTTATGACATTTTTGCGTCATTGTTTTAGAACTTAAGAAAGCATCAAAAGTAGTGACGTCATTTATTTAACGGAAATGAAGGAAAGTTTTGAAAGACGTTAGATTTAATTTGAAAGACATGGAATCAATGTCGAAAATAGTTTCACAATCAGATGTACCAAACTCCTCATCCTCAGTTAAGGAATCCGTAGCTGATTCTTCGTCCAAAGAGAAAAAGATTTTACCAGGTCGTCGACAACAAAGGCACTCTACTGAAATCGGATCAGAGTATCATCGATGGTGGGTTGTTCGAAATGCACTTGGTTTTGAAACGAACGAACACATTGCTGGTTTACTTTTGGACGGGTAAGCTTTACTATTGCTATTAACCACTCTTAATTCCCCAACACTGACACTGAAAACCAATCGTAATCACTCACACGTAAATTACATTTAAAGCGTAATATTTCCACTTATCAGAATAAGAAAATTATGCTCAACAAACATAGCCATAGGCTGCCCATAGGGCTAGGGCCTAGGCCATAGCATAGCGGATGATAACGGCGCGTTCCCGAGCTAAATTAAAAGAAATTAGTGAAATTTAAAGCATGCAGCCAATTAAATCGGCAATCACGAAATGCTTATCCGATAAGTTATCAAAATTGAAAAGGAAAAAGCGAACTTATTTGAGGGGCTCTTTATTTCAATTATTTTAATGACTTCTCTGTTATATTGTTAAAATATTTTAGTTTTCAAGAATCAAGAAAGTAAATTATTTTCATAATATTTATTAATACCCTAAAAATAATATGAACTTTCTTAAATTACCTTATCTTGGGACTTGGGGTTCTTTCTGATTACTAAGAGACTATTCAGACAAATCAAATTATTCAAAAGGGAGATTAATGCTCAGGCAACACATTTTTTTACTGACATTTCATTATTATGTATTTTTCAATGCCCCTTTAAAGTTAAAGAATAGTTTTTAAAAAGAGCTTAAATTCCAGCTAAATTAATAACAAAAAATCTCTGCCCTCTACACAAATTTTAATTTTACAAGTTCATTTTATTCTAATTCTTATTTTCAAATGTTTTGTAAAATATTTTACAGCAACAGTTAATTGTTTTATATTTCACTAAAAGTTAAAGTTAAAGGTTTCCTTTTTATGATGAAGGCTGCAGATATGTTTGAAATATATTTTTTAATTATTATTTTGTGTATGTGTCAATCATTAAATAGTATTCTTCAGACTAATAACAAAGTTAAGAATATTTATTATTTAAAAATGCATGTAAACTTGAAATGGACAGATATAACATTTTCTTTACAAAGGAAAGGTGTTGAGGTTGAGGGGAGATGTTGAGTTCAAAGTGTGTGGGGATGAGGAGGAGAACCTTTACAAAGGAAATAAAAAATCTTGGTGGTTCTCCAACCTACATGCATTCCCCCCACCTCCACACACCATAGCCCAGATTTGACTATGTTTTTTTTTGAGTGAAAAACCATTTTTATATCAGCTAAGAAAATATTTAGGGAGCCCCAGGCATAGGTGGATTGGGATAGGGAATGTGCCCTTGACACCTGGTGTAATATTAGACTTACGATACTCCAAATTTAAAAACTACATTGGAACTAATAAAAAAAAATTAAAAATTCATTCTAAACAAAAAGGTATGACCTGTATTCTATTCAAATTCATATGCGATCTATTCACCAAAATATAGTTTAATATTTTGTATACTCTTTTTTTTTAATCACATACAAAAATGTTCTTAAAAAAATCATGTGAATGAATATATGAAATTTTTATAGCCATGGCATTACCCTTTTAAATCTGAGGTGTCACAATGGCTGGGTTGCACTGTACCTCATTGAGTCAAAGCAATTTGCACTGCACACATAAAAGAGCTAAAAAAAAGAATGATATTGCAATAAGTGGAATTGAATTGTAACATTCAAAAGGCATAAAAAATGAGCAAACAATTTTATTTCCTTAGACAATAAATTCAATATGATTTTTAAACCATTTCATGTCAATGTCCAATATTTTGCAGTAGAAAAAAAAATGAACATTTCTAAAAGACACAAATTTGAGTCACTTTGCATTTTAAAGATGTACTAATTGTTATTTACAATACAATAAAGGGCAATAAATATGAAACTGGTATTGGTTGTAGCCTAACAGATTCACAGACACACAAGTCAAAAAAATTCTGTTAGTAGATAAAACTTTATTTGGATATGCTATGTTAGAGTTTGTTAATACACAATCATTGAAACTTTAGTAGGTATTGGAAAATGTATAAGTGAGCTGATTAGCCTCAAAGTTATCATATTTTATCAAAACTATTTTTTTGTTTTTTTCTTGCTAAGATTTCATGGCCTTCTACAACAACTTGTGCATATGTGTGGTGGAGAAGACTATCAGCCTTATCTTCCAAGCCAATCCAAGAGTCAAAATGAAGCAAGTGATGGATTTGATGATTTAGTACCTTCACTTTCACCCACTTCATCATCCACATCAGCATTTTCCTCATTACCACCTGGGGTGATAGAAGACATTGAAGAATTTACAGAATATAAGAATGCTATAACATATTATTGTGACAGTTTGTGGCGGTTATGTGGTCTCCAGGATAACGGATTACAAGAAGTGGAAAAAGCTAGGTATTGTTTGTATTACTGAACCATTTAATTTCTGTTGATAAATTTACTCAATATTGAGTCCATTGTATCAGATTTTTAAGTTAACTTTCTAAACTTTAATTTGGGAAAAGGTTAGGCCAAGTGTAATATATATATTTATATAAATATATGAAATATGCTTAATTATTATTCTAAATAATGTTTCAAATCTTATTTATGGCTCATGGGTAAGAATAAATAAATATGTGCTAATAAAAACCATATTCTAATATTAGGCCTATTTGTTTCTCTTCTTTTTAAAGCCACCCTGTTCAAGAATTCCTTGTGAAACTGATGGGATACTTAAGTAAGTTATTTAAATCCCTTTCTAGTGAACTCCACTAACAATTTTATGGACGAAAAGTAAACTATGGGTTTGTTCACCACCCATGTCAATAAGCTTATTAAGACCTGCTAAATTTAATATTATGTGTTTAAAAATAAAGAAGTACTAAAAGTAAATCATAAAAGACAATTGGCTTTAACAATTTTCATTTCAGGAGCTGCAAAAGGCAAGAGCTATAACTTAAGTCTGAAGTAAGTAAATATTAAGATCTACACACATTAAAAAACATCTTTTGTTTGGCTTTTTTGTGTATTTTCCTTAATTATACAGTCTTATTTAGTGGCATTACACTCACATATTTTTGCCCTGGCTACAATCTTGGCGCCCAAAATGACTTGACACATTGTTCCATCAAAACAATATATTAAATGAAGTGAAATATACATTTGCATGTTCATATTTGCTAAAATGTGCCCTTATGTACACATGAGTCCTTTTCAGATGTAATTTTTTTTTACATAACCTACTTTTGTACTTTTCAATACCGGTAAAAGTATTAAAAAAACTTGTAGAAAATGTATACTTAATTTTAAATCCATTCAATAATTTTGCCTTCAAGTTTTTAAATTTGTTTTCCATTAGGAAGAAAAGATTTAAGAATACTGCTCAAACCCAACCAAAGAGAGGAGGAGAAAATGACACCTCAGAAATAGGTACTAATGTGTGTCCACCCACTGGAGCCACTGTTGAGGATATGTTCTCGGGTCCCATCAGTACCTCAAGTTTAACTTTAGTACCTACATCAAATAATTCTGTACAAAGAGAGACTTCTAATCAAGATCAAGAATGGATACATGGTCAGCTTGCTCCAAGTCCCAAGTCAGGAAAATATTCATTTATTCCAATAACAAGGGCTGATAAACAAACTCCAAGCTCTGGTGTGGAGCAAGTTCTAGAAAATTCCTTTGTTTCTGAATATTGCTCTCCACACAGCCAAAGAGATCATTTATTGAATACAGAAACTACTCATGGTTCGCTCAATCAAATGACCAAAACAAAATCTAGACAACTGAACGTCCCTGAAGGGCAGATTGGATTTCAACAACTTCGCCAAAAGCCATCTGCAGCTAATGAGAATTTTACAATAACTACATGCAATAGTTCACCCTCTCAAAGGCAATATGAAAACCAGAAAGATGGAAATCCTAAAACATCAAGCCAGATTCTAATGTTACAGGATGAATGCACCAATAGTCCGACAGATGTTTTAAAGAATGGTCAAGCTCCTAATCATAATGGGCGACCACAACAGCAGTTTAGTAAACAGAGTGACAGCCAGACAGAAACAAATTTTCAAGATATACAATGTGACGTCAATAAGGCTGACCTCAAACAACCACCATGTAAGTCTCATAAAAGAAATGCTTCTCCAGACTCCTCATGGGACACTGCTGATGAAAAACAATCTTTCACTGATCAAACAGCTGAAGAATTAGATGAATCGATAAATGCAGAAAATTGTGTTAGCAATGCAGATGTTGAGGCCAGCTATGAAGAGGAATACTTGAGGTTATTGCTTAACCAACCATCAAGTATTAGCCAACCTTTAGTTAGTGATGACAAGGCCATGCCCCAGTTTGATGGGTTGCCAAATTCTCAACAAATGTCATATAAGAAGAGCTTAGGCTTGGAGACAACATTACACAACTTATCAGTGGAAACAAGAGCAGAATCTGTTGATAAACTCAAAGCAGTTGTTACAGAAAGATATAGTGGAGTAATCAAACCTAATGTTGACACTAAAAGAAAAGAGTTGAAGGAAAATGAAATGGAAGATCCAAACCTTGCCAATGGGCCATTAGTTAACCTTTTCAATGTTCAATCAGACAACCCTTCTTTGCCTCAGAAAAAAAAATTAGCAAACATTAAGAAAAATAAGAGCAAATCACTCTTGGAAACGACAAGTTCATCGAAATGTCTGGTTAGTGAAGCCTGTG
Organism: Omphiscola glabra; assembly: GCA_964017045.1. Lineage (NCBI taxonomy): Eukaryota > Metazoa > Mollusca > Gastropoda > Lymnaeidae > Omphiscola > Omphiscola glabra. The sequence continues at coordinate 22,486,573 of OZ024805.1, forward strand.
TTGTTAGCACTGGGGAAGTGAAAGATTCTAGGAACAACTCACAAAACAGAGTTCATCCTCGACAAAAAATTGCTTTGATGGTAAATGACTCAAAACACCAAAGTGGTGCTAACAGTGTTCCTAAGGAGCCCCCTCTCGCTATTCAGCCTGCATTGTGTCCAAATTTAGACAAACCGCATGGTATCTCTGCTCCTTTTGGTACCCCTGTAATTTTTTACCCAGCCAATACTTTCTCATCGACGGATAACTCACTGGCATCACTTTCAAGTCTCGTCCAGAACATTGTCTACAATTCTCATGGAACAATTTTAAAACCCTTGACACCAATGACTAGTCTTGCTTCTAATGCAGCTTACAACTCACAGGGTATTTCTAACACTCCTGCCTCTTCAGATGTAGGAAACTTGCGTAGATCAGTTGCTGCTGCGTTGCCTGTTTTATCCAGCCATCTTAATGCAGGAAAAACTACTCTAGTACCATTTTACATAAGTCACATGAACACACTGAGTAACCTCTCTAAAAGTGCCAATTTACCAACTGCGACTGGGCTAACTCATGTTAAAGTTGCACCTCAAAACAAAGTCCTTGGTTCTTCTTCAACTAGATTGTACCAAGATTGGAGTTGTGCAAACAGTAGGCTGACTCTGTCTAGTGATACCTCAGATTGGAGAACACAACTGAAAATAACCGATGTGCGTTCTTGTTCTGACACTGATTTCACTAATGTTAGTAATGGCAAGCATGAAATTACATCGTTAAATGGTAATGACCAGGCTCCATTATTTATGAAACAATATGAGTGCACTCCAGTTTCCTCTTGCTTAAGCAGTATTCCTTCTCCAGGATTTGAATTTGTGAATAGTTGGATGCATAATAACAGACATCAAGAATCAAACAGTCATTTAACCATGTCTAGCTCTGATCCTTCTTGCCATCCAAGCCCATCAACCTACATAAACAGTACCTATACAGCCCCACCTTCAAATCCATTGACTAATAGTACTCAGCCGCCATGGATCGCTGGAAACATCAAGTCACACTTCAAAGTGACAGCTAAACCTCAGAAGAAAATATTAACTTCTCTGCTTGCTAATAAAGCATCAGATTACTCTAGTTCAAGGGAAAATATTTACAGTAATAATAGAAGTGTTGACCAAAGCATGATTGAGACTTCACTTCAGAGCTTGGCCACATCTACACTACCTACCTCTACTAGCACTGCTCCCAACAAGATATCTGCACACACACGAACTAGTTCAGAATCACTCATTGTCAAGAAAAAGAGATCTCGTCGCCTTTTGTGTTCAGTTTGTGACCTGCTATTTTACTCAGGGACTGATCTACTTGTTCATCGTTATGAGCAGCACAGCCATGTTTGTGGGGAATGTGATGGGAGATTTTTATCTGCCTCCCGACTTAAACAGCACAAAGAGTCTGACCACCCATCAATGATGCTATGTTCTCACTGCAGATTTCATACTTTTAGCAAACAAGGACTAGCAGAACATGAATGGTAAGAAATAATATTTAATAATATTCCAATCTTTCTTGAAAGCTGATTGTTTCAGATTAGATATGTTAATATCATTTGTTTGTTGTTGTTTTTTGCCTAACTAGTTATCCATTTTAGAAATCCAATCTGGGCTTGAGTCCTACAGGAACACATGGAAACAGCACTTCTGTATATATATTAAATAAATGCATATTTATTTAGGGGAGGGTAGGGGGAGGAGAGGGAATTTGCCCCAGGAGGCCATTTGGGGTGGGTGGGGGAGCAACATTTTTCCACTCATTTTATATACTTTAAGTAGGTTATTTTTTATGTGTATTCTATTTACTTTATAGTTTTTGTAAATGAAGGGAAGAAATATTAATGGAGTCAAGTTGCGATCTGCAAACTTGTTAATAATTATTGCAGAATAAATGTAATAACAAGGTGACCAGTATTTCCCAGAGTAAGAAAAATCAAGTCATATCCGGTTTTTAACATCAATCAGCTAATATTGATACAGAATGCGTTATGGTCAGATACGCAATGCATTAGCGAGTAACTTACCAATTTTATACATTATATCGCATTTTTATTTTTTAAAGAAGTAGTTGTATGTTGTTAGTCAACTTGAGTGCATTGGAACAAATTACTAGTGACGTAAAGTATTTTAAAACCATGCCTTAATGTGACCCCTCTATTAACCAGATCTGATTTTATGGACCGCCAATAATTGCATTATAGCATGGTTTCACTGTAATTGCATTATAGCATGGTTTCACTGTAATAGCTCCCAAATCCTTAAAAAGACACGAAGAACTTTGTACTTTGTATTAATTTGACAAAATAATTGGAGTATTAAACCAAAAGTTTTGAAAAGTGTTATATGTACTTATGTTTCTTTTCATTTTTTCAGGTCGAAACATGGTTTGAAGATAGATTCTAAAGTTGAAAAATCTTCTGAGCTTTCCAAATCCAGTGAGGCCAACAACTCTGTCATTGAAAAAGAACTTAATATTAAAAACAATGAATGCACAGAATTGTCTATGAACTCTACAATGCACAATATTTGTCAGCAATTAAGTCCTGAAGAGTCAAAGAAGCACAAGAATAATATGGAACAAATGATTATCTCACAGTCAAACAATAAGCAGCAATCAAAGTTTAATCAATCCAATTCCAATGTCAGTAACACAGGACTAGTCATACAGACTCCTGCCATCAATGATAACTTGGAGAAAAACAGCAGTCATGCACTAAGAGGGACACTAGGCCATGATTCATTAATTACCTTGCCTCATCGTACATCTGAGTCTGCAAAGTACAGTTCAAGTTTCATTTCCAGTGCTGTCTGTGACACTGGGCCCCCAGTATTTCCATCTTTTAACCGAGAGGTTATTGTAAAAGCTGGAAAAGATCTGGCTTCCATCAGTGCCATGTACACTCAAGTTAGTGAACATTGCCATTTAGACAGTACAGAGATTAGCCATGCTTCAGATCACCATTTTTCAGAAACGGATGAACCTCGATTAGTTATTGATACAGAGTTTTGCGGTAGTGGTAAAGAAGATGGCACTGAAGGAGAGTTAGGAAAAACTGATAGAGGACAATCAGAACTCAATCCTCCTTCTGATCAACCACTTTGTTTAGTTACACACAATCGAAAACTTTGTCGTCAGCCCAAAAAAAGATCACTGACAAAAAGGGATGTCGTGAAAAGAAAAGTATCATTAACTAATAGTAGTCACTTAAAAGTGCCCCACATTATAGATCTGTCTAGTTCTGAACAGACTGAAAGAGAGTTGAGAAATTTCAGGAAATGTAATCTTGAAAACCTAAATAATGGATCTCAACAAAATGGCAGGACTATTGCAATGAGTGAAGAATCAAGTTTTATGTTTACAACTGGTGAAATTGTAAAACTGCCTGTCATTGAAGATCAAAAAGATAAATTGGTAATGAAAATATCTTTGAAAGAACCAGAATGTCTGACAGTTGATTGTAAGTCCCTGAGAAAGAAGAGGAAAAAGAGAAAAAAAGAGACATCAAAAATGGACCAAGTTATTTATGCTGAAAGCCTACGAAGTGTAGCTCAACAGGAGGAGGAAATCTTAAAGTTAAGTGGAAGTGAAAAGGACAACTTAAATCCTTTTGGTTCAAATGCAACAGTTAGTAATATTATTAATGCCAGATATAATGTGAATACAGAAACAGAAAATATAATTGGAGGATTGCATAAAACTCAGCAAAATGTTGAACAAGATGTGCACAAACTTGAAATTGTGAATAATCCACTAGACAATATTGTAGACATTGTGGAGAAGTCACTTCCAAAAGTGTTAGAAGTTGTAAAACCTGAACTACTTGCTACTAATTTTCTAGCAAAACAAGAAAAGCTTCTTTCACTACGGGACCGTCACATAATGAGTTCACTACCGCCAAAGAAAAGAAGACTAAAGAGATCTTCACGGTGCAGTAAAGATGAAACAGAAAAGTTAACAGAACCGGTGAATCAAAACCTTATAGAAAATGAGACTAGAGAAGACAGCATTAGTCAAAGTCTATCTAAAAATGTTATCAAAGTTTCATTAATGGACACTCGAAATTCAGAAAGGAGATTCAAAAATGTTATCAAACCTACTAGGTTTTCAGGACGTTGCACAAGACTATCCCAATTTGATAAAATCTCTCCCACAATTGATAGGAGCAATTTTGTGTGTGGTAATCTGATTTCTGGTAGATCTAGAAGAAATCTAGTTTCCACACAACTTCAAGGTGGCAGCACTTCAGTATCATTCATCAGTCATCGCTATGCATGTCCAATAGATCATTGTGAAGCAACATTTTCCAGAAAGTGGAATCTTGATGGACATGTAGGAAAAGTTCATTCAAAACTGTCTAATGTGTCTTGCTCAGTGCCAGGGTGTATGCAAAAGTTTGCCAGTAGAAAGGATCAACGTCAGCACATAACTATGGACCACAAAGGGAAAACACGGAAGTACAAGTGTAGCTGGCCAGACTGCAATAAGGGTTTTTTTGCACGCACCCACCTGCGCATTCACAATTTGACCCACACAGGAGAAAAGCCAGTGGCCTGTGATATATGTGATTACAGATGTCGACAACGGACAGCACTAATATGGCACATGCGTAAACATGGCATTTATCAGAACGATATTAAAGTTAGTAACAGTGGCAACCAAATGGCTTAGTTCCATCGCTGAATGTTTTTGATGTTTGGCGACTAAGTCATTTAATGTACACTTTATAAAAACTCTAATCCTTTTGCCATCTCAGAACAAACCATTATCAAATTTTAAAATGAACATAATTTAAAATTTCATTCTTATGTCATATGAATAAGGATGTTAAGTTCTGCTTGTAATCTATAAAATGTTGAACTATTGTGTTAACCTTATATTACTCTTATGGTAGAACTTTTTGGTTGAGGACTTTGTTGAGAATGGTTGTGTTGGAATACTAAAATTATAAAAGTTAGCCTGTTTTAAAAATTGAATAATTGATTTTCAATCCAGTGGCTTGTCAAGGGTAAACAGTGCCTATAGCATGGACTAAAATTGTGCTTTTCTTAAAACATTTTTATGCTTTTTAATTTTAAGCTTTTGTGCCCTACTGTAAATAGTTCTTGAAAAAATTATTTAATGTGTGAAGGTGAAATGCAATAGTTTCAGTATTAGGCTGTATTGCATCTTGAATTGATCTTAATATAAATTGATAATTTTATAAATTTTAATATTCACTATGTAAATGCATCTTTATTACGTCTAATCTGATATTTGATTCGTAACCTTTTTGAAAATGCTGCTCGATTGTTAAAAATGCACACCCCAGATTATTAATTTTGACTTGTTTGGAATAGCTTTTTAATTGCACGAAATGTATGAGGCATATCTGAAGTCATTGGATTAACAAATTTTTCAGTATTCGATACAAGTATAAGCTTCTTTTTTGTTGACAAATTAGATTTTTCAAGTTTTGGTAACGAAGTATCAATAGTATCCATTTTCCTGACGTAACCAGTTACCAAGTGATGATTATAATCCAACAAATTAGAAACCATTGTGTGTAGTATTAGTATGTAAACAATTTTTTAAAGCCTAGCGCAGTTTTTTTGCTGAAGGATTTTATCCTAAACATTCCCTGCTTTGTTTTGTCTCCAATAAACCTCTCATCTTTACTCTTCACACTTATGTAGTGTCTTTTATCTTTTGTTTCTAATCACTAGTAAACATTTTTTCCTGACAAAGCCAAAAAAGAAATTGTTAACAATGAGCCATTTTTCATACTACCTGTACCAATTTAAATCGTAACAGAAGTTCATGGGTGTCCAGTTTATCCCACAACAGGGTTTTTGTTTTTCCTCATTTCATGCTTCCTTAAAATTAGTTGCATTTCTGAGATGAATCTTTTGCATCCATTTGCCTATAGCAATTATTTTTGTGCATTTCACTGTCATTGTATAATGAAATGGTAACATTTATTTTTAAGTTATCTGCATGTACATGAAATTTATTTAAAATTTATAACTTAGCATTATTTTATCACTTATTTAAGCCATTTGAATTATGGATTTTAAAAATCATATTTGTATATTATTTGCCAGTTATTAATATGATGTAGAAAAGTGTTACCATCAAAAATTGTCTATGACATTTTGGGCCATCTGAGGGGAAGGGTAGTTGTTAGATATAAAGCCCACTGATACAAAAATTCTGAAAAGTCTATGATCTCTAATTGTTTTCAAAGGCAAAAAATATTGCGCTTCATAAATATTGTCATACTGTTGCTTTGTATATTTACAAATAACTCTTACAATAATTTATGCCTTATGACAACTTTGATCCACCTGTATGGTTCCAATCATTTGACTTAATTTTTGGCATATTATTTGGTTTGGCTGGACCAAAGATAGTCAATAAAGATACAATGTAGGTATGCCAACAGCCAGCAGTAACAAAAAGGGAAGAAAACCTGTGATGTAATTGTTTTTTGTTCATACATAACATATGAAGGCCCCTTTATGTATTCTATCCTTGACTGAGAATGTAAATGAAGACCCTATGGTATACTTAATTCTTATAGCAAACTTCTACTTATAAAATAAATTATATTTTTGTAGTATAGTATGAGCGGCCTAAAGAAATTGGTTTTAGTTTAAATAAGCCAGTTTGCTATCAATATAATTTTTGTATGTTTGAATTACTGAATTAAAAAATTGAAATATTCTGAAACTAGGGAATGACAATAAAATATTTACTTGTAATGCAAAGAATATTTGGGTAAGTCTTAGACAAAAGTGTTTAACTTATTTTACCAGGATTCTAATTAGTTTCGGACATGTTTTTTTTTCTTATTACTGTGCATTCAAGAATATGAATTTTTAAAAATATTAAACTGTAATTTATTTTAATAATTTTCAATGTTTAATTATTAAAAAATTTAATTTAGTAATGGATCTGAAGATCATTTTGACCTGTTACACATCCTAGAAATTAAAAGTCTTTTCTACACAAACAGAAGTTTTGTTTTTGATATGTTTGAGATATGGTAGACATGAATTATAGAACAGGTTTCACATGGTAGTAATGAATTATGGGAAAGGCTTCATGCAAAACCATTAATAAGATACAGCTTGAGACATTTTAAAAAATCTAACCACAATTCTTTTTTGTTATCCTGCCCTTTTCTAGAGCACTTATCACATAGCCAATATTAGGGCTAATAATATCAGAATAGTATAAGTCATACTACAGATGTTATAGTTAAACCAATTGAAGGATTTAATCAGTCCAAATTAGTTTGACAGTCAAAATTTACCCTTTGGAACAACACTTTGAAAGCAACAACCAAAAACTAACTTTGTAAGTAGTGTGAGATACCAAAGGAAAAAGGTGGAGGTTATAACTGAATTTTAATTTTTGTTGAAATTTCACTTTAATTATTTTCAGTCAAAGCGCGATTAATAGTTTACATGAACAACAATACGTACAGTTTGTAAATGAGGTGAAATCAGGTAACATCTACACTAACTAGAAAATGAAGCTCTTCATTACCTTTTTAATATCCCTCCTTCATTATGACAATAAGTATGTTCAAACTTACACATGAACAATTATCTTAAATTCCTGAAAACAAGTGCTAATTAATTGACATTTTCATTTATTTTAAAGAAGTAAAAGCCATCACAAAACATCTTTTCCATAGTTCAACATGACCAAAATCAAACAAGTGTTATTTCAAAAGGCACACATTTGCAAAGGTAACATATAATGTAGGTTAGTAGAAAGATAATTGCAGTGCTAAAGAAACCAGACATAGTAATAGTCTTGAGAAACTAAATTTAGGAGCAAAAAAAGTCAGATTTTCACTTTCTTTTTTAAAGAACATTCATTTTGAAGAGCAATATATAAAAATATTGTAAAAAGGAAAATACTGTAAAATTAGTAGGGAGTTTTTTAAGCTAAACACCATGAAATATTTTTTTTACTAAGATTGGCTTTTGAATGGCCTTGTAGTTTTATTGGACTTTAAAAAAGAATAGTTATTAATTCAAACACACACACATCATACACATTTTAACTTCAACAATGTGCTATTTACACTTTCACTGAAATGTCACCACTGATAGAAAGCAATGTTATTTCCATTAAAAATTTCACAAATTTTTCAGCCCATTATCAACCATGACAACATTATGATGCTTACAAAATCTCATTGAAAACCAAGGTTGAGTTTGGTCATATGGAATAATTTATTTGAAGATTAATAGAAATGTCAAAAATATTTTAAAGCCACTGGATTAAAAAATGTATATAATATACTATATGTGATTTAAGTGTAATGTCCAATATGTTACAAATTTGTGAGGATGGGTGTGTGGTGCAGATGCCAAAGGGCAAAAGAAAAGCAACCAAAACAGTGTGACGTCATTTATGGATGACCCCTTTGTATGTTTCATGTGCGTGTGACGCATTTGGTTCAGCTACGCCAGCGGTTTCTGAAATTTTTCAATTCTCAGCGCTTTTACCAAACTGAGATTTTCACTGTGTCAAGTAAAGACTTTAAAATGGCAAATCCATTTTTTTTTTAAAATTAAAGGGTTAGGTAAAGGTAAACAAAGCATGCCTATAGCTCACTGAGCACCATCTAGTAACTGCAAACAGTAAATTCTCAAGTGAGTTACTGGTTTGCATCAGGCACGCTAGATGTCACATGGGATTAAAAGTGTCATGAAAATTGTTGTAATATTTTGTGGCGACCTTCTGAGGAAGCAGTGACTGCTCAGGACAGGTTCACGATGAGGAAAAGCGGTGCCCAGTGCGAAGCATGAAACAGCCGCCTCACAAACGAAACACTGCATGGGGCTGAGCATCAAAAATATTAGCCTGGCGCCCCTTGTCTTTGTGAAGTGCATGGGACGTTATCGTTTATAAATATGGATGGCCTTCCTCAAACTATATTTCCTTATCAATATTTGTTGGGTATGCATTCAGTATGCCCTCAAGCAAAATAAATCTTACAAAATATTTAAATTAATAAAGATTTCTAAATACTTAAATACAAAAATTTTCATTGATACCGACAGAAAGTCCTCCATAATAACCCAAAACTTCAATTATATACCCCAAGGTAGGTAACTACTTTCCGATGTTAAACATTGAAAATGTTTGGAAAGGCTTTACTTCTGAGAATTCCAAAGACATCTTTAAATTCCATTCCAGAGACATCTTTAAATTCCATTCCAGAGACATCTTTAAATTCCATTCCAGAGACATCTTTAAATTCCATTCCAGAGACATTTTTAAATTCCATTCCAGAGACATCTTTAAATTCCATTCCAGAGACATCTTTAAATTCCATTCTAGAGACATCTTTAAATTCGATTCCAGAGACATCTTTAAATTCGATTCCAGCTAATGATAATGGCTTTAATATTTAAACAAGCTGCATTAGCTAGTTATCATCACCGTCTTGGTGCACGGCTTCCTCGTGCTGGTCGCCTCATTGCTGCTCTTGGCCGAGGAGCTGAGCCAGGAGTTTGAGGTGTGAACATATTTTGTGTAGTTGGAGCAGCACCTTAAACAAAACGAAATAAAAATTAAGTCACGGTCAGACTTTATCTTCATTAAAGTCAGCTTTAACAAAGTTAACAGCAGTTGACAACATTTTTTATCATTGTAATATTTGTAAGCTTAACTGACTTCATTATCTAAAAAAGACTTTGCATACACACATTATTTTGTAAATGAAATAAAAATAGTAACAATCATAAAGTAAGGTTAAGAAAAGTCTCAGGATTGAACAGCTGTCAAAACTGTCCAAATCACTGCCAGCAGATTCCTGGTTGTATCTCAGCACTTTTACATTTGAATTTATTTATATGCATCTAAAGACATTTTCAAAAAAAAAAAGGATAGAATCAAATAACCAGTTCCAATGCTCCATAGTGTCATTGGTTTTTAAGTTTATTCCATTGTATTACTTCTAAATTTAAAGTTAAAAAAACAAAATAATTCTCTTGGCATTCAATTAATTACATAACAACAAGATGTAACCCTTATAAGAAAATGATGGAGAGTCATCTCAAAAATAAATAAAATTTAAAAAAAAATGAGAAAGTTGAGAAAAAGGAAAGACTATGCATTTTTATGCTTGACCTATTGGCAGTATTTTCACAGTTGCAAATATATCTTAGCTTTATTTTGTATTGGCTAGCACAAAATTAGATACATTTTGGCTAAAGGTATTCATTTCTAGGCCTAATCATTTTAACTGTCAATTCACAATTATACTTTACCACTGAGAGAGAGATGCTTGTGATACAAACATAAATGCACAAGCAATGTTTTTCTTTGGTGAGTGGTATAATTGTATTGTGAATTATATATGATATAATTTAAAAATATATTGATACCAGTAATCTCTTGTCACTGTACATCTTGAAATACCCTGCAAAAGCTTATCCATCAAGTTCAATAATCTTCTTTCAAAAATTGGCCAATAATGAAAAATGTTTCAAAATAAATTTTAAAAAATTGGAATACTGATGGCTGAATTCATTCATGGCATTGTTTGAACTGGAAATAATTGTACACACACTTGGACCACAACTCATTTTTAAAAATTTATTAGCGAAAATGGCTTGATAATGAGTTTTGGCCTCCAACAAGTCGAGCTTCATAAAAAAAATATGTTATGTATAGAGTTTTCTGAGCAAGGCAAGGTGAGCCCATGACAGGTTATCAGAATGTAGAAATAGTGAAACATACTGAAATTGAATGCTCCTTGGTTTGGTGCTGCAGCAAAGTTAAATCCCCCTTGGGAAGGGGCTGTGAAGGAAGGTCTAGCAGAAGTTTGTGCTGAGAAATTAAATACACCACCTGAAGCCGGCTGGGCTGTTGGCTGGTTGAAGTTAAACCCACTTGATGCTGTGTAACAAAATTAATCATTGCTTTTACAAAGCTAACAATTGTAGATTTTTACATTGATGTAAATAAAAATGGACCACAGACAATTGTTACATTCATAGGTCCTGAAAAAACTCTTATGCTATACTAGGTAATGATAACTTCCTTTTTCAAAATTTATCATTTGAATAGATTTTCAAAAATTTTTAATTTTCAATAAAAATCTATTTAAAAGATTTTTTTTAATAGTTAACAATACTTGGCACAATGTTGTTGACCATATATACAAGTTTTGGCACAATGTTGTTGACCATATATACAAGTTTTGGCACAATGTTGTTGACCATATATACAAGTTTTGGCGTAACAAGGAATTATGCCACAACTACCATGTTCAATTGTAACTCTTCTTGAATGATATCCAGACCTGTTAACTCTCACAATTTTGGTGTACAATGTACGATTTTGAGGTGTATTCATTAGATATGGGTGGTACTAGAACTGAACGGAGGTGGTTGGATGCTATTAGTTCCAAATATAGATGAGTTGTATTGGTTGGTGCTACATTAGCACCAAAACTGTATGTTTATTTTTTACTATTAAGATAATGTATTGAACGATTTTAAGAGTTTAAGGGTTAACAGGTCTGGATATCTAACTTTTATGCTAAAAATCAAATTTTGAAGTTCTTGTAATAACCTGAAGTTGTGTACAACTAACATAACCCTCAGTTTCATCATGAAGTAAATGTTTTCTTTAAGCGTATCAAATGAACTTCTCTACTGCAATTTAAAAATACAATTCTTGCCATAATTTTGTTTCCAATTCAAAAGCTTTTATTTTGCTTAGACTCAACTGCGTGACCAAAAAACTAAATGGTAAATATGAACTTTTTCGTAGACAGACAATTGATAATGATAATTTTCGAATAAAAAAAATTCTTACTAGAGTTTGTGGGTTGTGATCCAAAAGCATTTGACTGCTGTGTCGGCGCTCCAGAAAAGTTGAATGTAGACTGCGTTGTCGCAGCTCCAAATAATGAAGTGCTAGTAGCTCCAAAACCACCACTTCCGGCAGTAGATGCAGTTGCTCCTCCAAAGGGAGTTGGATTTGCTGCACTCTGGCTGACCTGATTACCGAAACTTGATGCGGTTGTGGATCCAAATATAGATTTTTGAGGTGTGCCAAATGAGGCCACTGCGGATGGATTGAAAGATTGCAAAGTGGCTCCAAATGAAGGATTTTGCTGGGATACTGAAGGGGTTCCGAAACCTGAAGCAGTGAATGAACCAAATGTTGGTGCAGCGGTAGTTGTTGTGACATTAGTAGATGCTCCAAATACAGGGCCAGAGGTTGCGCCAAAGACAGATGAGGTCTTAGAACCAAATATGGATGGGGTTTGTATGGCTGGTGCACCAAAGACAGTATTTGATCCAAATGTAGACAGCTGATTGGAGGCTGAACCAAATGGAGGTGGTTGGGTGGTGCTTGTACCAAATGGAGGGGGTTTGTTGGTGCTTGCACCAAATGGGGGTGGTTGGGTGGTACTGGAGCCAAATGGGGGTTGCTGGGTGATACTGGAACCAAATGGGGGTTGTTGGTTGGTGCTTGTGCCAAATGGGGGTGGTTGGTTGGTGTTTGTACCAAATGGGGGTGGCTGGTTGGTGCTTGTACCAAATGGGGGTGGTTGCGTAGTGCTTGTACCAAATGGGGGTGGCTGGTTGGTGGTGGTACCAAACGAGTGTGGCTGGTTGGTTGTGGTACCAAATGGGGAAGGTTGGGTGGTACTGGAACTGAACGGAGGTGGTTGGGTGCTATTAGTTCCAAACATAGATGATTGGGTCGTGTTGGTTGGTGCTACATTAGCACCAAAAGTAAATGGTTTGTTGGTTTGCAAAGCAGAGCCCCCAAAACCTGATCCGTTAAGGTTGCTGGAGGCTGAACCAAAAGCTGGTGGTGCTGTTGTGGGTGTTGATAAGCCAAAAGCTGATGTTGTTCCTTGACTGTTGAAACTCGGAGCACTGTTACTGCCAAATCCTGTAGCAGTACTTCCAAATGTAGATGATGCTTTGAACCCTGGGGCAGCCCCTGTGCCAAATATAGAAGAGCCCGCCGTGGTAACGGTTGTTGTACTGCCAAACATAGCACTGGTGGACACAGCCCCAGCACTCGAGGATGATCCAAACATACCGCCAGTTACAGCTTGTGTTTTAGGAGCTCCAAAAGTAAATGTTGAATTTGTGCTACCAGCAGCTTGCCCAAAGTTGAATGGGGTCGGATTAGCAGAGGAAGCTGTGCTCGTTTGACTGAACCCAGAAGGTGCTGAACTAGCCGTTGCACTTTGGCCAAATGCAAACGGTGCCGCCGCCGATGTAGTTTGTCCGGAGTTGGTGCTTTGCTGTCCAAAGCTGAATGGTGCTGTGCTTGCAGTTGTGCTTGTTTGTCCGTAATTTAATGGTGTGGAGTTTGCGGTGGCTGTTGTCTGTCCAAAGCTAAAAGTAGTTGAGCTGGGAGCCTGTGATGACGCTTGTCCAAAGTTGAATGTTGCTGTAGATGGAACTGTGGTTGTCGGTACAAAATTATTTGGAGTTGCGTTGGTTGTTGAACCAGAATTTAAAACTGAAAACGATGGAGCATTGCCAGTGGAAGGCTGTTGACCAGTACCAAATGATGCGACACCAGTATTGAACATTGTCTGGCTTGCTGCAGTGGAAGCTGCACTGAGTGTTGTGGCAGCAAATGAAAGTGATGGCTGGGTAGTAGGTCCACTTGGTGTGGCTGTTGTATCTAAAGCTGTCAATCTATTTATTACTACTCCACCGGACTGTGTTGTTTGACCTGGGAATGATGCAGCGCTAACAGTAAAACTAGGAGTTTCACCAGACCCAAGAGTGAAACCGCCATTGCCTGCTTGGGTTGTTTTGTTGACGCCACCAAAAGAAAATCCACCAGACACATTGAACCCTGACTGAAGTCCAGCAGAAGTGAGTGATGTTGCCGAAGATGTAGACTGACCGGCCCCGGATCCAAAAGTAAACCCAGAAGATTTGTTGACACCTGTTTCATCCTTACTTAGGTTGAAGGAGGGTGTGCTGGATGCTGTCCCAGTTTTTGACTGTGGCAAAGAACTCGTAAAGTTGAACCCTTGGTTGGCCTGAGTGCTTGGATTTGGGTTAAACCCAGGTGTTGGTCCTGAGTTTAGTGAAGTGGCAGGTGAGAAAATAGATCTTGCATTAGTGGCTGATTGAACAGTTACACTTCCAAGGCTATCCCCCGAGGAGTGAGCCGAAGATAAACTTGGAACGGACCCCGCAGATGATGAAGTGGTCCTGCTGGCTAAATCTGAACTAAAGCCACTTTTGTTGTTCACCCCAGTTGTATCACTTTTGTTGTTCATCCCAGTTGTATCAGTTGAAGGTGTTGATCCAGAATTGGAAGAAACACTGCCAAAATTTATTTGAAATCCACTTGATTCAGCTGCTATTGGTACACCTGCACTTAAGTTGAATCCACTGGATGCTATACTTGTGGAAGATGAAGTGGTGGAAGGAGCAGAAGAGCTGCCCAACAAAAGTTGTGCTGGAGAAAAGATCATTTATGCTGCAGTGAATTTAGTACAGACAAAAGTTTTTACTTTATGTGGAGCTAAAGATTTATAAATGGTTTTAACCAAGATACTGTGTGAAAATTAAATATTTATACATATTTGGTGGCAGATCTCCAATCATGTAGGATATAAAAATATTAAGAAAAACAAAATAAACATTATTCGTATTCATAGGTTAATACCTGGAAGTGATACATCTGTGGTTGTGCTGGGTGCAGCTGCTGTACTGGTAGCAACATCTGTAAGAGAGACATTTACGCATATCTTTCGTTAATTTGTGTATGAAAGATTTTTAAAATTAATTTTTTTGCACATGCCACAAATATAAATGTAGTGTTAATTAGGAACCAATAGAGCCACATATAATCTAATCAGTCTTCCAGTTTAAAATGTCTTTTTAGTGCTAACTAGCAGAGGTTTAAACTCAAATTATTTAAATGTTAATTTTAGTGACTTTATTTTGAGGAAATCTGAATAATACTTTTTTATTAAAAAATTCCTTCCTATTTTAATAATTCCTTCCCTCCAGTGACAAACTGTTATAAGTAAAGTTAAGACATGATGTGACTGTTGTCTTGTGCAGAAAACTACATTTCTATGGGGTTTTATCCAGATTTGAAGAATTTGTTCTCAATACCATCTACAATCTGTAAACACTAGTATGGTTCTTCATAAGGTGGCGAATGAAGTTATATGGAAAAAGAAATTTTTTTATTGTTAACGTTAGATATGGTATAGATATTTAACAAGAGCTCATAATTTATTTTAAAAAAATTAATTTAAAAAAAAATAAATTTGCACAACGTCCAGGTTTGCTTAAAAGCCGTCTTTTGTCCACATTCTCCATTTGCTTGGATTTCAGGAATGAGAATGTGTGTATTATTATTTGTTTACACAGTCCTCGGATAAATGTTATCTTCAAGATTTAAGACATGTTCCCCCATTTCAATGTTTACCTTCATCTTGTTTCAGTAGCTGTGACAAGGAATTGACTGCACTTGATGCTGACACAGCAACTGTAGACATTGAAGGTGCTGCTGCTGCTGACTGTATAAGTTTGAGGCTGTCTAAACTGGCACTAACCGCTGCTGATGTTGCCACTGATAACAAACTCTGGCTTGATGAAGCAACCAGCGTACTCGATGGTGACGCAGATATCATTGTGAATTCAGATGAGGATTTTGTAACTAGAAAATTATATTAAAAACTTAATTTACTAATAAACTAAACAGCTATCTATTCTACAAGCTCATGGATTATCAATTGTAATAGAATTTATTTTGTGAAGCAAAGTGTCTTGTTCCACTAACCCCATATCAAGTAAATCAATTAGAAAAGAGCATAAATCAATATTAGTGTGGACTATTCTCAAAAAAAAAAGAAGAAGACAATAATTAAAAAATTTATTTAAGGGAACGCAGACCTGTTTACCCTCAAGCTCTTAAAATCGTACAATATCAGCACAAAATCATTCAATACATTATCTTAAGAGTAAAATATAAACATACAGTATATATAATGTATACACCTCAAAATCGTACATTGCACGCTAAAATCGTAAGAGTAAACAGGTCTGGGAACGGTTTTCCGTTTTTAATCTTATAACAAAACAGATGTTCAAATCTTACCTGCTCCTTCACTATTCTCATCCCCATTTAACAAGTCAACAACTCTTCGTTTGTATTCTCTCTGTCGATCTCTTTCAAAATCACTAGAGGTGGCTAGTATATTAGTGTGAATAGCCTAAGTTGGAGGATTGGAAGGTAATATGGGTTACAAACAAGTCAATGGAAAGTGGCTAGTATATTTGTACAGAATGCATGGGAGGAAATATGGAAAGGACTATGAGTTACAATCAAGTCATAAAACAATCTAAAAGCCCATAATAATTTTCTCCCACATACTCAGCAAAGACTGAAATAAGGCAGATTACTTATTAATTTCTGAGACTTAGGTTTCAAGGCTACAATCTCAGTGATAGTTCATTATTTATAGCAAACAATATCAGAGCTATCTTTAAAAATAAACGACTCCCATAAAAATTCTTTAGAAGATTCATGTTGCATATACATAAAAAAAGTTCAAGAGATCTGATGTAAGCTTCAAACTTCAGATAGTTTATAGGTAAAATTTCTGATTGCAGGGACCTCCAAAAATGGCAATGCAAACCTTTACTTTTAAATTTGGACAGTAGTAGGTTAGTCAATGTTTAGGTCTTAATAAGATTTGAAATTTTCATGTAAATAAAGTCTATACCCAACAAAGTGTCAAACATGTTACAGTTAGAAAATATATACTTTTAAGGTAGTCCCCCTAACAGAATTTACCAAGTGTCTTCCTCTGGCTGTTTTAAAATTTTAATAATCACGCTTAAACTTAAACTCACTATTGTCACCAAGGTAGTGAAGTTCTATGGCATATGATGGCAGATTTTTGCACTTGAGAAATACTTTTACATGTCCTGTGTTTCAATTGTTCTATTTTAAAAATATTTATCTAAACAAGTATAGGCACAATTAAATTTTTTTAAAAAAATATTTCCTTAGATCAAGAGCAATATGCACATAAATGACTTAAGACTAAGTTTTATTAGCTTAAATAGAATGTTCTTTCACCTTTAGTGGCCTGACAGGACTAGGGCTGGGATTGGTGGAAAGACTGTGTTTTCTTAATACCACACCCTCAGCAATTTTTCTGCTGACTGGTGTCATAACAGGTGTTGATGTCAAGAGCTACAAAAAAAAATTATTGTAATTTTATATTAACATTGGAGACATCACAACCTAAGCTGTCCAGTTATTAACTTACCTATAGGTGTATGAAACTGAAAGATGGTGACACTTCAAGTGCTTTCTTTTTGAAACATAAAAAGGAGTGTTTGCTGAGAGAACTGTATCAATTAGTTAAGTTTTATATTTAAATCAATTATGAAAATAAAATTTAAAAATTACAATATCTGAGATTGTTGTTACAGATGCCGCTGCTGGGGTTGAAAAGGATGATAATCCTGTGGTCACCACTGGAAGAGTATCCTCTCTTGTTATCTTGGAATTGGGCTCAGCAAGACTGTTAAAAGAAGAAAATCTTATTTAACTTTTAAAATATACTACAGGCTTTTAATAACATGGTCACTTACATAGGCATACAAAGTCCAATTACCAGTAACAAAAATAATATTTGTATCAGCATTGGTTTTTCACTTCAAACGTGAAACTAGTTCATCTGGAATTAAACAACCCTTAAAACAAAGTTTTTCGTATAAATCAATTATAAAATGTAATATCGAACAATGTGGGGCTGAATATTTGACAAGTAATGCAAACCAATAAGTGTTCTCATTTAGCGCAGTTATCAGGAATTTTATTTTTGTGAAATCAGTGTCATTATATTTCATTCGTCTAACCCTTGAAAAACATATTTTCAGGGTGGGGCTGAAAATTTGTTAGAATGTGTTGTCACAGGCAACAAGTATCAGCTCGATAAGTTGACTGGAAGTTGGACAATGAGGTACCCGAAGATTTTGTCAGCCAGCAAAAAAAAGTGAAGTTAATATAAAGGATTTAAAAACAGATACTAACCTGTGTTACAAGATATGCACATTTGTTTGCTTAAATCTCAATGAATTGTCAAGTACTTCTCTTAGAACAAAATTTTTAGATAAAAAGAAATGAGTGCCCCTTAAACATTTTAAAGAGATACAATATGTAAGACCCCCTCTAAAGTAAATAGTAATAACTAGAATGAAAAACACGAGATGATTTTGATGCTTCAATCCTTACCTTTCATCAGTGCCCAGCGCTGACATGTCTGAGTCGCCTGACATCTTACCATTAGCTTCTTTTGCTTGTGATAATGCTCGCAACCGTTTAACATCTATACCGGTTTGTTGCAGCTGAAATAAATAAAAAGCTGTAGTATGTAATGTGTCTAAATATACATAAATAAGCAGATGACAATTAATTAGGATATTGCCAGGTTCCAATAAAAATAACTTTATGTTTAAAATACAGTTTGTTCTTTTTCCTTTCTACTCATAAATTATCATTATTCCTTTATATTTTCGATTGTAAGTTTCTTCCACCCATAAATTTGTAAGAAAACAATTTTGTACAAATTAACCTTATTACCTCCAAATAAGTAATTGTATAAATAATACTTTACTTGGCACCATTTATTTATTACAGCTTGCGATTGCAATGTCAATATTAAGGTAGAAAAATAATATTGCTGGCTCCACACAAAGATTTGAGGCACTTGAATGTTCATTACAATTTTTAGAGCATTTTAAAACATTGAACCCTATCAATTGGTTAGAAAAAATAACATCAGTCTAAAATTACCATGGAAAGATTAGTTTTTGCCCTCAAACTTGAGCTCAGAGATGACTGGATAGACCTCAGCACAGATTTACTGCTACCTTCATTGTTTTTCTGGTGTTGTTTGTGGTAAAACAGCTGAGACTGTTGTGGACTTCTCTCTCCACCTAAGCCCATTACACGATGATGATGACTAATGAACGCATCAATTGCTGGCACAGTTGAAGGCCTCTGGTCTGCCAGATTTTCAATATGGAGTAAGGAAGCACCTGGGGTCCCCATTAAATTAGGCAATGATTCTGGCATAGGTGGCATTGACACTGATGATGCATTTGATTGGCTGCTATCTTGGCGTCTGATAAATAAACAAACAAGTTATTTAGGTTAAATTTTAGAGATTTCTGTTCTTACAAAGGATGCTGGTTATGGATCAAACAATATTTTTAGGAGAAAGACCAATAACCTCAATAATGTTTGCAGGAGCTATTTGAATATTTAAAACAGATTAAAATGAATAGGTAAAATGAAAATTATATAAATAATCAGAACGAGACAAGGTGCATTTACCGTCTCTTTGCAGAGCTATTCCATGTGTCTTCACATCCAGAAGCTTCTTGCTGGGTTGTGCCAAATCTTTTTCTGAAATAAGTTTTTAATAATTTATTTGTTATTTAATTTATGCTGGAAACACATACCATCCATAAGACACTCAATATTTCAAAATCTTTACATGCATATTTCTATTAGAATTGAACTTCCCATTTTTGTTGAGGTTGAGATAAACTAATAATAATAAAAATATTTATCATTGAAAAATGTTTTACTTATTACCTTTTCTCTCTTAGAGCACATACAACAGTCTGGGTATCAACAACACAATTCCTGCTAGCCTCTGTAGTAACAATCAATGGGGTACTTTTAAAACTGAAAACACACATTTACAACAATATTTTAGTTTCTTTTCATTAGCTGTAATTTTTTTTAAAGAAGTGAAAATACAACAATAATAAACACCATTTCAAATTTATCTTAATGTAATATTTTAAAATTGAGAAAAACTCTTAAATTTTTAAAATGTTAAAAATTGTGACAACATTTACCCAATGTTAAAATTTTTATGCATATTTAGGAATTATTGAATTTACTTCAAACAGAATTCAGAATATTTAAACAATACATCATACAATTTTATCATTATTCACCTAGGCGCTGCAGGTAGGTGTCTGTGTTCTGGTGCTGCCAATTTCACTGTGTTGGGACTCTGTGGAATATTTCCACTAGCCAATTCTGTCAATCCTATCGACTCTCTTCTTTTTAAACGAACCCATGGAATCTGACCAGCAGTTGATTTTGCTGGATTCTGTGATCCATAATTCAAACTCATTGATCGACCAACAGGCTTCCCATTTTGCAATCCGGTTGTTCGTGGACTAAAAAGTTCAGAATATCAAGAAAAAAAATTAATGCGACAGCAGAGGTTCCCGTACTAACTAAATTTTTTTTATTAGGCTTGCATTTATTTGAAAATCTTAAGCTAGCCATAACAATTTTAATACTATTCAGCATTTAGAATTACGTTTTTAGCATAATTGTTAGCGCTTCTACTACATTTTTCAACTCAACCAGTTACAATTCTGTTTTTCAGACATAATTTACAAGTCTTCAGAAAAGTCAGAATAAATATATACTGATTAGTTCTGAAATATTTCCAATTTAATTTATGTAGAAATATGTTGACTTAGTTTTAGTTAAGTTAAAAGGCCTAGTTTAAGTGATTTATTAAGTGTAAATTAATAATATATAGGCCTAGTTGTGTTATAAATGTCTGTTACAATGCTAAGAATGTGAGACAAATTGTGATATCAGTTGAAAAGTATTAATTACAACTGTTGAGGTTGTTGGAAAATTGTATATTTTAGATGCAAATGTTCAGATAATGTTCATTTTAGTCCTGACTATGACATGCATCATCCCTATAATTATACTGAACTTTGGTCTACTATGACTATAGGTCTTGTATGATATAAGTATAAGGCAGGGGCCATCCATAATGACGTCACATGGTTATGGGGGGGGGGGGGGGGTCACATTATTGTGACAATGTGTGACTTTGGTTAAATTCGACTATCAGGATCAAAAAAGTTCTGAGCAACAAAGTCGTACATTTATATGCCATAGGTTATAATCACAACTTGCCTCTGAGTCTGAGATATTTATTAATTATTCTTACTATATTTTGAGGGCCCACGATCAATGAATTGATAATTCTTATTTATATTTACTATGAAAATACTTCCAATTATCAATTGCCAACATTACTGGTAATCCATTATTTTGCAAAATTTGTTTAGAAATAATCTATGCCCCTAAATGAAATGCACTTTTATCACCTTAAACTTAAGTCATGTTATTTATATTACTTATTAACTTATAATATTTATTCTTTAATTTAGTCTCATATTTCATATCAATAATAATAATAAAGTTAATAATAAAAATGTACCTTCTTAGTTGTACACTGGACTCAAGGGCTCTTCTAACTTTAGGAACAATTGGGGATGACAGCAAAGGTCCATGAACTCCACTGAAACTGGAAGTCCTGTTTTCTTCTTTAATCTTCACTATTTGATCAATATTTGTGCGCTCCTCTCTAATTGATCTATTAACATTTGTATTAAATAAAAGCCTATCATCAGATATAGGTAATGATCTATTCAAATTATCATGCAACCTCGCCGTTCGATTTTTAAGGCTTAGTCGCAAAGGAGACTGTGAGTGCTGAGAGTTATAGTGGTGTAATTTATTTTCTTCTTGCGAGTTAAATGAAACGGATGTTTTACCATTAACTCCATTAATTTGATGTGAAACAACAAATTCATTTTGTTGAAAGTGAGTAGACCTATTTCTTAAATGATAATGGTCTATTTCATTATCAGAAACATGATGTGTGGATGCGGTAGTTTGAGTAGTATTAGTTGGAGTTGACAATTCATCCCTCGTATTTTCTTTACCACAATCACCATTTAAAAGATTATCTTCTTCCTTGTGTTTTCTCCTAAACGGATTCCAGTTCTTCCACATTGCCAAAATATCCTTGAATCAAAATAATGCAAACTGCACTTGTTCAATAAATAAATGATAATATTTATTTCCTATTTTTGAAAATCGCAGCAGCAGGGTGAATTGCGGGTTATTTTTAGAGAGGATTAAGACTTCCGGCGGATATAATGATTTAAACTTTAAACATAATAATAATCTAAAAACTATAAGTATATCTTAATAAAACAAAAAATAAAAACAAAACAAAAAAATATATCCGTTATTCATAATATATTATTAATTAAATTATTAACTTGTACGAATACTGAGGGAACTTTCGAGTCGGTTAGAGAGAATGCATCGAAATTAATGTTTTAAATGGGAGCCGGTCTCCATTCAGGGCCGAGTGAAGATTGGCGAGTGAAGAGATTGATCAGACGGGGTCACTCGCCCTGCTCCGCCCTGTTTTTCTGATAAAAAAACAGAATTAAATTAGCTGAAAAGTAGTATATGAGACTAATGAGAGGGCAGCAAAAGAATTGTAACAGATATTAAGTAGGAACCTTGACACCACATGGCTTGAACTTCATGAACGTCATGTTTTCATTCACATGTTCAGTTGAGACTTTGCTCCGCCCCTCCACGTCATGACCAATCGTAGTGGACTGACTTTCTACGAATTTCTTTCCTTTTTGCGTGTATTTAATCTCTCACCTACTTATTTTCTGTCATAATTCTTTTGCTGCCCTCTCGGATATTACTTTCCAGCTAAGTGCTATTTTTCAATTTAATTCTGTTTTTTACTGTTGTTTGATCACTGAAGAAGGCTTCCTACCGACAATTTCGTCGATTTGTTGCGTTCCTTTTTTCAAGATTGCCCTTACTTTGTTTTACTCCTTTCCTCTTTTACAATTTACTGGTCTGGACCGGGCGGTACTTTTTAAATTATATATTTGCATATATTGAGGGGCGCCACTTTCAGGCTTCCCCCAAAGTGCCACATTTCCTCGGCACGGTCCCGCCTAATTATAGTCTATATATATCATGAATTTATTGAAACTATATTTGGACACCAAGTTAAATTGAAAATTTCGTTAAATTTTTGTTAAATATTTCAATAGGCAGCCTGGAAAAACCTCAGCAAGTTCATGACCCCATTTCGGTTGGGAACCCATGAAGGAATTTTAGTGTTTCACAAATTTTGACCTATGCGGCTAATTCCCCAAACAGTCATCTAAAGCGAAAACCAGGAGTTGGATTCACCAGGTTCGGAACTTTTGTTGTTGAGTTTAGCGAACCGGTTGTGAAAATTGTTCTCACTAATATTCATTTACATAATTACTCATAAAGAAAAAAACTCTTTAACTTTAAACTGTCAACTTTAATAGTTACAAAAAACAATATGTCATGAATAATATAATAAACGTAATAAATATGTTTATTTTCAAACAAATGGTATGCCACAAGAAACTAGAGGAATCAAAAGGACAAGTGGCCTTCCATTTGATTACAGGTGTCAAGGTTACTTTCAATAGAAGCCAAGTGATAAGATAAGATGATAAGATGAAAAAAATATAAGTGAATGACATAGCAATCTACACAAAGCTATTGACACAACAAGAGTGCTGGAAACCTTAACAGCCCCAAACACACACAAAGCTATTGACACAACAAGAGTGCTGGAAACCTTAACAGCCCCAAACACACACAAAGCTTTAAAAGTAAAAGTAAGACCTAAGCTAACGGCCACCACAATATTATCCCAATGTTAAGTCTTTGGTGATAAAGGTTTCATGTGCATTGTGAGTCAGATCTTCAATACTGTGCCACACGCTAACTTCTGCCTGCAGCCGAACGACATTAAGACTTTACTGTTGTCCACAGCACACCAGCATTGCTTAAGTGATTGTGTATCATGTACTTTCTCTTGCCAAGTGCCAGGTCAGATATCTAATTTATGGCATCATATATTATATTATTTTTATATATATTCAAGTCCTTGGAACATATGTTATATTGCTTTTGTGAAGTGAGAAGAAATATCACAGCAAAAAATACCAAAAAACCATCAATGATAAAGAGTAAAAAATGTTTTTTTTAAATGGGTCAGGTTGTAATATTGTTACATTCACACAACTTATCTAAGGCACTTTTCAAAACTCTAGCTCATTGCTCCATTGTAACAACCAGTTCAATTTCCATTGATCACCACATTTTCATTGGCCATCAGCCTATTTATCATCTCATTTCCCATTGTTCACCACAGCCGGTAGTCCATTTATCACCATTACTCTGCCAAATGGTCACCAACAGCCCATAGCCTATTTATCACCATTATATCAACGGCACCTCAGATTGCTTTACTACTTAACTAAATAACTCAATTGACTTTAGTAGTGTCTTTTCCCTCATAATGGGCTTTTCCGGGAGCCTAGTATTGTCTTTTTAAACAATTTTAATTAATCAAATTGTTAAAATATGACGAGCAGTGAATTAGATTAGAACTATTGGTAGAAGTAGAAGGCAATGTTTTTGCTGTAACTAAGGACCAACTATAATTAAATAATAGTCATGGTCACACTTTTATACATCAATACGTTTACATTATTAGCAAAAATAATTTAAACATCCATCCGAGTAAAGACGTAGTGTGGGAATAGAAAAATGTGAAAAAGTTAATGTTAAAGACTGCAAAGAAAAGATTTCCCTCCATTTGTCCCTCATGATTAAATGAAATAAAAAATAAAAAGTCTCTCCCAGTTGAAAAAGTGATAAACCGCGTACATGTTTCTTGTTGATATGTCTTGTAAACTCATCTATGCTTTTAATGTAACCATATACAGAAGTCAGTTGGTTTCTGATGGGATTTACTACTTTATCTAAATTTATCTTCTACATATTTGACAATTTTTAAATAATATAGAACTACAATGTGTTTTTTTTGTTAGATTTGCTTGATTTTTCTTACCACCCTGTTAAACATAATATCATTAATCAATTAATGGGAATCACTTTTACACAGAAACACACTATATTAAAATTTTAAAATTTTTTTTAGATCTTAGGTAACAGGCATTAGACCAAAAAAAAAAAAATTAATATATTTATATATATTTGCCACATTGGAACTGGAGTAAAAAATCTTTCCAAATGAAATACTTGGACATGTGTTATAAAACAAAACTTCTCATGGGACACACAGTGGATGATAATCATATAGAAATGATGAAATTACATCAGCATAGGAATGTTGTACACAACTTAGATCATTATTTTTTTAAATTTTTAAACAGTACTTAGTTTTGTCTATCTCACAAGTCCTCAAACTCTATTAACTTATAGTTTTGCTTATCCCCATTCTTTATTAATAATATAGCTTTGTATGTCCCCCATGTCCTTTTTTTCTCTACTTAGATATAGTATTGACTATCCCCATGTCCTCATTCTGTATTAACAATTAACTTTGTCACCCCCCCATGTCCTCAAACTATATTAACATATAGTTCTTTAAATCCCCTGAATTTATATAGTATGATATTTTCAGTATTGTCAATCTTTATTCTATATCTACATATAGTTTTGTAAATCTTTTAACTATATTCTAAGATATCAAAATGTTTTTGTATACCCCTTTTGTCTATATTTTATGCCATCTACCTATGTCTACATTGTCTATATTCTATATCTACCTTTGTCTATATTCTATGGTAATTATGTTTTTTGTACACCCATCTTGTCTATATGATTCTATGATAACTACATTTTACAGGAAGATTAATAAAAACACATTTTAATATAAAACATCAGTGTAATGCTCCATGCACGCTAATGAGCCATTGCTCAAGATGGCATCTGAAGCTGTAACAAGGCTGTCAGTGTTTCTAAGAACATGATCCATGGCAACTGAAGCTGTAACAAGGCTGTCAATGTTTCTAAGAACATGATCCATGGCAACTGAAGCTGTAACAAGGCTGTCAATGTTTCTAAGATCATGATCTATGGCAACTGAAGCTGTAACAAGGCTGTCAATGTTTCTAAGATCATGATCTAACAGGCTTGAAATCATGTCATTTTTAAAATGATATCATGTAGAATGAAAAATTTGATGTAAACAAAATGTTAAACCTTAATTGTCATGATGGGCCGTTACATCCCTTTCTGTGGTGTCACACCCCTTTCTATGGTGTCACACTAGAAAAATTAAAAATGCAAATGATTTTATATTCGCTAAAGGGAAATTACTCTCTATTTTTTTGTTTACTGCCACTATGTCTGATGCTGGAATAAAAATCAACATAGACTTTCTTCATTGGAATTATTTCAAATATATTAAATGAAAGAAGTTTTTTCAGAGATATTCCACATGCTAGCAATGACAGAATTAGCTCCAGTTGTGATGGGTGACATAAGAGTCAGACATTGACAATTTTATCCCCAAGCTTAGTCGTATTGTTACAGACAAATTCTTTTGGAAAAGGTTGAAAATCGAACAGAAAAGACAAAGATTGGATCCCAAAAACCCACCCTAAAGAGATTCAAAGACATTTATGTTTTGTATGGTCAGGAGTATCAACTAATTACAAATGGATTTAATAACTTAATTTCTGAACTCATTTTGTGCGCCCCCCCCCCCCCCCCCCCTTGTACAGTGTAGGACAAAAATATTTGGAGGTAGTGAAAGAAACAAAATATTACAATTTTCCATATAAGTAACTATAACTTGATGTTTTCTGAAAGGATTTTGCTTCTAGTATCTCAATAAGTTATTTTATGATAGTTTGAACAATTTATGTGATATTAGGTTGGGTTGAATTCAGAAGTTGAGTAGTAAAAATGTGCTCACTTGGTAAAGATCAACATAAATAGTACTTCAAATATTCTTTTCATACCATCAGATACATTGTCCAATTTACTTTCAGAAAATGTATACTTGTATGGGTATATGAATTAATTTAGTATGGGATTTTGTCATTTTTTCATTTTTGACAAGCATATGAAAATGCTAAAAGTGGTTTGACACTAAAAAATGCATTTGGCAGTTAAAGGGTTAAATACTGGTTCTGGACAAACTAAAGTAAACCTCTAATTATTGGAAATCTCAATCAAATCATGTTCATGAAGTTTTAACAGGCAGACATTCACAATAACATTCTCAAAAACAAAGATGACTGGAATGAGGTTGTCCCTTACATAGGCAAAAGGTTGTCATCTCTTATTTCATCTGAAGGTTCCAGTTGGTCATCACCAAGCCCGCCCATCCCATGCATGCGACGGTGCTCTCTGGTCCGACACACCAAGTCACAACCATCCTGGCAGAAATATTGAAGTAAACCATTTAATCAGGAGAGCAAATTAGTAACTAGCTTCACTTAGCTGCCTAATCACATAGCTGTCTAGCCACTTAGCTGCCTAACCACATACCTGTCTAGCCACTTAGCTGCCTAACCACATAGCCATCTAACCAACTAGCTGTCTAACCACTTAGCTTCCTTACAATATACCTGCCTAACCATTTAGCTGCCTAATGATTAACTCTCCTAATATTTGCCTAATTATATGTAACAAAATAGTGGTGAAAGGTCGGGTAATACAGCCAATTATCAATAATTATGTTTCTAAGCAATATTATTCAGTTAAAATTACATTTTATTTTTATCATTGAAACAATAAAATGTATGAAAATCAAATTAACGTCATTCATAAGTCATAACTCCTTACAGCTTGAAGGTTGCCAAAGTCTTTCCAAAATTCATAGTTAGGGATTTGTTCAAGGCCTTTTGACTTGAGAACAAATCTCTGGTAGAGGAATCCAAGGAACAGGTAGACTCCAAGCACAGTGAAAAAGCTGCCAGGAATAAATGTAGAGTGAACTGAAGAACTTGATAGGCCTCAATATATGTCAAGCAGTCGTCCTTTCATTCATTAGTTGTGACATTCAACGATTCATTCATTAGTTGTGACATTCAAGGATTCATTCATTCACCTTTCATATCTGGCAATGGTCCTTTCATTCATTAGTTGTGACATTCAAGGATTCATTCATTCACCTTTCATATCTGGCAATGGGCCATTCATTCACCTTTCATATCTGGCAATGGGCCATTCATTCACCTTTCATATCTGCCAATGGGTCATTCATTCATTAGTTGTGACATTCAAGGATTCATTCATTCACTATTCATTCACCTTTCAATGGTCCATTCATTCACCTTTCATATCTCTCAATGAACCATTCATTCACCTTTCCTGTCTTCCAATGGTTCATTCATTCACCATCATATCTTTCAATAGGCCATCCCTTCACTATTCCTTCACCTTTCATATCTTTCAATAGGCCATCCATTCACTATTCATTCACCTTTCATGTCTTTGAATGGGAAATTCATTCACCTTTCATGTCTTTCAATTTCAATGGGACATTCATTCACTATTCATGTCTTTCAATGGGACATTCATTCACTATGCAGTCACCTTTCATGTCTTCCAATGGTTCATTCATTCACTATTCATTCACCTTTCATGTCTTTCAATGGGACAATCATTCACTATGCATTCACCTTTCATGTCTTCCAATGGTCCAATCATTCACTTTTCATATCTGCCAATGGTCCAAATTAAAAAACAAAACAAAAACAACCTTAGATTTATTTAGACTAAGCTTTATCAAAGAGTTATTGTTAAAGTAAGATCCTTACACAATAACAAGTATGGATCCAATGCTGAGCCCCCCACCTCCTGAGGGAATAGGACAAACTGCCTTGTGTTTCAGCTCAAACAAATAGAAGCACAGGTCTGACTTGGTATTCTCTTCTTCCAGGAATAGCATTTCAGCACTGCTCTATAGAGAAATAGAAACTTCATCATAAGTACTAAATTTACCAGTCTCTGAGATTGACATCTAACTACATAGAAGAAAAAAAAAAAAGTCACCCTTTATTAAATACGGTAATAATGACTGGTTACTTTGCTATCAACCATAAACTTACAGATTTATATAAAATTACTGTTGTTTTTTTAAAATTTACATTCCAACAAGATGTAGAATTTTCTAACCTAAATGTTAAAATATTTCCTCAGCAGAAATGAAAATGCTGTCATAGTATTCTTGACTTCAGTAAAATGTCACCTGGCACATTGATTCTTTCGCTTTTTAAATCAGTTTGACCACAAAAGGAAGGATTTCTAAGATGTCAATATTGTTGTTGTTTGTAATTAATTTTGTTTATTAAAAAAATGTTGCTATTTATTTCCAAACCTGAAATTGACACTAATTGTTTTCATCGCAAAATTAAATAAGGAATTCGTTTCAATCAATTTCAAAATTGAAGTATTTACTGGGGAAAAAAATAACACTTAAATTAATTTTTTTTTTTTAATAAAATGAGAACTCAAATGAAATTTTGTTAACAAGAAATGCCTTTGTGAGAGTGTTTGGGAGATCTGAGATTGTATGGGAGGTCCGAGAGTATATGGGGGTGCAAGTAAGTATTAAAATTTTTTTTTCTTTTGCACGCACAATGTATGGATCGTTCCTTTGTATCAAGTTCTTTGCTTGTTAGTGTTGGTAATAAATATCTAATAAAGGGTTTGTCCTTGCATGTAAGCCACTGGGTGGGTCTTTGCTTTGATAACTATACTGGGTTGGCTATGAATGTAACTAACTATTGCAAGTGGGTCTTTGATTGTTAGCAGCAGATATCTCTTAAAAGTGGGTGTCTGATTGTTTTTAACTGATATTCAATTAATGATGAAATTTTTTTGCCCCTGATATAAGATTAAGGGTGGGTCTGTAGAATGTGGATTTTCCAAACTAATTTTGACCTGGGGTGTTTCAGATAACAATTATTTTTCGGATAACCTGGCAATGCCATTAAATAAGGTTATGCCAAAGAATTTATTGAAAGAAAACCATTCAACCTTATAGTTATACACATACGTTGCTTTATTGCAGCATTTCTTAACCCTTTCATTGAGGCCCACTTTAAGTTTATTTGGCTCTGTGGCTCCCTTTTTTTTCCTGTTATAAATATTTAAACGTAAGTCCTTTATTTTAAATTTTTGTGGCCCTCAAGAAATATGATGTGACCCATGTTGATAAACACTAATTTAATGTACAGTGTATTAACCATACCTGACCTGTTTACCATCGAACTCCCCAAAATCGTATGATATCATCTCAAATCCGTACAATACAATATCTTAATAGTATATAAATAAACATACAATAAATGTAATGTATACAATATAGAATAACTACTTGCAACGCGTGTCTAGTGGGCTCGAGTTAAGCTGGGGTAAAAAAAAAAAGGTTACTTCTAACAGTAGATGTTATTATAGTCTGATAACTAACAAAAGCTGTAAATGGGTGAAAAGAAAAAAGGGGTTTTAACATCGTATAGCTGTCTTCTGTGTTCTAAATTTTTTTGTTACAAACAGTACATATTTAGATTTTTCCCAGAATGTGGGACAGGGGTTGCAATAGTTTTCCAGCAGTTTTTGAACACAATTTTCCAAATCACGCGAATTGTGTATGATATTGATAATAATAAAAGACAGAGGCTCTTCGGATAAATGACGTTTCAGAAAATTGGAGTAAGTAAAATCGATGCCCTAAAATAAATTGTATCTTTGTGTGGTACTCACAGTATCAACATCTGGGTCACAGGTTATCATGATAGAAGTCCTTCTTGGTTCACTGCCACAATGCGATCCATACACGTCCCCTCCTTTGTATTCTAATAAAACCCAGTCCGCTAGAAAGTATTCGAATGAATCATGAATGCAGAGGAGTAAAATACACATATTTTTAA
The DNA here is from genome assembly GCA_964017045.1 of Omphiscola glabra. NCBI lineage: Eukaryota > Metazoa > Mollusca > Gastropoda > Lymnaeidae > Omphiscola > Omphiscola glabra. Next base: position 22,517,262 of record OZ024805.1, read on the forward strand.
CATAACAAGGAATAAAACATCAGTGCAAAAAATGTTAATGAGTTTTGCCTAGAAGGAAACAGGATTTAAAATAATTAATGGATCAATTCCATTTTTTGTGTGTGAAATATTATTAATACATAAATATCTTAGCACTTAGTAATAAAAGGATTTCGCAGACTTGGACCATCAGCTAATGATTGGGAAGCACTGTGCTGTGATTGGGAAGCACTGTGCTGTTAAAGAATTGTTAAAATTTATTCAAGACAACTTACTTCCTGTCATAATATGCGTATTTTTAAGGGATCCAATGATGTGATCTCCTTTTCTATCTTCTACTATCTTTCCATCTTTCATCGGCTGCTGCAACACTGCTGCACTTTGATCTGACTCTACTACACTGCCACAGATACCAATGATGAAATGATAAGATGCATTCTGGTTAATGACTTGAGTTGGAAAGCTGTTGATGAGAATGTTAAAATGCAAAATGATTAAAGAAGGGCAATTTATTTAATATTAATGGTTAAATTGTACGACATCTTCAGTAATTAATTAATAAAGTTAACACGACAACAAAAATAAAGTATACACCTTGCCAAAAAGGTTTAATTTTAATATTGGTATTTTTTTTACTTTGTGGGGGGGGAAAAATTATAATTTTTACCATAACCCGTACTTTGTTTTCTTGATGTTTTGTTCACAGAGGGAAGCTTTTAGCAGACACATGCTGTTTAGTCATGTGTAGGATTGTGCTTTCACTTAGCGTACTTTGAACCAATTATTTTCTTCTATTCATGTCATCAGAAGACTGCAGCATCTTATCTTTCAAGTCTTTCCTGCCTTTTGAAATTTGCTGGCTCGTGTTTTTTTTGTTTTTTTTCCAACACTTACTAAATGACTTTCCTCTCATTATTACTTTTAACTCGCCCTGCATAATTTAGGAATATACAGAATTGAGAAAACTCGTTTCTTTATTTTTCATTCTGCGATTGTATCCAGCAGTAAGTAATGCATGGAAAAAAAATAAAAGTGTGTGTGAAGGCTTCTATTCTTCAAAAATTGCGAAAGTAAAAAATTTCTTTTAGGTGCAGTAGACCGTCAATGCTGCCCTCTGGAGCAGTTTTGCTGTTAAAGAGCTCTTGATTGGCTGTAGCACCATGAATGATGATTATCTGATATGCCAATACAATAGTCGTATATGTGAGTCTTGGGTGGAGGATACATTAATAATACCAATGGAATACATTTATGGGAGAGATAGAAATATTGAAGGTGGGTAGGATAGAGTGGATTCACTGCTTTATAATTTTGTGAACATTATTTTTATAAATGTTATTATAGAGCTTCCTTGTTTAAAATAGAAGAAACTCAGATGTGCAAGTGCAATTGAAAATAACAAAGTGAGCCATGGGATCCAAAATTATATGAGTCACTTGGAAATGATAAGCTAAAGTGAAAATCTAGGCTCTAGCTCAGCTATGTTAGGGCTTTACTGTATGGTTAAGGGCCAACTAGATTTGTCAAATGCTAAACCAGTTGTCAGTAGTAATTGAGGCCTGAGTTACTCAGATCAAAAGTATTAGCATGTATTTGACAATGAAACTTGAGACTTAAAGAAAGCAAAATGATTAGATCTAAGTTTAAATTTTTATATAACGTGCTCACGTCATCAGTTAAAGTAAATAAATTTAAACTGCTGTCTTCGTTAACAAAAAAAGGTTATTCATGAAGTCAGGGAATGTGAAAGCATCTCATTAACAAATTTTAAAATGGGGATGTTAAAATAATAGCCATCATATAGATTCAGCCTGCTACTACCAATAGAATTAGCTAAGTAGTCACAAAGACAGGCCCAGATTGTAGACTATAAGAGCCTAAGCCAGTAAAATATTGTTTTAGCAAATTTAAATTATTTAACCAATAATTTTAAAAATAAAAGTACCGGTAGTGTGACTCTGTTCTATTTCAGTTACTAAAATAAGAAAGTAATAAAAATTTGTGTTAGACACTGATTCTCACAAATCAACATGATCAGCATGCCTTTTTTCATTACTATATTGAATCAATACTTTAATTACATGAAATTGTTTTAATTTTAGAAAACACTTGAGACTTGAGAAAATATTAAAATATCATATGTTGTAGTATTCTTTTGAATTATTATTGTTGTACACATGGTTACAACTATTCTAGTGGAATATTCTTATAATGTAGTGAATGTAGTGATTTTATGGAGCCTTATAAATATATTTACTGAAATTAATTTAAGTGCCCAAGGTAAGTGAATATTTATTATGTTTTAAATTTCAAAAATATTATTTGTGTTGTGTATCTAAATTTATTTTCTCTGTGATGATCATTGCTTTTGAAAAAAAAAATTGTTTAAAAAAAATAAAAAATTGTCCATAAATAAAAGTGTAACTTTATTTATAACTCGCCCTTCTAAGTAAGTCCAATATTATGCATACAGTGGCACAGCTAGAGTTAGTGGAACAAAGATTTTTGTTGCTCCTTTCCATGTAAAAACTCTGTAGTTGGTTGAAAATACCACTCTTAAATTATATATACCACAAATAAAAAAAAAGGCAGACCATCCCCCCAGTCACATTCAGTGCATCCTATTTTCATTTCCAATAATAAAGTCACTGTAATGTATGAAGTGTATGCATATCAAATAATATCATAATCACATAATTAAATTCGCCATTTTAAAATTGTAAAAATTATTTACTTCAGTCTTCAGTAAAGGCTGCGGCTATTCTGACCCGGGTATCAGAAGTGAGAGGTTGGGTTTATTAAAAAATATTAAAAATATCATTTTAGGGTTTGTAAGTTTAGTAAGACAAAATTTGGTATCAAATGAAAGATAGCTGAATGGACTATATTTTTGTAAACTTACTTCTTCAGTTTAACTAAAATAAACATGACATCTGAATAGCATTTAGTTTAGTCTTAAGGGACCCAGACACGCATATCCTCTATTTGGACCTGGGTCCCTTTAGATTTAGACTAAGACTAAATGCTATTCGGATGTCATTTGTGGCAGTTTATTTTAGTTAAACTGACAAAGTAACTTGACAAACATATAGTATATGGTCCATTCAATTATCTTTCATGAATCATTTGATACCAATTTTTTTCTTACAACCCACAAATAAATTCAATAATAATATTTTAAATATTTTTTTTAATCCCAGCCTCTCACTTCTGATACCCAGGCCCAGGTCCGAATAGCCACTTCAGTCAGTTGAGTCAGTAAAACAATAGGTAAATTTAGAGAGATGGGTACACGTTTTTTTACCATAACCGCCATCTTGGTTGACACGACCGGTAAAATTAAGAATAAAACGTTTAAAAATAATGAAAAAACCAAACTTCCTAAATGTATCCCTCACCCTAACCTGAATCCTAAATATATCCTTAAACCTAACCTGATTCTGAACCCGGCTGAAATGTAGTTGTGTGGCCATGACGTCATTTGCGTGTTTTGTTATGTTGCTGATGACTTTAGCCATTTAGGATTCAGGTTAGGTTTAGGGATAGATTTAGGGTTCAGGTTAGGGTGAGGGATACATTTAGGAAGTTTTTTCATTATTTTTAAACGTTTTATTCTTAATTTTACGGGTCGTCTCAACCAAGATGGCGGCCATGGTAACAATGTATGGTCCTATTAGCTACTTTTTTACCCTGAACCCTAAACTTTAGCCTAAAGTCATCAGCAACATAACAAAACACGCAAATGACGTCATGTACCCATCTTTCGAAATTAGCCAAACAATAATTTACCACCTTAGTGTCCTTAGTCTACTAAATAAATTAATATGCCAATAAATTCAATGAGTATGTGATTTAATTGTGACAACTTACCGTTTTCCTATTAAGGAGCCTAACTTTTCTTTTTCTTCTTTTAATGCTTTTTTGTCTGGATAGCTTGGGAAAACACATTCCCCGATTCGCTCTTCTGCAGCTATAGTTCCCTCGCTGTAGCCAGCGAAGACGGTTACACTAATGATGCACAAATATGAAATAAGAAGCCCAAGTCTTAAAAAATTGGCAGTTTCAATTTTTGTTATAGCCGACGCCATCGTACCAATAACAAACACACACAGTAGTGCCACTATAATGGTCTTTAAAAAAATAATTTTTATGAAGAGCTTCAAGCTAGGAAAATTAACTAATATTTCACGGCGTATTTCACAAGTCAAATAAAGTCACTATAAACTAGTTAGTATACAGGCTAGGGCCTTTCGTCCTGGTGATGAGGACGCATTTTATTTACCGACCAAAAAAAAAACAAGGAAGGAAACGAGGGGAATTCAGTGAGATATGAGTGGTCTCCCGTGAAATCATGTGACATCTTAATTTTATACAATAATTGTTTAAATAATAAAATACTAGATCATATCACCCGATGTTAGCCAGATAATAGTGGCTGGCACTTTGCCATAATTTCCACCAGCTATTTCGAAAACTCTTCACAATTCCGTATTTTACACCCCCAAAAAGTATCTCTGTAATGACGTTTCTAACATCATTGCTATTAAACGTTTTGAGAAGCGTTCATCTGCTATATATTATATGCATACCATGCCCTGCCTACCCAATTTTTCGGCCATCAACTTCAATTATTTTTTTCTAAAAACATGACTTTAAATTACCAAATCTAATGATCATTTATTAAATCATTATTGTCACTAAATGATTTCATTGACGGCTAAATTGCTAAAGGTTGGGCCTAACATACCTGGACCACGTTTCATACCCTTAATTAATTTTTGTTCTCTAAAAATTGTGAAAAATTAATCTTAAATTTACAACAAAAACTCTATATACCATTTTAAATACCATAAATTTTATATTAAAGGAATTTGATATACTGATATCCTCATTAAAACTCTAATAAAACATTTGCCTTAGTTTTCTTCTATATTATCGAAAAATCGTAAAACAAAGAATTCTTTTATCTAATGAAGAATTTTTTAAACAGTTTTTCACGTCTATAACAGCCTCGAGTGTCTTGTTACAGAAATGTTAGGCTGCACCTCTTGGTACACGGGTACCAGAATTGAGAGGTTGGGATTAAAAAACGATTTAAAATATTATTGTTGGGTTTCTAAGACCAAATGAGGTATCAAATAAAGATAATTTTTTATATTTTTTTTAAAAATATTTATATGCTGTGTCATACTTTGTTGTGTGTAGAGTTTTCTATTTCCTCATACAATTTTGTGCTCATTGTATTTTTATATACAGTACCGGTACCAGCAAATCTGTAAGTTTATAATTTCAATCATATTTCTCTTGCTGTTATTATTTAATTGAAGTTCACAAATTAAAAAGTTATTAATTGTAATTAGCTCTGGCCTTGATTGTCGTTTTATTTATTATTATTTTTAAACGTTGGTATCGTCCTTTATTATGGACTGTTTCTAGAACGAGCCATAGTCTAAAATTAAGAGATTAAATTCTCAATTTATAATGGTCCGTAATATCGTCATTGAATTTTTTTAATTGAATTGGTGAACAAATGTTTATTTGTAAAAAGAGAACATAACTCCTCTTTTTTCAATTCTGTAATACCATAGGATTTAAAGTTATTGTCAGCCACTTAAAAATGACTACATCCTATTTCCTACCTTCGATATGAATGTACCTTAGAAGGTTAATTATCTATACAATGCATTACTTTATACTGAGGCATATGTTGTGCTGCCTGGGGAAAAATGAAGTATCGACCCCCCCCCCCCTCCCCGATTTTAATAAAAATTAATAAAATCGTCCATGGGATTGTAGCCCCCTACGTACGATAACAAATATTTTTTGCATTTCATATGGCTTGTTCTAATTTGGATGAGTGATAAGTGCATTGGCATTAGCGAATGCTATTTGGTTATGGAGTTTCATATATTTTTGGAATGAAAAAAAAAAAAGTAAAAAAGTATTTAAATGTTAAAAATACACAGTTAATTTTTAATGTTTTATTAATAATTTAAAAAGCAATCAATTATATTTATTAATTTTAGGCTACTTTTAAGAAGGAAAAAAAAAAAACATTATCAGTTTGTCACGTGCGATTATTAAATCAAAGAAACTTAGAGATTTTGCTAAAATAGGCAATTTGCACTATGATTACTATGAAATGATTTGCGAGTTTATTTAGAACAAATTAATTATTATTGTATTTCCCATATTAACAACGCACTAAAAAATGCACGAAAAAAAAAACAACAGATGTTTGGGTTTTCCCGATAAATGTGATTACGATGTAATTCTTATATCATAATGTTTTAACACATTTTCTTTCATAACTTTGAAACTCGAATAATGTGCTTAAAATATTTCCTTTATTGTTATTTATGTATTTGTAATTTATAATAATAATACTTAAACATTTAATAACTAACATAACAGCCGACACATTATATTTAAAAAAAAAAAATCGATTTCCGTAAAATAAAAGAAAATCACTATCATTGTTTTTTTAAATATTTAAATCGCTTCGTCTCTTTGGCGGTATGGTCAGCCTAGCTGATTGTTATATATATATATATTCTGATTATATATATATATATAGAATACATATTTGAGTAAAATTAATTTGTTAAACTTGCAATAATTTGTATTGCATGCAGTTGTATTTTGTGCTAGTGGTTAACGTTAAAAATATAATTGAAAGATCAGTTAATTTCGATAAGAAATTTAAAATATTCTATATCAATTCAAAAGAAATTGGCCATCGAATCGAGTGGTGCGCCGGTTACTGGAAGTCATGATATTTAAATATTGATAAGTTGTTAAAAACTACTTACAACGAAGGACAATGTTATATTAAATTTTGGACATAAATATTTAAGCTGTGCGTACCGGTACGTTAGGCTCGCGGTGCCAGCCACTAGTGTATCTTTATAGACTTAAGTAAGATAAAAAGTATACTCCCGCCATGCCAGTGTTTCTGTCTGAAAAGTTGGTTGGAGGGTGGGGTGGGGCGTACAAATGAATATTGTCCCCTGACGCCAAACACTCTACCGAGCCGGGGTGCATTATGACGTATATTTGAATTCAGTGTTACTTTCAGACATTTTGAGGTGGCATTTCAAACTTTCTGGTGGGAAGCGCCAAAATTAGCCATAATAATGATCAAAGACATCTCTAATGAACTAAATTCATTCCAGTTGTGTCACCCTTGAAGGTATACTTTTGCCCTAACTTATTCTCTCCCCTTAAATCTTTATAGCCCCCCCCCCCCCGCCCACCCGAAAGCTTTTGATAAAATAAAAGAATGCATTTTAGCCCATTTCTGCATTTAGTTTTGCAACATTCTACAGATAATTGGGGATAAATTGAAGAGATATATAGGGAACTCTCAGTAGGTGTCGTCCATTAATTACGTAAACTATTTTAGCCCCCCCCCCGGCCTTGTCAATAACTGTCAAACTTTCAATGACCCCCCTAAGTAATTATGTCAACATTTTCACCCCCCCCCCCCTTAAAGATTAATAATATAAACAAATTTATAAATACATTTTACTTTGTGCTGATCTATTTAATGATACAAAATTGTAGGAAAAACATTTTATGACATCTTTAGCTTGTTAATCAACAAGTTAAAACGTGTTTACACTTACGTATTATAATGCAGAATCAATTAAAAATTTGTTAAAGATTAAATATTATTGTTTGTGGTATAAATATAATTTTTGTCAGTAAAGCTGACAATTATGTTATAGTTTCTAGCTGCTATCATTTTTCCATGGAGTAGCCAGGTGTTTCTCTATCGTAGCAATGGGCATCAGGGACATCATTTGGGTAGGGCAGGGGGGCATTTGCATATTTTTAAATAAATTAATCATGGATGATGTATGTTTCATCTGATGAATTTCCTCAACTATGGAAATGTTGGAACAAAATATTGACCATGTCTTTGGAAGCACCTACGTAAGTGAAACTGGATTCTATGTAAAGACTAACATTAATTTATGCAACATATGCTTTATTTGTAAGAAACTTTTATTTATATAGGATAATAAAAATTTCATTTCAGAATCGTTCTCAGAAGCCACTTGAGAGGTCCAGCCCGGACTGCCGTTGTACGATCAACCTCAGAAGCCACTTGAGAGGTATAACCCGGACTGCCATTGTACGATCAGCCTCAGTAGTCACTTGAGAGGTGCAACCCGGACTGCCATTGTACGATCAACCTCAGAAGCCACTTGAGAGGTACAACCCGGACTGCCATTGTACGATCAACCTCAGAAGCCACTTGAGAGGTACAACCCGGACTGCCATTGTACGATCAACCTCAGAAGCCACTTGAGAGGTGCAGCCCGGACTGCCATTGTACGATCAACCTCATAAGCCACATGAGGGGTGCAACCCGGACTGCCATTGTACGATCAACCTCAGAAGCCACTTGAGAGGTGCAACTCGGACTGCCATTGTACGATCAACCTCATAAGCCACATGAGAGGTGCAACCCGGACTGCCATTGTACGATCAACCTCAGAAGCCACTTGAGAGGTGCAACCCGGACTGCCATTGTACGATCAACCTCATAAGCCACTTAAGAGGTGCAACCCGGACTGCCGTTGTACGATCAACCTCATAAGCCACTTGAGAGGTGCAAATAATACAGAAGCTACACCATTGTCTCGCGAAAACATAACTATTTCTGTTATTGCTCCCACTTATTTGATTTTGTGCACGTTATTGTAAGCAAAGATCACTGAGGTAATTTTTTTTTATTGAATCGTAAACAACAACTACACAGTACCTTACATCTTTCTCCATCATTTTGATCAGAAATAAAAACATACAGAAAGTACAACGTACAGAAACAACAACATACAGAAAAACAATACACAGAAACAACAACATATAGAAACTACAACATAAAGAAACTGCAACATAAAGAAACTGCAACATACAGAAACTAAACCATGCAGAAACCTCAACATACAGAAATAACAACATACAGAAAAATTACACACAGAAACAATAAAAGACGGAAACGATAACATACAGAAACGATGACATACAAGATAACATACAGAAACGTTTACATATAAAAATAACTTATAAAACTGTAAAATACCATAACAAATTTAAAATTAACACTCACCATTGAGACGTTTTACCAGAGGCGTAGTGAGGGGGGTGCAGGGGGGTACATATGTCCCCGAGCGCCAAGGAACAGTGGCTCCAAAATGAGACTTACAACGTTACATTATAATAAGTAAACAAGGATAATAAATCGGTTAAAAGATCGGTGCAGCGGCTCAGCAGACGTGTCATCTGATTGCCTTCTTATTTTGTCGCATTTGCGTGCATCAATGAGACAGAATCGTCTTAGCGATCTTGCTCTTCTTAGTGTGGAAAGAGGAACATTGGAAAAAAACAACAGATTTTGATTGCGTAATTGACCCGTTTGCGACAAGGAAATCAAGAAAAATACATCTTTTTTTTTTTTGACTATGTAAACCTGTCTACGACAGTGACTGAGACTACAATTTCTATAATTTTTCCTCTTTAAATACAATGTTTTATTAAAAAATTTAATTGTTTTCTTTATTCAATGTAATTAATAGAAAAATGAATCTTGTCCCCGGGCGCCAAACACTCTAGCTACGCCTCTGCGTTTTACCGATGTATGCATGCACCGAGCTGAATGGTGGCTGACTATAATGTTAGCGCTCTTCTGTGTTGAGGTTTGTCACAAAGTGACGTAACATAACCATGACATTGAAACACTGCTGCATCTTTGGATCCATAAATAATGTTGATTTAAATAAGTATTGAATGGCATAAAACACAATCAAAAAACTCTTGTCATCGTCATAATTTATTGCATGGCTTGCTTCAATACTTACTTACATTATACTTTCATTATTCAGGACATAAGAATCTTCTCTTTAAGGGGAGAAAACATATCATTTTTATGGTTCGAAACTATTTCCCCAGTTACCTTTCTTTCAAATCAAGCCAATGTTAAAAACATGTGAAGGAGAATTTTAACGAACATGTTCATCAATGAATTTTAAGAATGGAAAAAAAAAAAGTAGGCCTAATACAATCATTCTTTTCTTGAATAATCACTTGATGTAATAATTTAATTAGCTGAAAATTTGAAATAGCTTGTTATCAATATGAGAATTGAATCGTCAACGATGTTCGAGCAATTCCGAACCGTACATGTTTGTGCCACCGATATTCATCGTAAACTCTCGAATTAAAGAACGAGGCCATGATTGGCAAGGAACAAACTTTACAAAGTCCAAAGTCTAAAAAAAAAGTGTGTGTGTGGGTGTGTGGTTGTAGGCTTCCATCACTCAAAGAGGTATAAAGGCCCCTGGTGGGAATGTGCCGCTATTGGAACGTCCTGATTTTGGATTGTCCAAATGATGGAATGTCAAGATGTTGGCATGTCAAGATGTTGGAATATCCCAATGTTGGAATGTAAAGACGTTGGAATGTCCTGATTTTGGAATGTCCCAAAGTTGGAACGCTAAGATGTTGTTGGAATGTCTTGATTTTGAAATTTCCCAATGTTGGAATGCCAAGACGTATAGGAATGTCCTGATTTGGAATGTCACAGTGTTGGAATGTCGTTATTTTGGAATGTCCCGATGTTGGAATGTCAAGACATTGGAATATCCTGATTTTGGAAGGTCAAGATGTTAGAAAGTCCCGATGTCTGAAGGTCAAGATGTTGGAAGTTCCAAAAGTTGAAATGGCCCCTTGCAACCTCATTTACGCACTAGTTTCTTCACGTTCTCAGCTATTTTTATCAATTCAAAATTTCGTAATTTATTGAAACGTATTATAATTGCATAGTTGAAGCATGAATAATCCAAGACTGACAACTTTTATTTCTGTTTCCACAATTTTGACGAGCAGAGCTGTCATACACTTCAACAGTGGGGAGATAATCACGTCAGCGATGTAAATGCTTTGATTACTCCTAAGAACGCAACTCTATTTCCAAATACCTTTCGCTGGTCGTCTCCGTCTCCCTCCCCCCTCTCCACCGGTGGGTGGCTCCGTGAGTATTCGCAAGCCGCGCCACGTGACACAAAGATGCGCCCGTGTCCATCTCTCACTGCTCGCTCGGGTGGTCCCCCTTAATAAATCCTAACTTCAAGCTCTCGCCTCCCTTCTTTGACATCATCGTCTTTAGAGGGTTAAAAAAAAGCAACAACAAAAACTAACTTAAAGTATTTTGAAGGCGTGAAGCGTAAAGAAAGGAATTTTTAGGAATACAATGCACTCCTTTTGAATGTGCTCCAGTCAGTATGCTGCCCAAGATGTCTTGCATGTGTAAGTATTTTATATCTGTGCCCTACTTAAACTAATACATGCTTACATATGATTGTTTTAACTATAACTATATTTTGTCTAGTCCAAGGTCGAAAAGCTTCTGCCCTTGCTCACTGGAAATCATTTTATAAAGTGAGTTGATTAGCGTGCAAGGGCCTTTGAGCGGAAACAAAAGATAAAGATTGATGGACTGAAGGCTCTAAGTCAGCGGTTCTCAACCTGTGAGTTGCGACTCGCGACCCCTTTGGGGGTCGAACGACCCTTTCACAGGGGTCGCCTAAGACCACCGGAAAACTCATATACTCTACAGTTATGCAGTAGCAACGAACATAATTTTGTCGTTCGGGGTCGCCACAACATGAGAAATTATATTAAAGGGTCGCGGAATTAGGAAGGTTGAGAACCACTGCTCTAAGTCGAAACGTTCCCATGTTATTGTCCTGTCTATTGATTCAAGCTTAAACAAACCTTGTTCTGCTATTTGATGAGCGTAAATACCATTTGTAATGAAGTCATTTTAAAATAAGTTTAAAAAAAAGAAGAACAAAAAAAAAAGGAATGAAAACTATTGAAAGACGCCAGCGGCCATTTTGTAGAGACATTGTAACTTTTTGTTTTCTCATTGCGATCAGCGTTTCCACTCGGAGCAAGTCTAATGGTAAGACTCGGAAGTGATTATACTTTTCTTACAAAGTAAAATCGTAATTAAAACACTAGAAATAAAGAAAAAACTGTGTTGCTCGCCCAGCGGCGTAGCTAGAGTGTTTGGCGCCCGGGGACAAGATTCATTTTAAAGCGCCATCTTTTCCCTTTTTCAACACTCAAACCCATTATTTTCATCAATAAAATAATACCAAATCACATTTTGGCGCCCCTAACTAGCTGGCGCCCGGGTACATATGTACCCCAAAGCCCCCCCCCCTACGCTACGCCTCTGTGCTCACCCGAAGATTTACAGCCCGCCCCCCCCCAAACCCCAACCTTACCCCATTACAACTTAACTAAACAAGGAAGAAAACTTGTATTTCTTTTAATATTGTCATCAAGATCTGACATTTTCCTTTGCCCTTTTAATGCAACTTTGTGGTGTACATGTCAGCAACGATTTGTATCAACATATGAATCCTATCACCCAATTAAAACCACAATATTTGATTGGCTCACATAACAAACACGTGATTGATAACTTTACAAACACAGACATGAAACAACAAACAAAAACAAACAACACCCCCCCCCCACCCCCCGGTAATCTAAATCCTCTGCAGCTGTCGATGATCTGTCTGCGATTCCCCAAAGTAGACGTGCATTTACAGAACCGCAGAATAAAAAATTTAGTTTACGCCAATCACAAAGATCCCTGACCAGTAGCACGAAGCAACAACAATTGATTTAAAAAAAATAAAAAATTGTGAGTCCAGGTGTGGATAGTTTTAAAAAAAAAATGTGTTAATTAAACAACAAAAAAAAAAAAAAAAAAAGAAAACAAAAAAAATAACAACTTGTACAACAACTTGCGAAACAATGATCATAAAAGAAAAGATTAAGGTTATCGTTTCATATTTTAAAGACACTCAAACAACACAAAAAGTTGGTACAATCCTTTACAGTTGCTTCCAATGAATTTGTTTTTTGTTCTTCTTTTACTCTGGTTTTCTTTTTTGATGTGGGAGTGGGTTGTTTTTTTTATGAGGGAGTGGGTTGTTTGTTTATGAGGGAATGGGTTGTTTTTTATGAGGGAATTGGTTGTTTTTTATGAGGGAATGGGTTGTTTTTTATGAGGGAATGGGTTGTTTTTATGAGGGAGTGGGTTGTTTTATGAGGGAATGGGTTGTTTTTGTTTTTTATGAGGGAGTGGGTTGTTATTTTATGAGGGAGTGGGTTGTTTTTGTTTTTTTATGAGGGAGTGGGTTGTTTTTGTTTTTTTATGATTGAGTGGGTTGTTTTTATGAGGGAGTGGGTTGTTTTATGAGGGAATGGGTTGTTTTTGTTTTTTTATGAGGGAGTGGGTTGTTTTTGTTTTTTTATGATTGAGTGGGTTGTTTTTATGAGGGAGTGGGTTGTTTTATGAGGGAATGGGTTGTTTTTGTTTTTTTATGATGGAGTTGCTTGTTTTTTATGAGGGAATGGGTTGTTTTTATTTTAGGACGGAGTGGGTTGTTTTTTTATGAAGGAGTGGGTTGTTTGTTTATGAGGGAATGGGTTGTTTTTTATGATGGAATTGGTTTTTTTTATGAGGGAATGGGTTGTTTTTTATGAGGGAATGGGTTGTTTTTTATGAGGGAGTGGGTTGTTTTTGTTTTTTATGAAGGAGTGGGTTGTTTTTATGAGGGAGTGGGTTGTTTTATGAGGGAATGGGTTTTTTATGAGGGAGTGTGTTGTTTTTTTATAAGGGAGTGGGTTGTTTTTGTTTTTTATGAGGGAGTGGGTTGTTTTTGTTTTTTATGAGGGAATGGGTTGTTTTTATGAGGGAGTGGGTTGTTTTTGTTTTTTTATGAGGGAGTGGGTTGTTTTTATGAGGGAGTGGGTTGTTTTTGTTTTTTATGAGTGAGTGGGTTGTTTTTATGAGGGAGTGGCTTGTTTTTTTATGAGGGAATGGGTTGTTTTTGTTTTTTATGAGGGAGTGGGTTTTTGTATTTTTTTTGTTTGTGTGGATGTGGGAGTGAGTTGGGGTTGTACTCTAGTCGATTGAAATAATGTCAAACTTAATCTATAGCCCCTGCCAATGTTCAGCTGAGATTGAATGATTTGTGAAATGTTTCATATTCCTAAGAATCCCTGAAAATATCCTGCTCTTACTTTTAGGCTGAAAACTTTGGTGAAATTGACCGTAACATGGAATTGTTACCAATGTTTGAGACAATGTGTTGAAAGGTGGGGTGTGGGGGGGGGGGCATTTTCCATATTTGGGTGTGCAGCAGTGCCAGTGGCGTAGTAAGGGTTGAAAGAGGAGACGGTTAGCCCCCCGCAAAAGGGGAGGGCTTCTCCGTTATGTACGGTATTTTTCTGCCCACTGCGGCGTGTTTATCGTGGAAGGTTTGGGGGGGGGGCGGGGGCAAAATGCTTATCCTGCCCAGGGGCCACTTACCCTAGCAACGCCACTGGGCAGTGTCAAAATTGGGCATAACGGCGACTAGAATCAGCTAGAACTCCACCCACTGTCAACCAGAATAAACTAAATTCAGTTTAAGTTGAGGGCGTGCTTGTGGCAAAAGTTAAGTTTCGTCTCTATAGCCAAAGCGTAAATAAAAAATAATAAATATTTGTCATTTCCAGAGAAAACATTTACTAACATCCAGTGTGTGTTTGTTTGTATTTTTTTGTTGTTGAAGATGTTGACACTGTCATTAAGGATGAGGCGGGATGAGGTGGGGGTGGTATGAGGTGGGGTGGGATGGGGTGAGGTGAGGTATGATGGGGGGCGATGAGGTGGAGTGGGGTGCGATGAGGTGGAGTGGGGCGCGTGAGGTGGAGTGGGGCGCGTGAGGTGAGGTGGGGTGGGATGGTGTGGGGTGGGGTTGGATGGTGTGGGGTGCGGTGAGGTATGATGGGGTGCGGTAAGGTGGGGTGCGATGAGGTGGAGTGGGGTGCGGTGAGGTGAGGTGCGGTGAGTTGGTATGGTGTGAGGTGGGGTTGGATGGGTGGTGTGGGATTGGGTGGGATGGAGTGAGGTGTGGTATGGAATGAGGTGGGGATGGGTGGGCATGGATGGGATTGGGTGGGATGGAGTGGGGTGCGGTAGGTTGCGGTGTAGACCTGAATTATGTTTCTTTCAGAAAATTAGATTTAGCGAGTGGACATTTCAGGGCAAAACATTTTAGGCGACCCTTGACCTAGTGACCCCTTTGAACTGGCCGCGTTTATTCAAATACCATACTTTAAGTTGGTAACGGCACTTAATAGTATTTACTGTTTTAGACAATACCTTTTAAGTCTAATCAATTTATATCGTTAAACTGCGTCATTAATAAATGAATTTTAAAAAAAGGCACGCATAAAGGCGGCCATTATGGCGATGGAGATTTCGTTTAATTATCCGTATTGTTTTCAGTACAGGCTGCACTTTTCCCCCATATTTGGTAGGCAAGTAGAGAAGCAATATTTGGTAGGAAAGTGGAGGAACAATATTTGATAGGAAAGTAGAGAAGCAATATTTTGTAGGCAAGTAGAGAAACAATATTTGGTAGGCAAGTAGAGAAGCAATATTTGGTAGGCAAGTAGAGAAACAATATTTGATAGGCAAGTAGAGAAGCAATATTTGGTAGGCAAGTAGACAAACAATATTTGGTAGGCAAGTAGAGAAGCAATATTTGGTAGGCAAGTAGAGAAGCAATATTTGGTAGGCAAGTAGAGAAACAATATTTGGTAGGCAAGTAGAGAAGCAATATTTGGTAGGCAAGTAGAGAAGCAATATTTGGTAGGCAAGTAGAGAAGCAATATTTGGTGGGAAAGTAGAGAAGCAATATTTGGTAGGCAAGTAGAGAAACAATATTTGATAGGCAAGTAGAGAAGCAATATTTGGTAGGCAAGTAGAGAAGAAATATTTGGTAGGCAAGTAGAGAAACAATATTTGGTAGGCAAGTAGAGAAACAATATTTGATAGGCAAGTAGAGAAGCAATATTTTGTAGGCAAGTAGAAAAGCAATATTTGGTAGGCAAGTAGAGAAGCAATATTTGATAGGGAAGTAGAGAAGCAATATTTGGTAGGCAAGTAGAGAAGCAATATTTGATAGGGAAGTCGAGAAGCAATATTTGGTAGGAAAGTAGAGAAGCAATATTTGGTAGGCAAGTAGAGAAGCACTATTTGATAAGGAAGTAGAGAAGCAATATTTGGTAGGCAAGTAGAGAAGCAATATTTGATAGGGAAGTAGAGAAGCAATATTTGGTAGGAAAGTAGAGAAGCAATATTTGGTAGGCAAGTAGAGAAACAATATTTGTTAGGGAAGTAGAGAAACAATATTTGATAGGAAAGTAGAGAAACAATATTTGATAGGAAAGTAGAGAAACAATATTTGATAGGAAAGTAGAGAAACAATATTTGGTTGGCAAGCAGAGAAACAATATTTGGTAGGCAAGTAGAGAAACAATATTTGGCAGGCAAGTAGACACAAAAATAGATATGCGATAATATGATATTAGATAATAAATGATATATATGTAGCGATCTTTCATTGGTTCCATCATTTTATTATATTGAAGGTATAATTTACAACTCTTATATTGAAGGTATAATTTACAACTCTTTACAAAATGTTTCAAAAAATAAAAAAAATTCATTACCTGGTATTTTTTTCGTTACATTTTTTAACACTTTTGATCTACATTGAGAGGAGGTGTTCAAGGTAGTGAAAGGAAGAAAAGATGAAGGTGGACCTAGTGAAGGTGGACCTAGTGAAAGAAAGATCTAGTGAAGGTGGACCTGTTGATCGTGGACCTAGTGAAGTTAGACCCAGTGAAAGGAAGACCTAGTAAAGGTGGACCTAGTGAAGGTGGACCTAGTCAAGGTGGACCTAGTGAAAGTAGACCAAGTGAAAGGAAAACCTCAGCTGCTTTAGATTCAAAATAAATAAGTCTTTAAAAAATCTTGAGAAGCCAACAACAAACTCTCGGACCCAAATTGTGTTACGAATTTCACGCCTCACCGATTAGTGCACCTTTGAAGTACTGAACCGTGCACTATTAAATTTATAGCTTCTTGTATTTGACCACAACCTCTGTGACGCTAAGAAAATTTATGGGTTCCTCTTTGTTCGCCTGTTCCTGCGGTTTGATTCCCGCCCCCCCCCCCCCTATTAATTATGTCTTTTAGTGAAAGAAAAATGTATGGAGTATCCTCAGGGCTAGTATCGTATCGTTCTATTTTAGTGTTGGTTAGGAGAGTAGAGTTTGGTGAAAATAACAAAATTACTGTAGGGAACTGAGCCATCACAATGATATAGATCAGTGGTTCTCAACCTTCCTAATGCCGCGACCCTTTGACACAGTTCCTAATGTTAGTCGATCCCTAACCACACAATTAATTAATTATTATCGTTTCTGCTTCATAACTTTATATATGTCGTGCTTTCTTCCGATGGTCTTAGGCGAACCCCCTGAAAGGGTCGTTCGACCCCAAAAGGGGTCGCGACCCACAGGTTGAGAACCACTGATATAGATGTAGGAATCTAGAGTTTAAAAAAATATTTGTATAATGTTTTTTTTTAACCTCGTAACAAATTGAAACTTCATTTGACAAATACATTTATCCGGTTTAAACAGCAAACTGTGCGTATAGCGTCCATCTTTTGGGGCGACCAGTGCGTGTAGCGTCTTGCGTGGCGACTAGTGCGTATAACGTCTTGTATTGACCAGCGCGTATAGCGTCTTGTGTGGTGACACGTGCGTATTGCGTCTTTTGTGGTGATCAGTGCGTATAGCGTCTTATGTGGTGACCAGTGCGTATAACGTCTTGTGTGGTGACACGTGCGTATAACGTCTTGTGTGTTGACCAGTGCGTATAACGTCTTGGTGGTGACACGTGCGTATATCGTCTTGTGTGTTGACCAGTGCGTACATCGTCTTGGTGGTGACACGTGCGTATAGCGTCTTTTGCGGTGATCAGTGCGTATAGCGTCTTGTGTGGCGACCAGTGCGTATAAAGTCTTGTGTGTTGACCAGTGCGGTTAGCATCTTGTTGACGAAAATAGTGGGTTGCCTTGTAATAATAATACACCCTATTTAGAGGCTAACACATCACATTAAAAATTGATCGGCTATTTCCGCCTGTAGCGCCCCCCCCAATTATCCCCTAAGAAGAACCATAAACCACTTTATTACATGTGTTATTAACGGGCCTCAAGCTACGTTAAACCGATTAGATCTAGAGAATAGATCTCAGAGGATGTGGCATACATTTAATACAATAAACCGATACGTAGATCTAGAGAATAGATCTCAGAGGATGTGGCATACATTTAATACAATAAACCGATACGTAGATATAGAGTATAGATCTTAGAGGATGTGGCATACATTTTATACTAGATCTTAGAGGATGTGGCAAACATTTTATACTATAAACCTTTTCCCTCTCATTTACTCACAGATAAAGAGCTTTTTGTTTTAAACAAAACATATTCTCTTGAAAAATATGTCGAGATTAAAGCTGAAAAGAAAATCTCTAAAAAAAACTCTTCGGATTTAAAATATAACGAAACAACAACCTCGACAACCCCAACGTCCTATTACATACGGGTATTTAGCTTCGATTCTCAGAAGTCGATGTCTGTTAAAGTTCAATCAATTTCTAAGCTTCAGGCATTTTTCATTGCATGACATCGATTATCTCCCCCCGCGCTAAATTTAGCTTAAAAACTAAATCAACACAACCTTACGTATTAGAACTTGCAAAAATGGGGTTATCTTATTGCTGTCACTGTCATCTTGGCACATTGCTGTCACTGTCATCATGGCACATTGTTGTCACTGTCATTTTTGCACATTGCTTTCACTGTCGTCTTGGCACGTTGCTGTCACTGACATCTTGGCATATTACTGTCACTGTCATCTTGACACATTGCTATCACAGTCATTTTGGCACATTGCTGTCACTGTCATGTGTCTTGACTGAATAAAAAAACGTCACTCGCGATGAGTTAAGGTCTCAGATCTATCTCTTATTGTGTTCTAAGGTCTCAGATCTATGTCTCAATGTGGTCTAAGGTCTCAGATCAATGTCTCATACAATGTGTTCTAAGGTCCCAGATCTATGTCTCAGACAATGTGTTCTAAGGTCTCAGATCTATGTCTCAGACAATGTGTTCTAAGGTCTCAGATCAATGTCTCATACAATGTGTTTTAAGGTCCCAGATCTATGTCTCAGACAATGTGTTCTAAGGTCTCAGATCTATGTCTCAGACAATGTGTTCTAAGGTCCCAGATCTATGTCTCAGACAATGTGTTATAAGGTCCCAGATCTATATCTCAGGCAATGTGTTCTAAGGTCTCAGATCTATATCTCAGACAATGTGTTCTAAGATCTCAGATCTATGTCTCAGACAATGTGTTCTAAGGTCTCAGATCTATGTCTCAGACAATGTGTTCTAAGGTCCCAGATCTATGTCTCAGACAATGTGCTCTAAGGTCCCAGATCTATGTCTCAGACAATGTGTTCTAAGGTCCCAGATCTATGTCTCAGACAATGTGTTCTAAGGTCTCAGATCTATGTCTCAGGCAATATGTTCTTAAGCTCCCGTATCTATATTCGACATATCTAAAAAAAAACATACAGAAGTAAAGAGTAATATTCGAACTGAGTTGACGCATATAAAACAATATTACCAGAGGCGTGACAAGGGTTATGTCCCCCCGGATCTCCCCCACTCCTTACCCCCGCCCCTATACCTTCTAACGCTCTTGTAAGTTACTTCTGTGATCTTGGAAGAGGACGTTGATACACAAATCCCAATCTTTTAAAAAAAAAAAACAAAGACAAAGAAAAAAAGAAATTAAAAAAAAACAACGAACAATTTAACACGCGCATCCACACAACGAACAAAGTTGATAATAAGATTAATCAAGATTTTCGGCCATGGTTTTATATTTCTCCACAAGAAAGCCTCTCACTTCTCAAACCCTATAA
The DNA here is from genome assembly GCA_964017045.1 of Omphiscola glabra. Lineage (NCBI taxonomy): Eukaryota > Metazoa > Mollusca > Gastropoda > Lymnaeidae > Omphiscola > Omphiscola glabra. The sequence goes on from OZ024805.1 coordinate 22,537,177, forward strand.
CTTAAAAAAAAAACCACCAAATAATAATGCCATTAAAAACCACAGCACTCCTATTGTCAACGATTGCATTCAATTACTGCCAAGTCCTCACTGCTCTAGTCATGGCCCAAGTATTAGTTTGCCAGCCGGCCAAATCACCGCGCCTTACGCCTGCGTTGTAGGATAGAAAGCCACGAGAAAAGTCTGCACGCAATGGGCAGATTCTACTCGTTGACAGGCGCTTGTCTTCGGCACCAGTGGATAATTTGTAGTGGAAAACCCGAGATACTTGTGCCGCCATCTTCTTCCGGATCTTTGGGGGGGGGGGGGGGGGGACGACGACGACGACACGGTTAGTTACCCGATAGCGTCTCAGCGGCCAGGGCTTCTCAAACTGATTGCGTCACAGTTGTATCCGGTGAAAGGGATTCTTAAACCGATAGCGTCACAATAAAGGCAAATGGGAACAAAAAAATAAAATAAATGATTCTCACCCTGATGACGTCGCACTGACATCCAGTGAGAGGGATTCTCAAAGGGTGGGCGTCTCAGTAACATCCAGTGGCAGAGATCCTCAAACTCGTAGTAATATAATGACATTAGACGGCAGTTATAATTAAACTGTTTGGGTTCAGGCGCTACATTTTATAATATATCCTTTATTAAGTTAAAAATTCATGATTTGAGAGCAAAGAAAAGAAAAACACAAGAAAAAATTAAAACGATTTTGGAAGACGAGTAAATAAAAAAAATTTGATTTACGTAGTCGAATAGGAGCATGAAGTACTTTACATTGAAGTCATATGAATAGGAGCATGAAGTGCTTTACATTGAAGTTCATCTCGAATTCTCATTGTTACTTGGTGGCACACCCCTCTCCCACACACAAACACACACGCACACCGATGTGAGTAAAGTAACTAATGTGAGTACCAGGGTTAAATTGATTTTGTTGATTTGTGTTTTACACGCTTTATAACAGTTTAGGGGGGTGTGTGCAAGTGTAGTACGGTGGCGTAATGTCTCTGACTCGCAGCTAGGAGATGAATAAAGAAAAGGAGGTGGGGGGGGGGCGAATGATAGATGGAATGGACATGTCAGATCAGTAATACCCAAAGTCAGCGGTTCTCAACCTGTGGGTCGCGACCCCTTTGGGGGTCGAAGAACCCTTTCCCAGGGGTCGCCTAAGACCATCGGAAAACACATATACTCTACAGCTATAAAGTAGCAACGGAAATAATTTCGTGGCGGGGGGGGGGGGGGGTGGGGTTTGTCACAGCATAAGGAACTGTATTAAAGGGTCGCGGCATTACGAAGGTTGAGAACCACTGACCTAGATGAAAGAAAAAGTATCCTGAGCCTGGAAGTACTGATATGTCTTGGTGATAAACCAAAATACGGCGCTAAAAAAACTTGCTGAAATATTGAGTGACAGCACCAGAGATTAATCTGTAAAGAAAGCTCAGAATGGGTTACTCGATTCAAAATAAAGTTATCGTTCTTTGTTTATTTTAGGAGCTTTTAGTATGAACTTTGTCCTTTTTTATGAAATGAAATTTTGCTGTCCTAATGAAAATGATATAAAAATGAAATTTACTTGGCTACAACAAATTGTTTAGAAGTAAATAATTAAAATATCATATATATATATATATATATATATATATATATATATATATAAATTAAAAATTAGTTTGTTTGTTCCACAAAGGTTTTTGCATGGATTGTTGGATCTTGACCAAACTTGGCACATATATCAATCATTATCCGAATGAAATACTGGGGGAAGGGGGTTATGAACTTTTTATAACATTCCCTTTGGGGCCGGGGGCCCGGAATTCGTTACTTTTCTATTATGAGCTATTTAAATAAAATAAATTAACAACAAATACTCCTGCATGAATAGATGGATCTTGACCAAAACGTAGTAGGCCTACACATACCTTTGATTATCCATATTCAAATACCGAAGGGTACTTAACTCATAAAATACATCCGGTATCGGGATCCAAACGGGGTCGGGATCCCTCTGGATAACGGGATACCATCGGAAAACGGGATCCCATCGGGAAACGGGATCCGATTGAAATCCCCCTAGGACAGTGGTTCTCAACCTTCCTATTGCCGCGACCCTTCAGTAGAGTCCCTGATGCTGTGGCGACGCCAACCACAAAATTATTTTCGTTGATACTTCATAACTGTTAGTATATGTATTTTCCGATGGTCTTGGGCGACCCCTGTGAAAGGGTCATTCGACCCCCTAAAGGGGTCGCGACCCACAGGTTCAGAGCCGCTGCTCTAGGATTAGGATTCCATCGGGGAACGAAACGTTTACAAAAGTCATTTTAAATGTGTTTTTATAGGAGACAAATTAATTCTTTAATTTTTTTTGTTTACTATAGGGTTGGTTTTTTTGTTTTCTTTTCACGTGACACTTAATTTCAATGTTAATTAAAAGGCTTTAGGCGTTGTTTTTTTCCCCTCGAATGCAATCCCGTGCTAGGTAGATTGGCTAGTACAACGGTGGCCAAACCGCGGCTCGTTTGAAATATATAATATCAAAAAATAAATAAAAGTAAAAAAAAAAAAATCTTGACTGAAATAAAGGGTTGACAATAATTTGGGAACTGTAACGCATACATTTCTTCAATTGTGTAACTGTAACGCATATATTTCTTCAACATACGGTTAGGGTTAAAACAATTGAAATGTTTAAATTATTAAATTCGATTAAAAAGTAATTTTTAAAAATAAACCACAAAAGGAATTTTTCATGGCGAGTGGGGGTCGTGACCCATAGTGCTTGGGGTCGTGATCCATAGTGCTTGGGATCGTGATCCATAGTGCTTGGGGTCGTGACCAATAGTGCTTCAATGGGGCTCTCAGCAATTGTTTTAATTTAAAAAAATGGCTCTCAGTTACTACAGGTCTGGCCACCACTGGGCTAGTATATCTATAAAATAAAACTTCTAGGTATAAGAAACTTTCAATTTTTAGTGCTGTGTTGCAGGGTTTGGTAACCACTGGGCTGAGAAAGGTCATTAAATTCTGCACTTCCTGTTGTTGCATCGTGGGTAGATAAAAAGATCTCTATTTTGTGGATATCGCGAACGTAAACCTGGGGATAAGACTAATTGCCCGAAATGGAAGATTTTTAAATGTGTCCGGGGAAAGGGGGGTGGGCATGTTATGACCCAACTGAAAGATAGTATTACACTAACGGCCGATGCACGTCTGGTAGGGTCACCGGGATGGCCACGTCACATCTAAAACAGTCATTCTTGTAGATCTTAGTCACGTGATTTAAAGATGGGTTTTTAGCTGTATAAACCCCCCCCCCCCCCCCCCCCGGTCAGTTCAGTATACGAGGCACGCGGGTAAACTTCAACATGAATTTTATGATTACATTCTCAAATTTCACGTGAGCGAGAAGTCCGCAAAAAAAAAAAAAAAAAAAAAATTGGAACCGAATAAAGAAACATAAAGGAAACAATTCAAAAGGGTTCTCAAGCACTTTTTAATTAAAAAAAACAACAACAAACAAACAATAGTTTTGACAACGCATCTAGAAATTTAAAAAATTGCTTCCTTGGATTACATTATTCTGAATGTCGACCAAGTATTATAAATAATAATGAGCTCCATTAATTTTTGGATAGCTAAGTGAAGGATCAAGCCGAGCTTTGTTATAAGGTGAAAATGCTTGATGACGTGTCGAGGTTGTACGACTGTCATGTTTCTGGATTGATTAAACAAATTTTCATAAAAATTGCCTTTAAAAAAAAACTCGAAAAAAATACAGAGCCAAGTATGAAAGAAAAAAGGTCTGAGTATTATTTCTGATTAACATTGCTTCAAAACGGAAAGTTGCAATCGTAATCAAACACCGGAAGATAGGTGTGTGTGTGTGTGTGTCTGTGTGCGTCTGTGTGCGGGGTGATGCAGATTGCCAATGTTTATGTTATAAACCCGAACAAAATTTAATTTCTGTTTCGAATCTAGTTATTGGTGAATGGTAAAATTACTGTTAGTGAATTCTTCAAGTTTTATGTTTACAAGTACTGGGTTAAACTTGAGTCGACCCGAAGCTTGTAGACTGGAGTTCAATACACAACAAAAGCATGTACAAGCCAAAAACAAAACCAGAAACTCGTGTGGATGCGATCCGTTAATCTTGGATGGCAATTCTTCTAAAAGAAGGCAAACTCTGATAGCGAACGTGGAGATGGAGTTCCGTAGGCGGTATGACATTGATATAATGAAAATTCTGACAACTCCTGCGTCGTGAAACGCATAGATAACACCGGGAGCCACAACACATTGCTGGTCATGTACTGCATCCAATTCTATGTTAAGTTATCTTGACTAAGTCTTTCCATTGGTAATAAGGCAAGGACGAGAGAGTGAGGCTGTCGAATTGATTGAACTCTATTTAATTTAAAAAAAAACTATAGCTCAAGTCAAGGCTACGACTCAAGTCGTGGTCACCTTCGAGTAGAATTCGTATATGTTACATTGTCTGGCATCCTCAGTCAAGCGTGCACCAAGTCCCAATCGAGTCTGGCATCACCCGTCCAACGAGCATCAAGTCCCAATCGAGTCTGGCACCCCCCTTCCAACGAACATCAAGTCCCAGTTGAGTCTGGCATCCCCCGTCCAACGAGCATCAAGTCCCAATTGAGTCTGGCACCCCCCTTCCAACGAGCATCAAGTCCCAGTTGAGTCTGGCATCGCCCGTCCAACGAGCATCAAGTCCCAATTGAGTCTGGCACCCCCCTTCCAACGAGCATCAAGTCCCAGTTGAGTCTGGCATCCTCCGTCCATTTGATAAGAACTTCGCTATTTACCAATGCTCTGGTGACCTATTGACCTACCTGAAGTCCCCCCCCCCCACCCCCAGCAGCACCGATCCCAAAAGACACTGACAAATAAGACTTCCTAAAAGGCCAATTTGTCGTAGACACAGCTTTACCTTATCAGGACCCTATGGGACGTTGACCACATAGTCAACTGCTGCCTTAAGTCAAATCACTGTCACCCATTTCGTGCCAGACCTTGTTCTAAATGCCGCAAGACATTAGCTAAACTTCCACATCGGTTGTCGGTTGCGTGACTATTTTCTTTAGCATCCCCCCCCCCCCATCAGCACCCCTAACCCCAAAAGAACCCATGCTTTCAAGTCTTAGTTCCAGTTATGAAGAAACGATCAGCTGTCTGAACTGTTCAAAACCTATTTGCAAAACGACTACGTCATCAATTCGTCAATTTTTATTGAACCTTTTTTTTTTGTTGGCGTTTATTCACTAGAAATCCTTCCCTATATTTCGCGTTATTTTATACCGTATACCATGGAAACACTTTATCCAGTAATCAACCGAAGATGTTTCGCTTAAGTTACCATATTGACAGGCCCATTCTTCTGTCAATCACGGTGTTAACTTAAGGCACATCGATCAACCATCAGACCATATATATTTCCCAACCAATGGTCCCATTCACCAATCCATTCATCAATCCATTCACCAATCCATTCACCAATCCAATAAACAATCCATTCATCAATCCATTCACCAATCCATTCACCAATCCATTCATCAATCCATTCACCAATCCATTCACCAATCCAATAAACAATCCATTTCACCAATCCATTTCACCAATCCATTCACCAATCCATTCATCAATCCATTCACCGATCCATTCATCAATCCATTCACCAATCCATTCATCAATCCATTCAATCAATCCATTCACCAATATATTCAATCAATCCATTCACCAATCTATTCACAATCCATTCATTAACCCATTCATCAATCCATTCATCAATCCATTCACCAATCCATTCACCAATCAATTCACCAATCAATTCACCAATCCATTCATCAATCCATTCACCAATCCAATAAACAATCCATTCATCAATCCATTCACCAATCCATTCACCAATCCATTCATCAATCCATTCACCAATCCATTCACCAATCCAATCAATCACAATCACAAGCACACGAGTTTCTTTTAATAGCGGAAATTTTATTGTTTAAAAACCGCACTAAATTTTAAATACTTTATATTAGCTGAGCTTTTGATCGTTTCTTTCTTTCTTTCTTTCTTTCTTTCTTTCTTTCTTTCTTTCTTTCTTTCTTTCTTTCTTTCTTTCTTTCTTTCTTTCTTTCTTTCTTTCTTTCTTTCTTTCTTTCTTTCTTTCTTTCTTTCTTTCTTTCTTTCTTTCTTTCTTACCTTCCTTCCTTCCTTCCTTCCTTCCTTCCTTCCTTCCTTCCTTCCTTCCTTCCTTCCTTCCTTCCTTCCTTCCTTCCTTCCTTCCTTCCTTCCTTCCTTCCTTCCTTTCTTTCCTTTCTTTCTTTCTTTCTTTCTTTCTTTCTTTCTTTCTTTCTTTCTTTCTTTCTTTCTTCCTTCCTTCCTTCCTTCCTTCCTTCCTTCCTTTCTTTCTTTCTTTCTTTCCTTCCTTCCTTCCTTCCTTCCTTCCTTCCTTCCTTCCTTCCTTCCTTCATTCCTTGCTTGCTTCCTTCCTTTCTTCTTTCTTTCTTTCTTTCTTTCTTTTTTTCTTTCTCTCTGTCTGGCAAAATCTTCGGAAGGCTGATCACCCACTTCCCGTCATCCTATCAAGCTGAAACTTGGTACACAGACTCTTTGTCGAAGACAACACAGTCTTTAAAATTTTTAGCCCTATTCTCCCCTCCTCCCCAAAGCGTTTTTTAGATACTTTTTTTTTTCAATTTGGGTATGGGTGGGGGGATGGAATGTTAATGATTTGTATTATGGGTGACTGTTTTGGGAGTGGAGATTAATTGAGCAGCTGTTGCTATGCGTTTTGTATATGTGACCTATTTGGGTATGGAGGATGACGCTGTCCGTTGCTATGGTTTTGGCTGGTTAGTGTATTGCAGAGAGAGATTGTGGCAGGCAGTAGGATAAAACCTAAAGTAGGAGAGACAAAAGGATCTATACGAAATTTTTTAAAAAATATTTTATATTTAGATATATTTTTTTAGGGTTTGGTTAATTTAAGTTACGTCTTTATCAATCAGCCCGTCTACTATTTAAATTTTTTTTAGTTTAATGTTAATTGTACATGCTCAAGTCTATTAGATCTTGTAATCCCAGTCTTCACACTACACACGTGTTTCGACAGCTTTCGCTGTGACAAAATCTTACATGATTTTATTTAAAAGGTGGAGGAAGAATGGGGTGGAGGGGGGGGAGGAGGATTGTTTCCTACAGTGAAATAATGCACCAGGTCAACCCCCCACACAAGTTGCTCAGGATCAGGGTGGCTACCGCGGGCGAGCTTGCTTTAAGACATTTGGTTGTCAGCCCCTTGGCTATACGGTGATCTCATGTCCACAGCAGAAATATAATACTACTCTATTTGTATATTACTACTTTATCATTGTATGTATATTATGACTCTATTATTGTATATATATTATTACTCTATTATTGTATGTATATTATGACTCTATCAGGTTATGTAAACGCTACTTTGTCATAACGCTGAATTTATGTTGCTGGCCAACATACACATATACATATATATGTATATAATATTGTTATCACAGAGAGTACAATTTTTTTAAATAGAAAATCCCATAAACTCTGTTCCCTAGAAGTGGGTCAAATTTGATTGCCATATTTGATTGCCAGATTTGATTAATCCAGACAAACGGATATGAAATTATCTGTCAAAAAATGCGTTAAAAAAACAGTATAAGACAACTCATCAAAAGCTTTTATTTTCGTAACAATTTTACACCTGATCAAAATGCCAAGACTCTTCCTGGTCCTTATAGCAAAGAACCCAGCCCCCACCCCCAACGGGCCCCGGGGGGGGGGGGGGGGCTCTTTTGCCCTTTTCAGAAGCAACAATAAAAAAAAATGACATTGCACCCTGTCTGTTAACGGTGTCTGCTGAGTTGGATTGCCAGTGATTAAATGAACCAGATCCCGGCGAGCTTTGACTCGACTTCGGCCCAGCATCCTCAGCTTGTCGAGTTTAATCTGGTTTGTGATCCCACCCCTCGCTCCCATCCACTCTACCCAAGGCTCCTGTCTCGTCTTGTTACGTTTCACTTCCGGGTCAGTTAAAAAAACATAAAAAGCCGTTTAGCATACACACGAGAATAAACTGTTACGCAAAGTCTGGGATTCGATTTTTTTTTTATTAGTATAAATTGTTGAACAATACTCTCAGATGAAAAGACTTGAACGTCCTAGTGACACAAGAGTTCCTTAAGTTTAGAGTTATGCGTGCAGTTAGTTAGAGTCATCGACTAATGTTTGAATCGGAAGTTAAACAATCCCTCATTAACAAAGTTTGTCAAATAAATCCTTTATATGCAACTTTGTTTTCAATGGACTACGATTTATTGATTGTTTGGTCACGTGATAAGCGTAAGTACGAGTAAGACTTCCGGTAGGCGGTCTGCAACACACTAGTCGCTCACAAAATGAATGTCATTTAAAGAAACACGTGCATTCGAGAATATTTTGAATAGTAAAATTTTTAATTAACACTGGTGGAGACAAACATTGTGCTTTAAAATTAATGATAATGGCAATGGCTGAGCAGCTGTTATCTGTTGTTATGTGTAGCAGACAGCCTACCAATGGCTGGTACGTATCACGTGACAAAACAAGGAAGTGAATCATCGTAGTCCATTATCTAATAGTTGGTGATTTATCATTTATGACATTGTGACAACTGATTTTCGGTATGGGAATTTAAAAAAAACCAAAAAAACTTATTGCATGTAAAACTCAAATATTATGCACATGGCAACAGCTATACAAGTGATCTCCACACCAAACAACAACACTCTAAGCACTAATCCACGTATCCATCTATTCATAAACATATTACTTATTTATTCACATATCTTCTCATCACGAATCTGTAATACCTGTGTTTAGACCACCAATCTATTTTACCTGCGTTTGAATCACAATTCTATGGCACCTTTAGTTTAAATCCCCAATCTATAACACCTGTATTTAGATCACCAATCTATTATACCTGTGTTTAAATCACCGATCTATAATACCTGTGCTTGAATAAACCAATCTTTGATGCCCTTTGTTTCAATCGCCAATCTATGATGCCCTTTGTTTCAATCGCCAATCTATGATGCCCTTTGTTTCAATCGCCAATCTATGATGCCCTTTGTTTCAATCGCCAAACTATGATGCCCTTTGTTTCAATCGCCAATCTATGATGCCCTTTGTTTCAATCGCCAATCTATGATGCCAGCGTTGAGTTCTATACCCAAGCCGGGAGGGAGGAGCGCACCAATCAACCTGGCAATAAAGCTAGTTTTGTCCCCCCCCCCCCCAAGAAATATTTGACCTGAGCTCCAGCTCGCGTTTTGTGTGTATTTCATATACAATATTGTTTTCCTTAACATCAGTAACATGATAGAAAGAGAATTTTTAAAAAAATCAATGTACAATTCAATCATCGTCATCGATGCCATTTCTGTAACCCTTTCCCCTTATTCATGATCTGCCTTTTCTCACTGGCTTCAGAGCCATTTCATTTTCGCACTGGCTTCAGAGCCATTTCATTTTCTCACTGGCTTCAGAGCCATTTCATTTTCTCACTGGCTTCAGAGCCCTTTCCTTTTCTCACTGGCTTCAGAGCCATTTCATTTTCTCACTGGCTTCAGAGCCATTTCATTTTCTCACTGGCTTCAGAGCCATTTCATTTTCTCACTGGCTTCAGAGGCATTTTATTTTCTCACTGGCTTCAGAGCCCTTTCCTTTTCTCACTGGCTTCAGAGCCATTTCATTTTCTCACTGGCTTCAGAGCCATTTCATTTTCTCACTGGCTTCAGAGGCATTTTATTTTCTCACTGGCTTCAGAGCCATTTCATTTTCTCACTGTTTCAGAGCCATTTCATTTTCTCACTGGCTTCAGAGCCATTTCATTTTCTCACTGGCTTCTGAGCCATTTCATTTTCTAAACATACCGGTAATTTCCAAATTTTAAGGGAAAAAAGTCTCTTTCACCCCCGGTACTGGTTGCTTACGACTGTCCTCACCCAGAGGACAATTTATTACGTTCATATTAGGCGATGGAGGGGTGGGTGGGTTGGGGGTGGGATAAAACTCTGTGAAATACATTTTTTTGGGCAATCGGCCCGTTAAGATCCCTGGATTTTCCCTGTAGCACATAAAAAATATGCGTCTCTTGAGAGTTCACCGATTCAAACCATTATTGCAGTTGCCGCTAACAGATGCGAGGGTAAGGGGCGGGCGCACCCCGCCCATGATAGAAATCACGCCCTCTGTTGAGATTCAGTGTTTCTAAGCAGTCTTTCGGTCAGAGCCTAAAGGGGCATTCGGACTCCGCCTACAGGACATTGGAGCATTCGGACCCAGCCTACAGGTCATTGGGATATTCGGGCCCAGTCTACAGGACATGAAGACTGGCAGCAGAAAACGATGCCCACTTTGAAATCGGCATCTATTCTTAATGATTTTGAGGGCGGTGGGACTAAGGTATCCAATAAATCTTACACGCAGACCGTCAAACCACTCTTAAGAGATTCTAAGAGGCAAGGCACCCATGGCGCGTGACCGTGAGGAACCCGGGGGAGGGGACGGCCCGGGAGGGGAGCTGAATGAATTTCTTATCATGCAAATAAAATTAAATGTTGAGTTTCTGTACATCTTTCATCGCAATTTTATTAACGGTGCCTTTACAATTACATGTTATTATTTGAAGTCACAAGACTAAGACCTACTTTACCCCCCTCCCCCCCCCCCCCGGACTGTCTTCGCTCTGTTTTAATGCAGCGGCACACTAATGTTGCCAGGTGGAAAGCGAACAAAAATAAGATTTAAACTGCGATTTAAATTATTGGTTGAATCAGGGCCATCTTTACAGGGCCATCTTTTCAGCAACGGGGGTCCTTGACAAAGTAATGCACCGAGGCCCCAATGAAAGGCGCGAGGTTCCCTAGAGCCTTGAGTTCCTCCAAAGCTGTGAGGCCCCTAGAGCCGTGAGGCTCCATATAGCCGTGAGTACCCCTAGAGCTGTGAGTTTACCTAGAGCCGTAAGATCCCCTAGAGCCGTGAGGCCCATAGAGCCGTGAGGCGACTAGAGCAGTGAGGCCCCTATAGCCGTGAGGCTCCATATAGCTGAGTACCCCAGAACTGTGAGTTTACCTAGAGCCGTGAGTTCCCCTAGAGCCGTGAGGCCCCTAGAGCCGTCAGGCGAGTAGAGCCGTGAGGCCCCTAGAGCCGTGAGGCCCCTAGAGCCGTGAGGTTCAATATAGCCGTGAGTACCCCAGAGCTGTGAGTTTACCTAGAGCCGTGAGTTCCCTTAGAGCCGTGAGTCCCCTAGAGCCGTGAGTCTCCCTATAGCTGTGAGTCCCCCCCAGAGCCGTGAGTCCCCTTAGAGGCGTGAGCAGGGCCGACCCTAACAATTGCGGGGCCCTATGCGAAACGGATTGCGCGGGGTCCATTCTGGGTAGAGGATAAGGATAATAAGTGAAAATTAAGATTTTGTATTAGAAAATAAATTCGGTGCGGGGCCTATGAAAGTGCGGGGCCCACTGCGGCCGCATAGATTGCAGTGGCCTAAGGCCGGCCCTGGGCGTGAGGCCCCATATAATAGTGGTAATGAACGATCTCACCAGCAACCTGTCGTCGCCATTAAAGATGACGTGAATATAGCGAACCGCTAGATCCCGCCTGTCACGCACACGTCACTGCGGGTAAGTCCGATCTCAGGTACCCAACACACCTGGACACCAGCCAGGTCGTAACTTTGAGGAACCAAAAGTTGAGCTTTAAAAATTAAATAGTAAATTTTATCAATACATTTTATATTGTTGATTTTTTGGTATTTTTTTTTTCCTTTTAGATTCTCATTTCTATAGATCAGTGGTCGGCAAATCGCGGCTCTTTAGAGACCCGAGTGCGGCTCCGCCGGTCGGCCACAAATCGGTTTTGACTCCGAAACACATGGTTAGGGTGGTTCTTGAAAAAAAAAATTGACTCTCGAATTTTAAAAAAATCCTCCTGCTGCTGATTCTTTTGGCTCGTGAGTTTGCCGATAACTGGCCTAGACTAATTTATGGTCTGAGTTGAAACAACTCTGAAATAAAACAGCCATGTTTCTGAAACTCATTACATGTTTTTTTTGGAGCTCACTGTAGATTCATCTTATACGTTTATCTATTTCGAAAATAAGAGTGAAACACAAGCAGGCAGGGGCATGCGGAAAAGCGGCACGAGGGGCCAAACCTGAAAATGCCGCCCCACATTATTTTAGAAGATATACGAATCAGTAAAAAGAAAAATATGGCGCCCCTGTCTTTGCGAAGTAATTGGGACTTTATCTTTTAAAATTATCAAGGTCATATCTAAATACGATTTCCGCGCCTTCGCATCCCGATTTTCACGCCCAGGGCTGGGGGCCCCCTTTTTTCCTCCCCCTTTTTTCATATGTCCCCGTACACGCAGAAACCTATTATCGAATACAAATATAAGTTTTGGTTTTCTTTATTCAAATTTTCGTCTGTATCTTTGTCAGCCGTTTCCTGCGACTGACAAACAAGGGGAAGCACTGTGTTGTATGTCATACAGGATTAAAATGTAACGAAATGAATTAGCATAATTTGTGTGTTACACGCGATGACTCAGAGTGCCTTACAGTAGTGTGTGGGGGGGGGGGGAAGCGTGGTACGTACAGGGCTAGAGAGTGTCATATCCTGCATAGACTGTGCATGGAAGACGCTGGAATCAACTGATGACCTGGCCTACTCTATACATCTAAAAGCTTTTCGATCTACCGTTTCCCTGCTCTAACAGAAACAATCATAAAGACCTGATGTGGTCATGGCAAATGTTATTAAAAAAAACTCAAATTATTTTTAAAAAATTGGCGAAAGAATTTAAATCGTCCTTAATATGAAGTATTTCATAATTTACAAATCAAACATTTTTTTTCAGATTTGTTTTGAAAAAAAAACCTGTCATTACGTTTGAGAATCCCTCTAGTCATATTAGTCAGACACCAACTGTTTGTCCTGACGACAAACAACAAAAAACAACATCAATGAAAGACCGGGAGATTAGAGATGTTTTGTAGGTGTCTAGATGTCAACTTAATGGCGTCTGAACTTATAATATTTGAATAAGATGGCTACAGGGATTCTCAAACGTAAACGCAGGTCTCCAAAGCGAATCTGAAAAAAAGCTGTTTTGAGTCTAGATGTCAGCTTATTTAGAAATCTCGCAAAGACATTTAAATTTTTTTTTTTTTTTTTAGAAAAGACGAATCTCTTGTATACAAAGAAATAAATGACGGAGATAATAGGATTCTAAGTCTAAATCCTTTTTGAAAGATTTCTTTTTCTCGACATCTAGTTTCTTTAAATAAACCCAAAGAAAACTAATCCATCATCGGTCTTCATTTCGAATGACTTTTGACGACTGATCTCCTACGCGAAACCCACAATGAAAAAGCACGGGTTTTTCTCTCAGTGAGGCTGCGGCTTCAAGTAAATAAATATCCTCAAAGCAAAAGCTATTCATTCAGAGATGATAATAAACACATCAGTCAAATGCAGAGCTAAAAAAAATTAAAAAATTTCCCCGGAAAAGGAATGCTCTCTACGCTTTGTTTTCCCCCATTCAAAAGAAAATATTTCGGTTGCTAAGGAACAGATTGTTGTCCAGGGGATGCTACTCCTACGTGTTTTTCCCCCCGTCTTTGGGAGTTCGTGATGCATTTATTTTACAATGATTGGTGGGTCGACTGATTATGGTTCAAATTCCGTTTGTCATGGGCTGGTAGTGTGATAAAGATGCTGAGAGATAAGATGTCGACAAGGATAAGGAATTCTTTTCAGGAGTGCTTCTTATCGCTCTGTAAAAAAAAAATATAAAAAAAAATAATGGCGATGTTATGCTCATAGATTTGAGAGATACAGGTATATAAATGACTAAATAAAATTGGTACTGTGTAAATTTTTTCTTCTGAAATGAAAGTAGGCTGCACCTATTGGTACCCGGGTACCAGAAGTGAGAGGTTGGGATTAAAAAGCTATAAAAATATTATTGTTGGGTTTGTAAGACAAAATGAGGTATCAAATTAAAGATAATGGAATGGACTATATGTTTGTAAACTTAATTCTTCATTTTAACTAAAATAAACTACTACAAATGACATCCGAATAGCATTAGTCAAAATGGATACGGATACGCAGCGCCGCCATTCGCACCCGGGTACCAATAGCCACTTCGATGAAAGTATTACTAGGTCTATTTTCGAATATGTAAATGGAGGATCAACAAAGTTTGGAAATACTGAAAGTGCCTGGTAAATAATGCTAACCTTTTTGAAAGCTCAGCAATCAGTGGGAAGTGATACCAAAGAAAATAAAAGATATGAACATTTAATGGACAGTAATATTTAGTACTATGTGAATGGACAATGAAATCGTTTTGTAACAACTAAAAATTCATTTTGACAATATTTACCTTTTGTATTAATTTAGATTAGAATTGGAACATTATTTCCTATACACGGTGGCACAGTGGCTCGGTTGTCAATCGCCTTTCTGTTGACACAGAAATTACGGTTACGGTGCGCCATCTTCTTCCTTTATATTCTCATTAGATATTCGGAATTCTTGACTTTAGCCTTAATAATTGGCCAATCCTGGATCAACCTGGTGGCGGCAGAATAGAACACACGTGAGGCCGAGCTTTTATCAAAGTTTCTACTTCTAAATCGCTTATATATATTACTCTTCTGGTGTGACTGCTTCCATTTCCGGCTGCTTCCTAATAAGCTGGCTGCTTCCTATTCAGCGTATTTGGTACTGAGATTATTTTCGTAGCTTTTGCTATATACGTTGCATTTTTTGACGTATTTGGGTATGGGAAATGGCGTTGTTAATGTTGTAATGTTTTAGCAGGAGCAACAATGATGCCATTTCTGGATAGTGAGCAAAATATAATTGCCGATAACTACGCTAAAAAATGATTTTTTTAATAAAATAACCAAACTTTGTTTGGTGCGTAATATTGACTTTCTTTTCGGAAAATGAAATCGTCTCAATTTAAATATTATGTAATAAATGTACGGTTTAAAAGAGGTTGGGACATAAGAATATTAATACAGTTCATGTGCGACAAATAGTGTGCAGTGACGTATCCTGTGTGGAAGAGGTGTAGCAAAAATTGAGATTCTTAAATGTGCGTTAGTTGAGTTCATGTTTTGTCAAGTGTCTTTATTAGAAGGGAAATTCACGCATTGCTGTCGCCAATGCTTTGCGAGCTATAACTATATTTGTGCCAACCATTAAGCACTGTTTGAAATAACGTGAGCTGAAAATAGACATAGGGTGAGAGAGAGAGAGAGAGAGAGAGAGATGGTTGTCATGTGACAGAGAAGCGAATTTACAATTATAAAAAATCAATGACGTAATACGACGTAAACATGCACCAGGTAAGTGTGTCAGACAACCTGACATGGCTCAATACACACGTTGAGGACCAGGGACTTGTGAAGGAGTTGGAAAGGGCTCCCGGCCCTTACGCCAAATCATATTTTTTACCCGTCCATTTCGTGGTGATACCTTTTTCTACATATGAGGGGTGGTATTTTTAGACTTCGCCCCAGGCGCCGCTTTTCTCAGGCACTGCCCTCTTAACCAAATTTTGTGTGATCAGATTCACCGTCGTCTGATTGTGACTTCTGAAGGGCGGCTCTTTCAACTGGACACCCTTCGACTTCGGTGCAGTTGATCAGTGTTGGTAATGAGGATCTGTTAAATTGTGTCTTATGGGGCATGCACAAGTGCAGAACCTTCTTGTCACAAATGTATGACACATGAAAACCCTTTGAAACTCGTTCTTACTGGCTACCAAGACAGCTGTCTACTCACATATGTCTTACTGGCTACCAAGACAGCTGTCTACTCACATATGTCTTACTGGCTACCAAGACAGCTGCCTACTCACATATGTCTTACTGGCTACCAAGACAGCTGCCTACTCACACACATCTTACTGGCTACCAAGACTGCTGCCTACTCACACATGTCTTACTGGCTACCAAGACAGCTTTCTACTCACACATGTCTTACTGGCTACCAAGACAGCTGCCTACTCACACATGTCTTACTGGCTACCAATACACCTGCCTACTCACACATATCTTACTGGTTACCAATACACCTGCCTACTCACACATAACTTCTGGCTACCAAGACATAACCTACTCACACATATCTTACTGGCTACCAAGACAGCTGTCTACTCACACATGTCTTACTGGCTACCAAGACTGCTGCCTACTCACACATGTCTTACTGGCTACCAAGACAGCTGCCTACTCACACATGTCTTACTGGCTACCAAGACAGCTTTCTACTCACACATGTCTTATTGGCTACCAAGACAGCTGCCTACTCACACATGTCTTATTGGCTACAATACACCTGCCTACTCACACATGTCTTACTGGCTACAATACACCTGCCTACTCACACATTTCTTACTTGCTACCAATACACCTGCCTATTCACACATATCTTACTGGTTACCAATACACCTGCCTACTCACACATAACTTCTGGCTACCAAGACATAACCTACTCACACATATCTTACTGGCTACCAAGACAGCTGCCTACTCACACATGTCTTACTGGCTACCAAGACAGCTGCCTATTCACACATGTCTTACTGGCTACCAAGACAGCTGTCTACTCACACATGTCTTACTGGCTACCAAGACAGCTGCCTACTCACACATGTCTTACTGGCTACAATACACCTGCCTACTCCCACATTTCTTACTGGCTACCAATACACCTGCCTATTCACACATATCTTACTGGTTACCAATACACCTGCCTACTCACACATAACTTCTGGCTACCAAGACATAACCTACTCACACATATCTTACTGGCTACCAAGACAGCTGGCTACTCACCAGTATACAGAGATGTCCAGTAGAGAAACTGCTCACGTGTCTCTTTGGACACTAATTACAACTTGTGCCACATGTAAATTGAACCTAACCCGAGGTTGCGAAGGAATAGAAAGGTCAAGGGTCAAGGAAAATGTTAGCTACGGTTAAATGTTAAAAAAAAACGTTCAGAGATGAATCACATTAAAAAAGAAATAGCCGCTGGCTAAATCTATTTCTGCAAGCATTATAATTTTAAAGAACTTTAAGACTGCTGTTAGTAAAATGTTCAAAACTTCATTTTTTTAATCGATTTATTTCAAGATTATTTCGAGAATTATTTCAACTATTGTGTGTGTAAGAGAGAGAGAGAAGAGAGAGAGAAGGAGAGAAGAGAGAGAGAAGAGAGAGAGAAGGAGAGAAGAGAGAAAGAAGGAGAGAGAGAGAAGGAGAGAGAGATAGAAGGAGAGAGAGAGAGAGAAGGAGAGAGAGAGAGAAGGAGAGAGAGAGAAGGAGAGAGAGAGAAGGAGAGAGAGTGAGAGAGAGAAGGAGAAGGAGAGAAGGAGAGAGAGAGAGAAGGAGAGAAGAGATAGAAGGAGAGAGAGATAGAAGGAGAGAGAGAGAAGGAGAGAGAGAGAAGGAGAGAGAGATAGAAGGAGAGAGAGAAGGAGAGAGATAGAAGGAGAGAGAGAGAAGGAGAGAGAGAGAAGGAGAGAGAGAGAAGGAGAGAGAGAGAGAAGGAGAGAGAGAGATAGAAGGAGAGATAGAAGGAGAGAGAGAGAAGGAGAGAGAGAAGGAGAGAGAGAGAAGGAGAGAGAGAGAAGGAGAGAGAGATAGAAGGAGAGAGAGAGAAGGAGAGAGAGAGAAGGAGAGAGAGAAGGAGAGAGAGAGAAGGAGAGAGAGAGAGAAGGAGAGAGAAGGAGAGAGAGAGAGAAGGAGAGAGAGAGAGAAGGAGAGAGAGAGAAGGAGAGAGAGAAGGAGAGAGAGAGAAGGAGAGAGAGATAGAAGGAGAGAGAGAGAGAAGGAGAGAGAGAGAAGGAGAGAGAGAGAGAAGGCGAGAGAGATAGAAGGAGAGAGAGAGAAGGAGAGAGAGAGAAGGAGAGAGAGAGAAGGAGAGAGAGAGAAGGAGAGAGAGAGAAGGAGAGAGAGAGAAGGAGAGAGAGATAGAAGGAGAGAGAGAGAAGGAGAGAGAGAGAAGGAGAGAGAGAGAAGGAGAGAGAGAGAATGAGAGAGAGAGAAGGAGAGAGAGAGAAGGAGAGAGAGAGAGAGAAGGAGAGAGAAGGAGAGAGAGAGAGAAGGAGAGAGAGAGAGAAGGAGAGAGAGAGAGAGAGGAGAGAGAGAAGGAGAGAGAGAGAAGGAGAGAGAGAGAAGGAGAGAGAGATAGAAGGAGAGAGAGAGAGAAGGAGAGAGAGAGAGAAGGAGAGAGAGAGAGAGAAGGAGAGAGAGAGAGAAGGAGAGAGAGAGAGAAGGAGAGAGAGAGAGAAGGAGAGAGAGAGAGAGAAGGAGAGAGAGAGAGAAGGAGAGAGAGAGAGAGAAGGAGAGAGAGAGAGGAGAGAGAGAGAGAGATAGAAGGAGAGAGAGAGAAGGAGAGAGAGAGAAGGAGAGAGAGAGGAGAGAGAAGGAGAGAGAAGGAGAGAGAGAGAGAAGGAGAGAGAGAAGGAGGGAGAGAGAGGGGGGAGAGAGAAGGAGAGAGAGAGAGAAGGAGAGAGAGAAAAGGACAGAGAGAGAGAGAAGGAGAGAGAGCGAGAGAGGAGAGAGAAAGGAGAGAGAGAGGACACAGAGAGAGAAAGAGAGGAGAGAGAGAGAGAGAGAGAGAGAAGGAGAGAGAGAAGGAGAGAGAGATAGTGTGTCTGGTGTGTGTGTGTGTGTGTTAATGTTTCTTGATTTTTCAAATCGGGATTGCTTATATTCCAGGCGAGTAATCGAGTATGACGCAAGACTACGAGTAATCGAGTGTGACGTAAGACTACGAGTAATCGAGTGTGACATAAGACTACGAGTAATCGAGTGTGACGTAAGACTACGAGTAATCGAGTGTGGCGTAAGACTACGAGTAATCGAGTGTGACGTAAGACTACGAGTAATCGAGTGACGTAAGACTACGAGTAATCGAGGTGACGTAAGATTCCAGTACACCAAGATGTGATGATGTAATTGGAAATATTAATGAGTATACTAAAGTATGATCAGTAAAGGGCCGCACTAGACTCGCTGAGACCCTAAGCTGTACAAAGTCCAGATGCCCCCCCCCCCCCTATTTTACCGCTATAAATTTCGCCAAGGGTGGATAGAGACAAATTAAAAAAAACATAGGCATCAGATTGTGAGGCCATACGTTGTAACTTATTCGGATCCCCAGCAAAATGTGAGGCCATAAGTTGTAACTTATTGAAAACCCCGGCAAAATGTGAGGCCATAAGTTGTAGTTTAGTGAGAACCCCGGCAAAAAATTCCAATCCACGGGAAAAACACTAATGGAGATAATGCAGCCAACATCCACTCAATCACAGCATTCTAATGGTAGTGAGTTTAGAAAACAAATGTTTACAGAAACAAAAACATATTTTGTTGCGTCATTCTCAAAGGTTGTTTGCATTTGAACTAGACAACTTCACTTTTGTTTCTTCTTCATCAGTGGTTCTCAACCTTCCTAGTGCCGCGACCCTTCAATAGAGTTCTTCATATTTTAGCGACCCCCTACCAAAAAAATATTTTCGTTACTTCTTCATAACTGTAGAGTATATGTGTTTTCCCGATGGTATTAGGCGACCCTTGGGAAAGGGTCATTCGACCCCCAAAGGAGTCGCGACACACAGGTTGCGAGCCGCTGTTCTACGTTTCCCCCAAGTCCATGTCAATGGCTGGAAAAATAAAATGAAGCCAGTTTAGCGCGAGGTTCAAACTTTACGTCGATACTTGCAAGTCCCGCCTACGCTAATGAGCTCCGTGTCTACTCAGCCTCTCAATAGCTCGTAGATAGACTGCTACGTCATGAAAAGGCCCGAGGGATGACCTTTGATGCAGACAGTGTTAAAATTAGAGCAGACTGGAAGATATTCTTTCCTTTAGAAATTGTTCGGACTTCTAAAAAAAAATATACATCTAAAAAAAAAATCCTTATTTATCTACTGAAATAATGCCTACAGCGCGGTGTCTTCAGAGACTTATATCTGAGACCCATTGAATTCTTTAATTTTGAAATCTTATTTCCAAGCCATTCATATTTGTAAAATAAATACTTCAACAAATTTTTAAAATTATGAATATAGCCAATGACAAACTTAATAAAAAGGATTTAAAACTTTTATTTAATCATCAAATAATAAAAAAAAAAAATATATATATAAAAATACGATTTCAAGTGTTACGCACTATTACCAGTATGGAGAAATTAATATCTTATTTAAGTATATGTCTCGCTCTAAAACAGTACACAACAAAAGACGATACCATGTGTTAAATACATGAACAAAGAACACGACACCCAAACCAGGGCCAATTACAATTAATATTAATACATTTTATTAAGTTAATAATGAATTAAAAAATGAAAAAGAAATAAAATTAAAGCTATAGACTTACAGTATAATGATAGGCTTGTACCGGTACAATGTTGAAGGAGGTACAATGTTGTAAAAAGGTGCAATGATGAAAAGGGATCTACACACAGACAGCAAAAGTTAGTACAGAAATCTCTGTCTCAAAAAGCAAAAAATATCTCGTGATAAATGATAGCCAAGAATCTCTCGTGTGTCTCCTTTTATAGTCTGTTTCTAGAAATAGAAAGGTCTTACACATTGTTTTCCTTTCCTGATTTCTCTACATTTTTCTACAGAATTCTAATAATAATACAGCCTATATATTTTATTTGGTCGTAGACAAGGTCAAAGACTATTTTTAGTTAGCCACACCTAAATGCGGTTCCAAGCTTGGTGTCAGATAGAGTTCATTCACGGGGAAAGATGGCGTAAACACGTCGTCTACATAACACCAAAATATCTATGACATGCCTTGTTAATCTCTACAGTGTTTAAATACACGGTAATCAATCCAGCTGATTATCCATAAGTAATATTCACAGGGTAGACAAAATCCCGAAGAAGAAAACTACAGCAAACAAAAATATTGGACGTGTTAGCTAGGAAGCCTTCAACAGCAAAGTTTGTCCGTCTCTGTGTTTTCGCTGTCGATGTCTACCCAGAGGAAGCGTCCACTTTTTATGAAATCCTTTCAATTAACTTCGCTTTTGTTCGTGGCTGGGTGGCTGGCTTGATCTCCACACGACGAAGTGACCCACTTCCCGTCAACCTATCGAGCTGAAACTTTGGCACATAGACACGTTCTATAAAAATTTCAGCGCCACCCCCAAACCCCCCCCCCCCCCAAAAAAAAAAAAATCAGCTTTTCCTGTTTTTCAAGGGTAAGATGATGGAAATATGATGACTCTGATTTCACGAAATAAAATGCCCGATAACTTGCTCTAAATGAGATTCTAAAAAAAAAGAAGAATATCGCAAGTGTGCTTGGTGCATAATATTATCTATTGTTGTTGTGACATAAATGGTGAAATAAATGGTGACATAAATGGTGACATAAATGGTGACATAAATGGTGACATAAATGGTGACATAAATGAAGACATAAATGATGACATAAATGGTGACATAAATGGTGACATAAATGGTGAAATAAATGGTGAAGTATATGGTGACATAAATGGTAACATAAATGGTGAAATAAATGGTGAAATAAATGGTGACATAAATGGTGACATAAATGGTGACCTAAATGGTGACATAAATGGTGACATAAATGGTGACATAAATGGTGACATAAATGGTGAAATAAATGGTGACATAAATGGTGACATAAATGGTGACATAAATGTTGACATAAATGGTGACATAAATGGTGAAATAATCTGCGGTGTAAAAGCATGTGGGTCATTAGAATATTAACACAGTCCAGGGGCGAGAACAAAAAATATGCGCTTGTGAGCTTGTTGTGGGGAGGTTTTAGGCGACCCCTGGGAAAGGGTGGTTCGACCCCCTGTGAAAGGGGTCGCGACCCACAGGTTGAGAACCGCTGCTCTAGAAGGTGACGCGTTCTCAAGTGTAGATCAGAAACTATTATTTTGTCTGTGCAAGATTTTTTTTTACAGAATCCACAACTCTTGAGCTAGAATGATGCTCCACGATTTGCATAGTAATTTTGGCGCCCCCACCCCTCCCTTTGACGTTATTCTGACATTGACATTCAACAGCTATTATTTGAACACACACCACGCCAACTTCTGGCAAAACATTATAAGGCCAATGGCAGCTATTCTTTCCCCCATCTCTACTATTGCAGAGTACAGAAACTACGGTAAAAAAATTTAATTCTTCTAATTTATTTTTAAAAAATACAGAGAAAGACAAACAAACAAACAAAAGCACAAGTTAACGTACTGCAAGCTCAGCACCTAAACCAATGACGTCATTTTCTAAAATTAGGAACGAACGTGGGCACATCTGGTGAATGTTTGTTTGTTTGTTTGTTTGTCAGGTGAATGAACCGTGGGGGTTTGCATATCCCTGACTGATGGGTGATGATGGCATTACAGTGTATTCATTGTGTGTTGTTGTTTTTTGTCCACTGGCGTCAACAGATGTAAGCGATCTGCTGGATGGGTTGGCGTCAACAGATGTAAGCGATCTGCTGGGTGGGTTGGCGTCAACAGATGTAAGCGATCTGCTGGGTGGGTTGGCGTCAACAGATGTAAGCGATCTGCAGGGTGGGTTGGCGTCAACAGATGTAAGCGATCTGCTGGATGGGTATGTTTCTCTCTTTTTGGGTGGTACAAAAAAATAGCAACTCAGAGTGGTACAACAATATCAATTCAGAGTGGTACAAAAAATAGCAACTCAGAGTGGTACAACAAATAGCAACTCAGAGTGGTACAAAAAATAGCAACTCAGAGTGGCAAAAAAATCAAAAATAGCAACTCACTGTGGTACAAAAATAGCAATTCAGAGTGGCACAAAGTACAAAGGACGCAAGTATTTAGAACTTTTACTGCACTTGTGGGTGCATACTGAAAACCAAAAGACCCCTCCCCTCCTCAGACACACACAGACACACAGACACACAGACACACACAGACACACACAGACACACACAGACACACAGACACACACAGACACACACAGACACACAGACACACAGACACACACAGACACACACAGATTCTGTTAGAGCTTTGCGATAAAATTAAATTATCAATCCAGTGAGAGGGGGGGGGAGGGGGGGTATGGGTTTAACAAAGTGATCATTTACAAAAAAAAAAGAGAAAAAAATATAATTTAAAAAAAAACAATTTCATAAAACAAGAGTTCATAAAAACAATTCAATTACAGCAATTCAATAACAGCAATTCAATTACAGCAATTCAATTACAGCAATTCAATAACAGCAATTCAATTACAGCAATTCAATTACAGCAATTCAATAACAGCAATTCAATTACAGCAATTCAATTACAGCAATTCAATTACAGCAATTCAATAACAGCAATTCAATTACAGCAATTCAATTACATCAATTCAATTACAGCAATTCTATTACATGTTTAAAAATAAAATAGTATTACTTTGTCCTTGTTTAAAAAATTAACACATCCCCCCTCTGCCCGATTTAAAATTTAATATTTATGGGGGATGTTGATCCCCTCCCTCCCCAACTCCACACATACACGCACGCACACACACACACTCACACCAAACATGACTTTAAAAAAAAATTAAATTGGAAAACTGCTCGGACAAAGAGGGCTATAGTAAATCAGGTCTCATCTTTTATTTAGGCCCTCAACTGATTCGCCACGTGGTGTTGAGATGAAATGAATTGTTTAAACCAGGCTTTGCAACTTAGGGGACTTGGTACACTTAGCACGTAATCAGTAGAGGTTTTGACACAACAGAGGTTAAAGATATTGCGTCACCGGTCTGCACTTTAAGAAACCGGCGCCACCTAGCGGCTATATATTTATATAAAAAAGGAGATCCTTTCACTACGTCAGTGATTCCCAATGTAGGGCTTACACCCCATCGGGGGCGGAGGGGGGGGGCAAAAACAAAATGAAGGAGCTTTCAACCTGGGTGGTTAGAAAAATATTACCTTTTTAAAAATAAACGCTGTTATATATATAGCGTTGATGTTAGACAGGACAGTTATCAAATTTATTGACAGTTATGTTTTGTCATTTATTGCATTACAAACATATTTCACTTAATTGAAAGTTTATTCCACAATTTTGAACTTCAAGGTCTGAGCCTAAGCAGGCCGTGAAATTGAAAATCCATCTTCCTGACGGCAGGAAGGAGACATTTTTTTAAAAAGCTCTTCTACTAAGGGAGCCGTGCGGGGGCATCAAATCGCCTTCAGACCAACGTGTGTGGCGTTGGGAAAATAAAGTTTGGGAACCACTGTACGTCATGGTTTGAGGAATGTGTTCAAGCTTGTAGTAGTGTCCATTAACTATTTTTTAAAAAAACGACTTGCTTTTTTAATGACACTTCAGGACGACGATTCCTTGTGTAGAAGACGGTTGTGTGATGGTCATGTTGATCTGTAATGATAACATTTCTATTTATCAAGTGTAACTGTTCAATATTCAGTCTCACCATTTGATTAATTGGGAAGAAAAAAACAAACAATTTCTGAGCTGCCTGGATGTTCTACTAAACAAGTGGTCGGCAACTCACGAGTCGCATGCGACCAGAGTGTTGCTCGTCCAGTTGGCCACAAATAGGTTTTGACTCCGAAAAACATGGTTCTTGAAAAGAAATTTGGCTCTCAAAATTTTTTAAATCGCCCTGCTGCTGATTTTTGGCTCTTTTGACTAATGAGTTAGTCGACCACTGTGCTAGATCAAAGTCCAATTCTGACGTAAGTTGAAGATGCAGGAGTCGGTATAACCTGCTCTCCGGCTCCAGGATTGGGATCGCATTGAGTGGAAGACTTGCGTCAACGACACACAGATCCAATCTTTATGTAAAACAAAAAGGTTCCAACATATGATACATACCACATGACAATCAGTTGTGGGAAAATTGGGGTGATCTGTTGGCTGACAAAAATAAAAGGAGTCCTCATTTGTGTGTGTGTGTGTGTGTTAATAATAATGTTTCTATAAGAATTCATGTTGTAGGGATACTCCCTGAACATTGCAAGCATCGTCGTGACGCACGCGTTCCATCATAACGATTAAAACGTTCAGCCCCCCCCCCCCTAAACAATTAATATAGCGATAAACAAGACCCATCTGGGCAGGATTTCTAACAGACATGTCACCAGTGTCTGGGATTCAAGATGGAGTCGGGCAGCTAGTGTGGCAGGAAGAGACATCGTAAAACAATCTTCCTACGCTGGATTTGAAAAAAAATAATCCTTTTTTGGAAAATGTAAAGAGAAAACAACAACAGCACAACTATCGCCACCCTATTTCATGGTGAACTTAGGCGCCCAGTGTTGTCCGTTATGTTTGCAGGCCGTTTTAAATTGTTTTTAGTGGGAGGAGGAAGAAGTCAGATGTTTACAACACTGACGTCACCACCATCACCTGCCCAATTAAACGGATACTTCGTGTATTAAGATCATTATTGGGTAGCGATTGTGAAAGGGGAAAATAAACCATAAACATGGCGTCATAGAAAAAACGAATTTATTAAAAAGAAATATTGCAGATTCTGTTTCCTTCCACCCCGCCCCCCCATTCCGTGCCCCCGTGTCAGTGTCTTTTTTACACGTTTCTGGTAATCGGTTATGGCGTTGCTCGTTTGACTAATTCAAGGATGACCGTCTTAGAATTTTCCATGGTTGGTCAAAAAAAAAAAAAAGAAAACACATCGGGATGTCAGTACTTTAAGAGCACATCGGGATGTCAGTACTGGAGAGATTAGACCATTGATTTTTAACCCAACTCAAGTCGATGTGAATCACTTCCAGATAAGGCCATTCTGTTTCGAACGGTTGGGCCTGGGAGCATGTATAGATTAGCACGGGTTGGGGGGGGGGAGGGGGAGTGCTAAGAGGGGGGAAGGAATCGGTTGTTGAGAATTTGGAAGGCAGACGGCTTCAGACAAAAAAAAAACAACAACAGGTTTTTATCAATGATATATTTTTTTATGTGTGTTGCTTTTACAAGAAATCTTTTCTTCTTTTTTTTTTTTTAAAACGAGCCGAATTATTCTCTACTCAGATCCCAAATGAAACACAATCTCTAAAACGACTGCATTGTTATTTTCTTGAACAATTATGTTATAATATAGAAACATAGTTTTCTAACACTATTTACGATTTTTGCCAATATTTGTTTTTTTTTTTACATTAAAAACAAGTTTTGCAAGCGCAAATAGCAGATTGAGTCTTGTATAGATCGAACGAGTGGGGTAGATTTAGCGATGTGCCTTGCTAGGGTGTGGACTCGGGGGTTAGTGGGGGTTGGGGGGGAGGGAATGAAGGTCCATTATGAAATTATTTTTGGAACTGAGAAACATTTGTTCATTTTTATTCTCTCTTAACCCGACATTGTGATACTCTATAAATTAGATTACTGGTTACTATTAATGAAAACGGTTGATGACCATTGACAATATTAACAATGCGTGGGAACAAGCTGTACTTGTTGTAAGACTAGTAGAAATACCCACGACTGCTGGAACCGTTAAATTCCAATCAGATGATACTGTTTCCAGGTTGGATAAGACCTGTAGTTTGAGACATCGGGGAGGGGAGCTAACCGACATCGGCCATCTTTGATTCGTCAACGGCCCTACTCTGTTTGATATGTAAATTGTGTCTATAAAGAGGGGGCGGGTGGCAAATCTCAAAGGCGTCACAAACGCTGGGTTTGTTTTTTACGTTTATTTGATGCTTCGGCCTACTTTCAGACTTTAGAAGTGTTTACGCCTCTGTCATTTCAGCCCAGCACAGAGTAGCGTTAAACAGGTCACATGGCCTTTCTTAGCTATTTCTGGGGTTTTGTACGTCAATGGACGTACTGTCTTCTTGTCAGGTGCCCTCCGGGCAATCCACAAAATAACCAGGTCGACACAGTGGACGCAAACAACGCCCTTCTCCCCCCCCCCCACAAACCATCACGTTTACATGAGTACCTCGACACACCCTCTCAGATCACTTCGCAACCTCACCAAAGAAAGGTTGTTTTTTTTCTTTCATTTCTTTCCAGAAGGATGGATTACCACCCCCACGCCTCAACAGTTCCATCGATTGAAATACTGGACAAAGATTGTCAGAATCCATAAAGGCGCCTCTACCATCACAACCCCCCCCACCAAATGACACACACCCCTTCATTCCCAGTCGATATCAATTAGCGCGTTCATTTATCAATTTAACACTCAGGTCGGCGCAATGAAATCCCAATCGAGACATTCCAACAGGTTTGTAGATGTGGGAACGCACTTATTGCTGTCGAATGCATTTAGAACTGCAGGATGCAATCTTTGCTGTGGGAATGCACTCATTGCTGTGGGAATGCACTCATTGCTGTGGGAATGCACTCATTGCTGTGGGAATGCACGAATTGCTGTGGGAATGCACTCATTGCTGTGGGAATGCACTCATTGCTGTGGGAATGCACTAATTGCTGTGGGAATGCACTCATTGCTGTGGGAATGCACTCATTGCTGTGGGAATGCACTCATTGCTGTGGGAATGCACTAATTGCTGTGGGAATGCACTCATTGCTGTGGGAATGCACTCATTGCTGTGGGAATGCACTCATTGCTGCGGGAATGCACTCATTGCTGTGGCATGCACTCATTGCTGTGGCATGCACTCAGTACTGCAGGAATGCACTCATTGCTGTGGCATGCACTCAGTACTGCAGGAATGCACTCATTGCTGTGGCATGCACTCAGTACTGCAGGAATGCACTCATTGCTGTGGCATGCACTCAGTACTGCAGGAATGCACTCATTGCTGTGGCATGCACTCAGTACTGCAGGAATGCACTCATTGCTGTGGCATGCACTCATTGCTGTGGCATGCACTCATTGCTGTGGCATGCACTCATTGCTGTGGCATGCACTCAGTACTGCGGGAATGCACTCATTGCTGTGGCATGCACTCAGTACTGCAGGAATGCACTCATTGCTGTGGCATGCACTCATTGCTGTGGCATGCACTCATTGCTGTGGCATGCACTCAGTACTGCGGGAATGCACTCATTGCTGTGGCATGCACTCAGTACTGCGGGAATGCACTCATTGCTGTGGCATGCACTCAGTACTGCGGGAATGCACTCATTGCTGTGGCATGCACTCAGTACTGCGGGAATGCACTCATTGCTGTGGCATGCACTCAGTACTGCGGGAATGCACTCATTGCTGTGGCATGCACTCAGTACTGCGGGAATGCACTCATTGCTGTGGCATGCACTCAGTACTGCGGGATGACCGGTTAGATACGGGCAAAGAATCAAATGCCTTTAACTGATACAATATAAAATTGATTCAGAGAGGAAAACAAATGTCAATTTATGAATTCAATAAAGAAATTTTTTTCTAAATCCTTTATATCAACTTCGCTTTTGCTCGTGGCTGGCAAAATCTTCGGAAGGCTACTTGACCCACTTTCCGTCAACCTATCGAGCTGAAACTTGGCACATAAACTCTTAGCCAACACATTCCATTAAATTTTCAGCCCAAACTCACCAACCTCAAAAATGATGTGTTTCTGTTTTCCAAGAGGAAGATGAAGAAACCATGTGGACACTGATTTCACGAAATAAAAATCCCGATATATGCGCTAAATGAGATTATTAAAAAAAATAATTCGCAAGTGCGTTTAGTGCGTATCTTTTCTTTTTTTGTTTTCTTAAAACTGTTGGTGAAATCAATCAGCTGTTTAAAAGCGGGTGGGTCATTAGAATATCAATATAGTTCAGGGGCGTGTGCAAAAAGGTGTGGTTGCGAGACTTTGGAAGGGGGGAAGGGAGCAATGAATGGGATTCTTGGAACGTGCGTGACTGGTATGCATGTTTTATCAAATTTTCAGCCCATAACTCAGAGTATTGGACTAGCGGTTTATAAATTCATCAAATTGTTTCCAATTAATTTTTTGGAAAAATTAATATGTTTTTTTTGCACTAGGGAACATTAACCCTGCTTTTTCTTTCATCGTTTATATCAGCGCGAGCTTGTCTTTGACCATAAGATCACATCTTGTTTTGTCTAGACGCTCATCAAACGGGATGTCTATTAACGTGCCACTGAGTCCATTTGAAGCTTGGCCTGTTACCCGTCTCATTGTAAATGGTTATTCTTAAGGCTTAGCCTGGTTAATGCACCTTCAAAGCTACCTATGCCATACCATTGAATATCTTCCAGTTGGTCTGCTTGAGACACTCTCTTTTGAAGCAGTGGTGCCCAACCTTTTTGATTGGAGTATATATTTATGATCCCCACCCCCCCCACAACACTTTCTTTTTCATATTGAAAATTACGCCTATGGGTGCGCATGTCACATGTTGGGAAGCACTGCCATAAAGAAGTAATAAAAAAACACAACTACCGTCTGCTCATCACTTGATCGACACTGTAGTTATTCTGTCTGTTCATCACTTGAACGATACTATAGTTATACTGTTTGTTCATCACTTGATCGATACTATAGTTATACTGTCTGTTCATCCCTTGATCGATACTATAGTTATACTGTCTGTTCATCATTTGATCGATACTATAGTTATACTGTTTGTTCCTCACTTGATCGATACTGTAGTTATACTGTCCGTTCATCACTTGATCGATACTGTAGTTATACCGTCTGTTCATCACTTGATCGATACTATAGTTATACTGTTTGTTCATCACGTGAACAATACTACATTTATACTGTCTGTTCCTCACTTGATCGATATTGTAGTTATACCGTCTGTTCATCACTTGATCGATACTATAGTTATACTGTTTGTTCATCACGTGATCGATACTATAGTTATACTGTCTGTTCATCACTTGATCGATACCATAGTTATACTGTCTGTTCATCACTTGATCGATACTGTAGTTATACTGTCTGTTCATCACTTGGTCGATACTATTGTTATACTGTATGTTCATCACTTGGTCGATACTATAGTTATACTGTATGTTCCTCACTTGATCGATACTGTAGTTATACTGTCTGTTCATCACTTGATCGATACTGTAGTTATACCGTCTGTTCCTCACTTGATCGATACTGTAGTTATACTGTTTGTTCATCACTTGAACGATACTGTAGTTATACTGTCTGTTCCTCACTTGATCGATACTGTAGTTATACTGTCTGTTCCTCACTTGATCGATACTATAGTTATACTGTATGTTCCTCACTTGATCGATACTATAGTTATACTGTCTGTTCCTCACTTGATCGATACTAGACTTTTGACACAACACACTGAAATTACCCCCCCCCCCCCCCCGCCGGCTGCTTTTTGCGTGGAGTCAGAAAATAACATCTTAGTACCTCGAGTAAAAGACCCTAGCTCCGGTACATATAACCAGCCAGTGGCTGTTTACTGATCGGTGTATAATTTAACACACCCCGCTCACGGACACCGCGGAGCTGTTAATTGACACCCTTTCTATCCCCCCACCCCCTTTGTTTCCCAGTTGATGGACTCCTACATTAGCCCATGCGCAAAGGTTGGATGTACTATATTTGGCTCTATACCCCTTTGAAAGAGATGTCATTGGCGACTGTCAAAAGAATATCAATGTATTCCCCACAAGGTTCTCTCCAAATCATTTGGGTCAACAAAGCTTAAGACGATCTGATTGAAGTAGGTCAGCGAGTCTATCAAATATCTAGATGTTTAAGACCGTATCTCTTAGAACAGCGTTCGCCTAAAGGTGGTCCGCGCGAATCAGAACCGGTCCGCACATCGTGAATATCTTTGGTAAAAAAAAAGTACTCCTATATCTGGCACGGGTCCTTGGAGCAATTTCTAAACTTGTCGCCCGGTCCCCGTCCGCTAAACTTAAACGTTTGGGGAACGCTGTCTTAAGACATTTAATTGTACCAGCGCAAAGACAGATGGTACATTAAATCGTAGCGTCGAAATTTTGTTTCATTGTGTTTAGCACGGGCGAATAGCAATTACTAATAGCCCATAGCAGGGCCAGGGATAGAGGTGCATAGAGATCAAAAGGTTGGTATGTCTGGAGGGCCAAAAAATGGGTGGGGGGGGGGTAAATGCTCAAGATTTATACGCTGAGAGGGGGAAGGTAGGGGTTGAATGGAGGAAATATGCGGCCCATTAGAAATGAATACAATTTTAATCTAAAATAACTAGCGAGAACCCGGCATGCATTGCCATGCCACTCGAAGAAAAAAGTGTTTGTGTTTTAATTACGTTTCTCAAGTAAATTTTGAAATTGAAAATATTTTTTTTTTGTTTTTCCCGTTAGGTGCGTACACAAATAAATTGGAAGGTTTTTCGACTCCTGAACAGGCCACATACAGCTGTCCACGTGAGAAGCATGGATTTTCAAAATTTAGTCCACACACTTGTAGCGATTGATCCCAACCATGCAGCAGCTCTGTTTCAAACTATATTTATATAGCTCACATTTAAAATATGACAAGAGATGAATTTTTTTTTCAGGACTCATTTCTGTGTCTAAATTTAAATTATTTTTTTTTTTATTTTAGATGATCTAGATATTATTTCAAACTTTCATCGAAATAATTAAAACTGTTTTTATTCAGTTCACACATATCTTGATTTGTCCACAAAGATTATTCAAAATTAAATAACACATAAAGTTTAAGGAGAAGAAAGACAAAGAAAACTAATTACAGTCACCATGGTGTATTTTGTTCCAAAGTGAGACAAACATAAAAAAAAAAAATATTTTTTTTAACTTCAGGCCCCAGCTTAACAAGTCACACGTGAATAATTTCTTAAGCTTGAACATTTTTGAACCAATTTTACTGGCCGGTAATACGATCCGACTATCAATGGTTCTCAAAGTGTGTTTCGTCGGCTGCCCCGGATAGCATTGTCTGCTTCACAAAGAAAAGGCGGCGCGGTTGATTTGTGTACATTTTGGGGTGGGGTCGCGGGGTGGGGTGGGGTCACGGGGTGGGGTGGGGTCACGGGTTGGGGTGGGGTCACGGGGTGTGGTCGTGGGGTGGGGTGGGGTCATGGGGTGGGGTGGGGTCACGGGGTGGTGTGGGGTCACGGGGTGGGGTGGAATCACGGGGTGGGGTCGCGGGGTGGGTCGCGGGGTGGGTCGCGGGGTGGGTCGCGGGGTGGGTCGCGGGGTGGGGTCATGGGGTGGGGTCACGGGGTGGGGTGGGGTCACGGGGTGGGGTCACGGGGTGGGGTCGCGGGGTGGGGTGAGGTCGCGGGGTGGGGTGAGGTCGCAGGGTTGGGTGGGGTCGCGTGGTGTTTGCTCCCAGCTACGAGAAAATAGCCGGATGAAGTGAGTCGTCAGCCTAATTAAGACAGCTAGTCTCAGGGCGGGGGTGCTAGTCTTAGGGAGGGGGTAATAGTGTCAGGGAGGAGGTGCTAGTCTCAGGGATGGGATGCTAGCCTTAGGTAGGGGATGCTAGTCTCAGGGAGGGGGATGCTAGTCTTAAGGAGGGGTGCTAGTCTTAGGGAGGGGTGCTAGTCTCAGGGAGGAGGTGCTAGTCTCAGGGAGGAGGTGCTAGTCTCAGGGAGGAGGTGCTAGTCTCAGTAAGGAGTTGCTAGTCTCAGTGAGGAGGTGCTTATCTCATGGAGGAGGTGCTAGTCTCAGGGAGGAGGTGCTAATCTCAGGGAGGAGGTGCTAGACTCAGGAAGAAGATGCTAGTCTCATGGAGGAGGTGCTTATCTCAGGGAGGAGGTGCTAGATTCAGGGAGAAGATGCTAGTCTCAGGGAGGAGGTTCAGTTCAGCGTAAACACAAAGACTCCATCGACACACACACACACACACACTACGACATGTGTAGACTTTACGACACTTACATAATAAACCGACAAACACAGACTCCATTTTAGACTATACCGACACGGATACAAGACTATATCCCCCCCTCACACACACACACACTAGACACACACACAGAATCCACCGATGCACAAAGAATATACCGACACACGGACACAGAGACAAACGAAGTGTGAATTCTACAATGAATACAAAGTTATCTTCCCGTTGTAAGCTTTGATAATTGTATAGATGTTTATCTTACATGTTTATTTATAATTGAAGTTTATTAACATTTTATCTTTATGTTTCATTGATATTTAATCTCAATTATTATTGATAGTTTATCTTACTTTTTACTTGTACTTCATCTTAATTGTAAAGCATTTTTAAAAAAAAAATTATATGGTCACTATTTTTCTATAATATATTAAATATTATAATTGAGTCGCTGGTTTTAATAGATTACCGATTTTTTCTTTTAAAAAGAATCCTACTCTTAAACCAAATTATTAGACATGCCAATGAAGGGCTTCGCTTAATCTTATCTCGCATGCGCAGAACGTAGTAGAGGCTTATCTCTAATTGTCCTTTACCGAATGGAACTTACGAGTGATGTACACACGGACGGACACACACGCGCACACGAAGACACGCACATACACAAAGAAACACAACCAGAAAGACAACAAAACAACAACAAAAAAACCTTCATTTTCGGCGGCCCTAATTGTGAGTAGGTCCCATTGTCACAGATCGGCCAGCTTCGGTGCAAATGCTCCCCAGAAAAACTTGAACAAAGGAAGACCAGGCTGTGGGCGAGTGTAACGTAACTTCTGGACTGGACTGTATGACGTCAGCAGTTTTAAATGAATCGGGTGTTGTCAATGGTGTCGCAGTGAACTCGTTGACCGCGCCACAGTTCATTTAGCGTTTGATTTATTTGAATCTATTTCAGCGCTTGCTGACACAGTCGATTGAATAGGACGCATCGGGTTAAAGTTATTTGAAGAAGAGAATAATGGTTTATGGCACACAAAAAAAAGTGGGTTATCGCATAATCAAATACTCTTTTTCGGCTATAAATCATTATTTAGATTTTTCATTTATTTGCCAGTTTCTTTTTTAAGACACGCACAATTGGTAATCAGGTTCTCAGTGCCTGAAGGTCTTATTGCATAAGATGACGGATGACGCAATTTACGTCAGTTCTATTTTTAGCGACAATTGACAGTGATGCTTGATTTGTTACATACAGAATACCAACACAAAAAAAAAACACATTAATTCCTGAGAAGGCCCCAAATTTTGCAAAAGATGCTGGCAGGGGAGGGGGCAGCCGCCCCAGCACCCCTACCGATGGTGGCGCTGAGTATTGAGTAAATAAAAACTCATTATTTCAGGAATAATTTAATGGCGTCAATCACTTCTGGGCTTTAGTATAAATATGTTGTCAGTTTAGTGTAAAGTAGCTGTCAGTTTAGTGTAAAGTAGCTGTCAGTTTAGTGTAAAGTAGCTGTCAGTTTAGTATAAAGTAGCTGTCAGTTTAGTGTAAAGTAGCTGTCAGTTTAGTGTAAAGTAGCTGTCAGTTTAGTATAAAGTAGCTGTCAGTTTAGTATAAAGTAGCTGTCAGTTTAGTATTAAGAAGCTGTCAGTTAGAATAAAGTAGTTGTCAGTTTGCCTGACAAGCCAAGGGTTGCGTGACAAGCCAAGGATGGCGTGACAAGCCAAGGGCTGCGTATCTGTTATTATAAAAAACAGCATCCAAGAGTTTTAAATAAGTATTTACTTAATCTGATCACACAATTCTTGTTTTTAAAATTTTCGAATGCAATGCTTAACCATATAAATTACATAGGCGTATCACGAAAGAGACCCAGGCAAGAGTTTTTAAAAAAGAGGTGATGTGGCCAAGATACAATTCTAGTAGTTGTCAGGTGCCGAGTAGAGGCCACCTGAATTTCAAGTTCGGTTTCGGTGTCGACAGATGCATTATGGTCATTGTCGGCGTAGTTTCTGTTTCGGCCGAAACAGATAAGTTACCTTTCGGTTGATTTTTCAGTTTCGGACGAAAGTGTTGTAGGCTTTCGGTCGTCTACCAGAAGCCAGGCTGTTACTTCGTCCCACTGTCAGCCTGCAATTAGATATCTATTACTGCTTTAAGTCTTGCTGCCATGGTATGATGTATGACAAATCCTCTGCGAAAAGTGCTCACAGCTGAACGATGACCTATTTTTACAATACTTTCAAAATTAAAATTTAAATGGCCCCTAGACGGAAAATAGTTTTATGGGGAAAAACAAACCTAAGTGAATTGTATTTTGTAATATTTCTATGATTACTATTGTTATATTTTTATTAAAAAATTTGGGAACTCTAGTTGTCTTCAATTCATTGCTTCATGGACATTCATCATCTGATGCCAACAGCGGCCATGTCTATCGGCCACTTGTGGGCCATGTATATCGGCCACTTGTGGGCCAGTTATATCGGCCACTTGAGGGCCATGTATATCGGCCACTTGTGGGCCATGTATATCGGCCGCTTGTGGGTCATGTCTATCGGCCACTTGTTGGCCATGTATATCGGCCACTTCACGAGGCCCTCCCCAGGTTCCAACACCTACAAGTGGAAGTCCATAAGACAAACCAAGTTTTCACTGACAGCAGACAGCAGACAGCAGAGTTCTAATGAAACAAAATGTTCATTGCTTAACAATATCACATCTCATTCCCTGTCACCGCTCGTGTCCATTTATGACTTGACCAAAGCTCACCTCGGGCGTTACCCGTGCTCCACCTGACCTTACGTCTGTTCATTGCTGACCTTCAAGTTTGAAACATTCACTTCCTGTTATTACTATCGATGACAATCTTCTTATTCCCAATCTGAAATCACGGAGACGTCGCTCGGGCCAAAAAGTAGAACTTAAAAAACAACAACAACAAAAAAAAAAAACTAATCCTTTTTAGAGACAATAAGTGTGGTGAATAGATCCAGCGGGGCGGGCATTAAGATATTATTAGTGAAGCCCTCGTTCTATCCCCGTCCATCTAGACTCGCACAAAACAAAGTCCACGCGACTGAATGTCCACAGGCTGTCTGGAAGGATTAATAGACCAGAATGATGTTTAGCTTATTATGCACTTACACCATAGATTAGCCGAATACAGCTAGTCAAAACCGTGGACAATAAAGAGATAGATGTATCGATAGATAAAGAGAAAGAGAGGGCAAGAGAGAGAGAACCAGTAAAAAGAAAGAGAAAAATTGGGGATGGGGGGGGGGGGGTGAAACTGTTCACGTCCTTCGTTTAATCTGTGTCCATTTTGTTCTTGATTTTAATTGACTTGATTGTGTGTGTACTGTTTGTTTTATTTTCGTGAGTACCAGACAGACATACAAATAGACAGAGAGCCAGTCAGACAGTCAGAGAGACAGACAGACGGTCAGACAGAGAGACACAGCCAGTCAGAGAGACAGACATACAGACAGGCGTTCAAAGAGTCAGACACATAGACAGACAGAGAGACATGCATACAGTCAGACAAACAGAGAGACAGACAGACAGTCAGACAGTGAGGGAGACAGACAGACAGAGAGACATACAGAAAAAAGATGGGAAGACGCAGACATACATAAAGACAGATAAATAGATAGATAGATAGATTTCAAAGATAGATGGATAGATAGACAGACAGACAGACAGATAGATAGATAGATAGACAGACAGACAGACAGAAAGATAGATAATAGATAGATAGACAGACAACTAGATATATAGATAGATAGACAGCCAACTAGATAGATGGATATATATATCTAGTTGTCTGTCTATCTATCTATTATATAGATAGATAGACAGACAAACAGACAGATAGATAGATAGATAGATAGATAGACAGACAGACAGACAGATAGACAGACAGACAGATAGATAGACAGACAGATAGATAGATACATAGATAGATAGACCCAACCATATAGACGCTACCGTTACAATCACAGTTCGTTATGGCACGACTCAATCAATAAACTATTAACCCAGTGACTTGAAAGTTCTCATTCCCAAATAGGAATGACATAAAGTGCTGGTCATTTTAAATGAACATTTTTCTTTCGCTCGAAAATGTCTCTTTGGAACTTGATGAAATCGGTCGTGCAGCAATTGTGTCTTCACAGCTAAATCAAATCAAATAAAATAAAATAGATGCATTCCGATTTTTGAAAAAGACAAGTATCAAAACTTATGGCTTTCCGGAAAATTCATTACCCCCCCCCCCACACCCATCCAACAACCCTCCCCCCCCTAAATCACCAACCCCCAAAGGCCATTACATGTTTGAGGAAATGGGAGAATACATGGGCGTCGAAGACCAAGACTTACAGTTAAGTCAATCATCAACATGCTCTCGAGGCGTATGACGTAGAGTTCGTCGCTCGATGTCTGGTGAATGCTTCTTTGAAGGCCATTTAAATGTGCCCACTTCCTCTCACGACGACCACTCTAGAGTATGTTTTATTGCTGTGTGGGTAAATGGATTGTTCTATTGCTGTGTGGGTAAATGGATTGTTCTCTTGCTGTGTGGGTAAATAGTATGTTCGATTGATGTGTGGGTAAATGGTATGTTCTATTGCTGTGTGGGGAAATGGTATGTTCTATTGCTGTGTGGGTAAATGTTATGTTCTATTGCTGTGTGGATAAATGGTATGTTCTATTGTTGTGTGGATAAATGGTATGTTCTATTGCTGTGCGGGTAAATGTTACGTTCTATTGCTGTGTGGGTAAATGGATTGTTCTATAGCTGTGTGGTTAAATGATATGTTCTATAGCGTTGTGGGTATGTTCTATTGCTGTGTAGGTAAATGGTATGTTCTATTGCTGTGTGGGTAAATGGTATGTTCTATAGCTGTGGGTAAATGGTATGTTCTATAGCTGTGTGGGTAAATGGTATGTTCTATAGCTGTGTGGGTAAATGGTATGTTCTATTGCTGTGTGGGTAAATGGCATGTTTCATTGCTGTGTGGGTAAATGGTATGTTCTATTGTTGTGTGGGTAAATGGTATGTTACATTGCTCTGTGGGTAAATGGTATGTTCTATTATTGTGTGGGTAAATGGTATGTTCCATTGCTGTATGGGTAAATGGTATGTTCCATTGCTGTGTGGGGAAATGGTATGTTATATTGCTGTGTGGGAAAATGGTATGTTCTATAGCAGTGTGGGTAAATGGTATATTCTATAGCTGTGTGGGTAAATGGTATATTCTATAGCTGTGTGGGTAAATAGTATGTTCTATTGCTGTGTGGGTAAATGATATGTTCTATTGTTGTTTGGTAAATGGTATGTTCTATTATTGTGTGGGTAAATGGTATGTTCTATTATTGTGTGGGTTAATGGTATGTTTTATTGCCTTGTGGATAAATGGTATGTTCCATTGCTGTGTGGGGAAATGGTATGTTCTATTGCTGTGTGGGTAAATGATATGTTCTATTGCTGTGTGGGTAAATGGTATGTTCTATAGCAGTGTGGGTAAATGGTATATTCTATAG
Organism: Omphiscola glabra; assembly: GCA_964017045.1. Classification (NCBI taxonomy): domain Eukaryota; kingdom Metazoa; phylum Mollusca; class Gastropoda; family Lymnaeidae; genus Omphiscola; species Omphiscola glabra. The sequence continues at coordinate 22,575,636 of OZ024805.1, forward strand.
CTGTGTGGGTAAATGGTATATTCTATAGCTGTGTGGGTAAATAGTATGTTCTATTGCTGTGTGGGTAAATGATATGTTCTATTGCTGTGTGTGTAAATGGTATGTTCTATTGCTGTGTGGATAAATAGTATGTTCTATTGCTGTGTGGGTAAATAGTATGTTCTATTGCTGTGTGTGTAAATGGTATGTTCTATTGCTGTGTGGATAAATAGTATGTTCTATTGCTGTGTGGATAAATAGTATGTTCTATTGCTGTGTGTGTAAATGGTATGTTCTATTGCTGTGTGGATAAATAGTATGTTCTATTGCTGTGTGGATAAATAGTATGTTCTATTGCTGTGTGTGTAAGCTTGATGAAATTTGAAAGCTGCTTTATTTGGCGCCGTTGCCTGTGGTAATTTTACAATTTTTCTCAAGCGTCTCTCTCTCTCTCTCTCTCTCTCTCTCTCTCTCTCTCTCTATCTCTCTCTCTATCTCTCTTTATCTCTCTCTATTTCTCTTTATCTCTCTCTATCTCTCTATCTCTCTTTATCTCTCTCTCTCTCTCTCTTTATCTCTCTCTCTCTTTATCTCTCTCTATCTCTCTTTATCTCTCTCTATCTCTCTTTATCTCTCTCTATCTCTCTCTCTATCTCTCTTTATCTCTCTCTCTCTTTCTCTCTCTCTCCCTCCCTCTCTCTCTCTTTATCTCTCTCTCTATCTATCTCACCCTC